>CAMZMU010000073.1:15867827-17067827 GCA_947311845.1 Poa pratensis
TGTTATAGATGCAGTTCAGATTAGCCATCCTCTCCTGATCTCGGACGAACATAGGACCATACATGACCAGAGGATACGCAGTGCGGCTAAGTACGATCTTGCGAATCATTATGATCCATGCCTGAATTACAGCTATAAGTGATGTTGTCTGCCTGACCAAAGTCATACAATAGTCCTAATAATATGGATCTAGCGTTAGTACCGGCTGTCGTTCTACTAAATCGATTCCACAGATTATCCACTTCCGGTTATGACAGACATATTGGCTTACCTGCACCATGGGAGATGAGGGAGAGTAGCTGGAGTTCGTGCAGACGACGCCGCGGATCTGGTGCCGGAGAGGACGGAGACGAGCTAATGTGGAAGAACATGGCAACGCTCTCGAGCTCTTGTCATCCTTGGAGACGACGTCGTGGAACCGGTTGTGGAGAGGAACGAGACGAGTTGCCGGTGAAGATCCGGTCGCTTGGAGATTTTTTTTAGTCCTCTATAGCTGCGGTGACCGAATAGAGGAGGAGGTGAGACTGTGAGAGTATGTGCGGTGCAAAAACCCAGCCGAAATTTCGCCATCTCCCGCGTCCCTCCCGCGTGCACGTTATCATCGATTTTTGCAACACTAGCTCCACTGGAACTTTCTGGGTGTAGAAGATTCAACATAATCTATGTGTATGATTTTTTTCGTAATTTTTGAAAACTTCGAAATGGGGTATCCGGAAATGGGTTGCACCCGCAAGTAGTTGCAAATAATTCGCGTTCCTAGATCAACGCTGCATCAATAAGCACGCAGAGCCCTCCTACGATCAACCAATAAGCCCAGCAGCTGGCGGGCCTGTTTAGAGTGATACCAAACAGGCCCCTACGAAACTTTAGTGCAGCCGAGCCTCTAAACCAGCTCGTCCTGCTGCTGTGCTGCACCAGTCGGGCTAGAGGGCGGAGGCGACATGCTGCGTCATGGAGGGGTGGAGGAGGGGCGAGTCCCGGCGGCCATCACAGCGTGAGGTGAGGAGGATGGTATGGGAGCGAGGGCGGGGACTCTAGAGGCGACGCCGCGTGAGAGGGGATCGAGATGGGAAGGAGGCGCCGCCAGAATAGGGAGGGGAAATCTCAAAAAAAAAATAGAATAGGGAGGGGAAAATATCACCTGGATCTGATTGGATCGAATCAGCAAGATCCTGAGGGCGTGGCCCACATGTCGGGGACGGACGAAGGCTTCCTCCTCCTTGCAGGGGGAGATAATGACAAAGAACTACCACATTTGGGGTCGAGTTGTTACAAAACTACACAAATTGGGGAAAATGTCACATGACTACCACTATTCGGGTCAGGTCGTGACACATAGCACTGATTCGAAATTTTAGGCGTGCTAACCATATTTCTGGCAGGTGGGCTCCACTGGCAGGTCACACGTGGCACGAATTATCGTCCAAGGATACCTACATTAAACTATATACAATCGTGGACTTCTTTGCATTTTTTATCGGGCCCAACTGTCAGCTGCTCTCTCTCTCTCTGGAAATAACCGACCAGATCTAAAAATAAAAAAAAGTCAACTCACAGCACCACCGTGTTGGCCTCGTCGCAGAGGGCCTCCACGCTCCACGGCCTCCACGGCCGCCGGCGGGTGTCAACCATGCCGCGCTCGCCGGAGCCCGAGCCTTCGCGCCAGGGAGGCGGCGCTCCCGCCGGAGCCCGAGCCGCTGCTTCTGCTCGCCGCCGCCCCAATTCCTACCGCCACCACTTCATCTTCCCCGCCGCCGGCAGCACGCGACCCATCCACGCCACGCGCTCCTGCGCTCTGCGCTGGCGGCGCTGGTGGAGGACGTTCTGCTGCAGAAATTGGGGCGGCTGGAGGAGGACCCGCGCGACTTCGTGTCCTCGCGTCTCGCCGCGCTCCTCCGGGGGCCCTGCTTCGGCGCGCTCTCGCGGGACAAGGTCGAGGACGCGGACGAGCTGCCGGCGTTCCTCGCCGCCGTCACCGTGCAACACGCTGTCGTCATTCCGGCGCGTCCCCGCACCTCGCCGAGCTCCTCCGGGGCGTCTGCTTCTGCCGCGCCTCTCGCGCGACAAGCTGGAGAGGTCGAGGGCGCGGACGAACTGCCGGCGTTCGTCGCCGCCGTCTCCGACGCGTTCCTCGCCACCGTCATTCCCCGCTGGCAGATAAGGTCCCCGCCCGGTGCCGCGACCACGCGTCGGAGAGGAAGCCCAGGATGAGCAGCAGCAGCGGCCCCTTTCTCGCCGCCTCCGCCATATGACCTCCGATCCAGATGCGCCGCCGCCAAGCCCAGCTGCCTCCCGGCGTGATGGTGCCGGATTTGGGTGGAGCCGAGAGTTGACTTTGATTTTTCTTTTTTAGATCTGGGTCAATTATTTCCAGGGATAGAGAGTGAGCAGCTGACAGGTGGGTCCCGACGAGAAATTGCAAAAAAGTCCACAATTGTTTACAGTTTAATGTATGTCTCCTTGGAACGATAATTCGGTGCCACGTAGGACCTGACAGTGGATCCCACCTGCCAGCAAAATGATTAACATGACTAAAATCTGAAATCAGTGCTATGTGTCACGACCTGACCCGAATAGAGGTAGTCATGTGACATTTCCTCAATTGGTGTAGTTTCGTAGCAACTCGACCCCAAATATGGTAGTTTCTTGTCATTCTCTCTTGCAGGAGACGAGGAGAAGGAGCTCGGGGCCGCGGTTCGAAGCGGTGATCGATTTGGAAAGGACGGGTCTCCTTTTCGGTTGCGATTGCACCCGTCCGTGTATTCCGGAGAGTCCGGCGGCTCGCCGATTCCCTCCCCTCCCGATTCTGACTGCTGGAGCGCCTCTCCCCTCTCCGGCACGGGGTCGTCCATATAAGACGCACAGCACGGACGCCGCACAGCACTAACCCCCAAAATCCCCAGCGCCGCGCCCAAACACCCAGCGCGCGATTACTTGGAAGACGCGGCACGCCATGGATCCGAGCGCCGCCGCCACCACAAGCAACTCGGCCAGCGACGCCGACCTCGCCTCCTACTTCCGGCAATCGGTGCGCCTCCGCGACCCCTCGTCTGCGGCGCGAGAGCACCAGCAGGGGCGGTACCACGTGGAGACGTTGCTGCAGCTGCAGCAGCAGAGGCGATCGGCGCTGGCCCCTTCGCCGTCGCGAGAGCCGCCGGGCCAGCACTACGGGGCCGCACCTCCGCTGGGGTTCCAGGCCAGGACGAACCCGATGGTGCAAGCGCTCCAGACCGCACGGCAGTTCTGGCCGAATCCGCAGCCCTACTACTCGTCGGCGCAGAGCGGAACCCAGCACCAATCCGGCCCGGCCTCGTCGTCGGCGCAGCAGCAGCAGCTGTGCACTCCGAGCGCCAGCCAGTACCAACCCCTAGCGGTCGTGACGGCGAGTCAGTACCAACCGCAAGCAGTCGTCACGGCGAGCCAGTACCAGCCGCAAGCAGTCGTGACGGCAAGCCAGTACCAGCCACAAGCAATCGTGACGGCGGCGAGCAAGTACCAGCCACAAGCAATCGTGGCGGCGAGCCAGTACCAGCCACAAGCAATCGTCACGGCGAGCCAGTACCAGACACAAGCAGTCGTCACGGCGAGCCAGTACCAGCCACAAGCAATCGTGGCGGCGAGCCAGTACCAGCAGTCAGGCGACGCGCCGGATTACGGCAGTAGCTTCCACCAAAGAATGAAAGCGATAGAGGCCGCCCAGGCCCAAGCGATGCCGTTGAGGGAACGGCGGTGCCGTACGCTGGAGGAGACCAGGTCGGCGCTGCTCAGCGGCGCCCCGATGGAGCTGCACCTGGTGACGTTCCCCGACTCGGCCGCGCACGTCGTCCAACTCCTCCTCAACAACGACGCGGAGGACCACGAGCGGATCCGGCAGAGCGTGCTCGCCGGGGTGGCGCGCCGCGTGTACGACTTCATTGACAACAAGGAGGGGCACGAGGTGCTGGTGGCGCTGCTGCGCGCCTGCGCCGGGCGGCACGCCGAGGTCTATGCCATCGTCAAGGCTGCCGTGGCGCCGAGCCCCAACGGGAGGAACTCGCTGCTGCGATCAACCAAGCACGATTACTGGTAATAACGCCACGCATTGCTTGCTCATTGATACTCTAGTCTACCCAACGATTGCTGCTACGATTACTGATTACTCTAGTTAATTGGTCGACGCAATGCAATGCGCGGTGCAGGGAGACTTGTGTCAAGGAGCTGATGACGGCGGCATCGCCATACCCCGAGCTGCGCGCGAGGCTGGTGGACCGCCTCCTGGGTGAAGGCTTGCTGGAGAAGAACGACAGAGGGGACCAATTGCTTGAGCACATCTTTGCCACGACGAAACACCAGGATGCCGCGGTAAACTAATTAAATTGCTGATGATCACACGATCTCTATGTACCCAGCCCAGGCGTGCGTTCGTGTGTGTGTTGAATCTTGCTCTTCTTGCTGGCAGATTGTGGTGCAGTGCGCTCTGAACAAGTTCGACGCCATGATCCACAAGTCGTCCGGTTGCAAGTGCCTTGTGGAGTGTTACGCCAGGGCGACAGGCCACCAGCTCCGCGCCTTCAACGACATCCTGCTTACCCGCGCCCCCGAAATCGCCACGGGCAAATTCAGGTACCTACTGTTGGCTAAGTAAATACTAAACTGAAAACTGAAGCTCAACGTGCGCGTATCGTATCGTAGCAACTACTTCATGCAGCACGTCCTGGAGCACGGCGACGGCGAGACGAGGCGGCTCCTCGTGGAGCGTCTCATGGCGGACGTGCAGGAGCTGTCCCTCGACTCCATCGGGAGCTACGTGGTGGAGGCCTGCTACCAGAAGGCGGGGCTGCTCCCCCGCGTGCTTGCGGCGTTCCTGGGCATGGACAACGCCTGCCTCGTCAACCTCGTGCAGGGGAGGTATTCCAACTACGTCGTCCACAAGCTGCTTGACACTGCCATAGACGTAAGTAACCTGGCTGCTGAATCTCTCCAACTGTCTCATGCATCCATGTCTGACGGTGTGCGTGTGCAGAGATTTCCTAGGGACACAATGGTACTGGCGCGGCGGATCAACGGCATGCCGCAGGAGGTCACCAACACTACTTTCGCCAAGAAGGTGATGAGGGTCGTCCGGAAAATCTTCACTCGCTACAGCCAGATGTATTGTTGATCGTTATAGGCCCGTGCTGGCACATAAACTTGTGTGCACCAGCAGGATTTTGTAGGAGAGGTTGTTTTGTGTTCCTCAACTGTGTGTGTTCGATCTGTTAGGTGTATGTGTGCTTTGTAACCGCTACTGTTCTGTTACTTGTCTACCGCCTGTCCTTAGGTGCATATGTGCTTTGTAACCGCTGCTGTTCTGTTACTTGTCTGAACTTTCGCGCCGCACATAAGGCTCGTTGGATTTTGGTTAAATTTGATTTCTAGTCCTGTTGCATATACAGGTTTTGTGTCTGTGTTCCTCTACTGTATTCGATCTGTTAGGTGTGTGTGCGCTTTGTAACTTGTCTACCGCCTGTCGTTAGGTGCATATGTGTTTTGTAACCGCTACTGTTATGTTACATGTCTGAAGTTTCGCGCGTTGGATTGGTTAACTTTTGATTTCTAGTCTTGTTGCATTTTGAGGTTTTCTCTCGATGCATTTATTGCTTACTCAAGAATTTGTCTGAGCTAGCTTGCAGACCAATTGTTTATTGTTTTCGTATTGTTTGTAAGTATTTTTTTCTGTTTCATAATAGTACTCTATAACATATTATTACAACCAATATGGTAGTAGAGGGAGAGCTAGCTTGCAGGCCATTTTTGTATGGTTTTCGTATTATTTGTAAGTAGTTTTTCTGTTTCATAATATAACATGTTATTACAACCAATATGGGAGTAGAGGGAGTGGTTTATTTTAGAGGATCCGCGCTTGACATGTAAAGTTGACACACTGAAATAAATATACGTGGCACATGCCTAGACGGACTTTTGTCCCATGAAATGTTAGGCCACTCAAATAAAATATCGGTAAGTTAGTATGTGTACCAAGGGTTTTTATTTGGTAGACAGTCTTAAAGGACCATTTAAAAAAAAAGTGGTGATGATTTATCATACTTGTCCCCTTTTCTGTCAAAATCATTTGTTTGCTACTGGGTTTCTAACACTTGAGGGTAGTTAAGTGAGTTTGCAGCTGGGTTTCTAACGCTTGAGCCTCTAAACTGACATGTTTTTTGGTGGGGGTGTTTAGGGAGTCTGCTAGAGCTGGTCTAAATTCCCGCTTGGAAAAATATTAGGATACCACTTTCTCAACAACAAAGCGTAGCTTCAAATACTTTGGGTTGTTAGGCTCTATATAATGAGTATTGTAGATTTCATGGTTAAAAAAAAGTATTGTAGATTTATAAACTGTGCCTTATAGCTTATAAATACAAAACAAATCTAAATTATCTGAAATCTTAAATATGTGCCGAGAACAAATAAACATTAAGGGGGAATCTTTTTTTTTTCGAAACCGAAGGGGAAATCTTTGATTACCCAAGGCGCAAGGTCTTGTAGGTGTCCAAAACTGCCACGATGTTTGAGAACAAATGTTTGACATGTAAAGACACGGTGGCAGCCAAGCATCTATAGATATCTACAACTATATTTAGCATCAAAAAGGGTCACGGGTAGAAACCCACGCTTGGCGTTTAGTCCACCGGTGTCGGGTAGCATCCCCCTATGGGTTATACTTCGACATACTAGACAAAGAATAGCTGTAAGATGAACCCTTCTTATCTGATGCCCGAGAGACCGACGCGAGGGGGTCTTCAGAATAGAGCTTTGATCTTGACGATGTGCTCGCACTTGGAACATTCAAACCAGTTGGTCTGATCGAAACCAAATTATAGAAGTCTGCCACGCCACTGTACTGAGTCTGAACAGATGGCGCAACCAGGGCCTGATTCTGGATACCAACGGGACGCTGGTTCCCAGGAAGCAATGGATTATGAGTGACACCTGGAAGCATGTTATGGCTTGAAGCAACTTGGAACTGGTTTGGAACTCCAACTGTCCGTGTGCTCTGTCCTGACATGAGCTGCTGACTCAATATTTCCACCGAACGGATGTTATGGCCTAAGGAACCTTGTACAACATTCCCTGGAAGCTGTAGTCTCTTGCTGGAGTCTAGAATGTTCTTACTAACTTCATGAGCAGCTGCAGCTGCGGCGCTCGCTGCTCGCTTCTTACTGACTTCATGAGCAGCTGCAGCTGCGGCAGCAATGCTGGCTGCTCGCTTTCTCTCTGCACTTTGCAGATCCAACTGTGCCATTCGGTTGTTAGCTTCTTCCATAATAGGCAGTTGTTCGAGCTTCTGTTCTTTAATGAACTTCTGCAATGCTCCGAGCAGTGTACGCTCTTTTGCATCACCTGCATCCTGCCCAAGCATTTTAAGAAAAAGCTGTTCATACGAACCTAAATACATAATGGTCATAAGAGATGATACTGCAGCAGAGCTGTACCTGAGAAGCGGGACTATCTCCCCTGATGCGGATCAAGCTCCCAGCATTTTTAGCATCATTCATGTATGACCTCAGAACAGGCAATAGAGGATATTTGTGCACTAAATTAAGAGCTTGGATAAATTTGACCGCATCCAGTTGTTTGCCTTTGTTTATCATTGTCTGAGTGAGAACTGTTGCAAATAAAAAATGTCATGTTTTGATTTTCTCGGTATCTGAACTCAGAACTAACAAACATGATAGGTGGAACACACGATGACATGCGATAGGCTCTTAAAATGCAAAGCTCATACCAGAAAGCTGCACAATAGAATGAAGTAGACAAAATTATAGTGGTAACATGCCAAAACAAACAACCATATATAGTTAAACCTTCGCAGGTATGTTTATAAAAGGGAGAGTATCTCATGGATGCCACGTGATGCTGGTCAGAGCTGTCAAAGATATCCATTTCCTACCAAAAGGATATGTCAAAACTATGGAGTCAAAAGAAGCATTCTAGGGAGAAAAGGAGAAAAGGAGAAATAAACAATGGAGTGAACTACAATTCTGAACATAGCAAATAGAATTAGCGTTATGGATGCATATAAACTACTCTAAGAATTAGAACACTGCCAAGTGCCTAGGGAGCGAAGAGGAAACAAAAAGGAAAGAAACAATTATGCAAACTACAATTCCCAACTAAAAACATGGAATTAGGACACTACCAAATGCTAAGGGTTAAACGAATTATACAAGCAACAGAAGTGACGTAACAGATGAAGAAATATATTACTTAACTAGACAACGAGCAAATCAAGCGTCATAAGATTGCCAAATCAAGAAACTAGAAGCAGCTAGCTACCTGAAATAAACTGCAAATTATTCAACAGCTATTAGGTCATGTGACACATATATAGAAACAGCAATTTGCAGCATTGCAGAGTGCCAACATGCCAATCAGCAATCAGTCCTGAAAGTTGTGGTTTTATTCTGCAAATGTGTCATCACAGCCCTTGCAGGTCACAGAATGCAGGCAGTCTTTAACATACAAGGTTGATGCAGGCAATCTTTAACATACAAGGTTGACGCAGGCAGTCTTCAACATACAAACTTGGGATACATATCATGGAGTCACTACATCAGAACTGAAGAATGGCAGCATCAAATAATTTTTCCTACACCTAAAGTAGAATAGCCTAAATCAGGAGTGGCCTTGCAGAGAGTAAATAGCATGCCGATGAAACACGAGACAGCAAGATGAAGAGGAAACAACCAGGCACAAAGAGAAATAGCACAATATAATAGGCATCCGAAGAATATCAACATTCCAATGAACCCAACAATTTCCGGAAGATGGTTCAATGGATAGACCCATATAGAAATAAAGGTACGGCATGAGAATAAAAGATATACTATAATAATCAAACTTCTGAATTTAAGGAGCAAGGGTATAAGAGAAATGGTGCCCTGTGGAATCATGATTTTCAAATGAAGGGTTGTCCTAGGCACTACGCAGAACCATACCTACTAAGGTCAATAACACATCGCGATATAGGGCGGAACTGCTGTATAACTGTTGAACTGCCGTACAGCTCTAGGGTTTAAATGAGCCCAATGGAATTCATAAATCCTTCATTCATCTAGTCTTTCACATTGCTTATTGGTGAAAGATTACACCCTAAACAAGGGACTGGCAACAATAGTCTAATTCCCTAACTTCGCCAGCAGCAGGAAACGATCAACACAAACACAATGATGATAATTCCCTCATAAAAATACACAATGACGACCATTGTAGCGCTTCAGGCCAGTTCAGTTACCTAAAAACTTGGTTGCACAAACTGTAATTTTCTACACCGAGAAAATTGTATCTTACGTGGCATTTGCTTGTCGAGGTCGAGACCGAGGCCGAGGAAGATCTCTACTGCGCGCTCCCGGCTTGAGATCGACACGACCAAATCGAGCACCTGGTCAGCGCCACCAACATCCGGCACCAACCGAAACACCCCGACGAGAAGCAGAAAGGCGATCGTCTCATTCTTAAACAGCGCCTGCGCCTCAATCCGCTTGCTCCGCTTCCAGTCCGCCGCGACAGCCCTGGCCTCCGCGCGCGCCTCCGGCGACGGCTTCACGCCGAGCGCGCGAATGCGGTCGAGGAGGTCGATGAGGAGGCGGCAGGACACCTTGGCGTCCCCGTTGGTCTCTGCATCCCCCGGCGGCGCGCGGCAGAACCCCGCGGCCGCGGCGAGCACCAGGAGACCCGGGTCGGGGGCCACCAGGAGGCCGGCGTCGAGGGCGCGGGCGGGGTCCCGGAGCTCGTCTCTATGCTCTATGAGGTACGCGCGGAGTCCGGGACCGTCCATCCCGGAGCAGAGCAGCTCCAGCTGGGAGTAGCCTTCGAGGCGGGAGGCGAGGGCGGAGTCGACGCTGGTGGCCTCCGAGTAGAGGGTACGCCATGCGGAGGTGAAGGCGGAGAGGGCGGTGGAGTAGGTCTGGAGGGAGTCGACGGCGGCGAGGACGGAGGGGTTCGCCTCTCGCTCGGCGACCATGGCTGCATCGGCGGAAACCCTTGCCTCTGCTACGGTCTACGGTGGGACGGTGGGGGAAGGTGGAAGAAAGGAGACAGGGGGAGAGAAAAAAAGCCCATGTTGAGTGACAGCCCAAGTTATTTTTAGAACGACTAGAGCCCAGGAAGGAAGCCTATGCTACAGCGGAAAGTCATTCGGCTGCTGAGTTCCGATGCTCCCTCTAGTTAAAAAAAATTAAAAATCATATTTCTAATTTTTTTTACTAAATCTGAAAAATGCTTGTTTTTAATGATATATCCCACAAATTTGTAAAATCTCAATTTAAAATACTTTATATTCAGAGTTGTTTACACGTTTCAGATATAAATTGACAACATGTAGTATTTGTTCAATTTTTTTTTGAAACTTACAAATATGGTTTTTGATTTTTTTTTTAATGGAAGGAGCACTGGAGCTCATGAGTCAGGAATCTCTACTCGTCCATGCCATCAATATGTTCCTTTATCTCATAAAAAAGTCTACATGTCTTTTCGCAAAAAAAAAAAGTCTACACGTTCCTTCTTCCCTTTTCCATCCTATCTCCCCGGTAAAATATAAGTACCATGTAAAATAGAACTCCTCTCCTAAAAACACATGTGTATTTTCCTTTTTGCGTAGCCTAGAAGACAAAATATATCACATTGAGATTTCTCACGATTGATTTACTACATCTGGACTTAAAAAATAAATAAAATTTCAAGATAAATGGAAAAATCGAGATGAAGCTAGTGTTGTATACTTGCACCCGACCACCAGTGTGCTCGTTTTTCAAAAGAAATAGTAAATTCTATTTCTAGGTCTAAAAATGTACAAAAAGTACAAATGTATGTACACATTCAGTACGCACACGTCACAGGTCTCCGTTAAAAATAAATTTAAATTTTGGGCTACACAAAAAAACAAATTTAAAATATTCCTTGTTACTTTATACAGCCACAAATTTGTATTTTTCTATAGCCAAAATTAAAACAATTTCTTTTATCAAAATCTTGCCCAAATATACAGAGCATCTACTCCAAAGTATATGTATTCACGATGAAAAGGTTGGTTTTTTCTTAACTCCAAAGTACCATTTTCCAAACAAGAAAAAAACGAGCACTAGTGTTCTTGATGTCACCAATCCGTTCTCGTGTTGTATCCTACTATTTGCAAAATCTCAATGTGACACTCTTTATATTTCAGGCTACAAAAAAAAATAAGATCTAATTAACCAAGAACCGGAGTTTTGGAAATGTACATTGTTCATTATACTCAAACCCACATTTTTTTGTCTAGTCTGCAAATTTTCGTACTGAGGTTTTTCACGATTAGTATATATCATATTGACAACCTCCAGATTTTCTTAGATGGTTTTGAAAATTCCGATTATTATATTGTTCTCCAATTGAAGTTTTCGTAGTAATCCTAGCTGTGTCATGAGGAACTGTTCGCATAATTGAAATCTTTCTGTGTGTTGAGTGAAACACACAATTTGTTAGTGGATCCCAAATTAATTCACGGAACAAAATTAGCAACACATGATTCATCTTGGCAAGGCATGCCCACATTTGCATGAGGATATCATTAAACGGTAGTGCTAAAGAAGCTATCTTACGACTAGCTTCAACATGGTGTATCTACTATCACGGAGTAGCTAGCTATCCAGCCAGGACGGTACTTTATATTTTGTCGAACGTTCATTGGACACAGCATGACTAGTCGCCTGACGGCTCACATGGAGAACCATGGTGAACATATGAGATGGGTGTCTGTCATGCATGCTTTCTTTGCCTGGCCATTTTTAGCATTTGTGGGCAATTATTGCATCCCTCGCGTGGAAACATTTCGGTGTAAAAAGACTTGATCGAGTAGTCGTGTTTTTGCCTTAGATAAGTAAATCTATCGTTCCCACAAAAATAAAGTAAATCTATTGTAATTACATGACTAAATGGTTGCATGTGCTGACTTTTCATCATGTGAGCGTGTTTAGTTACTCGCACCGAATTTTTTGGGTCCCTCCAATCCATGTTTTTAAAATTGTACTCCCTCCGTAGCATAATACTCACTCCATATCAAAATATAAGATGTTTAACATGTACGTGTAAATCTTGCACTAAAACATATCTAGGTACATGTTGGGCAAAACATGCTAAAACATTTTATATTTTGATACGGAGGGAGTATAAGGTATTTTAATATGGACTATATCCAAAGCAAAATAAGTGAATCTGCACACTAAAATACGTCTACACAAATCAGTATGTTTTCCGTACTGGAATACCTAAAAACTTCTTATATTACGGTACAGAGGGAGTAGTATCTATTTAATAACTTACAAGCCTTTTTCTTAACTTCTCATCACATTGCTCCTAAGTTTCTCCCATATCTATGAGAGGAACCTCATTTTCCCCCGTAATCATGCACAACCATGACAGTTGCTAGTCATGTCGTCCTCCTCCCGGTGATCCCTTTAACCTCCTGCAGAATGCAAGGGACACTCACAAAGCCCTGTATGCACTCGGTATTCGGTAAAGGCTTTGCCGAGTGTTGCACTCAGCTGCTTACATCCATCGACTTATACCTTATCAACAAGGAGTGCCCAATAAAAAGCTCTCGACAAAACTCGTGACACTTTGCGTACAACTCGTAGTTTCAACTCTAATCCCAACTCTATAGCCATGTCTTGATCTCAGCAACACTGCTCCACGTCATCTTTCTCCCCTCCACGGACCCTATTTCGCACCCGCTAGTGCCATCCCGTTGGTGAAAAAACAGTCGAAGATCTAAGAATATCAAGATATAATTTTTAGATCAAAATATAACAAGATATAATGAGATAAGGCATGACGCGGCTTGCCTGCTGCCGTCCATGCTCGGTAGATATGTGTCGAGCATATATAACGCATTTTTGGCGTGAAAACAGCAAATCGGAGCTGCCGGGGGCCGTCCAGGGCAAGGCGATGAAAAAGCTGACATCCACGCTGACAATAAAAATCCGGCCAGTACTATAACTGATGGTGCTCAACTTTGGCGCCATCGATTTGGTGTGGACGTATTATTGAGCTGCATTGAAAAGGAGGAGCTAGCTTGCTCTCGTGGAAGAACTCTACAGCACAAAATATGTATTATGCATGTATCTCGTTTACATATATACATTTCGCCTTCTTCGTGGTATATGAACTGAAGCAGTGTGAAGCAGAGAGAAGACGGTGTGTCCGGCTAGCTAGCCTATCCACTGAGGAGAGACATGACATCCACCACAGCCACTGCTCTAGTGTTGACACTAACCCTAGTACACTATGCCTGCCTCGCCACCTTCGCCGACTTCGGGCCCGACCTCTACTTCGTTGCCGACCAGCGCGGCTACGAGGCCGTCGTCTACCACCTCGCCGGGCAGTACCTCAAGACCGACAAGTCCGGCGACATCGTCGACCCCCGCCTGCAGCTCAACAAGGTGGTGCGAGAGATCGCCTACTCCGGGAGCGGCGTCATCGTGAAGACGGAGGATGGCAACGTGTACAAGGCAGACTACGTCGTGGTCTCCACCAGTTTGGGCGTCCTGCAGTCTGATCTCATACAGTTCAAGCCGCAGCTGCCTGTCAGTTTCTTCTGTTCTGCTTTTCTCCTTTTGATTGTCTGGTCCGCTGGTTTGGACGGTTAGCTAGCTCCATGATTTTTTTTTCTGAACTTGATTGTCGTACTGAGTATATATTTCAGGCATGGAAGATTATGTCGATCTACCAATTCGACATGGCCGTGTACACCAAGATCTTCGTCAAGTTCCCCAAGAATTTCTGGCCCGAGGGGAAAGGCAGGAGTTCTTCCTGCATGCAAGCAGCAGGAGAGGCTACTACGGAGTGTGGCAGGTAATAATCTGTGACAGTTACTAATATTGTTGTTAAATTATATAAATTGAAAGTTTAATTAAGGATGGTCTTGCGTGTTTATTTCAGGAGTTCGAGAAGCAGTACCCAGGCGCCAACGTTCTCCTGGTCACCGTCACCGACGAGGAGTCGAGGCGGATCGAGCAGCAGTCGGACAACCAGACCAAGGCGGAGATTGTGGGGGTGCTGAGGGGCATGTTCCCCGGCGAGGACGTCCCCGACGCGACGGACATCCTCGTGCCGCGGTGGTGGTCCGACAGGTTCTACAGGGGCACCTTCTCCAACTGGCCCATAGGCGTCAACCGCTACGAATACGACCAGCTCAGGGTGCCAATCGTGCTTCCCAATTGCTCATGTAATTCTGTGATATCATCGTATAATGACCATGTGAAACAACATCGTATTATCGTATATAGGCACCTGTTGGGAGGGTTTACTTCACCGGAGAGCACACCAGCGAGCACTACAATGGCTATGTCCATGGAGCTTATCTTTCAGGTATACGTCTGGGAATTAATTGCCACTTTGTCTGATCTCGGGTTTGAAATGATTTACTTTGAATTAGACATTTTGATGCTGATTTTGTGCTTATATATATATATTGCTTGAATCTTTTTTTGACAGGTATTGACTCTGCAGATATTCTGATCAACTGTGCTCAGAAGAAGATGTGCAAATACCACGTTCCGGGCAAGTATGACTAGAGGTTTTACTGGTAACTTCTACCGGCGGACTGTTTCGTATTACGCGCTGGCAGGCTTTTCATGGTAAATGAACGACGCCGGTTCTAGTCGGATTGAATCAAGTGATGCCAGAATATAAGTCCGATTTCATAAGTAAAGTAATAAGCTAAAGCAACTTCTCTCGGGAGCGTCATGTGTCCGTCACCGCGGCGTATGTTCTTGGTTCAGCATTGTACTTGTGTCTTAATATGCTGTATACCCTGATGTATCGGTGAGATGTTGTGTTGATGTGTTCTACAGTATTGAGTTGAATAAAATCCTCGGGATGCTCGTGTTCTATTAAGTTGAATAAAATCCCAGTGGTCAATTATGTGTTAATTCCTGCATCTATGCGAAATAAACTTTAGCACAGAACATACACATAATATTGTTTAGACCCACATGCCAATAAGTCAGAAAATAAAAACTTCTGAGCGGACAAATTGAGTCTAAGTTACTACATCGTAATAGAAAAAAATCATTGTCAAATCCAGTCTATGTCAAAATAAAATAAAAATGACAGCATGTCCGAAAAGGTATTGTGGATATGCACTCAAACGTTTATGGAACTCGTCCACCTCAAATTTTTCTGACTACACATACTTTTTCTTGTAAGTTATCCCAGTGGTAAATTATGTGTGAATTCATGCATCTTACGTGAAATAAACTTTAGCACATAACATACACATAATGTTGTTTAGACCCACATGCCAATAAGTCGGAAAATAAAAACTTCTGAGCGGACAAATTGAGTCTAAGTTACTACATCGTAATAGAAAAAATCATTGTCAAATCCAGTCTATGTCAAAAATAAAATAAAAATGACAGCATGTCCGAAAAAGTATGAATATCAATGTTATGGATGCAGCCAAACGCTTATGGAACTTGTCCACCTAAAATTTGGCTAACTACTCAAAAAAATTCTTGTAACTTGACTTTATTGTTTTTGTGTGCAAACAAATGTACTTATGCAGACTGTAGAGTACGAATTTGTCTCTAACTTCATAGAAATTTTTCTAGAAAATGCAATTCATGAGCAAAAAATCCACTCCGGTCGTTGATACGAAATAACCATGTCAATCGCTCCAATGACAAGTGCCACGTCAACATATCATTCCAATCTGAATCTTCTCCTTTATGTGTGTCTATTTTTGATTCTCCTTGATGATATATTACACCCTCCTACACATGGTATCTCTAGGTTTGACCAAGGAAGAATGGAAGCATGTGAGGAGCGAGGGCACGCGGTAATTCAAGCCCGACAAGAGAGAAACATGGAAGAGAAGGATCAAACATCAACTTGAAGATGAACCTCTTTAGCCCATTGGACTGTCCGACGCATAAGATGAACCAACCTACATGAGACAGGCCACTAGAATGTCCAGTGCTCCAAGACCCGGATTGACCGATAAAAGGGACCCTGAGCAACAGAGGGGCCCTAGACACGACCCAGTCACTGTCTGGCCCGTGTCTAGTGCGCCAGATTGTACAACTCCGAGCCGCATGTGTGTCCTGCACCTGGAGCTAGCACCCTTAAGGTCCAACTGAGAAACCAGCTGCGTGAAGCTTCATCCGGCGTCCCTGCCTGCGTATAGTAAAAGAGATTGTGACCCTTGTCTTCTTCCCTTCGCACCCTTCCACCCCTTGCGTATATAAAAATGGTTTACTCTTTTAGATCTATGGTTAGAAAATAAATAGAAACTAAAGGATAGAGCTTTGCTCCCC
This sequence comes from Poa pratensis, assembly GCA_947311845.1. NCBI lineage: Eukaryota > Viridiplantae > Streptophyta > Magnoliopsida > Poales > Poaceae > Poa > Poa pratensis. The sequence continues at coordinate 15,884,141 of CAMZMU010000073.1, forward strand.
TTTCCCCCTTGCGGGATTCAAGATACTCCCCTTGTGGAGACTCCTAGACCTTGGATAGCCTATCTAGCAAATCTTTTCTTCGCCGGGATTTTATTGGATCGGTGGACCAACCGCTTGAAGAAATCAATTTCAGTCATTATTGCTGACTTGTATTCGAGATTCAAAGACTGCATCAGTGGATGTTTGTTTTTTGAATACGAATCCTGATAGCCTTCACTTCACTAGTTATAGTTATTATTCACTCGCATTTGAATTCCCTTTTGTTTTGCTGTCTTTCCCATTGTCTCCAGCCACATCTTGTGTGTTCTTCATAACCACACTCACTCCGTGAACATCGAGCCAATCCGTATCAATGGTGGACACCAAAACTTGGGACATAATTTAGAGAATTATTCATTTCGGAAAGATTTGTCTGCCGACATGCAAGAAAGAGAATCTTAAACTCTAAGGGCAAACCCGGTTTGGATCACACTTTTCATGCTTTTAATAAAGTGAAGGAAATATCATAGATGCATAATATTGCATAGTACAATCGCACGTGAAAAACACAAAAAAAAAATGACCATTGTGAACCACACAAAAAGGTAAAAAATGTCAAGCATGGTTGCTATAGCAATTTTCACACAATATTTTTTCTAACTATTTCTCTTGTAATGCGTTGTTGGTACTTTGCTAAAGTGCCATTCTTTTGATGGTACATAGACAAATTTTTACAAATCTCCTTCTATTTTTTCGAAATATTCTGTGTAGTTCACGATACGAGTCTGAATTCTGAAAAGTTAGCTCAAGTGTGAGGTGACCTTCTTAAGCCACAAGTTAGGAATAAACGAGAAGAAAGCTCCCCACACGAACGACAGCTCCGTACTATCTCCCTTGCCGCCGGGATGCCAGAGGACGTGCAGATGAGCGAGCCTCAGGCGGCCGCTCCTCCCGCCGCCCCGGCGACGGCGCCGGCCCCTGCTCCTTCCACACTTCACCGTAAGCGCCTCCTTCCCTCCGCAAAACCCTAGCTCTCTCCTCCGCGCCGGAAAATCTCTCAGATTTGTCTTGATTTTGCTCGTGCCCCAGATCTGAAGGAGATCGCATCGGTGATCGAGGCGGGGTCGCTCTCCAAGGAGGTCCGCCGGATCTCCCGCGCCGTCCGCCTCACCGTCGCCCTACGCCGCCGCCTCGCCGCTGGCGACGTCTCAGCCTTCCTCGCCTTCGCCCTCCCCGCCTCCAGTGACGCATACGTCCTCCTCACCTCCCTCCTCCCCAAGGTAAAGCTCTGAGCAGCAACCGTTGCTTCCATGATGCTAATCTTACTGCCTGTATATAGTCGTTGCCGATGCGATATTTACAATTCCGTGTTAATTCTGATGGTTTTCCTATGAAACTCGGAGCTCTATCTTAGTTAAGTTTTTGCATATTTAAACGGATACACTTGCATACTGCGTGTACTGATCAGGGATCCATTCCAGGGTACCATTAAAGTCCTGAGCAACATGAGTTGTGTGTCATGACTAGTTTTCAACTGATGTTGCTTCCACGATTTACTATTACTGCCTTCATATAGTTGCGATGCAAAATTTACAATTACATGTAAATCTGGTGGTTTTCCTATGAAACTGGAACTCTTCCTACTTCCGTTTTCGCATATTTGCAACGGACATATACTAGCGTAGTGCGTGTACTGATCAGCTATTTAGGGCCCCAAAACCTCCCGAAAATGATTGGGTATAAATTCTGTACTGGAAACATTTGTTAAAATGTAAAAAATGATTTTAAATAGAGTGTCCTTACTGGTCTGGAATTTAAAACTGGACTCTGGTACTGATGATGGTTGCTATCAACATTTCATTACCATTGGCTCCTGCATAATTGACTCTTCTACAGCTTCCCATGGCATACATGATTTCTTCTTGCTGGTATTTTCTTCTAAAGAATCATACACTTTCGGTTATTTTTTAGTTAATTCTTCCGTATACATCTCCTGCTTAAATTTTCAATGACATAACGTTTTCATGTATCATGTGTTACAACTTTATTTCTTCTCCTTCTGCATGTGGGGTGCTTGCAGTATGTTTAGATACATTTGGTCGGTCTCCAATGCTCTTGAAGTCCAACCAAATGTAGACTTCTTGTACCTGCTTCATAATTTAGAAAACAGAACGTTTGAATTAGATTTTTAAAAATATATGTTGATATATTATTACTTTTAGGAAGATGATACTGAGATGGATGTTGATGCAACGGCTCCAGCAGCTCAGATTTCTATCAAGCAAGGCCTTCCTGAGATTGAAATATATTGCTATCTGCTTGTCCTGATTTTCCTCATTGATCACAAGAAATACGACGAGGTATGTCTAAACTAGGGGTATACTTTGTATAGCGTATGAAACATTTTATTATGAAAGTAGATTTTCTACATGCAAGAGTGTGTGCTTGACTTTATGGTTTACTTTATTGTGCATCTGAAAAGATTCTAAATAAGTCATAGATATGTACCATATTATACCAAGAGCACCTACAAAAAAGATCAGGCAAAAATATGATCAAATATATATACCTTCACAGCAAAGATAAAATGTTTAACTTATTTTATAACAGTGTAATAGGAACCTCTTGTAATTTTTTACAGAACAAGTTTGATCAAATTCTTTAGGTGCTAATGTTATCAAATGATGCACATCTATGATTTTTTGGAGAATGTTCTTGGGTGGATAATTATCGAAACCCAAAACTCAAGCACCCCCACCCCTTTGTACATATTCTTTTCCTTATTATTGAAGATCTCCACTTGTCTCTAGGCAAAATCATGTGCAAATGCAAGCATTGCTCGTCTGAAGACCTTGAACAGGAGAACTGTTGATGTTTTGGGTTCTAGGCTGTACTTCTATTACTCGTATGTGCATGAACTTACCAACAGCCTTGCTGAAATTCGTGGGTATGTCAATTTCTACGTAATGCTCACTTTTCATTGCTTAGCTAACTTATCCCCCGCCCCCTCTAGTATTTCCTTGGTTTCCATTCACCTTTTTTTTTAAATACTCTCCTATATTTGCTTCTTTGTACAGGAATCTCCTTGGGTTACATAGAATGGCAACTTTACACCGTGATGAGCTCGGTCAGGTAGTTCTGTTTCCCTGGTTCTTGCTGATTCAGTGCTATGCTGTGAAATTATGCTAATATATGGAAATCCACTGTTTTTTCCCAATTTCAGGAAACTCTGCTCAACCTGCTTCTTCGCAATTACCTCCACTATAACTTGTATGACCAGGCAGAAAAACTTAGGTCAAAGGCACCACGTTTTGAAGCGCATTCCAACCAGCAAGTAATTCATCTGCTTCTTCCAATCATTCTCTGCAGTTTATGCATGCATTATGTTTCAGATGCATTACGTCAGTACATGTAAAATTTTGTGAAACAAGTTTCTTTTGTTAGCTATTCTTATTGAAATGCCTTATGGCTGTGGTGATTGAAGTATGAGATCTTCCTGCAGTCTAACTGATTTTATTAGCGTGCTGGAGCAAATTTTAACTTGTTCTATTGCAGTTCTGCCGGTATCTGTTCTACTTGGGAAAAATCAGAACAATTCAGTTGGAGTACACCGATGCTAAAGAAAGCCTCCTGCAAGCTGCTCGGAAGGCACCGACCGCAGCTCGTGGCTTTCGGATTCAGTGCAACAAATGGGCTATCATAGTAAGGCTGCTTCTTGGGGAGATCCCAGAGAGGACTGTTTTCATGCAGAAAGGGATGAAGAAAGCGCTGACACCATATTTTGAGCTCACAAATGTAAGTTCCAGTCTTCCTTTAAATATTTTAAGTTAATATATTGGAAAGATCTAATCATAACATCTGAATTATTGATCTAGGCGGTCAGGATTGGAGATTTGGAATTGTTTAGAGCTGTTGCAGACAAATTTGCAAGCACTTTCAGCGCTGACAGGACTCGCAATTTGATTGTGAGGCTGCGCCACAATGTCATCCGAACTGGACTAAGGAACATCAGCATTTCATACTCGCGTATCTCCCTTGTTGATATTGCCAAGAAGCTAAGGCTAGATTCTGCGGATCCTGTTGCTGATGCGGAGTGTATCGTATCCAAGGCCGTAAGAGATGGTGCAATTGATGCCACCATAGACCATTCAAATGGTTGGATGGTGTCGAAAGAAACTGGTGATGTCTACTCAACGAATGAACCCCAGGCTGCATTCAACTCCAGGATTGCATTCTGCCTCAACATGCATAATGAAGCGGTCAAGGCGATGAGGTTTCCTCCGAATTCTCACAAGGAAAAGGAGAGTGCTGAGAAGCGCCGAGAAAGGCTCCAGCAGGAGGAAGAGCTGGCAAAGCACATGGCTGAGGAGGATGACGATGATTTTTAAGCTGATCACCTATTTTTGAATTGGTTCGTGTAAACTTTTTGTATCTTCTGTAATTCTGGGTTGATCAGCACTTTACTGGACCCAACATGTGTCTAGAGTTTATCTTTCTTTTCTCTTCCTCATCGAAAACTGGTTTCGGGGATGTCTGTACCATGCCAAATGTGCCTTCTCCATTCATGACTTTTGGTATGTCTTTGCTTCCTGATTGGTATATTTGTTCTGTGTTTTTTTTTCCTGTCATGTTTTGTTGCGATTATGTAGTGATAGAATTATATCCTTTCTCTTGTATTGTATCCTGGGGTTTCCTGATGCATTGACCGGAGCAAATTCTTCTCAAGACGCAAGCATTTCACACGTTCCACACTAGAAACTTGGAACAACTCAAATGTAGAAGCAGTATCGAGAAGTTACTTCAGTGCAACAGCAGCACCGTGTTACGGAGTACATGGTATTGTATCATGAAGTTGCTTCAGTGGAATAGTAGCACTCTGTTTCCCAATCCCTTAACAAACCATAACACCGATTAGCAATATTACCAAAGTGTAGAGTGAGTATACTACGGAGTATGTATGAGCCTAGCTAGCAGTAGAACCCGAAAGTCAAAATGGAGGCTAGCTAGCAGTACAACTGGAAAGTCCAAAGGAGGCCGAGCTACATGTAGCCCTATATTTCGAAAAATCTGAACATCACTTTTCGAAGTTCCAAAAAATTTCTGAAAAAAATCCGAACGTAGACAATAGTACATTCTATCAACCTGCATAATATCAAATCACAATAATTCATATTGCGAGCTACGAAAAAATAACAAAATCTGACAAATTTTTGAGAGTCAAAATTTGCACTATTCACCACTTTCAGATTCAGATTTTATCATTTTTGCACAGACCAAAATACAACATATTTTTATTTAAAATTTTACACGTTGGTAGATGTCGGGGGGCTACCCCCGGGTAGGGTAAGTTGTGGTATAAAGAGCTCTAGAGAGTGGACCGGGTCAAGGTCAGACCGGGTCAACCAAGTCCCGGAATGACCGAGGCATGGTGTAATTGCAAACCGGATTATGATAACCGGGTTACTTAGGCCGGGTCATGTTAGCTGGATCACCTTAACCGGCATATCACCGTCGATCTACTCTTGTTTATTCTCATGTGCAGGAAAAAGACAAAGATGATCCGGCATAGCCTTGCCGGATCACAGAAGGAAACCAAGCATGACCATGCCGGGTTAAGGAAGAGAAGAGACCATATCTCGGACAGGAAGTCAAGGGCCTTTGTCGTTTGGCCTGGCACGGAAGCGCCCGACACGGGAGCGCCTGACACGGAAGCGTCCGGCACGGAGCGTGCGGTGGCGACGAAGTGACAGGCCTCACCGAGGTTCCTAACCCGGGGCATCCGGGGAAAAGGCTACAAGGCTAGACAAGGGCGTGCCATGTCCTGTCCCTGGCAGAGGGTGCATTCTAGGGCTTGGCACGTCCCGTCTCTGACAGGAGTGCCATCATGGCAAACCATTGAGCGTGGCTACAGTGCATCGTGTGGGGTGTTCCGGTAACTCGGTTTAGCCTATATATATGGCTCCTCCCCCTCCTGCGTGAGGGACGAACCCCTGAGAGATATTTCCCCCCTTAGCTGCATCCTCTACTCAGTGTTCATTGCCCTTGTTAGATCATACAGCTCGAGGAGCACATCTTGTACTTGTGCTGCACCGATATACATCGAGAGATAGGCAGGAGTAGGGTGTTACCTCCTCACGAGGGCCCCGAACCTGGGTAAATCGCGTGTGTGTGTTTGTGTGTTCTTGGTTTGATGTTGGTCCGTGCGCGCTTCTCAGCGTGCAAGCCCTCCCCGGATACCTCCAGCGTCCTATCGGCCCCTCACTTAGCCATACCTATGGCATTTGTCGTGACACCACCACGACAGTTGGCGCCCACCGTGGGGCCGGCAGCGGCGCTGGCTGGAGTCTTCATCCGAACGGGTTCCGTTACCACCTCCGGCGAGCGTGTGCTCAGCGGGTTGGTGTGCAAGCTCGGCGACATGCACTTCGTCAGCGACAATGCCGGTTGCTTCGGCAGCAGGCCTCTCCCGGTTAATGGCTGCCTCATCGCCTTCGGCTCGCTCCACACCTACGTCGCCACCGAGCTCGTCTGCAAGTACCCTGCGCGGGTGCTGGATGCAGAAGATCCTCCTGCTCTCTGTACGGCTCGCGGTCGGCGCGTCACTCGCCCCGGAGCTGTGCAGAGGTCATGATGACCGGGACTGTAACTGGAGTTGGTCTGGAGGATGATGCCTCAACTCCGGAGAAATCGACTAGGCCGGGTAGGCCACCCCTAGAGAGGGTGACCCGGGAGCAGGGCGGCACGTCCGCGGTCAGGCCTCTTCCTCTGGATAAGGTGATCGAAAGACTCGCTGTTCCCGTAGTTCCTGGTACGGGTGTAGCCCTAACCGAGGAAGAATTAGAGCAGCAGCGTAAGGACCTGCATGCTGAGGCCTTGGAAATGGCCAAGACTAGAGAAGAGTTTGATAGATCCATGCGTGAGTATAACAAGGCTCATGGCCTAGCTATTCGCATGGCTGCTGTGCGCAAGAGAGGCAAGGCCTCAATGCAGATTGCTAGGGATGGTAGGGCCGAGTCAAGTGCGACTCGGGTAACGGCTGTAAAGCCGAATTATAGCTCTCCTGCCAAGACCCTTAGAGCTGCAGAGGCAGCACGAGCTGAGCTAGCCGGTTTAACCGCGAGCTTACCAGAAGCAGCAAGCAAGAGTGAATGAGTTGGTGGCAATAGCCAACCGACAGAATGAGGCATGTTTGAAGGGCAACACCATGGCTGGGGGTTCCCAGATTGTACACTCGGCTAAGGCCGGCAGTCAGAGGTCCAAAGGTCAAGCTTCTTCGCCGCATCCGAGTAGAGATCGTAACCCGAGTGTAAACTCGGGAAAGAACAAGCAGATCCAGACCTACAACCCGGTTATGCTGAGAAGCAGATGGCCGGGCAGAACGGTGCAGGCCGGGCTAGGAGTAACCCGGCTCAGGGAAATCCGGGTCAGGGAATCCCAATCCAGCTGGCCGAGGTCAACCACCTCGGTATCCGACTCAAAATCGTGGTCAGCAACACCAGAATGTTGCGCATGTTCAGGAACCGCAAGGTGTTGACCGAGGAACAACCGATATGATGATGGCAATTCGGCTCTGGAGAGAGCCGGATATCAGAGATATGATAATGCACTGGGAGCCCGGTTAGGACCGCGCATGTTGGCACCGGGTGATGCGCGCATCAAGTTGGACAGGCTCCATTGGTCCGAGATACTGGAAGAGCAGGGCCCACCTGGACCTAAATGCTTCGGGCCCCGAATCATGGAGCCACAGTGCCGCACTTTCAGTTACCCCGAGGTGCGAAGACCTATGATGGTAACTCCAAGCCAGAGGACTGGCTGTCGGATTATCTCTCGGCAGTAAATGTGGCCGGAGGGAACCGCCGTGGGCGGTGAGGTACATACCTCAGATGCTGGAAGGACCAGCCCGAATTTGGTTGAACAATCTGAGTGAGGGCAGTATCAACTGCTGGCTGGATTTTGAAGAAGCCTTTGTGAGTAACTTCTCTACACGTACAAGAGGCCGAATCGGCCACAGCAGTTGGCTATGTGTGTACAGAGGCAGAATGAGACTGACCGGACTACTTGACTCGGTGGAGTACAGTGCGCAATTCCTGCGAAGGAGTTGTGGAGGCACAGGCCATTTCTGGTTTGCCCAGGGATGCCGACATGGCTCCATGCTGTGGCAAAGGTTGCAAAGGGAGATGCCGGCCACCTTGGCCGAGACAATTCGGATTGCAGACAGTTATGCACTTGGAGATCCAATGCAGCCTCTGCTCAACGCGGCTGAGCCGAGTCGACGAAACCCGGGTAACAGCAGATCCGGACAGTTCGGGCCTAATGATAGCCAGAACTTTGGACACAAGAGAAGGGAAGATCGGCCGGATCATCGGTACGGGTCAAACATGGTTGCTGCGGTAGACCAAGAGCAACCAGAATGCTGGTAGCAGCCAGAGGCCGAAGAACAATGGCCCACCTTGGGGCCAGAACCAAGATGGAAAGAAATGGAACCAAGATGCACACTGCCTGCCACTTATGAGCTGATGCTGGATGGACCGTGCAGATACCACACCAATGATAAGCGTGGGCCGCTCATCACTCGACTCGGCAGTGCAGTTGGTACCACCGCACCTTGAGGGAAGGAGCTAATTCCGGAGGGAACCAGAGGGGTGGTCCTCCGAGGCGCCACAACCGAAACCTCAGCAGCGTGTTGCGCTAACCGGAGCAAACAACACTCCGGTGAACCGGCCGAATCAACAGCAGCAACAGAGGCCGAATGATAACAGGAGGGAACCGAATGATGTGAATCAGGTGAACCACGGAGGCAACTATGGCAATGCTGGCCCTAATCGCCAGAATGAGTATCATGAAGCTCATCATAGTTATGTGGTGTTCGTGACCGAGGCAACTGACAAAAAGAGTCGGGCGCGGCGCCAGATGGAGGTCAATGCTGTTATGCCGGCTGTGCCAAAATATATGCACTGGTCAGATCAGGAGATTACCTGGGGGATAAAAGATCACCCCCGAATCATGCCAACCCCAGGAGGTTATGCTCTGGTGGTGGACCCAACATTTATTGGGCCCAACCAGAATGTCAGATTCAGCAAGGTTCTGATTGACAATGGCAGCAGCATCAACATCATGTACCGAGATACAATGGTGAAGTTGGGTATTACTGCCAACATGTTGTTACCAACCGACACAACTTTTCATGGTATAGTGCCTGGTGTCTCATGTGCACCTATGGGTAAAATGTGGATTGATGTATGTCTCGGCACCAAGGAGAACTCCAGGACCGAGACTGTCCTGTTCGAGATAGTAGACCTCGAAAGTCCATACCATGCTCTACTCGGCAGGCCAACTCTGGCCAAGTTCATGATATCCACCCACATGGCTTACCTGAAGATGAAGCTGCCAGGACCGAATGGTATCATTACCATTGCGGGTAACTACAAGAGCTCCATCGAGTGTGCCTCGGCTGGCTCTAACTTGGCCGAGTCTCTGATCATAGCTGCTGAGAAGAAAAAGATGAAGCAGGTGGTGGCCATGGCTCAAGCTGCGCAACTCGGCATGCCGGGAATGGCCCACATGGAGCAAAATGCGGCGTTCGAGGCGCCCAAGGAGACCAAGAAGATCACTATTGACCCGGAACACCCCGAGCGCAAGGCTATCATAGGGAGCGGGTTAACGGAGAAATAGGAAGGCGAGCTCATCCAATTCCTCCGTGAGAACCGAGACATCTTTGCATGGTCGAATCATGACCTGGAAGGTGTTCCGAGGGAGTTGGCTGAGCACTCATTATTTGTGAGGCCCGAGATGAAGCCCGTGAAGCAGCCGATGCGGCGACTTTCGGACGAGAGAAGGCAAGTGATACAAGATGAGCTGACCCGGCTACTGGCAGCCGGATTCATCATGGAGGTACTGCACCCGGACTGGTTGTCTAACCCGGTCCTGGTAGAGAAGAAAAAGATGACCCAAATGTAGCCAAAGTGTGGCGTATGTGTATTGATTACACGAACCTGAACAAAGCATGTCCTAAGGATCCATTCCCGCTGCCTCGGATAGATCAAGTGATCGATTCCACAGCCGGGTGTGAGCTGTTATCCTTTGTAGATGCTTACTCTGGTTTTCACCAGATACCGTTAAATCCGGATGATCAAATGAAAACTGCATTTATCACCCCGTATGGGGCTTATTGCTATCGTGTCATGACATTCGGTTTGAGAAATGCCGGTGCTACTTATCAAAGGTGTATGCAAAAATGTTTGCAGAATCAAATAGGAAAAAATGTGCAGGTGTATGTCGATGACATAGTCATTAAAACTAAAGAGAAATCAACCTTGATCGATGATCTAAGAGAAACATTCGCAAATTGAGAAAATACCGGATGAAACTTAACCCGGATAAATGTACATTTGGTGTACCAGCAGGAAAATTACTCGGTTTCCTTGTATCTAGCCGAGGTATCGAAGCTAATCCGGTAAAGATTCGGGCTATTGAGAATATGAGGTTGCCTCAAAATCTTAAAGATGTGCAAAAATTTACTGGTTGTCTTGCATCCCTAAGCCGGTTTGTAAGCCGGTTAGGAGAAAAGGCCTTGCCCTTGTATCAATTGATGAAAAGAACCAATAACTTTGTGTGGACTCCACAGGCAAATGCGGCTTTTGCCGAGTTAAAAAGATGTTGGTCACTGCTCCGATACTTGCTTCCCCACTGCCCAAAGAGCCGATGTTGCTCTATATTGCAGCCACAAACCGAGTTGTGAGTGCTGTAGTAGTGGTGGAGCGGGAAGAAGATGGCAAAACCGTGCAGAGGCCGGTGTATTATCTGAGTGAGGTGATATCGACATCCAAGCAGAATTACCCTCATTACCAGAAGATGGTGTATGGTGTCTATATGGCAGCCAAGAAGTTGAAGCACTACTTTCAAGAGCATCCAATAAGGGTGGTGTGTGAAGCTCCTATCTCGGAGATCATCGGATGCAAAGATGCAAATGGCCGAGTTGCCAAATGGGCAATCGAGTTATCCCCTTACACTCCACAGTATGAGAGAAGAGATGCAATCAAATCTCAGGCACTGCCGGATTTCCTTGTGGATTGGGCCGAGATGCAGTATGAGCCACCAGCCCATGACCCGAATTACTGGACAATGCATTTTGATGGATCCAAGACAAAGATTGGTTTGGGTGCCGGAGTAGTTCTTACCTCACCGAAGAAGGATCAACTGAGATATGTGCTGCAAATTCATTTCACCGCATCCAATAATGTAGCCGAGTATGAGGCACTCATCCATGGGCTTAATGTGGCCAAGGAAGTGGGGATTCGCCGAATTGAGTGCTTCGGTGATTCGGCTCTGGTTATACATCAAACCTCGGGAAATTGGGATGCAGTGGATGCCAACATGGCATCATATCGATTTCATGTCCAGAAAATTTCGGGATTTTTTGAAGGATGCGAGTACACACATATACCTCGGGCAGAGAATGAAGCTGCCGATGTACTATCCAAACTCGGTTCATCCAGAGATCCAATTCCACCCGGAATAGCTTTGGAGCATTTGAGAAAGCCGTCCATTAAGCCATCGCCAGAATCCGAATCAATTTATATCCCGCCGATGCCAAAGTCGATGCAGTTCCAATGGATGTTGATGTCGGTTATGTCGGGGATAACTCGGGGACTGCCAAGCAGAACCCGGGGACTGACGAGGAAATGTCGGACGAGCCATAGATGCTGAGCCAATGGATGTAGATATGCCAGTGTTTCCTGTAAGACCTGTCCCGGAGTGGGCACAACCTATAATGACATATCTTGTTGATGGGAGCCTGCCGGATGATAGAACCGAGTCTAGGCAAGTGTTGAGAAGAGCAAAAGCATACACCATCATCAATAAGGAGTATACAAGAGAAGCACAACCACAGTGCTGCAGAGGTGTGTTGACCCGGCAGAAGGAGAAGAAATGCTCCTAGAGATTCATCAAGGGGAGTGTGGACATCATGCCTGCTCAAGAGCCTTGGTGGCCAAAGTATTTCGGCATGGGTTCTACTGGCCCACTGCTTTGCAACAAGCCGAAGACATAGTCAGAAAGTGTGAAGGATGTCAGAGATTTGCAAAAAAGATTCACATGCCAGCCTCGGCACTCAAGACAATTCCAATCACTTGGCCTTTTGCTGTTTGGTGCCTTGACATGGTGGGAGAATTCAAGCCAGCCCGAGGTAACATGACTCATATACTGGTGATGGTGGACAAATTCACCAAGTGGATAGAGGTAAAGCCAATCCGGAAATGTGATGGACATACAGCAGTGACTTTCTTGAAGGACATAATTCTGAGATATGGTTATCCACACAGTATCATCACAGATAATGGAACCAACTTTGCTGTGGGAGAATTTGCTCGGTTTTGTGCCGAGAAGAGAATTAAGCTGGATATAGCTGCAGTTGCACACCCACAGGCCAATGGGATGGTAGAAAGATCAAATGCCTTGGTACTAGATGGCATCAAGGCTCGGTTAATTGCACCATTGTTACGCACTCCGGGTTGTTGGATAGATGAGCTCCCAGCAGTATTATGGGGTCTCAGGACCACACCGAATCGATCGACTGGCTACACACCATTCTTCTGGTTTATGGAGCAGAAGCTGTTCTGCCAACCGACATACAATATGATGCACCGAGAGTGACAATGTACACTGAAACCGAGGCAAAAGAAGCCCGGGAAGATGGTGTTGACCTACTTGAAGAGGCCCGAGAGCTGGCCTTATCTCGGTCAGCAATATACCAGCAAAATCTCCGACGCTATCATAGCCGGAAGATCAGCCCTCGGGTGTTCCAAGAGGGAGATTTGGTACTGAGGCTGGTGCAACGCACTGCAGGCCGACATAAGTTGACACCTCCATGGGAGGGACCATTCATTGTGAGCAAGGCTCTGCACAATGATTCATACTATCTTATAGATGCACAGGAACCGATGAAGCACAGGATGGACAAATCCGGAGAGGAAACCAAGCGTCCATGGAATATAGCTCTACTCCGACCCTTTTACTCATAAAGGGCGCAGTGTATGTATCTCGGTTTCTATATGAATGAAATGTCGGCACCCCGAATCAAAACTCGGGGACTGCCTCGTCTATATGCTTGTGTTGTCTTTGTTTTTTCATTTATGTTTTTCCTATGCCGAATGATTTGAAGCCTTGCCTCGAAGTTCAAAGTACTGTATGCTATCTTATTGTGATCTTGTGACTCGACTGACAAACGCCAAAAAAGGCAGTCAAGAGCTGAGGTGATGGTTCGTAGTGAACATGAAAATGAACTCGGACTCGGCCAAAAATGATTCGGCATAGCTTGTTTACTAACCCTGTTTTTCATATTTTTTATGTCGGATGACTTTAAACCCCAACTCGAATGTTATGAAGTATTGTATGCTATAATTCCTATCTTGTGACTCGACTGTCGAACGCCTAAATGGTAGACAAGAGCAAAGATTGACAAGTATAGTGAACAAGAAAATAAACTCGGGGACTCGGTTTAAATTGATCCAACATAAACCTCGTCTTGTTCGAATTAAGCAAAATAAAGTAGTCTCGGAGGAACTTAAAATGTATATTACATCTGCACCCGGCATTCCGGGGATTTAACAGTTTAAATTCATCTAAGTTAAGAAGCAGCTTCGGAGGAAGGAGCAGCTTCGGTTGCAGGGACAGACCCGGATGACGCGGAACCTCGGTGGAAGGAGGAACCTCGGTTGAAGGAGCAGCTTCGGTTGCACGGACACACCCGGATGACAGGGGAACCTCGGTTGAAGAAGGAGTCTCGGTTGCAGGAGTAGCTTCGGTCAGCAGAGTGGTAGACTCGGGGGCAGTCGGGGTGATTTCGCTGCTCGCTGAAGCATCGGTAGCACTTGGGTTGGCCGAGTCAGGCATTGGCTCATTGGAGATCTCGGCAGCAGATTGTTTCGTAGTCTTAGCCGAAGCATCAGGAGTTGACTCGGAATCAGAAGACTCGGAGTCAGACGCACCATACTCTTGCTCGGAGCCATCATCAGCATTGGCCTCTTCTTCTTCGTCTTCATCATCCGAGTAAACCACACTAGGTTCAACAGACCAAGTGTTGGCAAACCTGGCCATGAAGGTAGCAGCTTCCCCACGCCTTGCAATCAATGCCGGGTCAGTAGCCCATGGGGAGCCATCGCGTAGAGTACGCAGGCCATCGAGGTTGATATCCTCATACCAAGACATCAGAAAGAGCAAGGCTGCGTCGGCCCCGACACGAGCAGAAGAAGATCTCCATTCCCTTAGTCGAGTCTCAGTTTGTTGCAAGCATGCGGATAACTCGGCAATAGTCTTGGCACTGGGAGATTCGGGCCACAAGACATAGTAGGCTCGGATACTGGCATTAAGAAGCTCAACGCCGATGCTCCTCAAGGGAGAAATACGGGCTTTGAGTGCAGTCAAGTGATCATCAATATCCCAAGCTTCGGGTAGCGGAGCCCCGGATGCCTCGGCTCTCGCAGCTCGGGCCTTCATCACAGTGTTGGTTGCTGCAGCTTGGCAGTGCTCAAAGTGTTCTGAGAGCAAATAGGCTGACGCCGAATCAAATGAGATACCGACACAAAATTTCATGTCAGGAAGGTACAAAGAAAAAAGATATGATTCAGAAAACTTACTGTCCATCTCATCATTGAGTTTGGTGAGCTCAGCCAGCCACTTGGCAACATTTGCCTTGAGGGCATTCGACTCTTCTTCAGCTTTGGCAGCTTTAGCCTCGCATTCATTAATATGCGCTTTAATCCGCTGGTCACCAGCACCACGCTTCTCCAGAGCTTTCTTCAGCGTGTTCCTCTCCTTCTTCAGCTCGGTCTTCTCTTTCTCGACCCGGTCAAGTTCCCACTGGAGCCGAATCACCTCGGACTTTTCTTCTTTAAGAGCACGCTTGTGCTCAGCTTCCTTCTTGTTCATTTCCTCCTGCTGGTTCTGGAAGGAGAGCTTAAGCGCCCGGTGCTCTAAGGCTAGTTTCTTGAAGATCCAGCTCCGAGCGTTGATGCAATCCTACCAAAAGGAAAAGATGTTACTGAGGGTAAAAAGAATCTCGGGGACTGGAGCCCGAGATTGATGAAGGTTACTGATAGAGTTAAACTAAAAATAATCTCGGGGACTGTGAGCCCGAGATTGATAAGAAATCTTCCCGAGTCAGCTAGACATGAATCTCGGGGACTGGTTGTCCGAGTTTAATATAAGCTCATGCCGGGTAAACTCGACATGAGACTTGGGGACTGGGCATCCCAATGTTTTTTACAAGTTATGATTAATGATCAAATTTTTGAAGATTCGTGCCGAGTCACATATTACTCGGACGAGTATCAGTTACTTCGCCCGAATCTCAGGGACTGTGGATAGTATGACTATTGATCATTGTATAGTAAGTGCTAAGTTCTAAGAAATTTACCTCGACAACTCTGCTAGACTGAAGGGCCGAGACCTGCATGGAGTGCAGGGACTATGCAACCAGGCCGGGGCCAACCGGGTGTGGATTTGCTGGAGTAGCAGAAACTTCACTGGGGTCCGTGGCGTTCCAATCCATCACGTAGTGTCCAACCGAGCCGAGGCTGTTATTACTCAGAGTGCGAAGATTCGGAAGAACATGGCTGTTGACCCGGGGGCGGGAAACCATCCCGGAGAGATCTTGGTACGCCCGGTTTGATGTTGGAGTCACAGTAATTTCCATGCTCTGGTCAGTTGAAGGTTGGCCAGAGGCCTGCTGGGTCGGCACAGTTGGACGCGGTGGTGCCGGAGTATGGACCGGTACTGGGGGCTGCTGCTGCTTCTGCTGTTTCTCTTGTTGCTGTTTCTGGTCCTTCTCCTTCTGCTGTTGCGGCTTCTCCTTCTGCTGTTGCTGCTGCTTCTGTTGTTGCTTCAACTGCTGCTGTTGCTTGTTGTGCTTATGCTGTGCACGAGGTGAGAGTCGGGGATCCAACTTAGACGAGGTCTTAGTCGGAGTCTTGGCCTGCTCTGTCTCCAAGTCCTTAAGAGGAGAGAGGGGAGATTGTTCTTGACCCGGAGCCGAGGTTTGCTCGAGGCCTTGGCCCTCTCCCAAATCCGGATCAAGATTCGGCGGCGGAATGTCGGCAGAGGTAGCACGCACCGGGGAAGGGATTGCCCATCCGGGGCTGCTAATCTCGGTATTAGCCGTCAGAGGTGGCGATGAAGAAACATGAGACATAATAGAACTGTGGGTCTGTTTCGCAGCAATGGGATCGCTGCATAAACCGAGGTAAAGTGTTAACTCGGATGAGGTCAACTTTGGTTGAAGGAAAGAAGGAAAGAGGGAAAGCAATATCTTACCCCTTGCTGGTTGGTAGGACCTTAGCCTTACGCTTGGGAGCGGCCTTCTTGGGCTTCTTAGCCGGAGGAGCCACTGACCCGGACGCACCGGAGCGTTTCCGGGATGTGCCTTGGGCACCCGGATTGGCTGCAGCACGAGGTGCATACCATGAAATAGGAATAGCGTCAATGGGATCTAGGGTTTGACAATCGTCATCTTCGTCGTCTGTCAGGTCTTGAACGAATGGCTTACCCGAGGTAGGAGCCTTGGCACGAGGAACCGGCATATAATCCTCATTGTCCGGATCTTCAGTCTCCTGGGGTCGCTCACGGCGATCTTTTGTCCACTTCCGGGTCTTCAGGTCCCCATCTTCGGTGGTTTGTCGAGTAAACAGCTGCAGGAATGGCGAGGTAGATTCGGATTAGTCAGATGGTGCATCACCGGGATAAAATTAGCCTCGGAAGGCAGAATTATGTCAGTTCAAAGGTGGTAAACTAACCTGAGGCGGAAGCCAGGATCGGTTATACGGCTCTACGCCCCATTGCCAGTCATCCTCCATCTCGGTCTGGGCGATGGCCTTAACCCGTCTCCTAACTTGGGGGTGGGTGAGATCATGGGTGCTGACCCGGATAGGATCCAGCAAGCCACTTATATGGAAAATCTTGTGCACACGGTGCTGAAGAGGGTTGACTCGGCGCATGACGAAAGTCCTCAAGAGGTCGTCTGCGCACATGTTCTTTTTCAACAGACCCTCAAGGGTTTGATGGATCAATTGGACCTCATGAATGCTGTCCTGCGGGTCATAGTTCCAGTTTAATTCGGCTGTGGGGGGATTGATGTTGAACTCCGGCAGGTTGAGAACATCCCGGTCATCTGGGCTCTTCACGTAGAAAAAGGACCTTTGCCACTTCCGGCAAGATTCTAAGCCGGTAATCCGAGGAAAGATGGAGTGCTTCCTCGGAGTAATGCTAGCCGCACCGCATGCGGTCATATCCTTCACAACCTCCTCCTTATTCGGGATAGTTTGTTTCCGGAGGCGGAAGTACTTGGCCCAGGCACTAACAGTGGGCCAGAGGCCGAGATACCCCTCCATGAAGGAGGTAAAAGCTGAGAGAGATGTAATGGCGTTCGCAGGGAGATGGTGAGGTTGTAGACCAAACTTGTCAAGAAATGCCCGGAAGAAGGAGCTAGCTGGGAGTCCAAACCCGCATTGAAAGTGCGCAAGGAACATCACCCGTTCACCCTCTTCTAGAACCGGTTCGAGTTCCTTTCCCGGAAGCCGACATATAGCCTCAGCCGTAATGCGCCGGGTCTTGAGCAACCAGTCGAGATCATCTTGCTCTACATCGGATCCCTCCCATCCACCTCGGTTGCCAGATGCCACCGATGACTCGGCCGGGTCGGGAGTACTGCGGCCTATCATATCAGGGCCAAACCTGCAAAAAGAAAGTACAAATACGACCGAGATAAGTAACTCGGAGTTATGATTCTAGAATCGGAATAAGTGACCCGAAGAAGCAATGCAAATAACTCGGAAACCAAGACAAATGACCTGGAATAGCCTTGCAGCTGACTCAGGAGTAAAGCACGGAAACCGAGTCAAGTGACCCAAAAACCGAGGCAAAATCACTCGGAATTATGATTCGGAAAGGTGAATCGGGTAAAAGTTATAAACAAGTTTTTGCATGGATCTGTGAGCAAGGAAGATCTACCGAGCAAGTAAAAAAGGAAATAAAACATGAGTATAAGGCAGAGAAAGGTGAAGCTATCAGGAGCCATGTCAGGATTTCAGTGCGAGAAAGATCTAGAAATGGATCCAAGTACTTTCATCTATGAGCAAGCAAAGTTGACCCTAGCAAGTCCAATATCTGGAGATCTAGAATGTCCTAAGGATGAACTATGAAGAACATGCTAGGAAGAACACCGGGGAGGATTCATGAAGAAATGGAGATGGGGAATCCATACCGGAATGCAGATCCTGCGGGAAGGAGTTTGGCGACGGCGGCGCGGTTGATTCCGGTCGTTGGCAGTGGCGAAGCTTTTCTCGGCGTCGTGCGAGGGCGGAGCGCTCTTCACGGCGGCGGCGGGAGTGTGTTCGCGGTGGAGAGGAGAACGAAGGAAGAGGATGGCCTCGCCGTTCCCCTTCCCCCTTATTTTATAGGCGAGGAAGCGAGCAGTTGCCGAAGCGGCGGAAGCGGTTCCCCGAACCGCGCTCGAAACCGTCCGTTAGTGGGCTAGTGGTGGGCCCGCCATCATTGGCGCGGTTCCCCAAGCGCCGCGCGGGCTGGTCAATTGTGGTCAAAAGGCTGTGTCTGAGGTGACTGGACACGACACGTGTGACGTGTGCAACGTGCGGTGCGCGGCGCGTGCAGAGGCATGGTCGCCCATACGCGCAAATCAAGGCTAACCGAGATATCTTTACAGCATATCTCGCAACTGGAACTCGGTGGAGTTAAAAAGAATCTCGTTGATTCGGTTAAACTAGCTTGAGGATGAAAGTCGGATGAGGTTGGTATTTTGACTCGGAGAAACTCGGTCTGACCGAGACATGTTTGAGTCGGAAAGGCTATTAGTTCGGTTTATTTTGTTAAACCTGGTGTGGCCCTCCATCCGAGGCTGTAGGACCGCACCAGCTTCGGGGACTAATGTCGGGGGGCTACCCCGGGTAGGGTAATTTGTGGTATAAAGAGCTCTAGAGAGTGGACCGGGTCAAGGTCAGTGTAACAGCCCCAAAATTTTAACCAATTTTTCACTTTTGTGTCCTAAATTGCATCATGGCATACATGCATCATTGCATCCATTTAAATTGCTAAACCACACACTAACTTGGTTTGGCAACATTGGAAAACTAGATTGCCAAACTTGCTCAAACAATTTAACAAAGCAATGAAAGCATTCAAAGTTGCAAAACAAATTACTTTGACATCTCATATTTGTCAAGGATGTTCCAAGAGTTCAAATCAATATTTTGACTTGCTTCAAAAGTCTAAAAGTTTATTACTTTGGAATATTTGGAAAAATGCCTATAAGCAACTCCCTATTTTATTCCCCAAGCAAATGGACTCCAAATGCATTGTAATTTTTAGGGGTGTTTGCCCACGGTACAGGGAGGTTACACAAAAATTGGCATAATTTTTGGAGGTGTTTAAGTTGCTCAATAAATTCAAACACAGCTGCTGGATTCAATTCCAGTGCTGGAAAAGGACCTACTCGTGATGGTTTTAAAATTGGCAGGGGCTTCTTTGTAAAACCCTCATCTCCTCTCTCCTCCCGCCATTCCCGCGACCGCCGTGTCGCCCTGCCGCTCCAAGCCGCAGCCGGGGCCCCTTCCCCCTCCGCTGCCTCGCCTCTGCAGGAGAAGAGCACCACGAGGACCACTGCTCCCCGTCCCCACTCGCCCTGCTCCATCTCCTCTCCTCTTCTTCCTTCCCAAGGGCCGCCATGGCCGCCGCCGTTGACCGCCGCTCCCCGCTGCCGTAGTCCACGCCGAGCATCACCGCCTGGGGGAATCGATCCGCCGCCTCGCCTGCTACTCCTCTGCCAGAGGAATCGAGCCCGGAGGCTGCACATCGCCGCCGCCGTCCACATCCTCGCCGCCGCAGCCCGAGCTCCGCCGCGGACGATTTCGTCGCTGTCGAGCCGTCTCCGACCTCGTCGTTCCCTTCCACGCCATCAGGGTGAGCTGCTGAACCTCCCCACCGCCTCTGTTCTTCCCTCGCCCCCTGAGTCGCCGCCGCCCTGCACGCGCAGTGCGCCGCCGTGCTCTGCGCCGCTCGGATAATCCGAGTCGAGTAACGATCGGATTATCCGCTTATATCCAGTACGCATATCGGTTAGATCCTTAGAAAATTTCTCACCACGGCATAGCCATCGGATATTCCGATTCTGAAAGAATTCGGATTTTCCGAGTTTTGCCAGTACCGAATATTTTCAGTCCTTAGCCAAAAATTCGAATCCACTGCTTGACCGGATATTCCGGGTTGGTTCAAATTTGGATTATCCGAATTTGTCCAGTACCCCAAAACTCCATTCCTTAGCCGAATTTTTGGAGTCTGTTTTGTATCGGATAATCCGAGTGAGTTTTAAACCGGAAATTCCGAAAATTGTCCTGTACAAAAATTTACTACTGTTTCATTCTACTTTATCTCTATAATGTGGTAAATAAATGTGATGTGTTATCAATAATTTATAACCCGGACATAAAATAAAACAGGAATTTGATCGTAACAACTTTTTCCCGGTGTTTCAGAAAATTGTGTTGGTTATGCCAAAATGTCCAGAAAATTGGGAAGTAACCTCCAAACTAAATTTCATGCATGTTTACCTCAATTTGAGCACAGGAAAACATTAAAACGAAAGTGTAGCTATTTTCTCTCTCGTTGGTTAATAATTTCCGTACTTATGTAAATTGGTGGACCTTGCTAAAATGAGTTCAAGGCATCCAACATGTCATATCATCATATGTTCGCGCATTGCATTTGTTAAGCATATGCATGGTGATTGAATTGTTTTCTTCCGATGTTTTGTTTTCCGTTAGATCAAGCAACCGGGGTCACTCCACAATACCCCGAAGAACCGTACTACCAGCACGTTGATCAAGGCAAGCGTAATCCCCCCTCTGAGCATATCTTATCCTATTTTCCGTAAATATATTTTCTCCACTATAATATTGCATGCGGTTCCAAATGTCAATTTACTTGGATTAGAGTATCCTATAGTTGCATTAAGATTCCGATGCCACTACCTGTTCCCCTCCTATTTAACCATAGGATTGTATTGTTGGCCCGAGATATCTACTATGCTATGTTGATGCTTAGCCATGCTCAGTTAATTGCATAGCTGTACTATGGGTACTACATGTTGGAAACAGGTGATGAGATGATGATGATGGTGGAGAAATGGTGGTGACGGATAATAAAATGCTTAAAGGTGGGGATGAGAGGCCACATGGAATGTGGTGGGTTGTCTCGTTCCCGCCGCCTAAGTGCGAGTTCTATACCTCTTGAACCAAGAATGAGCGCGCTTCCTTTCGGTGGGGTATATGGAGCCCTCGTCGACTAACTAACTTGTGCCGGGGCTAGCCAGGGTCCTCTAGTTTGGTTTTCCATTTGCGCGTGTGTTGAGATGGTAAACAAAACTGGGATGAGGATGGTGTTGTCTAGGAGAATAAGTGTCCGCGGGACAGGGTGTTGGAGGCACTGAACCTGTCCGACCGACACTGATGATCCTGGGTTAGTCTCAAGCAAGGTAAAGGTCGTAACCGTTCCCACCCAGCCGGCTTTCCCCGGAAGAGAGCTATGTGTAGGCAATGGGCCGGGCGGTACCGAAGGTAAACACAGTGCACCCCTGCAGGGTTAATCTTTTCGAAAAGCCGTGTCCACGGTTAAGGATGACTTGGGAACAGACGATAAGACCATAGACTAACATGAACGGAATGATTAAAATTGAGTACTAAAGGTACTATTCAGGAATGCAAGGTTGACTTCCTCGATGGTGATTCGGGGAGGTGCCTTTGATGAACAGGTACAATGATGATGGTGATGGGTGATGATGAGAAATATGACTCAAGAGAAAAGAGTTACTTCTTACCCCTCTTTTGAAAAGCTTCTGATTAGTCGATGCCATGGATTTTGTTTATTTAAATAAAATCAGCTTTATGCAAAAGGGCCATAAAACTTTGAAAGCCTCATCGAGCTAAATCTCTATTTTTAATCTTGCGAGTTCGTCGAACTCAACGTCGTTTGTTTTGTTTCAGAGGAGGACTTCATCGACCTCGAAGGTGGGTTCTTTGTGGACGTCGACGAGTAGTCTGGGGTTCCCAGGTGGCAGCTTGGGACATCTCGGAATAGCTGGCGCTGGATGTTTATTTGTAGGCCTCTTAGGCCATTATCTGGATCTTGTTGTTAGACAACTTAATTCTCTTCCGCTTGATGTACTGTTGGGTCTGTGACCTCTGATTGTAATATTTCCATCTTTCTCTATTATCAGAGTTGAACTATAATGATTTGTGTCGTAGAGTCTGTGATGTGCCAGTTGTTCCACAAGTCTTGATCTTTCTATTATGCTATGATAGCTGTGCCTATGTTAAGGCATCAATCGGGGTGTTGTGTTGCCGATGATCAATTCCGAGCAACACCTGCCAAAGGTTTTGGCCGGGGATTGGTAAACCCGTAACCTCCGGTTGTATCGCTTAACCGGTGACACACATCATCACTGTATAGTAGCCGGGTCGGGGCGCTACAGTCAGACCGGGTCAACCAAGTCCCGGAATGACCGAGGCATGGTGTAATTGCAAACCGGATTATGATAACCGGGTTACTTAGGCCGGGTCATGTTAGCTGGATCACCTTAACCGGCATATCACCGTCGATCTACTCTTGTTTATTCTCATGTGCAGGAAAGAGACAAAGATGATCCGGCATAGCCTTGCCGGATCACAGAAGGAAACCAAGCATGACCATGCCGGGTTAAGGAAGAGAAGAGACCATATCTCGGACAGGAAGTCAAGGGCCTTTGTCGTTTGGCCTGGCACGGAAGCGCCCGACACGGGAGCGCCTGACACGGAAGCGTCCGGCACGGGAGCGTGCGGTGGCGACGAAGTGACATGCCTCACCGAGGTTCCTGACCCGGGGCATCCGGGGAAAAGGCTACAAGGCTAGACAAGGGCGTGCCATGTCCTGTCCCTAGCAGAGGGTGCATTCTAGGGCTTGGCACGTCCTGTCTCTGACAGGAGTGCCATCATGGCAAACCATTGATTGTGGCTACAGTGCATCGCGTGGGGTGTTCCGGTAACTCGGTTTAGCCTATATATATGGCTCCTCCCCCTTCTGCGTGAGGGACGAACCCCTGAGAGATATTTCCCCCCTTAGCTGCATCCTCTACTCAGTGTTCATTGCCCTTGTTAGATCATACAGCTCGAGGAGCATATTTTGTACTTGTGCTTGTGCTGCACCGATATACATCGAGAGATAGGCAGGAGTAGGGGTGTTACCTCCTCACGAGGGCCCCGAACCTGGGTAAATCGCGTGTGTGTGTTTGTGTGTTCTTGGTTCGATGTTGGTCCGTGCGCGCTTCTCAGCGTGCAAGCCCTCCCCGGATACCTCCAGCGTCCTATCGGCCCCTCACTTAGCCATACCTATGGCATTTGCCGTGACACCACCACGACAGTAGAAGACAACATAATCTACATGCAGTATTTCTTTCAGATTTTTTTTGAAATTTTAAAGTGTAATTATCAAAAATTTCAAAATTAAGAGCTACGCGTAGCTCGGCCCAAGACACTACACTCGCAGTAGAAGAAGGCTCTGCTTCCGTAGAAGACCCTCGCCCTTCGACGGCGACGGCTGAGCTTCATCTTCGCGAGGGAGTTGCTGAACTGCTGCATGCTCTTCATGTCAACTACTCCCTCCGTTTTTTAATATAAGATGTTTTAGCATTTGTCCACATACACATGTACATAAATGTATGTAGACATGTATTACTGTACATGTTCACTCACTTTAGTGTGTACCTAAACATCGTTTGCAAGACCTAAAACATTTTATATTAAAAAAACGGAGGGAGTATGTCCTGCTGGACCCGAAAAAAAAAACTATGTCCTGCTGGACACTGAATCCCCATGCTGCTGGAGGCTGGCTGACGCTGATCACGGCTCCGTACCCTCCCCTGCCGCCGGGATGCCAGAGGACGTGCAGATGAGCGAGCCTCAGCCGGCCCCTCCTTACGCCGCCGCAGCGCCGGCCCCTTCCACCCTCCACTGTAAGCGCCTCCCTCCGCAAAACCCTAGCTCTTTCCTCCCCGCGCCGCAAAATCTCTGAGATTTGTCTTCATGTGCTTGTGCCCCAGAGCTGAAGGAGATCGCCTCCGTGATCGAGGCGGGGTCTCTCTCCAAGGAGGTCCGCCTGATCTCCCGCGCCATCCGCCTCACCGTCGCCTTACGCCGCCGCCTCGCCGCTGGCGACGTCTCAGCCTTCCTCGCCTTCGCCCTCCCCGCCTCCAGCGACGCATACGCCCGCCTCACCTCCCTTCTCCCCAAGGTAAAGCTCTGCCTCTGAGCAGCAGCCGTTGCTTCCATCATGTTAGTCTTACTGCCTGCATATCATTGTTGCCCATGCGAAATTTACAATTCCGTGTTAATTCTGGTTGATTTCCTATGAAACTCGGAGCTCTATCTTACTTTCATTTTTGCATATTTACAACGGGCACATACTCGCATACTGCGTGTACTAATCAGGGATCCATTCCAGGGTACCATTAAAGTTCTGAGCAACATGAGTTGTGTCATGACTAGTTTTTGACTGATGTTGCTTCCATGATGTTACTATTACTTCCTTCATATTGTTGCGATGCAAAATTTACTATTCCATGTAAATCTGGTGGTTTTCCTATGAAATGGGAACTCTTCCTACTTTCGTTTTCGCATATTCGCAGGTATTGATCAGCTATTTAGGGCCCCAAAACCTCCCGTAAATGATTGGTGTACAAATTCCGTGCTGGAAACAATTGTTAAAATGTAAAAGTTGATTTGAAACAGAGGGTCCTTATCATTGTCTCACTGCATAATTGACTGTTCTACAGCTTCCCATGGCATACGTGATTTCTTCTTGCTGGTATTTTCTTCTAAATAATCATACACTTTTGGTTACTTTTTAGCTAATTCTTCCGTACTCATCTCCTGCTTAAAAATTTCAATAATCGTACACTTTCGGTTACTTCTTAGCTAGTGTTTGCAACTTTATTTATTCTCCTTCTACATGTGGGTGCCTGCAATATGTTTAGATACATTTGGTCGGTCTCCAATGCTCTTGAACCCCGACCAAACGTAGACTTATGTTACCTGCTAAATAATATAGAAAACAGAGCGTTTGAAGTTAGATTTGTTTTTTAAATATTATTCTGCTGTTCATAGCTCTTAGTCCTGGTGTTGATATATTATTACTTTTAGGACCATGATACTGAGATGGATGTTGATGCAACAGCTCCAGCAACTCAGATTTCTATCAAGCAAGGCCTTCCCGAGATTGAAATATATTGCTCTCTGCTTGTCCTGATATTCCTCATTGATCAGAAGAAATACGACGAGGTATGCCTAAAATAGGAATATACTTTGTATAGTGTATGAAGTATATTATTAAGAAAGTAACTTTTATACATGGAAGAGCGGGTGCTTGAGTTTACGGTTTACTTTATTGTGTATCTTAAAAGATTCTAAAAACAGTAGATATGTACCATATTATAACAAGAACACCTACACACAAAAATCAGGCAAAAATATGATCAAATGTTTATACCTGCACAACAAAGATAAAATGATGTGCATCTATGATTTTTTACAGAATGTTTTTGGGTGGATAATTGGCTAAACCTTAAACTCAAGCACCCACCCCATTGTATATATGTTTTTTCCTTATTATTAAAGTTCTTCACTTGTCTCTAGGCTAAATTATGTGCAACCGCCAGCATTGCTCGTCTGAAAACCTTGAACAGGAGAACTGTTGGTGTTTTGGCTTCTAAGCTGTACTTCTATTACTCGTATGTGCATGAACTTACCAACAGCCTTGCTGAAATTCGTGGGTATGTCAGTTTCTATCTCATGCTCACTTTTCATTGCTTAGCTAACTTATGCCCCGCCCCCTCTAGTACTTCCTCAGTTTCCATTTACCCTTTTAAATACTCTCCTATATTTGCTTCTTTGACAGGAATCTCCTTGGGTTATATAAAATGGCAACTTTACACCGTGATGAGCTCGGTCAGGTAGTTCTGTTTCCCTGGTTCTTGCTTATTCAGTGCTATGCTGTGAAATTATGCTAATATATGCAAATGCATTGGTTTTTCCCAACTTCAGGAAACTCTGCTCAACCTGCTACTTCGCAATTACATCCACTATAACTTGTATTACCAGGCAGAAAAACTTAGGTCAAAGGCACCAGGTTTTGAAGCGCATTCCAACCAGCAAGTAATTCATCTGCTTCTTCCAATCATTCTCTATAGTTTATTCATGCATTATCTTTCAGATGCATTACGTCGGTGCATGTAAAATTTTCTGAAACTAGTTTCTTCGTTAGCTATTCTTATTGAAATGCCATATGGATGTGGTGATTGAAGTATGGGATCTTCCTGCTGTCAAACTGATTTTATTGGCGCGCTTGAGCAAATTTTAACTTGTTCTATTGCAGTTCTGCCGGTATCTGTTCTACTTGGGAAAAATCAGAACAGTTCAGTTGGAGTACACTGATGCTAAAGAAATCCTCCTGCAAGCTGCTCGGAGGGCACCAATGGCAGCTCTTGGCTTTCGGATTCTGTGCAACAAATGGGCTATCATAGTAAG
Organism: Poa pratensis; assembly: GCA_947311845.1. Lineage (NCBI taxonomy): Eukaryota > Viridiplantae > Streptophyta > Magnoliopsida > Poales > Poaceae > Poa > Poa pratensis. The sequence continues at coordinate 15,910,735 of CAMZMU010000073.1, forward strand.
GCTGCTTCTTGGGGAGATTCCAGAGAGGACTGTTTTCATGCAGAAAGGAATGAAGAAAGCGCTGACACCATATTTGGAGCTTACAAATGTAAGTTACAGTCTTTCCTTAAAATATTGTAAGTTACTGTTCTGGAAAAATCTAACCATAACATTTGAATTATTGGTCTCTAGGCGGTCAGGATTGGGGATTTGGAATTGTTTACAGCAGTTGCAGACAAATTTGCAAGCACTTTCAGTGCTGACAGGACTCGCAATTTGATTGTGAGTCTGCGCCACAATGTCATTCGAACTGGACTAAGGAACATCAGCATTTCATACTCGCGTATCTCCTTTGCTGATATTTCCAAGAAGCTAAGGCTAGTTGCTGATGCGGAGTGCATCGTATCCAAGGCCATAAGTGATGGTGCCATTGATGCCACCATAGACCATTCAAATGGCTGGATGGTGTCGAAAGAAACTGGTGATGTGTACTCGACATTTGAACCCCAGAATGCATTCAACTCCAGGATTGCATTCTGCCTCAACATGCATAATGAAGCGGTCAAGGCGATGAGGTTCCCACCGAATTCTCACAAGGAAAAGGAGAGCGCTGAGAAGCGCAGAGAAAGGCTTCAGCAGGAGGAAGAGCTGGCAAAGCACATGGCTGAGGAGGTTGACGATGATTTTTAAGCTGATCACATTTTTTGAATTGAATCATGTAAACTTACTATATCTTGTGTGATTTTATGCTGATCAACACTTTATTGGACCCACAATGTGTCTATAGTTTATCTTTCTTTTCTCTTCCTCGTCGAAAACCGGTTTCTGAGATCTCTGTACCTGCGAAATGTGCCTTGTCTTTCATGACTTTTGGTATGTCTTTGCTTTCTGATTGGTATATTTGTTCTCTGTTTTTTTTCCCTGTCTTGTATAGGTGTGATTATTTTTTGAAACGAGTATAGGTGTGATTATTGTAGTGATAGAACTACATCCTTTCTCTTGTATTGTATCTTGGGATTTCCTGATGCGTTGACCGAAGTAAATTCTTTGCAAGATGCATGCATTTCACACGTTCCACACTAAAAACTCTTGACTACTCAAATGTAGAAGCAGTATCATGAAGCTACTTCAGTGCAGTGGTCGCAACGTGTTACAGAAGCTGAATCTACAACGCTAATGAAATTATTATGATACCTCAATCTCTTAACTAAGCACAACAGCTATTAGCAATGCCAAAGTGTAGTGATTGTATACTGTGGCAACAGAGCATGTATGAGCCTAGGTAGCAGTACAACGGCTTATTAGAAGAAGGCTCTGCTTCCGTAGAAGACCCTGCTCGAGCCCTTTGCCGCGACGGCTTCTTCTCGGTTGTAGTCGAGTCAACGCTATCAACCGAGGGGTTAGTACCGTTCTCGGCGACATCCAAGGGGAGCTTCATTTTGGCGAGGGAGTTGGTGAAGTGATGCATGCTCTTCATGTACTAACACGGAAACTTATCGTCTCCCGCGCTTCCCCAACGCATCCGAGATAGGGGCACACATCGCTCGCCAGAGACTGTCCTGAAGAAACGGCCAATTCTGCCGTTCTTAGCGGGCTAGCATGATTAAAAATTTGAGTGGCCGGTGCAGCTATTGGTGCAGCACAGTTCACCAAACACGCCAATTTTGCAGCTAGCGGGTCTGGATGAAGATCGTGCGAGCGACCAAACACGCCCTTGAATGCTTGGGAGGACCAGTTTCACACATAAGTCACAAGACATGACGTGTTTTCTGCACGAATGCTCATCTAGGTACAAAGAAGCATAAAAATTGAAACTAAATTATACACGATCACATGAACTCCTATGTATATATATGTGTAGAGCAAGAACTAGGACAAAAAAAGCATCCGTGCGCGACAAATATAGTACTACGGGCACCAGTAGGGAATTCACGCTCACCATCCGACAAGTTCGTAAGCACCGACTGTCCCTGATCCGGTAGTGCCGGGCTGGCCAGTGACCGCCCATTTAAATTACTTCATGGCCGTGTCTGTCACCGATTGTCCCTGAAGCCGTTGCAAGACAGTCCATGATCGATCGATTAAGTTGCAGCAATGATGGTAGAGGCGTGCTAGAAGGCAGCGGCCCTGTCCTTGACGACGACGTCCTCGACCTCCCTCCTCGTGAGCTTCTCCTCCTGCTGCCTCCTGCAGAAGACCACCCACGCGTTCACCTCCAGCGCCACGCACCCGCCGATGAGCGTGGCGAGCGCCATGCAGTAGCCGAGCTTCCAGTAGGAGGCGCCGAGGCCCATGACCTCGAAGCCCTGGAACACGTTCACCACCCCGATCACCACGCACCCGTACCCGACCAGGTGGTGGTACGACTTCCAGTACTTGCGGTACCGGTTCGTCGTCTTGGGCCGGAAGAACACCGCCAGCGTCTGCAGGCTCCCCGCCGTCGCGGCCGCGATGCCCAGCCCGCGGTGGAGCTTGTACGTCACCCCGGGCGACGCCGCCCCCATCGCGATCCCCAGCGCGAACCCGGCCGCGCCCAGCAGGTACCCGGCCGCCTGCGTCGCTGCGTGCGCGTAGAACCATCCCGCCGGGCCCGCGGACGCGCACGGCCGGAGGTACCGCGCCAGCGCCGCGCCAACGGGGAGGAGGAGGCCCCAGGAGAGCGCGTTCAGGGTGCCGTGCGCCCACTGGAGCTTCGCGGAGGCGATCGGCGAGGACTCCGTGGCGGTGGTGAGGATGTCGACGGTGGCGTGCGACGCCAGGTCGGAGGCGTCCGTGGGGTGGATGGTTGGGGAGTAGCCCTGCACGTAGAGGCCGCGGTTCCAGACGAAGTGGAGCGAGGTGCGGTTCGGGGAGAGGCGGATGGTGGCGGCGATGGTCACGGACGCGCCGTCGCGAACCGTGCGCGCGGGGGAGATGAGCGTGGCCGAGGAGGCGAGCAGCGAGATGTCGAGAGGGCGGGACACGAGGGGCTTGGCCTGGAGCTTCACGTCCGGGGATAGTACGAACGGGAGCGCGAGGAGCGCGCCTGTGGACGGGTCGGAGAAGGCGGCGATCACGCGCGCACCGGCCATGGCCGGCGCGTCCTGGTTCACGCCCCAGGCCACCCACCCCGACGGCGAGATGAAGGAGCCAGTGAAGGCCGCGTCCAGCGTCGCGTTGCGCGCGTCGTAGGTCCACGCCAGCGTCGCGCCCTGCGTCGGCAGCGCGATGCACTTGTCGTACGCCTTCACCGGCGTTGACGTCGTGCACCGCCCGGGCGCTCCAGCCGCCACCACCACGCTGCCACACGACAAACCGAGCAGTAGCAACGACACACCCAGCAACATACGGCTGAGCTCCCCCCGCATTGTCGATCCTGCAGTCTGGTGGATCAGCTGCCGTCGAACGGAGAGTGCTGCGAAGCTTGCTTCTAAGTTCTAACTAACAGAGCACAATGGTTTTGTGCGTGCTCGTAAGTGGGGTTTTAGTGGGGCGCTTTGGAAGGTGAGAACGAGTGATTGTGAATTTGTGATGATGGCTGTGAACGGTGCTTCCGTTTGGTGGCTGCGTTTTTTGGTTTCGATGATGAGTGAGTTCTTGGCTTCGAAGGCAAGGGAGAGCCTCTGAAAAAACAAGTCTGGAATATCCTGTGGCGATCTGTGTGGTGCACATTGACTAAGATCAGTGTGGTGGTAGGTGTAAGAGGACCAGGTATAGTGACTGTTTCAGTTAGTGAAAGGGATTGGAGTAGTTCAGAAAAATTTGAAAGCACATTGAGAATTTGAGATGCAGAGTTACATAAACTGAACAAATAACGGAGTGAGAGTGGTAGATGCCCCAAAGCTGGGTGACTAAATTAATCAACGCTGCTACTCAGTAGGTTAGGTGTGGCCTGATCCCAGCAGTGGACACTGGACACACTGATTGTGATAGCTAAGTGGGAGATTTGGTGGCTGCACCAGCGGCGGAGCTAGAGCAAACGAGTCTAGGGTGCACAGCTCTACAAATCCCTCCTCCTTGGCTACACGGGTGCACAGATCATGGGATCAGGGGTGCACATAGGGTGGAAAATTGCTTATATGTAAAGAAAAATTAAATAGACCCGGTGTCCTGTGCACCCGGCTGAGATAAGGTAGCTCCGCCGGTGGCTGCACCTGCAATCGGGGAAGCCGCTCGATCGCTCACACTCACGGGTGATGTGATACAATGGATTCGATCGGCTTGGAAATGTTTGCTGTGAACTTTACCCGGTGCCGTTGTTGTTATGATTATGATGATGAGGATGATGATGATGGTCCTAAACCAGCATGCTCGTTATTGGCTTTGAAGGCACGGCTCCGAACGAGGATTGTGTGATTCTGGTTGTGAAAGCGGCGAAACAGGTAGGTGATCGGAGAAAGTAGCATGGGCGCATGACATATCTATGCATGCTTCCAGGAAAGCTAAGTGAACTGTATATATATCGAGCTTATAAGAAGGATTAGTGGAGTGCCAGCGTGTCACTTAGGCCGGCGTGCTTAATTTGTAGTGCGCCGTACGAAAAGATTGTGTCGGCAGGAGGATCAAGATTCCCAGGATGATTTCATCCGAAAATGGTTTTGTTGTTAAACGGGTGGGTTGATGTAATAATGAGATAACACAAGTAATGCTAACTTCTGCATAGCGAGTGACCCTGTAAATACCTTCATATGGGAGAGATCAGAGATGGCTGCTCTAACAACTTATCGACGGTTGTACTGTTTCACTGTCTAAACTAAAGTTCTCATTGGACCTTCATTTTGGATTTGTTATACGTCGACGTATCCAGTGCAAACTGCTTTTCAGTGCAAACTTGCAAACTTTCGTTCTTGGTCATTAGATGCATCGCGGATGGCACAGATCAAAAGTGGGATCTCTAATCAGCCATTAAACACTAATTAACAAATAACCCCCTACTATTAACCACGATCTTGCACAAGATGCTCCTCACGCGAGCCGGCGGCGCTGCCCTCGACATGGCCGGCGACGGCTGACTTGCACTTCCCCTCAGACCCAGCCAAGCGCGACGTGGCGGCGACCTCGCGAGTGCGGCGCTGTTCTCACTGTTTCACACAACAGCGGCTCGCCTCTGCGCGACAGCGACGGCGGCCTGGCCACTGCGACGTCAATCCTGCCGAGACGCTGCGTAGATTCAATCAGTTGAATCGGAGTTAGTTGCTGGAATTAGTCGCTGTAGTTGTGGAATTATCTCTGCAATCTGGAGTTGCACGGACACATCCTATTTAGAAAACATGCAACACATGAATTTCTAGGACTGACGGAAAAGGACTGACTGCGAAGTTTCAGCTCCAGGTTGGACGATTTTGAACAGAGAACCATTGTAAATCTTCCACAAATTGGGCCTGTGGTATCTAAATTAATCGGAGGATGATGTATTTCCACATCAGGTTCAGGCTTCATCTATAATGCAGCAAGGGTCAGCCATTGCTTCGTTCCATTAAAAAATTCAATCATAGGAAGGAAAGAGCATCAGTGAGTCCATCGATTACGAGGGAAGGTGGTGACCGGTGCCGGTCGCGGCCGACGTGTGCTCCGGCGCCGGCTGAGGGATGTGCACACACGAGTCGCCGGAGTGACGATCGCCGAGGGAGTCGCGGCGAGCGGAGGGCGAGTTTCCATTGCCGCAAGATCGGAGTCAAACCGATCCGCCATGAACTTCCTAAGCAAATCGTGGTTAAGAGCAGGGGGTTATTTGTTAATTAGTGTTTAAGTTGCTGACCAGATATCCACTTTTTATCTGTGCCGTCCGCGATTTATCCAATGGCTAAGAACGAAAGTTTGCAAGTTTGCACCGGAAAGCAGTTTTCACCGGATACGTTGCCTTGTTATACTGCCGCGACATCTTCAACAGTTCTATTACTCCTTCCGTATCAAAATATAAGACGCTCTACCTACTTACCACACAGATGTATGTAGACACATTTTAGTGTAAGATTCATATATAATATGTATCACACATATGTATGTAGGCGGAGTAGATTAGTAAAGTTAGAACCGTAAAGTGAACAGTATAAAGGGTTCTGCACACAGAAACTCGGTGGAAGGAAACAACGTAGGCTGAAGTGTCCAACGACACTACACAGGATACCCTCATTTCATTATTGCAACAGAGATATTGCAAGGTCTTGACTAAGAACACAGAAACAGCTTGCTAGTTGCAGGAGACCGAAGCTTACTAAATTCGCTGCGTGGAACATACATGAGACGCCTAATAAACAAGAGAAGCAGATAGTGTTTGGAGCAAACTAAATTACTCTAGACCTAATATAAAGTAAATACGCTTTCTCATTGCTTTATTAATCGTGCGAGAAGCCCAATATATAGGAGGGATAACTTGGCTCACAAGCCTGACTCAAAGGAGATGCAATCTGGACTCTTGAAACTGAATCTAAACAGGACTCTGAACCTAATACGAATCTGAACCTAGTCCTAACCACTTTGGGCTGCACCAGGAGGTGGTGCGGTCCGGGTTGATTCCCCACATAACAGTGTTTATTCTCCACGTTGCCTTCAAACTCTCCATCTTGATCAGCAAGTCACACCATTGTTACGGGCCTTACAACGGTTACACTCAAAGGTATCAGTTTCCTCTAGCATCACAACATATTTTGTTCCCAATCTCTTCTGAATCGATATTACCATAGTGGTGGCCTCCTCCTGCTGCTGCTAGCTACACTAATAAAACTGGCCAATAGATGGACTTGCAATGTCTCTCTTTATATACAGGTTCATCCACATTTTCGCAAGGCTAATCCATCCATTTTTTTTTTGCCTCGCCCTGTGAATGCGCATGATCAACCAACACTAGTGTTGTCATGCAGTAGCTATGCTCACAACAGAAACAGGGAGAGCACCACATTTGCGTGAAATCCACTAGTATTGCCAGAATTCCTTCTTGGAGTGCTTTTCCATTTTCATGTTTTTACTTTTTGAAACTTGGCAGGAGGTCTGCACTCTGCAGGAGGATCATGATTCCCTGGATGATTTCATCTGAAACTTGTTTGTTGTTGAACGGGTGTGTTTGGTAACCCGGGTGGCCTATCTCAACACATACAAGCCGAGTCTAGCTATGCCAACCTCATACAAGTGTGTTTTATTCTTCGCTACGGTGTAAGGCTTGTTCCCATTTTAAAGACCTAACGAACACATCGACCAATAGAGCCGCAAATGCCAAGGTAGGTATACAAAACATGTGTTCCATGTCCGAAAGGTTGCTACAGGAGGAGCGCAGAATGCGGTGGGAAGAAATTCCATTAACTCAAGCAAGCCGCAAACGGAGGGCTAAAACCTATAGTTTTGAAGCAACAGATGAGCGTGAAAGCATTAGCTCACGCGCATACGTGGATCGAAACGACTTTCCTGCTTTAAAATAGCTTTGTGCCTGTATGAATCTCTGACCGCACAAAATCTCCATAGCCAATTTGGAAAATGGGATTCTGAAATCAGAGGCAGCTTTTGGTACTAATCTTATTTCAAATCAATTTTCATGAGTCAAAAAGTGTTGCCATGATAAAACAAAACATATGGTCGATAAATGCATGTTCCTTCTTACTCACCCAAATTCCGATGTAGTGGGTGAGAATAAATCCTAACGTATATGTGTGAATAGTCCAGGCCTTGAAATGTAGTTAAAAGCTTGTGACGTCGATTGGATGGTTTAACAAGACTTCACTCACTAACTCTAGGTGTGAATAGTACCAAAGCCTTGAAATGTGATTTTTTGCAGGCTGAACCAGAATTCAGGCTGCCAATGAGGGCCAACATGACCAAGAGGATGCTTGATGAAGAGAGCTATTGGCGAGGCGACGACCAGGACTTCATATGACGCGAGCGAGCGGAACCCTTGTATTGCATCTAGGAATGTATTTTTTTTTATAATTTTTGTGTAGCGAGTAGTCCGAGAGAGGAGTGCAAGAAGAAAGAAACGATAGTGTCCGGTAGTGTCCGGTTCGTCAATACATATCCCATGCTTTAATTGATATACTCAAGTACTGTTGTTGTTTGTGGGCGTTGCTCGAAGAGCATGCCGGTTGCACCGAGCACTGTCGTGTAGTTATATTACATGGACATGTGTGTGGCGCACACGCTTGAGATGCCTTCAGAACGGCTGTAAGCACGCTGGTTAATGAATGAGAAGTGAGAACCCTTGACCCACAAAAAGAAAATGAATTATTTGCCAAGAATGTACCAATTAAAATTAATGGAAAGCAAGCCACGTCATCATTGATCGGCAAGCGTAACCAGAAACCAAAAAAAGCAACAGACCGTTTCACCGAAAGTTCAAAACAAGCTCCACGCAACAAGAACTTGAAAATTCATCCAAAAGTAAATTAAGCCCACATTGCCGATGAGCCAGATCGAAAGACTGGAACTTCCTACATGTGGGCCGGGCTAGCAATAGAACAACAGTCGTCTCAAAATGTTGTTAGTTTATTTAGAGAATTTAAGACTAGGCATAGTAGGAAGTATCATATAGTAGTATCAACATGGCACACATGATACTAGCTATGATACCACCAGTCCACCACTATGGCTAGTCTAAGCGCATCCTGAGAGAATGGACGGTAACCCAAGGGCTAGGCTCACAGCTGGCATACACAGCAACCCGGGTTCGACTCCCGGTTTGGGCAGGTGACGACAGGTCCTTCTCATTAAGCTAGACATAAGCAAAGACCAATTATCGCCATCAAACAATTAACAAACCTTTTGTCCGTCCAAAAATGTTGTTGGGTTATTTAGAAAATTTTCGTACACCTAACGAGTAGGGCCAGTAGCCCAATGGGCAGGGATCCTACCAGCAACCAGGGTTCGACTCCTGGTCTTCCTCGTTATAAGGAGCTAAAATAGCGATCGCCAGCCAATCAGTTGTACGAAAAAAAGTAACAACTTTTTTGTCCGTCCAACCCCCGGTTCCTTCCTGCTCCTCGCCTCCGATTCCCCGTCCCGTACTCCCTTGGAACAGATCCATTTTTATCGACGGGAGGAGCAATTCCGGCTTCATCCAGTGAAATTTGACAAAAATAACCATCTGGCGAAACTTTAGCCAAAAACAACCCTTTTATCGAAAAAATTCTAAAACTAACCCTTTTTTGTGTCTCCCGCCACGGCGGCGCCACACCTACATGTGCAACGCCCCAAGCTGGGGCCCCACACCTATATGTACAATGCAAACCTTAGCAGAATGTATCAATCATTTGATGCATTTGGGTCCATCTAATTTTTTTTTAGATGGTGAGAATGGTTAGTGTTCATCATATGTAGAAGGAGGCCTTTTTGAAAGATAATGTGGAGCATGACTCGGAGGAGAAAGTGGTGTTGTTTTGGGGCCCACGTTGCCTCGCACAATTCACGCACACTCATTATGTCCTCACATTTAACCGTGTAACGCTTCTGGACATCCGTGACTCAAGGAGTATGCGGTTAAGTACTTTAGACTATACAAAGTGGTTCACTCGGATGTCCATATGCGTTACACGGTTAAGTGTGAGGACACACATAATGAGTGTCCGTGGACTGTGCGAGGCAACGTGGGCCCCAAAACAACACCACTTTCTTCTCTGAGTCATGCTCCACACTGCCTTTCAAAAATGCCTCCTTGTACACATGATGAACACTAACCATTATCTCCATCTAAAAAAAATAGATGGACCTAAATGCATCAAATGATTGATACATTGCACTAAGGTTTACATTGGACATGTAGGTGTGGCGCCCCAGCTTGGGGCGTTGCACGTGTAGGTGTGGCGCCGCCGTGGCGGGAGCCACAAAAAAGGGTTAGTTTTAGAAATTTTTCGAGAAAAGGGTTATTTTTTGCTGAAGTTTCGTGAAGTGGTTAATTTTGTCAAATTTCACCTTCATCCGGTGGTTCTGTAGCAGCCCGACGACAAAATCTCGGAGCAGTCTACCCGCTGCTCCAGCACCTTTCCTCACCCATGACCCATCCTTTGCTCCTTACTCTTTTTCCCTGCACCATCTGTGCTACACCATCATATGCTTGTCTTTGCTACTCCATCAGATCAAAATCAACAAGTACGGATCTCTGTTGTATATGGTGTAAATTTGTGCATTGCATAATTGTACGTATCAAAAATTTCAAACTGTTTTAACCTCATGTGAGGTGAACAAGTTCCATTTCCCTTTTCTTTGTACCTAAATTGGAGTTCAGCAAATGATGAGGCGTCTGTACCTAAATAAGAGAGGACTGGTTCGATTAGTCCAGCATATTGTTCATGCTTCAAACTTGTGCTACTGTAGTTGTGGTTTAGCGTTTATCTTCGAAATCTGCATTTAAGTCTTCTGCTCTCATGTTCTCTTTTTGGTTTATTTATATACGCAGAGAGAGGTCCGGTTAGATTAGGCCATGGAAGTATCTGTCTGGTGTGATGAATTTCAGTTTTGCGTCGGAGTATTTAGAGTAAATGGCACCAGTGGTCTCACAACTTGTCGCGCGTGTGCAGATAAGTCACTCAACTTGCAAAATGAAAAAACCGGTCACTCAACTTGTCAAGTATGTGCACTCGTGGTCACTTTCCAGTCTAGGCGTCGGTTTTCTATAACAATCGGTCACCCGCTGCTCACGCTAGTAAAAAATTCGTTGATCTCTTTTTAACAGTAGACCTGACTGGCTGGGCCGCCATGTCAGCCGTTGACTTGTGTAATGAATGACTAGAACATTGTGTCGAACAGCCGAACAAGTGATGTGCACCTCCACAGACATACCATGCATGTGCGGCTCCACCTCTCGACCGGCTCCCCGTCGCCTCCCTCCTCTCACTCCCCAGCGCCCTAGCCGGCCAACATGCTATCCTCGCCGCTTCTTCCAACCGAGCTACAAACGCCGTTGGCCTCCCTCGTGCGAACGTGACAAGCACGCTTATCGGACCCCGCCCGGCCGCCTCCCTCGAGTCGTCAGCCCAAGCGCCTGGCCCGCCGTGTCTCCTCCCTCCTCCAACCTACATCTCTTGCTCGTCCCAACCTCCGGCCTACCTCGCCGACGAGCGCTTGAGCCCCGCGACGCGGATTTCTTTGACGTCCCGATAGGGGCGGGCGCGGGGGGGGGGGGGGGGGGGGAGGGGCAAAGCGGAGTTGGCTCAAGTCATCGCCTCCAAGCTGGGTTGACAAAATTAACCATTGACGTGTAGGCCCTGCCAGCTGACGTGTGGCCCCATCCTGTCACGATTGCCTGTAGGTTGAGATAAATGAAACAACCTGCGGTGAGCAGCGTGTGGCCAAATTTGGTCGAAAACCGGCGCCTAGAACGGAAAGTGACCACGAGTGCACATACTTAGCAAGTTGAGTGACCGGTTTTTTCATTTTGCAAGTTGAGTGACTTATCTACACATACGCGTCAAGTTGTGAGACCACCGGTGCCATTTACTCGAGTATTTATGTGTTGATCTTCACCTGTGTATTTTTTTTCAGGTTCTCTTGGTGGTTGGAATTTTGCAAGATGAAACTGATCCTATGATTCTCTCATGAAAATTGAAATGGCACCTTTGAAGTCTTGTGCTGAGATTGATGGTTTAGGTGCTCAAATTCAAGAGATCAAAGAAGCAGTTGAACTTTCCTAGCTACATCAGGACATTGGATTCACAGTAGAGAAATACAGAATTCGCACTTTCAGAGCAACTGGACAAGCTAACTGCGTGTTATGAGTACTGTCCTCATCTGCCAACACCTGCTTGGGACGATTGTGTATAGATATAGCAATAACAGGAAGCACCTTGTTTTTGGTTGCAGAGTAGTTGAGGCTGACCCCTGATGTTTTGGGGTAAAATGTTGCAAGTTCAGAACACTTTGCCATCGAGGCGCATGGAACAAGTGGCAGTACTGTGCAGGAATTATAGACGGTTTAAGCGGTGATAATGACACTGGACTCTTCGTTAAATGCTTGATTTGCCTTCAAAGATGTCACTTCAGGTATATGCCCATCATCTACAGACTGCTTGAACTCATCGGGCACTCGCATCTGATTGTGAGGATCGATTGACTCTTCATGTTGTTCAAAAAGATGTGAGGTGGGTGATGCCATGTTTGCCTGCTGCATCGTCTGTTCAGATTAGGCGCACGAATAACATTGTATTTTCTTATAAGTTGGCTCAGTTTTGTACTTGAGAGGAGTTATGGACTTGTGGTATGTCGCACAATGCCATTCTTCTGTGCATGGCGGAGCTTTTTTCAAAGACTCGTTAAAGTCAATAACAAATTATTATTCTCGTTGCTGGCTTGCACGTATTGCACCTAAACAGTGTCTAGTATAACGTTCTTGGTTTATAATACGCATGCGCACACCCAAGATCATTTAAGGCATCTTTGGTTTCCAGGTGAAAAAACACATGGATAGACTATCATGGCCGAGAAATCCGTAATAGAAGTTGTTTAGTTGTGTTGTACGAAATACATACAAAAATCTATAGAGTTTGTGTACATGTCATAGTTTTCATAAACACATAGGAAAATTTCTAAGAGGCCTAACCTATTAGTAATTTTGGTGGTTTCATTCATTTAAATCAAATGAACTCTATAGAATCGTTCAATTTTTTTGGAAATTTTTTGAACTAAAGAGGCCCGGGCTTATATGATGCAAAGTAGGTTTGAGTCGGTTCAATTCTTCAAAACACAGTGATTTCTCATTTGATTACTGAAAAATACGAAATTTTGGAATCGCGTAGCACATATAGGACCCAAATCAGTTATTTTAGGTGAAGGCTTTACAACTATTCTTCCCTGAGGTTGTGATCCTAGCCTATTGGCACATTTGGAAGCAGAGGAATGAGGCGATATTCCAGCAGGTTATGCCGACGTTTAGGGCGTGGAAGAGGGGTTTTATTCATGATGTCACCATGCATAGGCATAGGGTGGAGGCAAAGCATCTCCAAGATTTGTCAAGATGGATTGACAACTTACATTAACTTTCCTGTTTTATGTGTTGTAAATATTTGTACAATGCTCATTCTTTGGTTTAATATAAAATAAATTGCTGTGGGGCTTTGCTAACCCCCACAGTCTTAGGTCTGAAAAAAACTATCATCTTTTTTTTTTAGAACTTTTCACAATTATCACCTAAGCAGTACATCAAGATCCAAGTTTTGGTCTGGCACCTGTGCAGTTGTCATGGGCTTTTGACTACTATTAGGAGCACAACAGAAGTTCAAATACAGAAGGCGCGTCAACGAATTCTCAACAAAGGTCAGATACGTCAACGAGGAAGGCATCCAATTTGGATCTAGCAAACGGTACGGTCGGTTTCTTCTTCTCCCACCTCGGCTCTACCTTCCTCTCCCCTTTCATGTTGTTCATCTTTGTATCCAAATTGCCTACCAAATCCTTGTTAATAGCTTCTACTATTTTCATGCATGTCAGAGGTCTAGATGGTATGCTTCTTTGCATTATCCGCGTTGGTTTCTTCCTTGCCATTCCATAAGCAGCAAACTGGGACTCAAGACTATTGTAGACGGTTCTGTTACTCCAACACACGGCGCTATCAGTTTCCTCCAACGTTACATTATACTTTGTTCACATCCATTTCTTCTGACCATGCATTAGCACGGTGGCTATCTTTGTTGCTGCTACGGTGCTACCTATGCATGTCCCCATTTTGTTCTACTTCTTCGTATGCTAAGATGGCTAGTTGGCTACCAAGTGGACTAGATATTGCCCTACTTATACCCATCCATATTTTCTTAAGACGAATCTACCATTTCTTTCATCTTCCCCGTGTCAATACGCATGAGCAGCTAACAGGTTTAGTCATCAAGTCTTCATGCACACAACGAGTATGAGAGCACCTCATCTACTCCAAAGAGTTTTCTATGCACAGTAGTGAAACCACTGCACATAATTAGTGGAGTACATGAAACTAATTTTTTTATGCACAGTACGTAGCTAACAAGTTTAGTTTTCTATGCACAGTAGTGAAACCACTGCACATGAAACTAAATTTTTTAGTGGAGTACATGAAACCACTGCACATAATCCAAAGAGTTTTCTTATTCGCATCTGTAGCACATTTGTGTCGTGCTTATGTAAATGCCTTTCATACAATCGTAGCCCTCTGCTGATTTTGAGCCTTCCATGCTCGTCTGTTTGGCTCACACTAGTGTGCAAGCAACCTTCGTCCCAAAATACAAGGCATCCTATAATTTCGCTGGTAAATGACGTCCAACTTTGAACATGATTTGTACTTATAACATGATCACAAAATTATTATAAAAATATATGAAATGAAAGAATTTTACACTACAACTCCAGCGATACCATTTATACATTCTACATCTATAAAATTTATTATTATATTAACGGCCAAAGTTGAGCACCAAAAATCAGCATAAAAATAGTGTACCTTATACCATGGAATGGAGGGAGTAATACTATAATAGTTTGTATTCTATCGCCGAGAAAAAATAACCAAAGTATAAATTTCACGCGGTGAACAGTGCAAATTTTAATAATTTTAAAAATGGACTTTTTTTATTTTTGTTTAGTTTAGAACTCAAATTAGTTGATATTGGTTCTATGCACAGTAGTGAGGTTCAAAATCTATATCGAGGATTCTTGTTCCGAATTTTTTAAACCACTAAAATGGATATTTTAAAATTTTCAGAAAATCGGGTTCCATGTAGCCCGAGATCTCTTTGGACTTTTCGCCACTTCTTGTTGAGTTGCCAAAAAACACATTAGGGCAGCTTCTGGAGCTTCTCCTTTTACAAAAAAAATGCATTTTTCGGAGTATTCGTCAAACGAACCGTTCTTACATGGATATTTCATTTGATATTCAAAGGAGGTTGAGTTAGTTCAATTATTCAAAACACAGTGAAAATTTCAAAACAAAAAGTTGTAGTATGTCCTGACGCGTAAATATTTTGCGAAGTCTCGACATATAGAAATTATACACTGATAGCCCCATATCAAAACAACATAACACATATCATGCAGAGTGTGGCGTTTTGAAGCTCGAGCTCTAGAGAGCTCGTATATTGAAATGTTCAAAATCATTAGTTTAGTATTTTTAAAAATCCACTAAAAATCCTAATAGTGTAGATAATAATAAGATTTGTGAGTCCATTGTTATATTTAGCCTGGACGAAATTGATAAATGGGTGGATCCCAGGGGTACACAATACATTTTAAAAAACTTAAATTTTTGAAAGATTTGTCCCTTTTATGTAGTCTTAAATAATACAAATTTTGCATTTAAATTTTGCACAATGGTAGAATTCGACATTATCTAAACATAGGATTTTTGTTACGATATTTATAAAACTTGAAATGCCAGTTTTTATTTTTGAGAAAAGGACTCCATTGGGGTTGGGTTCCATTTGCACTTTCCGATGCACTACTACTCGTGAGGACATATCTAGTCCTGCAACGCCTTCCTATCTCCACTACTTATAAACACTAAAACTGTCGTTCGGCTAAAGCCACACCAATACATGCACCAAATACTGCCTCACCCCCACTAAACAACTAACGATGGTCCCACAAAACAGAACTCCGGGTGCACTTAGCAATTTCCAACGACGGACTAATACTTCACCCCGACGGAAAACTGATACTTCACCCCGACGGAAAACTGAGAAAAACAAATCCCTGCAATCGTGCCTTCCTTCACGCCTCCAAATAGGAAACCGCTTCGACGGCGATCTCTCCGTGTGATACGTCGCCACTCCGTGTGATAGCCCGGCGCCGACGATCATCGCCGGATACCACCATCGCCGGCTCACAGAGGCCGGCGCTGACGCAGGCGAGCCCGGCGCCGACGATCATCGCCGGATTGCACCATCGCCGGCCCACAGAGGCAGCCGCCGACGCAGCCGAGCCCGACGCCGATGGTCATCGCCGGATAGCACCATCGCCGGCCCACAGAGGCAGCCGCCGACGCAGCCGGCCGCCCAAAGGCTCCCTCGCCTACTCGGACAAACGGCGCATTAGTCCCAACCCGGCGGCTGGTTCCCCATCGTCAGAGCGATGCAGGGCGAAGGACTCGAACTGCGATTAGCCAACCCTGGTCGACCGGCCCTCTGCCGGTGACGGCGGTGGCCACTCGCCAGGATAGCATACCACACCGGCGGTGTCTGGCGCTCCACTGTCTGCCCAGATCGCCCCCACTAGGACAGCATCGACACATGTAGACTTTCTTTCCGTGTTCTCCTTCAAACCTCCTTGTTCCCTGGACTTGGATGCCCTGAGTAGAGGAGGAAGAAAAGTAGGACATCCATCTCTTATCGCTCTTCATAGTCCAGACTTTGTTCTTTGATCTATCTTCTGGTAGGACGCTGATTTTCAGTCTTTGTGATACAGATGAACACATGGGGGCTTAACGGTTCCTATCTCGACATCAGCCTTGCGAATCTAGGGGAGATGGATTTATGCTTCCTGTTAAGTATTTAGATTCTCTTGAAACTTTTGAATTAGTGCAGTTTTCAGATTGATATGCAGAGCTGATGAGAGTAGCCAGAATTAATATCTTGATGTAGTTTCCAGGTTGCATCGATTCTTCCCAACTATGCTATATGGCCGACGAGGATTTTTCTGCTTTCATGAACGGGCTTGATCACGAGGATGTTGGATAGATGGAATCTCCAGGTGTTTAATATATGTTTCCGTAATAGATTGTCAGCTGTAACAGTGCTGTACAAAAACTCGGGACGCTTATGATTGTGAAAGGATCACTATTCCTATATGAAAATATTGTCTTACTTATTCTACATGTTTGTTTGCAGATAACAGCTTCTTTTCCGTATTGGCTTAGATGATTCAGAACTTAAGAGCTATATATACTTCAGCGATCAATGCAAATTGTACTAGACAATGAAAGCATGCAGTACTGGAAAGGGTATGTTTAATATTTTACTGGATCTTATTACAATACTGGGAAGTATATAAGGATTTGGCGAGGGAGCTTTATGTTCTTCTTATGGAAGCGGTTTACTCATATTTTTCCTCGGTAATGTCTTGGAGTTAAAAGAGCTTACCCAAGTGAAACAAGTTCCCAGCTAACCTGGTTTGTACATCCTACTTTGTTATGTACATAGAGTTATATTTGGCATAGACATCTCTTTTCATTTTCAGGATTACTACTCTTTGTTTTCTTATTATACCTCTCTTTGATGATTTGATGTTTGTTTCACTGGCATGCAACTTGGAATGACCATATTGGCCTCTGAATATTTATATATGTTGATCCCAATTCTTTTCTTATGGAGAGTTATAATATAATGGTTCGTTTGTCTATAACCAATTGCATCTTGGAGTAGAGTATGTTGACATGGTACTGCATTTATACTTATTTGCTGACATGTTGTTTCTCCTCTATTATCAGAATGGTGTAGTTGAAAAATTGGAGAATGTCCCAAAATGCATGGGGCGAGAAGGATGCTAAAATCGTGGAAAAGTTCTTTCTTAGACTTTTTTTATACCACCTGATCGGTGAAATAGATGAATTTCTTTCTTATGACAATGCTCTATGATTACGACATTATAATACTACTTCATGTACCAGTTTAAAGGACACTTCACTTTTGTGAACGTGTTTCTTTCATATGCATTTCAAGGTATTAAATATGTATGAGTGATTTTGCCGGATGTTGCTCGCTGACTTTTTTTTTTTTGAAAATTTCACAAAATTTATTTTAGACGTGCGTGCACGTGCAAGGCTACTAGTACTACCTGGTTCCCGAACAAGCCGAGCTGTCCCTTCTGAGATAACATACATGGTCAACAGTTTTTTTCTTTTAGAAAAGTGAATTTTATTAATTCCAGTCTCTGTATCGAGTGATGCACACAGCCGCAGACATGGTCAACAGTAGACTGGATGTGCTACTCATCGTTTACTGTCAGAATACGAAAAGAAGAGTGCACATAAAAGGATGTGACACTATGTCCAACCTACAACCTTACTAACAAATCGTCCCAAATCAAAGCTCAACAGAGGTCAGCTAGAGATTCAGTTCATTCGAATTGAAGCTAGGGTTGGTGGTGCATCTCAACACGCTGCCACACGATTCAGTTTGCTCCAAAACCGAAGCTAGGTTCGAGGTAGCAAACAAAGTACTTCTTATATGTCCTCTCACTACCTAAGCAATACATTACGGTAAAATGATGATGCATACATGAAAATTGACACATTCGATACTGCTGAGGCATGTGTAGAAGAGCGATGCCCATTTTCTGGTTTCTCAAGCATGGCCGAAGCTCGGATGGTAAGATAGTTTGCATCGTCCGTGTTCGTTTGTTGCTCGCCATTCCATGATAAACAAATCGGGGCTCAGGGCTATGCTTGACGTTTTTGCACGTCTAGCACACATCACTATCAGTTTCCTCCAACATCACAATTTACTTTGTTCCCACCTATTTGTTCTGAACCTGCCTTAGCGTGGTGGCAAACTTTGCTGCATCTAGCTAGGGACTCTTCTTGTTCTTCCTATGCTAAGATGCCTAGTTGGCTAAACGAGTAGACTTTTGTTGCCTTATTTATACACATATTTCCTTCATCTTCCCGGTGTCAACACGCATGAAGAGCTAACAGGTTTAGTCACCAAGTCTTTATGCACGCAATGACTAAACAGCTAGAGCACCCCATCTAGATGAAACAGCCACTGCACAGAATCGTAGGTTTTTCTTATTCGCATCTGTATCACACTTATCTCATGCTTACGTAAAACTAGAATATGCCTTCGATCCGAAGTAACGCCTCCCAACTTTAAGAGTCAGGGTCAAAATACCGTAAGGCCTTATTTAACTCTAGTGTATTTTACATGATGGGAGGGGATTATTCTGGATCTCGGAAAATCCCCACTAGTATGTTTTGTATTTGAGGGGATGAGAGGGGATAATCCCCAAATATTCCCTATCAACCATCTCATTTTTGCCTAACATAAAAATTCTTGTCCATGCTAGTGTATTGTACGGGAAGAGTATTTGTTGTGATTTATGAGGATTAGGTGTTCACCAAATTCCCTCCCATCCCCACTCTTCTCATCCCCTAAAAAACCCTTGGAGGGCCTAATAGAGGCGGTGGCCGCGGTGGCTGCGGTAGTGGATGGAGAGGACGGGACGGTGAGGCAGAAGGGTAGCTGGTACGCGTTAGGGGAGCGTGCGGTGCTGGTGCCGTACCTGCGGGAGCACGTGCCGCGGTACCACGAGTGGATGCAGGACCAGGCGCTGCTGGAGGCCATTGTGTCGGAGCCTCTCTCCCTCGCCCAGGAGTTCGAAGTCCACCACTCCTGGACCCTCGACATGCTCAGTTCAATTTCGTATGGATGGCGGTACCATTCTTCAAAAGTCATACAAAGTACATTTAACGATGTACTTTACAAAAACAGATGATCATACAACACATATTTCCTCAAGAGAATGAACCAAAGAGAGTAAGAGACCCTTGAGGAGTGTGGCCTATATGGTGCAAAGTAGGTCGAGTTAGTTCAATTACTCAAAAGGCACGAGATTTCTTATTTCATTGCTGAAAAAATAGGAACTTTTGGGAAGTCTTGGCACATAATGTGATATTTACAAAATTTTGACCTATAGAAAGTATATACGGTTGTACCTATATCACAACAAGATAACAACTAAGTGTAAGGACGATCTGAACACGGGGGCACCTGCACCCAGTTTTTCAAAATGCATTTAAATGCTTTTAATGTGTAATAAAATTTGAAATAAATTTGCGCACATACATCTAGCAAAAACATGTGTGAGACACAAAAGTTTGTGAAACAATTCTTTTTCTTTTGCCTCAGTCAGTTGTCGGCAGATAAGGCGCAAACGATTGCTCGCCGAGTCTTTGACGCTACGCGGAGGACTGTTCTAGGAAGTACCGAGAAATATATCCCTGACTATTGAAAGATCATTTGGTGTAGTTGAAATAACGGAATTGGAAGTAGTTCGGTCAAGTATAGGAAATTAATATAAGAATGAATAACTTTCTCAATGGTTTATTTTATTTCAAAAGGAGAAAAATTGGTGCTAGAAAATAAACATCATGAGACAAATATTTTCTCTTTTTCACACAGGCCAAATAAAAAGTCGTTTCTCTGCGAAACTTTTTGCACACACATATAGCCTGCAGATGTATGAGCACAAGTTTCTTTTCTAAATTTTAAACTTTAAGTACCATCTATGCAAGACACCAAGTATCAAGTGATGTAGGCATGAAAGAGTGAAGATACCCCAGCTGAAGCACGTCTAAAATATTGACGTACATTGTCGATTTTTCAAGCAATGGAGAGGCTCAGATGGTAAGATAGTTTGCATTGTCCGTGTTGGTTTCTTCCTCGCTATACGATAATCAGCAAATCGGCCCTTGGGTCTAATGTTGATGCTTCTGTTACTCCAAAACACGGCACTATCAGTTTCCTCCAACACCACATTGTACTCTGTTCACATCCATTTCCCGTGAACACACATTAGGGCGGTGGCTAACTTTGCTGCTGTTAGCTATGCATGGCCATTCTTGTTATACCTATGCTAAGATGGCTAGTTGTCTAAGAGTAAGAAGTGGAGCTGCCATTGTTGCCAATGGCCTACTTATACCCACTCATATTTTCTTAGCCAAATCTACCCATTTCTTTCATGTTCCCGCGTCAATACGCATGAGCTGCCAACAGTTTTAGTCATCAAGTCTTTATGCACGCGACGACTAAGGGCCCCTTTGTTTGGGTTTATTTTGGCTTTTTGGCTTCGGCTTATAAGTCAGAAAATCACCTAAATAGGTGTTTTTTGGCTTTTGGTTTTTGCAAGCCAAAAGATTTGGATCATTGTTTTTGGCTTCCAAAATCCAAAAGCCAAAAAACACCTATTTAAATGCTTTTCTGGCTTATATAAGCCAAAAGTCAAAAGCCAAAATAAGCGGGACCTTAAACAGCGAGATCGAGCACCCCACCTACATGAAAACCATCACTGCACAAAATCGAAAGTTTTAAATTCAAAAAAAAAAATCAAAAGTTTTGGTTTTGTGCCGTGCTTACGTAAAACTAGAATACGCCTTCGATCCAAAGTAACGCTGTCAATTTTAAGCCTTCCAGGCTGGCCTCTTTGGCCCACTGTTCCGTTGACTGGTGGGTCGGGGTCGAAATACTGTAATGGAGGCGCCGGAGGCGGCGGTGGCCGCGGCGACCGCGGCCGTGGACGGAGAGGACGGGACGGTGGGGCGGAAGGGAAGCTGGTACGCGGTGGGGGAGCGCGCGGTGCTGGTGCCGTACCTGCGGGAGCACGTGCCGCGGTACCACGAGTGGATGCAGGACCCGGCGCTGCTGGAGGCCACCGCGTCGGAGCCCCTCTCCCTCGCCCAGGAGTTCGAAGTCCACCGCTCCTGGACCCTCGACCCGCTCAGTTCGGTTCCTGATCCCCTCGCTGTTTCATCTCCTGCTCCAAGTTTTTTCTCGATTTGTTTGGTTGGGTGATATGCCGTGATTGATTCCGTGGTATTTGTTTGTTTATTTGCAGAACATACTTTCATAGTCCTGGATAAGGAGTTGATCCAGGGAGAGTTCGTAGTCGGGAACCCACACACTGAAGGTTTGCTACTCTGATGCGTTGTCTATGAGCATGAATTGGGAGCCAAAAGTTACACTAAACTAACTTGATTACGAGTGTTGTTGTGCTTATTTTCTGGAGGTGGATGTGGCTTATCTGTACCATTTTAATTGGTGGAATTTGGATGTTCAGAATACTGTCAGAAAACCATGTCATCTAGTATGTGCATCTGTTCTTCTCTTTGGTCAAACGGGATGAAATGTTTGACCCGTCACGAAACTAAATTTCTCAAAATGGAAAGGTTAGGGAAAAATCGAGTTTGATACTGAAACAAAGAGGTGAAAATATAACGGGTACTTTGACTGCAGCATCATGAAACTGTGTATTTGAATCCACTTATACGGATGAGATGTTGCATTTTAGGGATTTGACTGTAAGCCTGTAGTTTGTTACTCGATCCTTACGAAAGTAGAAACTTTATGTAAGATCATGTCTTCCAATCAATGCAGTAGTCTTCTTCTGAAAGCTTTTAGGTTCTGCTGACTGTGACTCCGGAAATTTACTTTGACTTGATGTTCAACAGTTTGCCAGTCCTTGCTAGCACTAATGTTCTGCCTAATCTATTACAGCTATGGTTGGTGATGTAAACATCTACATGAATGATCCTGATGATTTGGAACTTGCGGAAACAGAGATTATGATAGCTGAACAAAAGAGGTACTGTCTATGTTTATTTTAGTTTAGGCGCCTCTTCTAATCATCTTAGATACATGTTCTACATTAATTATTTTTGTAACATGGGAATATACATCCGTACTGTTTTCAGTGCTAATAGCCAATAGGCTTTGATAGTGCAGTTTTGGCATCACATCTTATTTTGTATGTCCTAAGCACTTATTGTAGCTTGAACTGGCGACAATTACAGCTACTTGTCTTATTATTCTTTGAATTGTCAGCAGTGTAATACTGCTTGACCAACACCACTCATAGCAAATTTCATTATAATATGATGGTACATATAATCAGCCAGAATTATGTTTCTCTTGATATGTTAGTTTTAGTGGAACGTCGTGAGAATGTCAACTTGCATTAGAAAATTGAACCTATATATTGCCCAAACACTCATTATTCTGTAAGCTTTCAACATGATCCTATTGTTATGTACTCCTATTAAATTGCTGAGCAACAAAGCAGATACTATATGAAAATAGTTGCTTTACCTTTGCAATTATTTATCCATAGTGCAATGAGATGGCAATAGACACGTGGTGTTTGGTTACTGTACTCATGGTTCCATTGCTTCGTGTTACAGCCGTGGAAAGGGACTTGGTCAACAAGTGATCTTAATGATGATGGCATTTGCCGTAGAGAAATACAGGATTCACACTTTCAGAGCAAAAATTAGTGATTCAAACACAGCATCGCTAAAGCTCTTCAGAAAATTGGTGAGCAGACGGACCTGGTTCTTTCCCTTTTTCCTTGTATGTTTACATGATTGCTGGATCATCATTATATGCTGTGTGGTCTGCACTCAGGGCTTCAAGGATACTACATATAGTGCGGTTTTCAAGGAGGTACGGAGTTTCGGCACTTCCACTTCTGCAAATAATATGTTCGCATAATTCTATTACTCCCTCTGATCCATATTAGTGGGCATATCTTTGTCTAAATTCATATGTATCTAGTTAAGTATTTAGACTAGATACATGTGTATCTAGACAAAGTTGTGCCCACTAATATGGATCGGAGGTAGTACTAAAACGATTACACATCCTCCATGGCTTCTCTTGTACAAAGATGTTTATTATTCCGCATCTTTATGTCTTGCTAGTAACAATAAACTTGATATCTCGTCATGGTTTACAAGATGTTGACACCACTAAATGTGTGTCACGGGCATATACAAACCTATTAGTGTACTGCAACAGCAGTAGTTAATACTATTAAATTTTTCATTGCCCGAGCTCATTATCTCTATCTCTCAGGTGACACTTGAGGCGCCTGCAGCTGAACTCCCGTTGACCTCTCCTCTGACCATAGGAAGTTGGTGACATCTGATCACGTGTACCACCAAGCTGTGTTCTTGCAGCAGACATGCGTTGGTGATTGGTCTTCATCAACTGGTAGAAGCTAACTGCGTGCTATGGCCTATGGGCGTGCTGAACTGATTAATATTGTCTTTATGCTTGGGACGATTGCGTATAGGTATCAGCGTATAGCAATAACAGGAAGCACCCTGTGTTGGATTCTTAGGCTTTTACTGAGTTGCTGAGTACTCGATGGAGCGATGTTTCAAGCAAAATGTTGCAAGTTCAGAACACATTTTCATTGAGGTTCATGTGACAAGTTACAAGGAACACTTCTTAGTTTTAAAGCAGCTCAGAATGCTCGCCTCATTTGCAAAAAATTCCCCTTAACATGCCGGAAAACTAATTAAAGGCGCCCTTTGGAATGGGTGCTCTCTTTGTCCATCCGCTTTGATTTGGCTTCTTTTATGGACTTGGCTTCTACGGCCTAATATTTTTTGGCAGCTTAAAAAATAAGCCACCCCTCCCCAGTTTCTCCTATTAGCCCCAAAGCTCATTATTTGGTGCTTCTAAACTAATCATAGCATAGCCAATTTTTAGAAACTCCAAATAATAAGCCGAGCGGCATATAAGAGAAGCTGGAGGGGGTAACACTTAAGCCACCAAAAGAACTGGACATAAATCCGACCGGCCCATTCATCGGAGGAACTTAAAGTGGGACTGTCTTACCAGCGTCTGGACTCAAATGCAGACTTGTTAGATTTTTGCGGAATCAGGACGAGTGCTGCAAGGTCTCTGTGTGCTCAAAAAAATAAGCAACCTCTCTCTTTTTCTATTGGGAGTACTTGAGTAGTATTATTAAACATAATGCTATTTTGTCTTACACTTTCTAGCATGTAGAGTATTGTGGAATGTAGGGAGTATGTCTTTACTATCTAACCAATAAATACAAGTCATACATGCATGGAGCAGTGATACATCTGATGCAATGCAGTTGAAGTATGCGTGGAAGAGTGATGCAAATTTCTGTTTCTTCAAGCAGAGTCAAGGTGCCGATGGTAAGCTAGTTAGCATTAACCTCGTTGGTTTCTTGCTCGCCATTCCATGATTAGCAAATTGCTTTTCCTTGCTATATTTCACTACTGTGCCGGTCTGGCAGACGGCACTATCAGTTTCCTCCAACATCACAATCCAGTTTTCCTCCCACCCATTTGTTATGAACCTGCGCTAGCGTGGTGGCAAACTTTGCTGCTGCTAGCTGCATTGACTCTTCTTGTTCTTCATATGCTAATATGGCTAGTTGGCTAAACACTTAGACGTTTTATTGCCCTATTTATACCCATCCATATTTTCTTAAGACGAATCTGCACATTTCTTTCATCTTCTCCGTGTCAATACACATGAGCTGCTAGAAAGTTCAGTCATTAAGTTGTCATGTGCGCATCCAAAACAGCGATAACACCCCATGTACATGAAAGATAATCATTCACATATGTGGCTGTAGAATGCTTACGGAATTCTGGAAAACACCAGCTTGCAGTAGATATGCATCAGTCAGTGGCTGGTCTTCATCAACTGGAAGGAGCTAAGTGCGTGATATGGGCATGCTAAGAGCATCTCCAGTCGGAGCGCTCAAATGGCCGTCCAAAGGCCTTCCGGACAGGCCCTTTGGGCGCTGTCCGGAAGGCCTGGCGCATTTGGGCGCCCTCGCTCCCCACTCGCGCCGCCCAAACCAATGTTTGTAAATTTAAAACTTAGGTGAATTTCATTCAAATTTAGGAAATTTTACATATTTGAACGAAAATTTAAAAACTAAACCCTAAACCCTACTGGTAGCGGGGGTCGAAGGCCCAGTAGGGGTCCTTCGCCTCCTCCTTCACGCCGCTGGGTCCTGCGCCGCCGTCGTCCTCCTTCTTGACGCGGCTAGGGGCAGGGGCGTCGCCGGTGAGGTCGAAGAACGGCACCCCAGTCGCCAGGGCGTGCTCGAACGCCGACCAGGCGCAGGCGCTCGGGCCGTCCATGGGCGGCACGTCGTTGAGCGACGCGGCCTCCGCCTGTCGGAGGAGCTCCTCCTCGTCGTAGGCCTGCTGCAACGCCTTCAACTCGGCGTAGAGCGACGCCCCCTGCGCCGTCCCGGGCTCCGGCTTCACCTTCATGGGCTCCGGCTTTGGCGTGAGCAGCCCGGCGGCGCGGGAGCGGGAGGCGGAGGCGGAAGAGTGCGACGATGAGGATGCGCGGGAGGAGGATGCCGTCGAGCGGGAGGAAGATGGAGGCGACGCCCGCGGTGCCCACCTGTTGGCTGGCGGCGCCTCAGGCGGAGGTGGAGCATACGCCGCCGGCGGCCACTCCAGTATGGAGCCGCCGTTAGCGATGTGATCCATGACCACAGGGAGCATGCGGCCGGCTGGGCTCCAGGACGTTCTTGTCCCTGGGCGCTGGGCCAAGGCCGTCCCAGCGGTTCATCTCCTCCTCGAAGGCGCGCTTGAGCGCCTCCTCGTAGCGGGGGGCGTTGCCCGGGTCCTCCGGGTTCCAGCGCGGGTCCTCGCGCTGCTCCGGCGTCAGATCGTTCCAGTAATGGGCGATCTGCGCGCTGTAGAAGCCGCGGTTCTCCCGCTTGAGCGGCTTGGGCACCGGGATGCCGCGGACGCTGATGGCGAACCGGCCTCCGACGCGCATGTCGGGAGGCACGGGGTAGCCGTTCTCCCGCAGCGCCTCTGACTCGGCCTGGAGGAGGGTGCGCGGCGCGAAGCCGTTCGCCGCCGCGCCTCCGGTGCGTCGCCAGTTGCCGGCCATCTCGTGCGGTGGCATGCGGTGAAGAAGGAGGCGGCGGAGGAAGAGAGGCGAGATGAGTGGCGAGTGAGCGCGGGGGCGCCCTTTTTATCGTCGCCGGAGGCGCAAGAGCGGTGGGCATTAACGCCGTGGTTCTTGAAAAGCCGCGCCGCATTTACTCTGGCGAGGGAGACGACTCATCACTGGCGCCTGCTCGCTGGGAGTCTGCGCCGCCCGCTGGGCGTCTGCGCCGGGCAGTGAAACCGAGGCATGTGCCTTTGACGACGACCGCCGCTTCGCCTCTGCGTGTCTCACTGCCAGGTGTAGCCCGCGCGTCAGAAGCGGCCATTTCGGCGTGTCCGGGGCCACCTCAACCCTGCCCAAGTTGAGGGCGTGGTGTGGGCGTGCCGGACACAAAACTGGGCCGCGCCGGACCGAAATCGGATTTGGTCGGCGCGAGTGGGGAGAAAAAAGTGTCCGGCACGCCCCAAAGGCCTTTGGGCGGCCGTTTGGGCGCCCCGACTGGAGATGCTCTAATGTGATGAACACTGTTTTCATCTACCAACAACTGCTTTGGACAATTGCGTATTGATATTGTAATCTCCGGCGACGGATCGCTGTGCTCTTGGACATGTGGTGACCGACATCAAGACAGTGGCCTTGTCCTTTGGTTCGTGTGTTTTTAAGCATGTTTTTCGTGACTCCAATGTGGCTGCTTATCTCTTAGCTAGATTTTGTGCTTCTTCTTTTAGTTCGGTGTGGCGTGGTGTGTCCCTGGATTTTATCCGGCAGACTATTTGTAATGACATTATGGTTCCTTGATCAATAGAGTGCACGATTGTTTCAAAAAAAAAAAACTTGAAGCACCCTGTGTTGGGTTCTACTGGGTTGTCAAGTCGTTGATGGCGCCTGATGTTTGATGCAAAATATTGCAAGTCCAGAACAACTGGGCACATGTAACACGGAACAATTGCTTAGATTTAAGGCAGTTCACAATGCTCACCTGCGTATTCAGATTTCAGATTGCCACTTTGTTTTTGAGAGCTAGATTTTTTTTTTTGAACGAAAGAACTAGATTTTCAGATTGATGTGGCACAAATCATGCCGGAACACTAATTAGGGCCACTAAGCAGAAACCGGTTTCTGGATTCCGGTGGGGAGAAACTGTTGTGGGGAGAAACTACTAAAACTGACTGGGAGAGTTCTTTTGGGCTTATGGAGTTTTGGCTTATTTGTTGTGTTGAGTTGTGAGATGTCCATAACACCCCTAAATTTGATATATGCACTATAAAAATAGGTAGAAGTAAAATAAAAGGTCGGTTGGAAGCAGAGTAATCCCGGCACTGTTAATCTAACTAGATGATTCCCCGCGCGTTGCTGCGGAACATTAGCAGTACAAATCACTATGAAAGAGGCACACATATAATAAGACGAATAGAAAATATTGTGAACCGATGAATGGATAGTGTGAACTGTATAATGAACATATAAAAAATGCACAACACAAACTAACAGCAGGATCAGTTTGGCTAAATATAAGTGATCGGTTCATCGGTTCATGTGAGTAGCAGGAACATTACTAACTGAATATATAAATGACCCATTCTGGAGCAATGGTTAGAAGTCTCAAACTAAGTGCTTCCCGACTGGGAAAATGGGATTAGTCAGTAGTAGGTTTGACGTTTGACTCAATTTTGAAAAGGAATTCTGAACATGATTAATAGTTGTATTATATGTAAAGAATAATGAGCATAGATACATCGATCTTGTATAGTATCACCAGCAAGGAGCCCAAGGGGATATACAATCGCCACAAAAAATCCATTGTTTAAAAGAGAAAAGGCATGTAGAAAAGTAACTGACGGGGAAACTGGAGTTTCAAATATCAGACTATTTGCAACTCATGTTCCATAGATACGCAGAAATTGATGCGATCCTTGAATTTTCTTTGGTCAAAACTAATAACTGATAGAGTGGGGCACTTAGCCCGATGCATTCTTGACATGTATGAGGCATTTGTGTTCTGAATTTTGGTACAGAAAATAGAAACTACATAACGCAGGAAAACAGATGGATCAAGACTTATTTATGTTAACATGATACATCGGATTCTCAGTGATAAGTGAATCCAAATACACTGATGATATATAAATAAATTGAACGGATGGCATCAGTCCAGAGATCAGAATACATTACTTGTAGCAATAACCTGAAATAGGAAGCAACAATGGAGTTGATTCATATTGTAATCAACGAAGCCTGAAGCAAAAGAGAAACATAGGGCCTGCATATGTCTTGCTCATCATCCAACGCCCCAACCGTCACTTATAGACCGAACGCAATACAGAAGTCAATCTGGACCTTTTCATGCTCAGCATGCAGCATTCCAGCTTGCTGATAATAATAAGCTGAAGACCCGATCCAAATCTCTTAACACCAATAAAAAATTCCAAGAGACCAAACGGGCACGGGCTAGGTGATCCGCCCGTGCAAGTATAGGCGAGGTGGTCATCTACAGCTAGCCGCCGTCGTGCCGCATCAGGGCCGGAAGCCCGGAATATCAGTAACCAGCCAACCACAACCTCTCCAGCTCTGCTGGTGCGTCCACCGCCGGTGAGGGATAAACAGATGGCCTGGGTAGGGTATCAATGATCTGGAAGCAATAGAACACAAAGAACAGAGGAGGCTTGCAAAAATCATGGGTAACCACGCGCGCGACATTGATCCGGAAGAGAAATTCGTCGACAATGTCGCTGGCGTACTTGTGGACGTCCAATAGTTCGTTTGAAGGTGGGAAGGAGGGAGGCAGGCACGCCTGGAGGAATCAATTTATCATGTCTTCCAATGGGTGTTGAGCAGGGAGGCAAAAGGAGGCACGATGCGTATCAGAGGATGGTGGAGCGACGGATCATTAAAGATAAAATAAATGGTAGAGCAGGCTGGAATTGCGAAGCAGGAGATTGCTGAGAGGAAGGAGGCAAGGAGACGGGAACGGAAAGGAGGAGTCGTCGGGTGGGAGCAGGATATGAAACGACAACAGTTTTGGAAAGGAGAGGACTATCCGAGGGTTACGTCTTTAGCGCATCCAGCGAAGCAGATTTAGCGATTAGATGCTGAGGTGGCAGGCTTCTGACGTGGACAGCTTGCATGTTTAGAGAAATGAGTTAGTGGGGATTATCTATTTAGTTATATAGGATTTGTTTACATTAATCAATCAAGCTAATATCAGTGCCATTTTTTACACACATATACAAGCACCGGCTCTTATTCCTGAATCGCCATCACCGCAATGGTAATCCCGCATGCAGCAAGGAGCCAAGAACAATTCGTTGCGCGAATTGAAGTAAAGGGGATCGACCAAGAAGAGCAGTTAGCGCAGCGCACCAATCCGTTCTCGTTGCAGTCGCCGCAGCGGATGGCGCGGCCTTGGTCCTCGTCGAAGGCCTTGCGGGTGCCGGCGCAGGCGGGACAGGGGGCGAATCGGACGCCGCCGCAGGCGTCGCAGACGAAGGCCGGGTCCTTTCCGGCGGCGCCCTCGAGGAGGCGCCGGAGTTGTCCGAACTCGTGCAGCGACGGGGCAGCACGGGACCCGGTGGAGGCGGACCGGGATCTGCCGGAGGTGGCTCCGGGGAGTCGGCGGCGAGGCTCCCAACCGGCGGCGGGGACGGGAGGGTCTGGAGGTCGGGGCTCGGGGCTCGGGTCGGGAGCTCTGCTCCTTTTCTTTCTTTCTTTTTTTTCGCTCGGGAACAGTTGACCAGACTGGGGAGAAAGGGATCAGCGGTGGAGTGGCAATCTTCCATAAATAAGAAGAAGGATATGTCCACTTATAGAAAACGTTTCGCTCCTAAGGTGAGAAGCTCGGGAAACTGTCCACAAACGACCTCCGGCCAGCTTCTCGTTTTCTTCACAATTCCAGATTCGCGGAAGCTAGACACTTCTTTCTTGCTTCTGCTGTCCCAGACCCCGAATCTACCCAGAAGCTAGAAGCTGTAAAAGAAGTGGCCCTTAGAGGCCACCATCTAGAACGGTCTCTCTCTCTCTATTTTGACGTGAACCACGTAAAAAAAAAACTTTGACGTGAACGAGCCGTTTGACCGTTTCCCTCCGCATTAATTGGGCTTCGATTATGGATAGGGCTTCTAAAGCCTGGCCCATATGGCCATCCATGGGGGAACTGTCGGTGGGGCCCAGTTGCCAGAGTCTGCACTCTGGAGTCTCAGTGCCACGCCAACCCTGGGCTTGGGCAAACAAAAACGGAAACGATAACGAGGCTGCAGAGAGCAGAGGCGATGGCGGCGAAGAGCGAGAACGAGCTGGACGGCGGCGACGAGGGCACCAACTCCGGCGAGGGAGGCGCGTCCGCGTCCCCGCCGTTTCTGTCCGCCGCCCCGCTCGTGTGCTTCACGCGTTCCGCCGGAGACTTCGCTGGCGGCGCTTTCGTCGGATCCATCTTTGGATATGGTAATCACCAATTCCCCTGTTATCCTTTCTCGGATTACTCTGTGTTTGCGGTGATGATTTCGTTGTTCCTGTTGTTGGTAGTCTCGGAAATTATTTGTATTTGGAGTTCGGTTCTTTTTTAGGGCAGATGATAAAGAGGAAATTTCGATTCCTTAAGTTTTTCGCCCAGTTCATGCTGGATCTAAGAGTATACAATTGCACAATCTGCGAATCCTTTTATTGCCTTAATTTTAGATCCTTGCTTTGTTATCATACTTGAAGCACTTACTGGTCTACATGCTGTCAGTAACACCACCTGTTTGACACTCGGTTAACCCCTCACATCACATCCTTATATTGCATACTGGATTCTTCTTTCAGGACAAGGTTTGCTGACTAAGAAGGGCTTGAAAGGCTCACTCGGCAATGCAGGGTCTTCTGCCAAGGTAAGTTTTCATGCTTGCGCGCATATTCTTAACAAGAAACCTTTGATATCACTTTACAGGCAGCTTGCTGACACTATATTGTTCTTGGATTGTAGAGCTTTGCAGTTCTTTCTGGCGTCCAGAGTTTGGTTTTGTGCTTGTTGAGAAAGCTGCGTGGGAAAGATGATAGTATGTGTATTTTTTTTGGCGACCAGCTTTTTTTACCCTGAGTTTAATACATAGCATGAACTAACATGTTCCTTTTGCAGTTATCAATTCTGGCATTGCTGGTTGTTGCACTGGTCTTGCTTTGAGTTTTCCAGGTACATTCACATCGAACTAATGAGTAATGACATTTAAACAGCTTAGCCACTATTATACTTCGTATCCTTTGTTATAGCATGCAGAATTTGTAATGTGGTATTTCGTGATATTAAAAAAAAAATCCTACAGGGAAGGGGCCCATGGTATTTTTCAAAGAAGAATGGTTTTACGCAATTTTTGGCTTTGTGTTCAAATTGTGGTTATCAGATTGCTCGTATTGCTATTCCTATTATTGGATTGTCTAAAAAGTGTTTGTTCTTCTTGTTATTGGAATATCTAAAGAGGTCACTGACGTTAAAAGTTTGTGATACTGAACTGCTAGGAGCCTGTGCATGTATTCTGTGATGCCCATTTGTGATGAACACTTTATAACACATTGTACTTTGGACTTTGGTCTGGTTCGTAATTATGTAATCATACTTACTTTGAGAACCGGAGAACAAATGTCTACTGATGTTTGCCCAGAAATAAGTTTGAACTACTTCATACAGTATAGTAACTGTAATATTTCAAGAAAATAATTTTAATAAGTCCAATATCATGTTCATTCACTACATATTTGTTTGACCTCACACAATGCAGTCCAATTAGACTGGATCGCTCATGTATCACATGGTTTTGATTGCAGTACCGGGGAAGTATGGCTATGCTGGTGACATGCTATGCACATTCTTATGCATAAAACACACCTGGGAATATGTCATTTGCTAAATACATTCTTATGCACAGCACACACCTCTTGTTTTGTTCATGCTGCATCCCTGTGTTGCTTTACTGGGGCATGTAGTTTGAGGCTTTGAGCCTTGGCAGTTATGCAATTCCATGTCCATCTAAGTTTATTTGACAGTATTCAGTTTGCCTGTGGAAAGAAGAGGTCTGCACTGACAGGATATTTCATTTTCAAGCATGATATCTATGCAACATCTGCCCCTAGCATTTTTTTTTTGTTATTCATAATCAATATTAGCCACTGAAGGACAGGCCTGGTGCAGTACTCCCCACTTGTGCCAAGAGGTCCTGGGTTCGACTCAGCCTCTCTGCATTGCACTTTGCAGGGGTAAGGCTTGACTCATATAATCCTTCCCCAGAACCCACCTGGTGTAGTGGTGTGGGAGCTTCTAGCACTAGGTCTGTCCTTTTTTATATAATCAATATTAGCCACTACCTTTGTCTGAAATTTGGTGATATAGTTTCCTTACGGTCTTGTTTCTCTTAATCTAGGTACACCTCAAGCACTGCTTCAGAACTGCGCCACCTTTGCAGCATTCTCATGCATCATGGAGGGCCTCAACAAGCAACAGTCTGCAATGGCGCACACCCTCACTGGGAATGCTTTGACCTTTGCGCACGACCAAGGTGGCGTTCTCCCTCCTTTCACTCTCCCACCAATTCTGGATGCTTCAGATGCTTTAGCTTCGTGCTGTCAGGCCCTGGTAAAGCCTAAGCACCAGACAACAGCATTAGGAGGGGAAGAGATATATGCCCAGGAAACCTAGCTAGCTCCTTGGCGTATGTAAATTTTGCTTCTGGATATTGTCGAAAACCTAGATTATTTGCAGTGTGGTTCAGGTTTTTGTTGCTTCATTTTGTGGTGTTTGCTTGCATAATGATATCGTGGATGGATTTTGTTGGCCTGGTTGGTAAACAATCATGGAAAATTATCTCCATGGATTATCTGTTCTGCAACTTTTGCGTGGCCTACTGTGTTTCACATCTGAGGATATGGTTTTATCATTACCAGTTAGATGAAGTTGACGGTTACTCACTTATCTTTGGTTTCCTATACTTTCAATCGAGTATCCAATGGTCAGCAGTGCTGACCGTTTTACAAACAACAGTCAGCCGCACCATCAGCTTGATTGAACCGCCATTTGCACCGGCGCAGCATATCTTGGTAGGATCGTCATGCCATGGGAGTTACTCCTGGAGTCCTGGGGAGAAAAGAAATGAAGGCATCTTGTTTCAAAAAAAGAAGGCATAGTCCATCTTCTTTTGCCAGAGTCAGAAATCCTGTTCATGAGACGATTCATCAGGATGAAGACGACAGGAGGAGGACGAATGGCCGGCGTGTACGGACGGACGTAACGAGACGTTGCACCTGTCGCCGGTCGTTCCCAGATTTCAGGCCACGCATCTGCGTGCGTCTGCAGCTAGCAATTGCAAATGTGTTTGTTTCTTGTTCACTTGCTGTCTTCGCAGTGTGGAGTACGTCGCTCGGAGGTTATTATTTGTCAAAGTTGAAGAATTCATCGAAACTCATCAGTAGTCACCCGTTTCCTCGCACAAAAAACTCTGAATCTTCCACCCGTACTGTACACGGACCTCCACCGTATCTCACCCCAGATATCACGTCGCCGTACTACAAATAGCTCCACATTCACGATTCCATCACACATTGCACCTCCAGCTGCCTCGAACGGAGCCGACACGTGCGTGTGCTCTAGCAAGCAAGTACCATGGCGCGGCCAGGCCACACGGCGTGGCTTCTCCTCGTAGCCACCACCGCGCTCCTCTCCGCGGCCGGAACGACGGCACAGGCCGGCTGCGCGAACGCGACGTTCCCGGCAGGCCGGTCGTTCGAGCGGTGCGACACGCTCCCCGTGCTCGGGGCGAGCCTGCACTGGACGTACCACGCGCCTTCGGGCACCGGCGGGTGGGTCGCCTGGGGCATCAACCTGGACAGGCTCAGCATGGCCGGCAGCAGCGTCTTCGTCGCCTCGCAGGACGGCAGCGGCGCCGTGTCCGTGCTCATGACCGTCCTGGAGAACACGTCCCCGAGCCTCAAGAACGGCACCCTCAAGTTCGACGTGCCGGTGCCGCCCACCGCCGAGTACGCGGCCGGGGCGTACACGATCTACACCACGGTGGCGCTGCCGGGGAACTCCACGACGCAGAACATGGTGTGGCAGGCCGGGCCGCTCGTATTTTTTGTCAAATCTGGCCTCTTTCGCAAACTAATGACGTATCTGGCCGCTCCCGGAAACTAATTCCAAATCTGGCTCCTGAGCTCGGCGCCAACGCAAATGGAGCCGACGTTGTGCAGTTCGACGCCATCCAAAATTTGCAAATCTGGCCCCTGAGGTCGGCGCCAACGCAAATGGACGCCGAACTGCACAAGGTCGGCGTCATTTGCGTTGGCGCCGACCTCGGGGGGCCAGATTTGCAAATAGTTTCCGCGAGCGGCCAAATACGTCATTAGTTCGCGAAAGAGGCCAGATTTAGCAAAAAATACGGACCGCTCAGCGGTGGGACTATATTGCCGCACCTGATGTCCGGGCCGAATGTGCAGAGCGTCAAGAGGCAGGACTTCCTCTCCGGCTAGAGCACCTGCCGAGTCAATTGTCATGTATACATAGATCGCACGACATATTTCCCGTGTTCCTGCTATTTGTTTTTATCGAATAAAGTGTCCAGCGCTATCATTGTATAATAAATATTGTAAGATAAGTTCAGTGATTGCTACATACATCACCCATCCAGTTAAATATGTTTTCAAAACTGTTTCCAAGATAAGGGTGAACAACTTTGTATTATTTCGTGATATGAATGCTGAAATTCTCAAAAAAAAGAAAAAAGATAAGGGTTGTGAAATTTACAAACCCTTTCTTTCTATGATATATTTTTCTCCGGAAATTGCAAGTGGACATGGACATTTTTTTTACATCAGAAATGTCATTTTTGTCACTCCCAGAATCCGTTATGAATAACCGGAAGCCAAAATGACATTGTGTGGGGCGGCTGCCCGTGCTCACTGTTTCTCTAGGGTTCTAGCTGAATGCTCAACTGGCATTTTCCTTTTTTTTTGTGGGAATTGAGAGTATTTAAAGATTGATTTAGATCTTGATTTATTGATGGACATAAGATCTCGTTTATGACGGACATCATTTCATGAGATTCCGTACCGAACGTATTTGACTATCACAAAACTGGAAACATCATTTCAATTAAAATTACAATGAACGTCTTGGTATGTGAAGTCAATTTCAATCCCTAATCCTGTAATTTTATTTCTAGCACATGAAATGCATCAGTTTCATTTCATTTCTGCCAAATGAAATGATTGTGGCAGACGAGCTCTTAGTTCTCACCATGGAAAAAATAGCGCTAATAGCACGGTTATAGCATGTCGGGAGAGGCCATGCTATATTTTATAACTTTTGCACGCTATGATGCTACTCATGAAATAATACGCTATATCGCGCTAAAATATCATAACGTTATAGCACGCTATTGGTTTCTAACCTTTCGACTAAAATGATAAAAAAAAATTCCACCTTATAAAGAAGAAGAAATTGCTACCTAATTGTAGTGGTGATGAGCCGTAATCTATCCGATCATCCTTTAAATCTGAACAAGACATCGCTATTGTTCAAATTCGGAATCATAATCTGAACATGACATTGCTACCTTGTTTTTTACAGTCATAGTCAATGAATCATAATTTATAAGGTTCAACCAAATCGTGACAACACACCCCCCCCCCCCCCTCACTCTCGAGGGAATCCTGGCATATTCCTTTTTTCACATGGGCGGCTCACTTTATTACTTAACGATTATTTAAAGGGATCTTTGACATTTTGTTCTCTTTTGTTCTTTTGAGAGCTCCTGATTTTTTTGTTTATTTTTTCTATTTCTTTATTTTCAATTTTTTCTGAAGGGAAGTCCTGATATTTTCTTGGTTGGCATCACGCCTAGCCCGTGCCACTAGGACAAGCGCATTGTCTGGGATCGAACACCCTTTTGCGTGCTAGTGGGCTCGGCCCACTTTAGGCTGCTCGTACATGAGCCGGGCAAATTTGAACCTCCTTTTGAAAACTGGATATTTGAACGATTTTGAACAAAATTCAAATCTAAACTATATTTTAATCTGAACGAAATTCGAATCTGAACAAATTTCAAATCTGAACAGATTTTGAATCTGAACGAATCTCGAGTCTGAACGAAATTCAAATCTGAACCAATTTTGAATATGTACGATTTTCAAATCCGAACGAATTTCGAATCTGAACGAATTTCTATTCTGAACAAATTTCAAATCTGAACGAATTTTGAATCTAAACGAATTTCAAATCTGAACGATTTTCAAATCTGAAAAAAAATCGAATTTGAACATATTTTAGATAATGATTTTCAAATCCGAAAGATTTCAGTTCCGAAAATATTTAAAACTTTCAAATCCGAAAAAAGAAGCAGGAACAAACGAAATAGAATAGAGAAAAAAGAACAACAAAAAAACGAAAAAGAAAAATATCCGAAAAGTGCAGAAAACAGAGAACTAGACCTATTATCGTATTGGGCCGGCCCACGAAGAGGTGTGCGACGCTTCTCTATCATCGACCTGCTCGATGGATAGGTTTTGCCCATTGTCTGTACAGAACTGCTAGAGGCCGGAGTTTCACGGAAGCCACAGCCCAACTCCCACAAGAATTTGGCCCGTCGCGTCGCGGCGCGGCGCGGTGCATAGCTTCGATCCAAAACCGGGGCTGAGCTCCTTCGCTGGAGCCTGGAGGCCAGATGGAATAATGGAACGATGCTCAATCCCGTCACGGAGGCATCATTCCTCGTGCTGTAAAATGCGAAGAGCCACCACCTTTATCCCCATTTCCGGCTAGCCAGCTAGCCTGAGCCCTGGATCGAAGCACCAAGGCACTGCAAAAGAACTGCAAGAGGCCGAGGGCCGATAAGATATGTTCATAGCACCCGTCAACTTTGAGCTTTTGGCTCCAGCATGTGTGAATCAAAGCATCCGGCCGAGGTTCGAGTCTTCAAGTCGAAGGCAATGGACGGCCGCGTGGCAAAGGCAAATCTCAATCCCCTCCTGCGTCGTTTCGCCGCCGTAGCAGGGATACGCCTGTCTGGAAACTTGTTCTTCGATAATGTCACATAAGTTGGCTTCCAATTGAAAACTACGATACGGCAGTGGAAACTATCTCTGGAGTATGAATCTGCAGAAAATCTAGCTTAGTCCAAGTTCGTTAGGGCTTAGGGGTAGTAGGTAAACCAACTGTTCCGCCGCGGAACCCAGGACGAAGCGAAAAGGAACCAGAGTCAATTATCGGCCATAGGCAAATAACAAAACATAGTACCAATACAACTGTAGGGGAAAATCTATTGAAAGCCTCAACCGAAAGCAACACTCGGCATATTTGTTGACACAGTTGCAATTAACAATGGGCGTACACATGCGGCTAGATGCAATGAGCGAGAGCGTGCTGTTTAGTGCTTCAACTGCAATTTATTTAGTACAAATCAGCCATAGCATTCTGGGTCATATAGATTAACAGCATATAGGCATGGGGTCAGCTACTTGACCGAAGACCCAACTACCAGCACGCAGTCAACCATTAGGCCTGCAGCAACCTCCCGGCAAAACTTAGTCTTAAGTCATCAGTTAAAAAAAGAAGACAGACATGACCAACATATTTACCTGACGTAATTCGGTAAATCCTCATATATGCTATGTCTAAGCAATAGTGTAATCCCTGAATAACGAAATATAAACAGCAGCCAACATCGTAAAGCTTTGACATGTGATGTATGCAATAGTATGTGAATTGGGCGTGTAGACATACTTCGTAATACTTTTGCATTTGTCCTGCAAGTACTTTTATGCCATATGTCCTTACTATTTTTGTACCCAGTCACTACCCACAATGTAATAAGTGAAAAACGTTGTCAACATCGTGCATCAGACGTTGTGAAAAAAAAAATAGTGGACCTTATATTCTAGATTGAAGAGAGAATTTTGCTTGGTGCCTGCATCACACGTATCTGTCGGCTTTTGTTTTGTTTTTCTTTGGAAATACGCAGTATTTGGGAATCTTCTAAAAATGATGGAAAAATTGAAAGATACTAGATACATATTTGCGGCTTTATTTTATCTCCTGGTGTAAAGCGAAAACCCATGATCCAGCCTCATCCATTAGTGGATAGATAAGGCTTCTTCTATCAATGCTGAAGATGTTGCTTCCAAGCTTTGCTTGTGGACAATAGTCCCTAACCCAACCTTTTGGAACTAACAGTAGTCGCACAAGTTGGGAGTTCTTTAATCACTCCAAAAACCAATCCCAACAATAAATGTCATACTCCAAAATCAAAATATAATGTACATATGTACAAGGGCAGCTAACATCGTACAACTCTAACAACTAGTAATATGGAAAAGTATCTAGATTGGATATGAAAAAAGACATATTTGCATTTTTCTTGAAAAATACTCCCTCCGTTTCTTGATGTAAGGTGTATAGTTTTCCAGAAAAATTCCAAAATATATGGTATAATGCGATTTATGGACAATTTACCCATCCAAAAATGAATCCTAATTTATAGCGTGTATTGTTTTCAATATGTGTCTATTAGGAAATCATATCTCTCAATTTTTTCAAGAAGAAAATGAGTCCACCGCATGCCAAATACCCATATCTTAATTTCCATGCAGAAAACTATACACCTTACATTCAGGAACGGAGGGAGTAGTTAAATGTAATTTATCATTTTACTATTTTTTTATGCATGAGTATCGTGAGTATGAAAATATATAGTATATTTTGAACTGGGGGAGAGTATTTTCCTGTATTCATCATATGTATATGTATTTTGTTCCATTACTATTGATAATATGTAATGCATATTAGATAATCTTACAAAGGTAATAGAAAAATTGATGTTGTCTATTAAAATTCACAGAAGGTGTTTCTTCGAAGCTTAATTCGACAACAATAATGCCAAACTCATCAGTTGGTTAGAACCTACAACATCAACTCATTAGAGTTGGTCCTTTCCTGAAGATGTGGTCTTGGAATATCATAGTCTTAACTAGGTCTGGTGTTGTTGTGTTGATGGATTTGTCCCCCGATAATTGATATGTTAGTGGTATTTAATGGAAAAATTTGTTGTGGTGAGTTCATAGTTATGTCTATAGCCTCGGGATTATTTTTATCCTCTTTTGTTAGTAATTTTGCTTGATGTTTATGCTTATAGTCGTTCGCACTAAAATTTGGTGCGTCCAAGGATACAACAACCTAGGGCTTGACCCTACTTAATGAAAACAAAACCTCTATTAACCTATTTTTTCGTAAGGGTTATAGAATAATCTAGTTACCATGCTTCATGTCAATCAATATTTATCTAGAGCTTGATATTTACTTGCAAAATGGTATATATAAATGTCCATGGATAAGTAGGAAATATCTAAAGTTGGTTTAGTACAATATAGTTGAATTGAGAAGTTTATATTGTAGAGATTAGAAGTAAATAATTTCCACTAATTCAATGATGTTATATTACTAATAGTGGTGCGTGAAGGTTATAAGTAGCTAGTAAGAAGTGTCTTTTATCAAGTTTGTATTGTTGAATAAAAGAACTGAGCATCCTTTAGTGTGAGTGCATGATCTTCCACTAGAAATTGTGTCCTTGTAGAGTATGGATAGGATGGTCATCAAAAGTTCTCTACAAATATAACATAAAATTTTAAGTAGAAGCCAAAGTTTTAAGACCGTTGAACGATGATGATCTTTACTAAACCAGGAAGAGTGTGATAAACTCACGGACTTTAGAAAAAGTCGTCAACTCATCCTAGATGTTTTACAAAATATAGTTATATGGTGACTTAAGGTTTCGAAACCTAATGAATTGGTTATAATGTAAAACATGTTCCACACATTTAACTCGGTAGCGACATATTCATTAAATTGAAATAAAAATTGAATATTAACATGTACATTTATAGATACCTCAAACAACATTTATAAGGTTCCTTGGGTGGATCTTGTTTGGCACTCGTATCTTATTTATAAAGTCCCCCATAATGTTCCTAAAACTGTATTGTTTGGGTAGAAGGATGTATGGTCGCTTTTTTTCCAATATAGAGGCATTACTACTTTAGTGTCAGGTTTTGGTCCGTCAATCCTGCTTGGAGAGACAAATGGGAATGGAATGAGCTCTTAGCAAACACATTGGATAGGTTGTATTCTTTTGCTTAGAACAATCAGGATATTTTTGTCCAACACGCTCTCTAGAACAATAACCTTGTTCAGTTTTTTTCCTACCTTTGTCGGAGAAAGCTTTCGAGGAATTTCAAGTACTGCATGCCCTGGTTTGGACCCTCAACCTCATAGATAATATAAGGGGCGAGAAAGATCAATGGATTTATTCCTTGAATAAAAAGCTAATTTTTTTTAAATAATACACAATAATTATTTAATTCCAGAAATTTTACGCGTTTTAATTTTTTTGCAAAAATAGGATTCCG
This sequence comes from Poa pratensis, assembly GCA_947311845.1. Lineage (NCBI taxonomy): Eukaryota > Viridiplantae > Streptophyta > Magnoliopsida > Poales > Poaceae > Poa > Poa pratensis. The sequence continues at coordinate 15,951,441 of CAMZMU010000073.1, forward strand.
TCGTCTTCGCTGAAGCCGACGTTGCCCTGTCGTCGTTGACGAGGACGACGAGCAGGCTGTCGTCGTTGACGATGACGACTGGCCTGTCGTCCTGAGAGGCCATGCAACGTCGTCTTTGTCGAGGACGACGCTCGCCTGTCGTCTTTACCGACGACGACGTTGGCCTTCCACGGCAGAGCACGATAGGGCCAAAAAAAAAAAGAAAAAACTGCTAACTCACGATTTAATTTTTGTGTTTCCCGGTCGTTCCCGCAATTTGTCTCCCGCCCTTCTTCTCCCGCTCTTTTTTCCCGCCCATTTCCTCCCGCCATTTTTCTCCCGCTCTTTTTCTCCCGCCCATTTCCTCCCGCCATTTTTCTCCCGCACTTTTTCTCCGCCCATTTCCTCCCGCCCTTTTTCTGCTGGGTGAGCTTATATATACCCCAGCAGACGTTGTGATGGAGGCGTGTGGTGTGTGGTGATTTTCTTAGTCGCATAGGAAGGATGTCTGGTAGTTCGGGTCCTAGTTTGGAACATAGGTCATGGTGTGTTCTGTATGAAGCCGTAAGATGGACTGATGGTAGTATTAGGGAGGGTAGGGCGAAGAGCTGTTATAGGGAGCTAGTTAGTGAGTGGGGAAACATTCGTGAGCTGAGAGAAACTATAGCCAAAAAATACAATATCCCGCATATGACCCTGAAGAAATTTTAGATGAAATTGATGGGTGGCGGTGGAAGTGGCAGAGAGTGAATGAGCTAAAAGATATCGAGGCGGGTCTACGGGACATGCCTATGACACCTAAGTCAAAGATAATCCATTTTTCGCGGGAGGCCTATGCATTTCACGTGGAGGTAACTGAGTACAGAAGTTATATTATGTTAGAATATAGTGTTATTTGTCTGAAATTTTTTCCTCTGCTATTGTTCTTGTGCAGCGCTGGCCCGCAGACGCACAGTTTCTGAACAAAGAGATCCCTCATTTTTGTTGGATGGAAGCTCTTTTTGGCGCTTGTCCTGATGGGCGTCCACAGAATGCATTGTACGCTGATGACGTGAAGAGGGCTATATCAAAGGCCAAAGATGACAGTGATGATGATTTCATGCCTCCTAAACGAGGCAAATGCAGACGTAAGTTTAAGAGTGTTGGCGCATCGAAGGCTGTCGCATCTGAAAATAGTGATGATGACTTCATGCCTCCATCACGAACACGTGGTAGAGGGAAGTGAATTCGTTGATTAGAATGAGTTATCGTTGAGTTCCATGTATTATTTACAAGTATCTTAAAGATCCGGTATGTAGAATTACTGAAGTTGTAACGTAGAGTTGTAGTTGTATGTTAGATTAATTTATCGATTCAATGTGGAAGGATATGTCTCGTACATAGATAATAATATGTCTTCTACATAGATAATAATATGTCTCACATACAAATGGAAATACATAGATATCACTGGCCCCTGCGTGGCCGAGGATCACGAAGAGGGGGCTCGGTGGGCGTCGACCACCCATACCTGTGTGGTGCCCTGTTTTGACGAGGCACTGTGAAGTCCACGTTATGCTGTGTATCCTGTGTGGGGTATGGTGGAGGAGTCTGCTGAATGTGACCCTGTGACGGCTGCGTTGGGTATCCTGCAGTGTCAAAAATGCTCATCCAGTGGGACATCTCCTGCAGTGTCCCCCCCTCTTGGTCACTCCCCCACGCTGATCCAGATCCGGACGCCTGGTGTCCGGACGTACCCGCATGATGTCCATAGGATCCTACAGATGGAATCGTTAGTACGTAAGAAATACGCGGGCCCAATTGAAATTTGAAAACAATATATGTACCGTAATCATGGTATGACGGGGCGGGACCTCGGTACTGAGGTGGAGACTGTGGCCCATATCCGTAACTGGAAGTGGGACCCTGCCACGTCGAGCCTCCTGGTTGGTCAGGAGGAGGTGGCCTAGAATGTGCTGATATACGTGGACGCGGCTCTTGTCGGTGATGGTGCTGGTCGTCGTGCTGATGCTGCTCCTGATGCTGCTCATCGTGCTGATGTGCTCCTCCTCGTGCTGATGCTGCTCCTCCTCGTGCTGATGCTGCTCCTGATTCATCTGCTGCTGTTGCCGCTGCTGGCGTCGTGAAGGGGGGCACGGGGTCCGTTGTCCAGCCGGGTGGCGAACAACGTCCTCTCTGCGGGTGCACGTGAGTGTCGCGTAGACGTCCCGTAGCTTTCCCTCCAGCCTCCTGATCCAGGACATCGGCTCCTCCCGTGGTACCAAAAGAGGGCCAGTGGAAAGAGAACGTCCATACTCAGCGAACTCATTCTGAATCTCCTGTGTCAAATTAGCCTGACAATAGAAATATAACGGACTAAATATATATATGTGTGCGATAGCATGTACCAGATAGATGAATTAGTGAAAAGAAACAAAATATTACCGCGTGCTGTCTGGACGCAGAAGTGTCATATGTCGGGTACGTATCCCACGTAGTAGGGGCAGGTATAACCTCTGGGTGAGAGTGCTGAACGATTTGTAGCCGTGTTCCTGACATGTACCTCTGCAGTAGGCATTGTATAGAGCGATATCAAACCCGGCAGTCTCGACCCAGACCCGCTCCGTCGCAGTGTCCCAGTCTGAAACGTAAGGTTGTAGCCTCTGCAGCCACTCTCTCGCGGTCCACCTAATTCCCATCCTCGAGGTACTATAATTTGGGTGAGTTTTTATCAGTACAAACTGATGTAGTAGGAATAATTTAGGAAATAAACAACTTAACACATACCTGTGGTGCACCTCTGGGAGGGGATGCTCTACTGGAGGAGGATCTACCAACTGTCGAAGACCAAACTGCCTCATAACCCTCTGTTGGGACATCTCCTCCACGAATATATCGAAGATGATCTTCGATTTTGTCATCCAATACTCTCGGTCACGTGTGCAGAGAACCGAAATACCTCCCGGGTATCTTCGTTGAATAAGCTCCTCGGTGTACGGCTCCCAGATTACCGAAGTGTACATATCAAATTGCTCATTAAAAGCAATGTACACTTGCTTTGTCTGCTCAGTAGCAAAACGTCTCTGCGTACAACAGAAGTTAGTTCGTAGAAAGTACATGTGATGTATAAAATTATAACAAGATGCATACCTTATAGCGTGCATAGACAGTCGCAAAAGTAGGCATGTCGATGTTGTCACCGTCATGGATCTCCCACAATGGGAAAGACTTGTCAGGTATGACTGGGCGTCCAATAGAGAACCTCTCCCACGCCCATAGCTGCAGAAAAAGAGGGCACCCGAGCAAGGCTGACTTATCTGCCTTCAGCATGCAACCGTTGCACATAGCTCGGTATGTAGCCGCTAACACAGCGGATCCCCAACTCCTCTGTCTGATGTGCTCTCGCCCAGCAGCATCAGCGATCTCCCGTGCGAAAGGGAGGTAGCGCGCGCTAATAGTGTCGACATGGTTCTCTGTAAACATCACCTTACCAAGAAGCCACATGATGTATGCCTCCAAGCTGCGACTCAGTTGTTCCGGATCCATATTATCTGGATACTCTGGAAACTTGTGTACCTATATTAATGGTAAAAATGTAATTAGTATAACCACAAATGAGAAATAAATGATTAGTAAAATCGTGGACCTATATTAATGAACTAACCTGAAAGGCAAGCAACCAATCAAGCTTGGGTCCGTGAGTACAATTCCTTTTTGCGCAACCTTTTAACCATCCCGCCCATTTAGAATCAGACTCCAGTGCTTTCAAAACGAAGTAAATATTTGTCCTTGAATTGCTCCACCAAGCATGAACACTGACGGTCTGTGTCTGACTATCAAGCCCTAAACTTTCCGTCACCCAATTTTTTACCTCACTTATAGACCATGTTTGAGGAGCTGGGAGGTCAACATCTATATAAGCAAACTCACTCAGATCAGCTCCCGTTTCACAAATTTGGACTCTACCAGGACCATAGAAAAACCTGATCTTCACTAAATCCGACATCTCCGCTGACATAAATAAATATTTACCATCGTTAATATACCTACAAATATTTACTACAAATATAGCTAAAATATTTACTACCGTCACAAACTATTTCTTAACAACGCATGTTCATACATATAACAAATATAGCACTACAAAATTACTACCGTCATAAATATAGCATATGACCGTCGAATCATACCCTTGAAGCATGAGAGGCAACGCCGTCCGGCAGTCTCGAATCAACGGCGCACCAACACGAGCAGAACCACCACAATGCAGGCCTCCAGCACCACCACCACCACCATGCAGCCCTCCACGACCACCATCACCCCCACCGCCAACCATCACCACAACCTCCACGAGCTATCCCATCAACAGATCGGAGTTTCCCTAGCTTCTCTTAACCTTCTAGCACCGATTTATGGTGGCAAATCTGAAGATTATTGGTATAAAATGGAGATTTAATTCGGTTTGTGTGGGAAGCAGTGAGAGGAAACGAAGAACAAAGAACACGCAGGCGAGTGAGAAAGAAGAAAGAAGTGAAGAGAGAGGAAATCGCGCGGCCGGGCTGTCGCCTGCATGCATGCAGACACTTCTCGTCATTGCCGTGGACGACGGGGCCCACCAATGTCGTCATCGGCGTGGACGACAGGCCAGCGAAGACGACAAGCCAGCGAGGCGACTGCGACGACGTGGCTCAGCCAGTAAGCGTTCGACGCGTGGACCTGTGGGCCCTCTCGTCATTGCCAACGACGACAGATCGACGTCGTCATTGACGAAGACGACGGGATCCTATTTTTGGAAAAAAATTGAAACGCGTGTTATTCCTGTAATTAAATAATTTTAGTGCATTATTTAAAAAAAATAGCGAATAAAAATCTGTATACATCGGCCAGTTTTTGTAAATTCCATTTTCAAAGATTGTCCTCCCCTTCTATTTTTAAGCAACTTTGGAAAAGGAGATGCCTTTCCCAAACTCAGTTTTTGCGCTAATGATAGTGAACAAAATTAAAACGGGAGACATGAGGTTGAGAAGACATTGGCACTTAAACTCTGGATCTAGTTGTGTGCTTTGCATTTTAAATGTGTTGGAGACAAGGGATCATATCTTTTTTGAGTGCCCCTTTGCAACTAGATGCTAGAATCATCTGGATATCTTGTGGACTAGAGGTCACAATATCTTTTTTGGATCATAGGTAGTATTGGATTTTTGGTCAAAAGATCAACAACATATAGCCATGTTACAACTACTTGCACGATGACCTAGTTAACTAATTATAACGAGCAGCCAAGTCAATCATTAGGGGCCTGCGGCAGAATTTAAGAAAAAAAAATGTTTGGAGCATGTATTTGCCTTATTAGGTCCTGCATTACATGTATTTTGTTTTGCTGTTGTTGAATAGAACACATGTATCTTTGAACAGTTAATTAGGACGAAATCCAAACAAATCAATTGGTTCTTAATATAATTAAATTGGAGTATCATATGGCATGGCGACATTTTTGTGTTCCTACTACGCACCTTCGTTTGTCCATGGTCAGACTGAAGAACGGAATTGTTGGAATCAGTGTCTGAACTACCTGAAGAGATCTATACTAGGATAATGTTCAGACGGCCTTTTCCATTTGTATTGTTAACTGCTGGCGCAAGTTGATGTGATGAATGAACGCTGCGTGCGTGCATGAGGAATTGGTCCCATTGCTTGATGCTTTGCCCCTTCAAGTGATAGACGGTTTGCTGTAAATTTCTGGGAGCCCTGAATATGCAGCATAACTGTTCAAACTGTAACAAAACCGTGCAGTGTTTTTCGTTTCGGCAAACAGTGGTGCAGTAATTTCCAGCTATTTGGACATAGATGATAGATGACTAGATGTATATGTTTCAGTTTCCACCTTTGTTCTTTTCAGGATTGTACTACTTTCAAGTTTACAGTGTTTGAATTTTCAGAAAAAGTCAGAGCCGAGAGCTAACGCACGTCCGCTTCACCGTAGCGTCGCCGCTAAATCATGGCAGTTGTTGTTTTATCCCTCAACTAGCAGCCCAGTGTTGAACGCTTCGTTTTTTTTTTTTTGACGAAAAGGCAGCTTGGCTGCATTTCATTGCGATTAGGGGGTAAAAGGTCTGAAGTTACAAAACCATAACTCCAAGGGAGCAAGAAAAAGAAAAGGAAACAAAACTTTCAGAGACAAGGTCTCGGCGCCAGGAAAGCGAACCAAAATCAGTCAGGTTCGAGGGGTCTTTCGATCAGCGCCCGCACTCTTCTTCTCCCAGCCTGTACCCAGTCTCTGGCCTCCGTCGTGATGCGCTGGAACACCTGAGACGCTGAAGAGATTTTGTGGTTGAAAATTCTATCATTTCTTTCGATCCAGAGGCACCACCAGACCAGCGGCACTATGGAGCGCCCAGCCTTTGAGTCAAGCGTGTTCATTTGCGTCGAGGAGGCATGGAGCCAGTCCGAGAGCGACGTGGTGTCAATCGGCGGCGTCGTGCTCAGAGGGAGCCAAGCGCGGTCGACCACCTGCTTCCAGACGTCCTGTGCGAAGGTGCACGTCGCGAGGATGTGCAGAGCAGTCTCTGGTGCAGCGCCGCAGAGGGCACAGGTGGGGTTGTGCGGCCAGCCTCTACGCGCGAGCATGTCTGCAGTTAGGCACCGACCTTGAACAGCGAGCCAGGCGAAGAACTTGAACTTCGGCGGTGCATCGTTTCGCCAGACTAGACTTGGGAACGCCGGCTGAATGGAACCGATGAACTGTATTTCGTAAGCAGACCGAGCCGAGTACCTGCCATTTGTGCTCCACTTCCAGACCAGCGTGTCCGGTGTGCCCGGCGATAGCTGAACCGTGCGCAAGAGGTTCCACAGCGTCGCGAATTGGGTTAGTGCTTGTCCCGCCATGTCAGCCTTGAAATGTCGCAGCCATTTGTCATTGTCCATTGCCCTCTGGATCGTAATTTTCCGAAGTGTGCATTTCTTGTAGAGGTCAGGGAATAAGGTCTGAAATTTGCCCGCGGCATGCCACGGATCTGTCCAGAACTGCGTTGTTGCCCCGTCCCCAATCCGAAACTGAACCGATGCCTCGAAGAGAGCACAGACTCGGTCGTCGATGGGCAGGGGTAAGCCAACCCATGGTTTATCAGGTTCCATCCACGACTGCCATAGCCATCGGCATCGGAGTGCCACACTTCGAGCTGCCAGATTGGGAACTCCAAGTCCCCCATAGGATTTGGGAGAGCACACTTGTTTCCATTTGACAAGACAACGACCTCCGGAGGCCACCTCTTGATTTGCCCATAGGAAACCATGAGCCGCCTTGTTGAATTTCTTTGTCAGCCACACCGGAGGGTGCACCGCCAAGATTTGGAACACCGGCATGGCAAAAATGACAGCGACAAGCAGGGTTAGGCGACCGACGATGGAGTTGATCCTTTTCCAGTTCAACAACATGTTCATGAGCTTGTCAAGAACCGGTTGCAGATCCGCTCGCCGAAGGCGCGTGACCGAGAGCGGCATGCCGAGATAGGTGATCGGCAGAGGGGCCAAGGGGCACTGCAACTGGGTGAGGAGATTCTCAATATCGATGCCTTCACATCGTATCGGCGAGATTGTGCTTTTGCTGAAATTGGTGCGGAGGCCTGATGCCTCTCCAAAAGCATCTAATAATTTTCTGATAGCTGTCACATCTTGTGTGGTAGGGCTGATAAAGAGAGCAATGTCATCAGCGTAAAGAGATGCTCTGAACCGAGGCAGCGATCCACCAATGGGGCTGAGAGCACCGATCTGGTCAGCTTTGGCCAGGAGGGCAGCAAGAACATCCATAGCAAGAACAAACAAAAGTGGCGACAGTGGGTCACCCTGCCGTAGGCCTCGGCGGTGCCAAATTTCGTCAGACAGCTCACCATTAACCAAGATCCTTGAAGAAGCAGTGGCAAGAATCAGTGAGATCCAATTTCTCCATCGTTGGCCGAATCCTTTTGCATCCAACACCTCGATCATGAACTCCCAAGAGATGCTGTCAAAGGCTTTTTCTACGTCAAGCTTTAGCAGTAATGCCGGGGATTTCTTCAGGAAGTACGACCTTGCGAGCCCTTTGACATAATTGAAATTGTCATGTATGACACGTGTTTTGATGAAGGCAGATTGCGAGGGTGCTACCAACTTGTCCATCTTCGGTTGCAGACGCTTTGCAAGGATTTTCATGAGCAGCTTAGCAAAGAAACAAATCAAACGGATAGGTCTGTAGTCTTTGGCAGCAGTAGCGTCAGGTTTCTTCGGTAGCAGCACTAACGTGGCCGTGTTGAGGTTGTGGAGGTGGGTGATGTTCAGGTTAGCAAACGCCTGGATTGCCTTCATGAAGTCATGTTCAATAATGTGCCAGCACCGTTGGTAAAAGAGGCCCGTGTAGCCGTCAGGGCCAGGTGCTTTTGCGCTGCCAATGTTGAACACGACCGCTTTGACTTCAGCAGGGGAGAAGTCTCGATCGAGATCATCCAGCGGAGCTTGCAGGATATCAAGAGCATGCAGGTCGAAATTATGGTCTCGCGATCTCTTGGCGCCAATCAGCTGATCAAAAAAGGAGTGAAACACCTCAACCTTCTCCTCTTAACTAGTAATCACGATGTCATCTTTCTGTAACGAGAGCACCATGTTCTTTCTTCTCCGACCCGATGCCTTGGCATGGAAGAAGGAGGTGTTAGAGTCTCCCTCTTTCAACCATGCCACTCTCGAACGTTGCCGCCACTGAGAGCGCTGCAGAGCTGCGATGCCAAGGAGGTTCAGTTTCAGCATGTTTCTGAATTGGCACTCCTGTGCCGATAGCTGGCGGCTGTCCATCGCCACATCGAGGCGCCCAATCAGCTCGCTGGTGATCGCAGATCTCAGCTTCAGGTCACCAATGTTCTCAGCGTGCCAGCGCCTTAGCACTTTGGCAAGCCTTGTAAGCTTACAGTGGAGGATGAGATAAGGGTCAGAGCAAGGAGTTTCCTGAACCCAAGAATTCTGGACAACTTCCACAAACCCATCAATTTGAGTCCAGAAATTCTCGAAACGGAAGTGTCTAGGTGGTGTGAAAGTGGCGTCTGTTGTGAGCAGGAGAGGGCAATGATCAGAGAGATCAGAAGACAACGCTTGTAGCAGGCAGCCCGGGTGTTCTTCTTCTCAACCCTCATTCATGAGGACTCTGTCAAGCTTGACCTTGACCGCATCAAGTTGCTCGTTAGACCAGGTATAGTGCCGCCCGTGCAGGTGAATATCAGTGAGTTCCTGCTCGGTGATAAATCTGCGGAAGGCAGCCATGGTGCGACAGTTGAAATTGGTTGTGCTTTTGTCAGAGGCTTGCAGAATTAGATTGAAGTCTCCAGCGACAATGGATGGCGTTGAGTTGCAGCAGTGCGGCTTGAGATCATCGAGGAATTGCAGTTTTTCTGTGACAGGTTGCGGGCCATAAACTGAAACCAGATTGAAACTGAACCCTGACAGCTTCCAGGTACATGTCGCGGCCACAAGGTTGAGCAGATGGTGGGGGCAGAGAGCTGAGCCAGGTCCGGGTTCCATGCGACAATGATACCACCCCGGGTACCGTCAGCAGGTGCAAAGAAGAATTCAGAGAATTGAGGTCCGCAGCAATCAGCAACAGTCGACGCATCAACAAACGAAAGCTTCGATTCTTGAAGGCACACAACAGAAGGACGATGCAACTGGACTACCCCTCTAACAACGGTGCGGCGTGCGAGGCTATTGAGACCTCTGACATTCCAAATTAAGATGCAGTGACTTAACATGGGAAACTAAGATCGACGGTGGTGAGGCGCGTGGCGGCAGATCACGCACGGCGCCCCTGCCGGCGAGTCTTTCCGTGTCCAGACTTGGCGAGGGCAGTGAGGGCGGCCATGTTGTTGTCAGTCAGATGGTCGTCGAATGCCGTGGTGTACTTCTCAAGGGCCTGCTCTTCTTCTTCTTCTTCTCCTGGCTCGGCAATGGCCAGCCCCCGCTTGCTTATGATCATATGCCGAGCGAAGCGTAGGGAGTTGTTGCCGCTCCCCGTAAGCGTCGCCTTTCTGTTGTTCTTGATGCGGTGGCTGCGCCGTGTGACGGTTCCCGGTGATCGGCGGCGCCTACCCCGCTTGCCCGGCGCGGACGGAGGACATGGGAGCAGCGCGGGCGAGATCGGCAGCCAGACACGCCCCAGCAATGCGTCGGCCGGCGTTTGCGGCTCGACGTCCAGGTAAGCAGGAGGGCTGTGCATCATCTGCGGAGGCCCAGAGTGGCCCAGTTGGCCTTGGGCCGGCCCAGGAGAGCGTGGCGTGCCCAGCTCCTCGGCCATCTCAGCAGAAGTGGGCTCCACGGTCAGGGTGGCCGTGGTCAACTCCCTTTCTAGACCCATCGGCGTGACCTGCACACCCGACAGCAACCGGTTGCCAGAGAGCACGGGCGAGGCCGCCTCCACTGGCTCGCCATGTGCCACTCCCAGAGTGGCAAGGAGCGTCTGCGCCGCCTCTTCCTCTGCATTCCCCTCTTTCATGGAAGGGGAAGTGGGGGCCCGCATGATCTGCAGGAGGGGGTCCACCAGAACTTGAATGCTGCTACCGGACAGCGATGCACTTGCCTCCTCGGCGGCGGCGCCGTTGCCCGTCCCTGGATCACCGTTAGGGTTTGGGACGTCGTTGGGCAGGCCGTTTGCCTCCGCGTTAGCGAGCACCTGCACGGCCGTCTCGCCGGCACCCGTCGTGAGAGCGTGGAAGGGGTCCACCGCACGGAAGCTTCCGCCATATTGGCGTGAACTGCCTCGCCGCCGGCACCGGGACGCAAGGTCGGAGGCGGCGTACCCACGGCGACGCCACGCATCATCTTCAAAGCCACGCGCCCAGGGCAGCAGCTTCTCTTCAGGCTCGGGCGTAGGTTCGTCGTCGTCGCCGCCATTCCCGTCCCGGCGCGGCCCGGACCAGATGTCAGCGTCGGCAGCGCGGGGAGGATGGTAAGCGACCGCGTCCAGGTGGACGAGGACGGGGTGATGAAGTAGCCTCGGGGAGCGGCCGTCGCAGCTGCGCATCTTGAGCGTGGCCACCGTGGGCACCTCCTCGGGATCCTCCACTCAGGCCTTGAGCACGTAGTAGGAGAGGTCCACCTTGTCCAGCGTCTCGGCCGCCACCTCATAGATGGCGCACTCCGGCAGCAGCTTCTGCACCCGCACCACCGTCCACGCGTACGGCGGCAGACCTTCGAGGAAGAGGCGGACGCTGTAGCGGCAGGGATGCTCGGTAGCAAACGTCAGCCTGGACCAACGGCGCACGAGGATGGGCTTGCCGCGGTAGTGCACCATCGGTGCCGATGCGACCAACTCTGCCCAGCGACCGTCAATGAAGCGCACGAAGAAAGCACCTGAATACATCAGAGATACCTGAAACGCATCGTACGGGAGGTCGGCGAAGTCTGCCATCAGAGCCTCGGCGACGTTGGCGGGGGTGAGCGGCGGGACGTCGCCCACCGGCATCAGCACCAGCGCGGTGTCACGAAGACGGGCCTCCTCATCCAGGAGCTCCTGGTCCAGATCCATGACACAACTCGTGTGCCTTCCACGGCGTGACCCAACGTCAGCAGGCAGGGCGCCCATCGGAGGAGGCTGCGGCCGCTGGGCGGCAGGGGGCGCGTCGGAGCTGGCGGCCGCAGGCTGGCGCACCGGAGACGGAAAACGGAGGCGAGTGCTAACAGGTGCGCGGGCAGCGTTGGGATGGCCAAGAGGGAAAGTGAGGCGGTGGGTGACGGCGGTGCTACGACGAGGGGAAGCAGGGGCGGCGTCGAGCTGAGAGATCGGAATGCGGGGAAGGTGTTTATCTGGACAAAAGCGAGCGCAATGGCGATGGCGGTGGCAATGGATGCAACGGGTGGGATTGATGCATTGAGCAACACGGTGGCTGAGGTCTAGACAACGGAAGCACCTCCCCTGGATGTCCTTTAAGTAGCCGGAACCGCCATGAATGCTGGTGGTTGGCCGTTGGCGGCCATAACTTCCCTGCCCCGAAGAAGGCAAGGAGCGGGGGCGCCGCGGCTTGCGGTAACTCACCTCTTGCCATGCAGGTTCGGTCGCCGTCGGGTCAACCGCTGGGCGCAGCCAGGGTGCGACCACCATGGACTGGATGCGGGGCCGCACCGGCGTGGGCGGTGTGGGGGCCGAGGAGGCAGCTGGTCTTGGAGGCGTGGAGGAGGAGCCAACGACCTCGGCAAAGGACGGGCCTGTGCCCGGTCCGACGGCAGCCACCGGAGAAGCATCAGATTCCGAGGCTCCAGGAGAGAAATGGACCCTCTCCGAGGGGAGAAGGGAGACACCATGATGCCGGTGTACTCTGCGGCCGAAGGGAGCGCAGAACGGCGGCGCTGCGGCCGAGGTGGCCGTCGGCGCGGAGCGGAGGGTGGAGCTACCTAGCGGAGATCCTTTATCGTGCTCTCTTTTCACAGTGGTTGGTGGCTTTTGGTTTATTCAATTCGCAGCCAAAATATAGGAGATTTGACGAAGGGATTACATGTCAAGTGGATAGTTCGTCAAATAAGCATGAAGTACCCTTTACCTGGTGACGATTGACAGTCCGACACTTGCACTTGAGTGTTCTAGCTGCATCGAATGGTGAAAATGACGAGATAAGTTGTTCAAAAGAGCAGAGTAATTTTTTTTGAGAATTCCTGGTCTTTTACAGTACAGCTGTAGTATCTGAACTCACACACAACTCACACCACACACACGCAACACCACACACACGCCACTTGTGCGCAAGCTAGACCTAACCAGACTATACTAAGCTTTCTGAGCCTCCGTGAGCCTAGACCTACTGGAAAACCCTGCGATGGTGGGCACACCACAATACCACTGACTGAACAATCGGCTCAGAAGCTAGAACTGTGGCAGACTGATTAAGGGATCAGTCTTCTGCGTAAACGCAGCCCAAAGACCCTTCACAAATTTGCTACAGCGCTGGACACTGTTCACGTGAACAATGCCGTGCAGGTGAGACACCGAAAATTCTCTCCTGCAAGAGTCGAACTCGGGCGGGCTGGTGAGCCACCCGCTCACTCAACCAGGCCCATCATCAACCAAAACGCCTTCCTCCAAAGATATTTCAAGTGGCGGCTTTGCTATGCCTGAGCTGAAGTACGGATGTGCTTCCTTCTGAGCGGTTACAGAAGTACTACTTCTTCCAAGTCGGAGATCACCATGGCGTATATGGCGTTTTCACCTCATTTCCCGCAAAGATGTTTCCCGCTCCACAGATTATAGGTGCTCTACGAACGTTTAGTACGGTACAGTGTGCAAGCTAAATCTTGACCAGGCGCAAGTCATGAGGTTCAGAGGATTTGTAGTCGCCGCGCGCACGCGGTTCCTTGGCTTCTCACGGAGAAATCTAATTTGAACCCTCGAGTCTGTCTCAGCACATGCTGTCAAAGTGTCAAACCGTATACGGACGTCCGTGTATGTAGCTATGAGCACAATCATATTGCAACACGAATGGAAGAAATAGCTAGTTTGTCTAGAGGTTGTCTTTGCATAGGGTACGAGATGTGTCTTCTGAGTTTGAGTCTTGGTGGCCTTGTCTCAGACACATACGATGTTCATTTAGTGGAAGAGTGTGGTTTTACCGGTTCCGTAATTAACCGCGTCTTGTATGCTTTTTGGGTCTGGTTCCACTTATTAGCTGGACTTAGGGATGGAAACATAACGGAATCTTTGTGACATTTCCGTGAAAAAAAACGGAATGGAAATACCGAAATAGAAACAGAACTTTGCGAAACATTCTGTTTTTTTATATGCGGAAACGGAAACGGAAACAAAACAACATATTGCGGCGAAGGGGCAGGGAAACAGGACTTTCTGTTTTTGCTATATGCATGATGCTTTCCAAATCAAGCAGGGAAGTAATTCCAACGAAAACATTTAGAAAAATGCAAGATATGAATAGAAAAGGTAGAAGGATTTGAAGTGACCATGTATAGGCCATATGTACTCCCATATCAGCTCCCTCTCGAGGCATTCCTGGTCGACATTTCAGCGTTGCACTAGCCTAGTACGTATTTTTTAAGGTTCTCAAAGTTGATAACATATGCACAATATATAATATATATAATCATGATACATTGTTATATTTATTTCATCTTGGAATTTCGACTAGTTTGTTGTTTTGTTTGAGTTTCATGCATCATTCAAGAGGTTTTTTTGGTTCCGGCAAATATCCGCTTTATGTTTCGGGTCCGCACCGTATTCAGAATGTATACAATATTTGTTTCCGTAATTGTTTTTGGGTTTCTGTTTTTGTTCCCGGTTCCGCAAAAAATATGATCACAAAAGTGGCATCACCCAGTTCCGTCTTTATTACGTTTTCATCCCTCTGGACTAATTCTCTTCTTATATTGCGGGAACTCCCTGCAATAGGTTAAAAAAAGGTAGCGAGTGATACATTTATCCAACATGAATGGTCATTTGATTGTCGGATTAGTTCTCCGTAAAAATAGAAGTTTTATTTCTCTATGATCGCAATACGTCTGTTGCTCCCTTTAAAAAAAAACTTTTGAATTACGATTGTGTACTACTAGTTATGTAGAAGATGTAATACTTAAATATTTAAATAATAAATCCCTCTATAAAAAAACTGTACATTGAGCAGTCAGTAAGTCACCGTGGCCTCGTACGATGAGTCGTCAAAAGATACGACCGGGTCGTTGTGCCGCGGCCTTGCCCGCCACCAGCGGTACCAGCAAAAGACTCGCTCCGAGCGATTTTGAGTTCGGCACCCGATAGGGCCTCCAAATTGGCCCTGACAGCGGTGGCCCGCTCGTCATTCGCACAGCCCGCACAGGGGTCATTAATCGCGCCGTGCAGGAGGCTGGTCTGGCTGCGTTAATGGAACAGTCGTCGTTGCTTTCCAACGCGATGCGACTGGACGCCGGTGCGCCTACACCCACGCAAGTCATTGGTCAGGCGACGCGACGCCTCCCCAGGCGGCCAGGACACGCGGCCGGCGTTGCGGATTCCCCATGCGTCGCATTTATGCCGGCCGCACCGCCCCTCGCCATGTTAAAAGTTGGCACCCGCGTCCGTGCTTATCCACCCCGCTCCTCTCCACTTTCTCGCCTTCCTCTCCACCTTCTTGTCGTCCTCTCCACCTCCGGCGAGCCGCCATGGCGTTCAGCGGTCGCAAAATCCAAGCGAGGACGCCTGGGAGCTGCACCGGTACAGGCTCCTCGCGCCACACGTCTGTCGGCTGCCCAAGCACTGGTCCATCTCGATCTTTGGCCTCCCCGTGCCACCGCTGCCCGAGACGGACGAGCAAATGGGGCGATTCATCGCTCGCCAGCGCAGCTGGATGACGCCGGCGGAGCGGCGCCTCATCGAGAACGACGACGGCCAGGCCAACTGGGGCCGCTGGCTGGATCGCTTCGAGCGCGAGCGGGCGGCGGTTATCGCCACCAACGATGGCCCCAGATCGCGTGACACGCGCTACAACACCGTCGCCCGCAAAGAATGGTGGGGAGCAAGCGGCCACACGGTTGCCTCCGCCATCGAAGCTGCGCGCTGCCACGCTGCCACGGGCAGCGCAATCCCCTTCCGCCTCATTCCACCGGTGCCGCGCTTCCCTCCGCGCCAGGTTGTAAAGGTGGAGCGCCGCTCACCGCCGCGCGATGGTGGCGGCATCACCATCCGCGAACGCCACCACCGTTCGCCACCACGCCCGCGTGGGTGCCTCTTCCTCTGTTGCCCCAGGGCGGATGCAATGTCGGTGGAGGTTATCCTCTACGGCTACGATGTGCCGTCCGAGCTGCGGAACGAGCACGACGACGACAGCCCGGGCTTCCTGGCGGCACTCTCCGAGTCGGCGGTGTACATCGAGCAGGACTCGCCGGGCCTCTTGGCGACCATGGCGATGACGGCCTCCTTCTCCTCCGGCGGCCCCTCAACTAGTCGTGCGACGGGCCACGACGGCGCGTTCTCCAGCCACGCGCCGCGCCACGACCGCGCGTCCTCCAGCCGTGCTGGCTCCTCCGCGGCGCCGGTGAAGATCGAGGACGACAGCGACGACCACAGCTGGTGGGACACCCTGTAGTCTAGGCGGCTAGGGTTAGGGTTTATCAAATTTCGTTCAAAAATATTGTAATATATAACAAATATGAATGAAATTTGAAAACCGTTTACATTTCTTTGAATTCTTTGTTAAACTCGTTTAGGTATAAATTCTGTCCGCGAGGTGTTTGTTGTGTAGTCGGCATCTCGAATCGTTTTGGGACTCTGGTTTGAGTTGCGCCGCTCTCAGGACCTCCAAAAATTGGGCGAACACATGTACGGCACTTAATTGGACCTCCATTTGAGATGCTCTAAACGAGTGCAAGCTCAGCTGGCGACCTCACTTTATTTGCGGGCGGAGGTTAATTGGCCTCCCTGTGACGAACAAGTCACCTGCGAGCAGTGAAACCCGGTCAAGGTCGAACAAGCAAGCACGCAGTAGGTCTCCATATGGCACGCGCGCGGCTTAAGGCAAAAACGTAGTGGTGAAAAACTCGCATGTTTTTAGGAGGATGATGGCAGGTGAAAAGTGAAGAAACCTCGATCACCAGCGACTGTCGTCGTGTGCCGTGTGTGCATTCTGCGTGGATGTTGGGGAAGAATCACGAATTCGTCGACGACGGCCGAGCAGAGTAAACAATTGGAAAGAACACACATGTGGTAGCCTGTAGCATGGGAAAAGGATCGCGGGCGGCGGACGGAAGGAAGCGGGTGGATGGAGAGAGGTACTCTACGTTGACTGGGCACGACACGGTGCGCAGCCTCGAAGTTCCTGCTCTACCTAATCCGCTATCTTCAACAACTCTCGGAAACACGGCCGCAGGGAACTAGGCCACGACCCACCATACGTGGAAAAGTTTAGCAGCGATAATTGTCTACTATGAGTGTTGTTTATGCTTTGACTGTCTGACACCACGACTCTGTCTGCACAACATGCTCCAAGTGATACACGGCACGGCCATCCATGATGTAAATAAATTAAAAAGAAGACTGAAATTACACTCCTACATCATAACACCAACGAAACGATCAAGACTAAAAGAGAAAAGGAACATCTGAAATCCCTCAGCAATCATTTTATGCTGATTTTTTTAGATAAAGAGTGTACATTAATATCGCGGGGATACAAATTATGCTAATTTGAACTAATGGTGGGAGTGAGTCCATTCCAAACCATGATTTTGTAGGGGTTAGCTAAACCGAACCTGAATTCCGAATCCCGGTGGTTGACGCCACACTGTTGAAATTTGGTCTTAATCTTACCTTCGACATGATTTTTAGAGCAGAAGAAATCCTAAATTTTTACCATCACTAACTGTATTGGCCAAGTTGTCATCTCTATCTTGTACCTATATATCCGCTATCTTTTCGAGTGCGTTGTGGCGAGAGTCAGCTCAACCATGAATCTCTATTGTGGTGATCGCGGACGTGCTCACCTCTTCTCGCCGGTTGCGACATGTGCAAAGCGTGGGTCTGCTCATGTCAGCATGAGCTCGCGAAAAGTAACACCACATGTCGGAGAGGTGGGCCACAGCCTGGGCTGTTCGGTTGGGGTAGAAGGCCGGCTCGCTATAAGCAGAAACAACAGAGCGCGACACAACCGACTACGTGCAGTCACCCAACCATGAACGGGGGTGGGGGTGTGGGGGGGGGGGGGGGGGGGGGCAGGGAGGCCACTGCTTCCTTCTCCCACTCTTTCCAGTCGCATCTTCACGTGCTCCCTCAGGAACCACTCTAAAAGGTCAACTACACACTTCTCCGACGAGGTACCCTCTAGCTGCGGCTCCCGCAAGAGGGCTTGGTGGGACAACAACGCATCAAACCTAGGATAAAGGAGGTGCTCATCGAGGGGGGGGGGGGGGGGGGGGAGGCTCCTAACAGACGATGGCCGGGCGCGCCGCCAGCTTATCCGTGCTCTCCAAAGATTACTTGACGTAGAGAGATGGATTGGGGATAGGAGTTGAGCATGGCATGCGGGCCCATCTTGTGAGTGAGCGTGTTCCGGGATCATTATTTCCCCATGCCCTAAACAATGTAGGGATCAATTTAGACTGAGATTCAATAGTTCGGTGGGCCAACGACCGGATTATAAATTCGGGGCTCAATTTAGCTAACCTTTAGAAAAGTTCAAATTTTAAAATAGATTTGTGTTCGTGACTTCACTCACTCGCTCTCCCGAATATGCCTGCTATATTTTGCACTTTTGCAGCCGCATACAACCTAGCTATCCTACGAGGAAAGAAACGGTCTCCGGGCATAGAAGTTTCAACGGATGCTTGTCCGGGAACGAACTGTACCTCGGTTATACAGCAGCGACCCAAGACCGTGTCGCGCAACGCACAATACTAAAAATAACCATTATCGACCTGGAAGCTTCCACCCGCACGGCAACCTCCGGCCAACAACCGCGCGCCTCACCCTCACGTCGCCATTACATATACCTTCTCCCTCTCACCTCCTCCTCCCACCCTTCATCATCACCCCCCGCTCCATCTCGCACCTCGATCGATACAGCTCAAAAGACAGCTCAAAGGCAGGACTAGCTAGCTAGTGCCATGGCGCGCCCGGCGTGGCTCCTCCTGTCGATGGCGGTGCTGCTGTTCGCGACCGGCGCGGCGGCGCAGGGCTGCCTGTCCGCGACGTTCACGAACGGGCGCACCTTCGTCAAGTGCAACCCGCTGCCCGTGCTCGGCGCCAGCCTGCACTGGACGTACCACCCGGAGAACGGCACCGTGGACATCGCGTACCGGGCGACGTCGGACACCACCGGGTGGGTCGCCTGGGGCATCAACCTGCAGAGGCTCGGCATGCAAGACACCAACGCCTTCATCGCCTCGCACGACGCCAGCGGCGTCGTCACCGTGCTCAGCACCTACCTGGAGAACACGCAGCCCAAACTCGCCAGCGGGGGCCTCAAGATCACCGTGCCCGTCCCGGCCACCGCCGAGTACGTGGGCAACGCCTACACCATCTACGTCACGGTGGCGCTGCCCAACAACTCCACCACGCAGAACACGGTGTGGCAGGCCGGGCAGGTCAGCGGCGGCTCCATCCAGCCGCACGTGCAGGCGGGGCAGAACATGCTCGGCCTCCAGAGTCTGGACTTCCTCTCCGGCACCGGAACCGCCGCCTCCAACTCCAGGCTGCACCGCCGTAACGTGAGTTCCCCCCTTTCTCCTCCTCACCCACCCTGCCTCCAGCTTGCTTAACTTTATCTTTTGTTTCCTCGAAAGATAAATCGTTACTTAGTAAAGAAAGAAATATGAATAGTAGTTGTTCTTTGGATTTCATGAACGGTTCAATGCTAGATTGTTTCAGTTGTCGGATGGTCTACATGTTAGGTAGGTTAGGATAAGTTTAGATGACGGCGACGCTGATTTTATAAGATATAGCGATGGATTATTTTCGGCCGAAATTGTGATAGCTGATCGACTCGGCTATTTGGACAAGACACATCAAACCTGCCAAAAGAAAATGTTGTGATTGGTGTTTGGTGACAGGGATGACGATAAACGTGTCTCTCTTTTGATCATGCTTACCTATACTAAAGATATGGTCAAACTCAACTCCGCGAAGCAACAACATTAGAGATATAGCTAGGGGAGCTGCAACTGCCCGGCGGCTGCACCAACCCTTTGAATTTCCACCAGCCCAACTGAACTAGTAGAATAACAATTTAGTTAGCCGCCTTGAACTGTTCAATTTGCTACACACCTTAACGACCAATGTTTCTATTCTTGACCTCGATTTTGGTCACAGTTTTCATTTCACTGTAGTATCTGATGAACCGTGTTACATGCAACAGCTTCACGGTGTGCTCAACGCCGTCGGCTGGGGCATCCTGATCCCCCTCGGCGCCATCATCGCCCGCTACCTCCGCGTCTTCGAGGCCGCCGACCCGGCATGGTTCTACCTCCACATCACCTGCCAGATGTCCGGGTACGCCCTCGGCGTCGCCGGCTGGGGCCTCGGGCTCAAACTCGGCAGCGAGTCCGTCGGCCTCATCTACCACCCCCACCGCAACATCGGCATCGCCATCTTCTGCCTCGCCACCCTCCAGGTGTTCGCCCTGTTCCTCAGGCCCGACAAGAAGAACAAGTACAGGGTGTACTGGAACGCGTACCACCACTCCGTCGGCTACTCCGTCATCATCCTCGCCGCCATCAACATCTTCAAGGGGCTCAACATCCTCAAGCCGGCCACCGGCTGGAAGACGGGGTACATCGTCATCATCGCCACGCTTGCCGGCGTCGCCCTCGTCCTCGAGGCCATCACCTGGGCCATCGTCCTGCGGCGGCGCAAGCGCAACAACTCGTACGGCAACGGGGCCAACGGCAGTGTGCAGCTATAATCAGATCAGATGCGTCGCCGTGACTCGTATGGCGTGGGCGTTGCCCTGCGCCACGCCTACGTGTAGTTTTGCTGCTGCGATCGATGTGTTCATGTCTTTGAGCTGTTCCATGTTTTATCTTTCGTCCTATTGCTTCTGTAGTAGATCTTTCTTTTTTCCCCTTCTTCTTCTTCTTCTTCTTCTTCTTCTTCTTCTTCTTCTTCTTCTTCTTCTTCTTCTTCTTCTTCTTCTTCTTTGTACACATTCTTTGTCCGCATTGATGTATGATTACTTTTATTTATCGGTATGCGTAGTGTATGATTTGTACACATTCTTTGTTTGCATTGAGGTGTGATGACTTTATCACGGACGAGATAACCCAATAAACATCGATAGACTTTGGGTAACATCTTCACCCATGGAAAACTCAAAAAACAGAGAGATTTTTTTAGAGAAGCGTCTTGAACGCGTCACTCATCACATAACGGAAAAAAGGACCCTTTCTTCCCGCCATTTCCTCTCTTCTACTCTCTAAGTTCCAAATTATAAATTGTTTAGATATTTCAGACACACACACATATACATACATGCAATTTAGAAAAAATATAAACATCTTATAATTCAAAACGGGGGTTGTATTTGACATCATGATATCTCTCGTTTGTAGGCAGCCATGCAGACGCGAAACAATGGTTTAAGAGAAATTTCAATCACCCTCCCTACGCCAGAGAGGTGTTTTTTTTAATAAATTGCACAAACCATCATCTTCGGGTGAGCGTAACAAAACCCCCAACTCTAGATACTTCGTAAAAGCGAAGACCATCTCTAGAGCCTAGTGATATCAAAAACTGCAAATCTATAAAGGTTAGGCCACTAGCGGACCCATCTATTACACCAAAAATAATGAAACATATGACATGTGGGTCCACCTGTGTGTGTGTGTGTGTGTGTGTGTGCTGCCGACGGTGACTAATAGTGGTGCAATAATTTAGTGCTCACGCCTCCTATGTCGCGCTCGTAGGTTGTGACTAACAACGATGACTAACTTTGGAGTGGGAATAGCATGTGGTGGTGACGATGGGGCTTGAGGAGGGTGCGGCGTGGACGGTACAACATGAAAGGAGTGACCACCGATAGGGAACTCAAAGGGAGACAACCGGTTAGGAAAGGACGTATGGTGGTGGATCAACCAAGTGAGATATGTATAGATAGATAGGTAGATAGATAAATAGATAGAGATTTACAGTTGGACCCACCCTATCATATATTTCATTAGTAGTCTAACAGGTGGGCCCGTCCAGTCATATGTTACATTATTGGTCTAAATCGTGCACATGGATTTTTGTTATAAAGCCTAAAGACTTGGGTGATTTGGTGCATCAACCTCCAAAGGTGTGTGTTTGTGTAATTTACTCTATATTTCTATACCTCAACCATGCATCGTCCTAAAATCATCTCCCATTTTCTCTATATGCATATAAAAATGGCGGAAACCGGCAACGAACTTTGAGAGGTCTGGAGAGCTCCGGTGGTAGGGGAGGGTCTAAGCTTCGGCTGGTTTTTGTCCTTTCAAATTCCCTAAAATAGGGGATATGGAGGTGAATGAGGAGAGGGTTCGATTGCTCTAAAACGTACTCAAGGAAAATGACCATTTCTCAAGAGATCTCATGAGGGAAATTGTTGATGATTTTTCTATTAATTTGACCGTTTAACATATCTAAAAGGCGCGTAAAAAGGTGTCTCAAACATGATGGCGAACTAGAGTTTAAGTAATTAGTCGTTGTACCGAGTGGAAGACTATACGCTATGTTGACAACATCGAATAGGAGCAATCAACAATCGTACGTACAATACTATATCTGATGTAACATTGTGATGTCCTAGTGATGCAGATGTGCATTGTGTAGTTGCCAAGCTGAATACGCCAGTTGATAGCATGCCCATATGCATTCGAGGGTGCAGAGCAAACGGCGTTGTTCCCCCAAAGAAAAGAAAGGAAACGGCGTATGCAAGCATGATGTACAAATGGCGTGCTTTTAGCCTGTTTTTATTTATTGAAAGAAGTCTAATTTTCACGATGAACTTTGGGCCTCCTCAGTAACACTTTGAAGTGAAATCTCGTCTACATCACGGAATATTTTCAGTACTTCGGGGTTTCTCTGAGGCCCAAAGTTCAAGATTTGGATTTTTAACTTTTATTAGAATCCGTATCTATATGAGCCTAGCTATTCACATCATTCTCCAGTTTTGACCCGTTGGCATATTGCAGGAATTTGGGCCTGCGTGGTGTATCAGGAAACACTATATATCGCCCGTTGCGAGCGTTAGTTCGGACTCGCCCGCAACATTCGGCCTCATTGGCCGGCCCATCTATGCGTAGGTTCGTTTCCTTCTTCTTCTTCTTCTTCGTTTTTTTGCTGTTTGTTTCTTTTTTCTGTTTCTATTTTTTATTCATTACTTAACTATATATTCTTTTTTCTAAAATCCGACCAAATTTGAACTGTTTCAATTTGAAAATTGTTTATTTTTAAAATGGTTCCGATTTTTAATAAATGTTTATTTTAAAAATGGTTCAGATTTATTTCGAAAATTGGTTCATATATCAAAACTGTTCTTTTTAAAAATGGTTCCGATTTTTTAAAATGGTTTATGATTTTTTGAAAATGTTTTCGATTCTTCGAAAACGGTTCCAATTTTTTTTAGATGGTTCAGATTTTAAAAACGGTTCCGATCTTTTTAAATGGTTCCGTTTTTTTAAAATTTTCTATTGTTTGAAAATGGTTCAGTTTGGAAATGGTTTTGATATTGAAAAATATTCATATTTGAAAATGGTTTCGATTTTGAAAAATATTCATTATTTAAATTGGTTAATTTTGATTTTTTTTAATGAGAAGAACGAAGAAACGTGATAACGTTTGAAACGAGATAAGACAGTTGAACGAGCAGAATAGAAGCAACCATTGCGTAATGGGCCTTCGCTGCGTAGTGGGCCTTCAGCGCGAACAGACGTGCGCACGAGGTTAGTTTTTTTTGTAGGGTGCAGATGGGTGCGCCTATACGGCGCCTGTTAGCGGCAACGGAGACTCCCACTGTCTGAAGCAGACACTGGACGGGCCAGTCCAACAACTGAGCTAGCTGGCTCATGGAGCCGCGGACGAATATAAGAACGAGCTGCTAGTAGCTACTTACAGAGCTAGCTACATTCGTCCAACTCAAAAAAATAAAAAGACTAGCTACATTTTACGAACATATTTCTTAACCGGTAAAAAAGAAATTCGTTTTTTTAAAACATGAATATTTTTAATCTGTATATTTTCAAAATATGAACTATTTTCAAAAGTTTACATTTTATAAAAGAAAAACAAAAACAAAAATGGTTCCGAATTTAAAAAAAGTTCCAAAATTGAAAATTATTCCAATTTTGAAAATGGTTCCAAACCTGAAAATGGTTCAAATATTGAAAATGGTTCCAAACTTGAAAATGGTTCTTAATTTGAGAATGGTTCCAAAATTTAAAATGATCCCACTTTTAAAAATGGTACCAAAATTGAAAATGATTGCAAATTTTAAAATGATTCCAAATTTGAAAATGATCCAATTGTGAAAATGTTTCATTTTAAAAATGGTTCAAGTTTTTTTTAATATGTTCAGATTTTGAAAAAGAATAAAAGAACAAAAAATAATAATAAGAAGAAAAAAAGACGTAGTTTTGTAAGCAGGAAGTTGAAGAGTAAGTTCACCCAGGATGAACCGTCCATGCAGTCCGAGGAGTGGAGGGCGAGGAAAACAAGTTTTGAAGCAATCAAGCCCGTCCTGGACGTCTATCCAGAAGCGTTCAGATATCACGAACTTGTGCTAGCTCTCCTAGCTAGCTGGGATTCATAATTCATTCCCCCACGATCGACGTTGAGATATTACTAGCTGCCGGCCCAGTCCCTTTCAAGCACGTTCTATGGATCAAATGCCAGTCTTGCTAGTTGCTGCTCGACGATCAAGACCAGAGAGCATTTTCCGCGTGAATTCAAGCCTCTCAGATTTCGGTTTTCATTTCTGTCAAGAATATATCCAGAGGAATGAAGGAAAACATTTCTGTCACGCGGCACCGCTGAGCACGTCGCTTACGCGTCCACGCTTGCTTGTGTGTCGTACGTATAAGCACGTGGAGTAAGAAGTACCTCGATCGCGTCCGTCCATGGAGAAGAGACTGACCTCATTAGAGACGACGACGACGATCGACGAAGGTGAGCAGAAACTTAGTATTAATTAGGGCTTGGATATTTTTTTACCAGGCCGGGACTACGAATTAATCTTGGATATATATATAGTCAAACGGATAACTCTTACTACATCCTATTACCACAAATCAGTTCCGTGGATTTTGCTCTCTCGTTGCCCCTTCCAAGTTTAGTCACCCGTGTCCCTTTCCCGATATATGGAGCACACATTACCCACGGAGGACGAGGAATGAGGATGTACCGGATATCTACGTACTTATCTAGACGATCGAGTGTCAGATTGTCGAGCATTGCATGTTCATATATGTGCCACCTTTTATGCCCCACAAAATCATAGCATGCCACACGTCACGTGGGCCTTTGGAAAAAACAGAGAATAACCGGACAGCGCCGACAGGCGGCAGACACAACGACGACACGCACCCGACCGCTAGCTAATTCACATTTGCAAGTTGGCAACACGTAACGTTTGAGTTTGTGTAAGCGACGTGCATGAGCACGAGCCACCCACCAAGCTGGCCCGCTAGGGTACCCCCGATTCGTATTTAAAAGAGTGAACATATGAACTAAAATATCCATATATATGCATGTGAATGTGTAAAATGTGACATCTTATATTGTGCAATGGAGGAAGTACATATATATGTTCACGGCTGAAACTTGGACGAATATCACTGAATTAGACATGGATGCACGAATCCAATCCCTTGCGCGTCACTACAGGAACGGCGCGCTGCGCCGACGGCCATATTCTACGCCGACGGCTTTTTTGTCGGGGCCGTCGGCGTAGAACCCGAAGAGGCTAGCTCGTCGACTTGGCCCTCAGCGTAGAAAAGGCTGGCTACGCCCACGGCCAACCTCGGCGTAGGCCTCTCCGGGCCGTCGGCGTAGAAAAAGGCCTCGGCGTAGCATGTATTTAACTCTTCATTTTGAGCTATGTCGACGGCATTGCCTTCGGCATAGCTCTCTTTTGATCTATGCCGCGGCATAGCTCTTTTTTGATCTATGCCTAGTCACCGTTTCGATCATAAGTTTTACATTTGAATTCGGATTTTGATGTTCGATCTTTAGCTCGTTTCGAAGAGGAGAAGGAGATCTACATCATCATACACATTCCAACATGGTTTGATCATTTGGTGCCCAAGTTTGGCATGTTTCCGTAGAAACCCTAGTTTCGACACCTAACTTTCCTGGGGGTGACCCTATACCACACAGCCAACACCCCAAATCTAGGGCTATGTTTGTTTGCAATGCCATTGTGCTTCACTGTGCCAAAAATTGGCCCATTCCAACATGGTTTGATCATTTGTTGCCCAATTTGGGCATGTTCCCCCAGAAAACCTAGTTTCGACACCTAATTTTCCTGGGGGTGACCCTATACATGATGAAAAAGATTATATGGATGTCATATTTGGATTCCTCTCATTTTTCTGAACGATTGAGATATATTATTTGTTGAATTCCGATTTACGGATTTGTAGATATGAATTATTCAATATTAAATGAAAAAAGGCAAAAAATGAATTAAAATTAATTTTATTGTTATTTGAATTCAATATTATTAGTACTTATTCATTTTGGTTTACTTAAATAATTGTTTGGATTCAAAAAATAAAGGTGTGTGACATCATGGTCCAAAGGTTAATATGATTGATAGGATACTATTATCAACAAAGTATGAGTTATTTCTAGGTAGATCATAGGGAAGTAACTAATAAGTTAAGCGTGCTGGGCTGGAGTAGTGACCGATCAGGAAGTGTCACTAGAAATGAGCGATCTAAACTTAAATTAAGCATGCTTAGAAGAAATAAATATAAATATGTCTTTAGTGCGATTAACCAGTTAAACAATTCAAATCTTTTAAAAGAAAAATTAGGGAAAAAATTCTGGCCTAGGCCTAGGCCGATACGCCGACGGCTTTCCCTACGCCGACGGCATTGGAGGCTGTGCCGAGGGAGCTACGCCGATGCACAATTCCAGGACCATGTTTTCCTTCTTTTTTTCCTTACGGAATGAATGAGATATATGGTTTGAAATCTTCATTGATACTCTCTTCTTTTCTAAATATAAACATTTTTAGTACATATCTAGACATATTTTAGTGCGTTGTTTACTCTTTTCAATCCGTACTTAGTCCATATTCAAGTGGTCAAAATATTTTATAATTTGGAATGGAGTGAGTACTTTATTGTGGTTGTATAAAGTACATAAGGGTATGCACAATGGGGTGACGTCAGCCTTCTCTTGATGTTGCCATGTAGGATATTTGTCTAGTTGGAGGAGAGAGAATGAACAAAGGGGAGGCTGCCTTCACTTAGCTAAGAGATGATCTCTTACAAAATAAGAGAAGACTATTTTCTCCATTGTATTATATGTCTTCGCTTAGCAACATAATTTCTTATTAGAACGTAATTAATTCTCATTTATTGTTAGCGATGACAATAAGATATAATGCATTGTATAACTTATATTTTTTAGCTTCTCTAAATGATGTGGATGGCTAAGAGAAGGCTTACCTTCTCTAGCATTGTAGATGCCCTAATAATATCTCGTCGGTGCATGGTGATGTTGATTAACCGCTATAAAACGGTATAATTGTCACTTCCGGGGTGGAGAACTTTGCGGAGTTCCTTTTTTGACACTCGGCAAAGCCTACCCTAAACCAATCGGCAACAAAAACACTTGGCAATGTCATCTACTTGTCGAGTGTGTTTTCTGAAGTCTGTCAGGTGTTCTACTCTTCGCAGTTGAGGGAGGGTTCACGGTGGTACCATGTTTAGTGTGTGTTTTTTAAAAAAACTCGGCAAACTTTCCAACCATTAGTGTTTACCGAGTTTTTTCTTAGGACACTCGGCGAAGATTTTTTTTTGGCCTTTTCGTTTCCTATAAATTATGATGCAAACCACTACTTTTTTATTTGATATTTTCACTAGGCCTTCCTTTAACATTAATAATGAGAAATGTGGACTAAAGTCACCACTATAAAAATAAACATTTATCATTTTGTAGAGTTTAAAAAAATGAAATAGTACCTAACACCCGTCATAAATGTTTTTGTTTGCCATGGAGTCATATTTTGGGATATAAGGTTTGGATAAATAGGAAAAACAAAACTCAAATGGTGCATCCTTCACAAAATGGACTATCTCACGGGAAGGTTTGGATAAATACTTTTTGTCTTCACAAAAATGAAATAATACCAGAAACTCGTTATTTTACCGAGTGTCGAGGAGTAAAGTCGGCCAATATATCTTATCGAATGTAAGAAGAAACACTTGGCAAACATGTTTTATTGCCGAGTGGTGTTCGCCTTTGCCGAGTGTCCACGACACTCCGTAAAGTTGTCAATTCCGGTAGCGAAGCTACTGAAGCGCTGATGTTTTCAAATAAATGGACATTGTGGACCAGAGAATGCTGATGTTTTCAAATTAGTGGACGTGTAGACCTGTGTGGAGTTGCCAATGAACCAAGAAAAGCTCTAAGTGGAAGAAGAGACTAGAAAACATGCATGTACACTCTCGGAAAGACAGCACTGTCTCTTCCATGACCTCGAACGTGGAATATTCAACCAAACGATGGCCCCGCTGCACTAGACACTGTAGTAATAATATCCGAGGTAAAACGTGTATCCCGCATGATCCAATTAGTTTTTACTGTGGACCTTCCGACACATCTCGTTCACATGGAAGATACATGTTCAGTATTACCCGGGCTGGAAGTCAAACTTTGGGTAGTACTTACGCACGTACTCCGTAGCAGGTATCTAGCTAGTTAACCGAAATTTTCTTTTAATTTCCCCTAAAAAACTAGTTGACCAACAAAGTCCGATCTACCAACTAGTAGAGATATGATATATCTAAAGATGCATGCATAATTACAAAATATCACACGCGTTGCTATGTTGAGCTGCTATGTTGAATAGTATTCATCAACCTTCACCTCACAATCATCGGGGAACTGACTTTTGGTCAGGTAAACGGCTAAAAAATAATTATGACGTCCTCACACACGATGTGATGGAGATGGTAAATGTATCCTACTCCATGCAATGTCAAACAAACAATTGATCAGTTTTGTATGAGCTCAGTTTGCTTTTAGTCTTACGAATGGCCCTAAGATTTCACAGTTGTTTCAGAAAGGGCGTAGCAACAAAAGTTTCCTTAAAATAAAACATGTTTCTCAATCTTTTCTCACGCATTCACTGAAAAGTTAACATATTTAGGAATATTCCAAAGCTTGGAGCGAAACATACCCATGATGGAGTATGTGTTGATTTTGACAAATAGTAAGTTTTATCATGTAAAATTTCCTCACCGCACGGTCTACCCTAACAGAACAGACGAGTTATCGTCATCAGTTGATACCTTCGGGTATAGTTGTCATTTTCTGTGCATTGTGATTAAATACAGTTGAAATTGCTTTTAGACTGTTTTTCTAACAAACACCTTAATTTTCTAGGTTATTTTGATTTACAAAAGGTATATAAAAAATACTTCAACAACGAGCAGCAAGGCTAAAGGTGGTGGCGGGAATGTGTTTGGTCGCTCAGAAGGATGCACTATAACAAATCAATGAGTTGTTATCATAACTTCGTAGATTGACTACAGCTGGCTAGGCTATTTTTATATTTCCTTTTTCATAGGGGCAAACCAAGAAACCTTTTTTACTGGGGGCAACTGACATGAGTAGGGGCATTTTTGGTATGCATGGAGATAGTTTGCGTATTTTTTCTACAATACAAACAAATTTTATCGTGATTGGAGAAATTGAGTGATGACATCTACAAATTTTAAGATCCTTTTAATTCGGCACTGCATGCACTTGTGCCAGAGTCCAGACAAACGGGCGCATGACTGAATGTCTGGTTGACATAGCTAATGAAATGACAAGAACTCTCCGTTTCAAAAATAAAAATAAAAATAAAAATGGCAAGAACTAGCAGGCTGGTCATGCTAAAGAAACAACAATATGGTAGAGCGCGCGTATAAACATGCAAATAGTCAACACATAGGTGTACTTCCTCCGTTCCATTTTAATTGACTCACATATATCTAGATATGGATGTACCTGACACTAAAACGTGTCTAGATGCATACATATATAAATATATGTGAGTCAATTAAAATGGAACAGAGGGAGTATAATTTTGTAGTGTGAATGCACACTGAGTTGGCAAGAACGATGACTTGTTTATCACTTGGTCATGTACGAGTGAGCTCACAAAAGTTAGGTCTGGGGTCATGCATGACTAAATCTCTTGAATGCATCAGCGAGAAGATCGATCCCTGCTGCGACGATTTAGGAAAGAAGAGTTTGTGGCTAAAAACAATTTAGGCAATAAGACAGAAAATGGCCGGGCATACATAATCTCAATGCAACTTGAATCAGGGCATGCGTTGTTAGGTTAATGCATGATGTTCGCTCGATGAACTTGTCAACAACCAATAGCTAACTACTTGTATAGTTCTTTTAGATTTACTACTTGACTTCTCTGGCTCTCATGAGGCCTCCTTTTTTTAAATTCATTTTCCTAAAATTTAAAAACGCATTTGGTGTGAGGAGGCCTCCCTGGAGATATTGTTCTTTTTAGGTTAGGTTAGGACTAGGTAGAAGATTTGAAATTGTTGTTACATTAAATTTTGGTGTCCCATAGAGAGGGAAAAAAGAGCATTCAACTACAGAAAATAATGAAAATACAGGGTCAGAGTAGTAGATCTCAGTACCATCACCATCTGAGACTTAGAGCAGCACACTAATTTCCCTTGATTCTTTCTCTCCCTCATTGCACCAGCTTGAGAGTCGGCCTTGCCACCCCGAGACCGTACCGCTCCCCTCCTTTGGCGGAGTTCATGAATTCGATCGCATTTTTGTCATCACTTTTAGGTGGTTTTAGTAAAGTAGATGACCTGGTTGTAATATCATTTTCTTTTGAGTTCCTTTCGTAAATGTACACCCACCGCCTGTTTAATGCATATTCTGCGTTCTTCAGCACCTTTTTTGTGCAAAAAAAAGAAGATTCGAGACGTCTTCAACTGCTTCCTACACATTAATAAAGTAAATACTCTCACTATTCCATATGAGTTGTCGCTGATTTACTAAAATTTTGTAGTAATTCTACGACAATTAATATGAAATGGATGGAGTATGTTTTAACTGTGTAGGAACAAAACACTGGTCCAGATTATCCCTTCAAGAACAGTTCAACAAATCTAGTTTAGTACGGCTGCATCCCCCGTTTCAAGAATTGGTCAGAATCAACTTCACCAGCGGTCAACACAGAAAATCCCACTACACATGTAAAGCGCTAATCACACAATCAAGGTTGCCCATGTGGAATGGCAGTGAAAATTTCAATCAGAATAGTCTAGGCACTTGCTTGCAGGAAACTACCGTATGGATATGTATGTCCTTTCTGTGCATGCCATACATCTAGCTGCACAGCCATAGAACGTAGAGAGACACAAAAAAGGCTAGTCGATCATCACCTCTGAGGCTCCGAGTCTCCTTCTAGATGTATTACACACTAGAAAAACTTCTCCAACTACATTATTGCTGATATTTGATCCTCTATCAATTAATCATAACAAAATCAACGTGTTCCTATTCTTTGGATGCTTAATATTTATATTGTTATCATGTTATTAGCGGTGACACACTCATTATGCCACTCACATTAGGAGCTAGCCTTCTCCCGCGGTGCTGGGTTGCCCACAACATCTTTCTTGAGTCTTATGGGCATCTGAACAAGGACGTTTCTTGGGTTCACGGACATGCAGGGTGATGTCCATGGAAGGATGATTGCATCGACAGATGCATGCTGATATAGTCTTTAATGATTTAGACCCATAAAGAATTTGACATATTTCTTTGAGAAAAAACCCTCGGTTGGTCATCACCTGTTAGATCGACATTGCAATATGTGTATTGTTCTCGTGTTGAAGATGATGTTTGTGGTTGGTTTAGGGATGATTGATAAGAGCATCTCCAACACTCTCCAGACGTGTCCGCTTTGGACCCTCATTTGTTGTTGTGTCCATCCATGTCCCCAAAATTGTCTAATCACTTGCATGTGATTGGTGGAGAAGGAGAGAGGGACAAAACAAGGCCAAAAGAAAGAAAAATAAAGACATAAATGGTCTAGGGTGGGCCAGGCGGACAACCCGACACATAGGGACGAAATGTGGCGACCGATTGGGTAGGTATTTTACTCTCTCTCCTGTCTGGTCACTGTCCGGCCCGAACAAATGAAGGCAAAGTGGGGGGGTGTCTGTTGGAGATGCTCTAACCCTTGGTATGGTATATGCTTGCTACGAAACATCGGCGTGGTTGTTTTTTAGGGCAATGTCATGGAGTACCCATTCTTTGTTGATGTGTGGGGCCGGTCCCGAGCTTTCGGGCCCCCGGTGGAAAACGGGAATTCAGTCCCATCAATATAAAACATAAAAAGTAATATTGATTTCCTACTCAAGCCATTATTGAAACCGCATGATCAGCGAAGTAAATGGCCACCTCCATACTGTTTTTACACTGAGAGACCAATGATAAATGTATTGAAGTTGAGGTATCAAACATAGACCTTGTTACAAAAATGTTTTATATTTATTTCTAAAAAAGAAAGAAAACTCTTCAGCTAGCCAGGTGTGTTGTTTTACCTAAAACTTTCCTCCCAGGATAAGAAGATTACAACGTCTGAATTATTACCAAATCGATACGCATAGGTTTGTGAGATTGACCAACAGCCCCTGCGAGGAAAATCATATGTACTCTTGTCATACGTCCACGTGGCGTGCAATTCGGGCAGTACGTGCAGGTGTGGACACGAAGAGCCAAGATTTTCCAAGGGGACAAACCGTGCATAGCCGAAGACTGCCTAAACAGCTGCGCGCGGCCGGTGATCGAATCTGCTTGAACTGAAATCATCTTGCTTCCGACCGTGGACAGCAATTTTCAAAGTGGACCAGCCGGTGGCAAAGCTAGCTACTTTTCAACGCCGGTTTGCTCGCTGGGCTTTCTATAAATCCAGCATTGCTTACCTTGTGCTCTTGCCAACTTAGGTTAACTGTGTGTGCTCTCCAAAGCCCTAAAATACATCCAGGAGCTCCACCGTTTCTTGCCGCCAAGAGCTACCTTGCTAGCTAGCACCCTCTCACATTTTCTAGCTTGCATCAAGAGTCTCTAGCTAGTCGAAGCTAGGCTCCAAGATCGAGTATGCCGACAAATATGATCTCCAAGTATATACCTCATATAGCCATACAATTACGTTTTTCGTTGTGTATATAGAACATGGGTGATCCATGCGTGTTAATTTCATGAAGGGGTCTAGCTCAATCCGATCATGTGTCTAATTGCTGTTTTCCATTGTTTGATCATACATATGCAGGGTACTTGAGAAGGCTGTCCTTCCACTGAATGTTGCACCTCGTGTAAAGATGGGAACATGTACTGTTCTAATGTTCTCTGATCCTTATTACATTAATGTTCTTAATTTGATCCTTGCTTTCTGCATGCTAATATTAATCGCTGCTGCAATTCAGCTTCTCGGACGAGCGTGCTCCGCAATCCAAACATGGAGAAGCTTCGGAATGGGTACCTATTCCCGGAGGTACGTGGGAATATAGAGAAATGCTGGGGATTCAGAGGCACGCTTGAGCATGTTATTCACTCACTAATTGATTATGCCGCTATAACTGTTCATTCTTTGGGTGGTTCAGATTAACATGAGACGTGAAGCACACCAGAAGAAGTACCCAGACGCCAAGGTCATCAGCTTGGGCATCGGTGACACAACTGAGCCCATACCGAGCATCATCACATCGGCTATGGCCGAGGTATGGATTCTTTCTTTCCCGTAGCAAATGCTAGCTAGCTGTTTCAATTAACATGTTTTTTTTCCTTTTAACTCTGAACATGCATACTGTGTGGCAACCCACATGAGGACATAGTGAGCTTTTTTTAATTAGAAACTGTACTGCATCAAATCTGCACAAGATGCTCTCGCATATTTCATTTGGCTTCTTATCGTGATCCTATTCTAAAAGGCCTCCACCTGCAGTTCTAGCCAACTACAACACGGCGACCTGATTAACTAGTCCAGTCTATTTCATGTGCAAATACCCAATAATTGCGCTGATACTTCTGATGATCTGTTTATATAAGACATATATATACAACTGAAATGGTTGGCATGCAATATGCAAAACACCTGGCTAGGTTAACGTCACTGCAACGGCCAAGTCATCACAAACTACACTAACTAATGAAGTTATCGATCGCACATAGGTTCAAATTAACAAGTTACTGCACTGATGTTCAGAGTTCAGTGACTACAATCTCCAAGAACATCGTTCTACTTCTCATGAGCAGTCCTCTGCCGAATGTACCAGACAATTTGTATAGAGGGTCAATGAAATTAAGTGACGTATCTGATTCTGAGTGGTTACCCTACTGTTTCATGTACATTTATGCAAGAACTTTCGCCCAAGTAGAGAAGAAGACCACGCGTCGTCGTACGTAAGAGCCAGCTAGCAAGTGCCACGCTTCATCATCGCTTGGAATTTTTTGACTTGTCAAGCCCTTAATCATCTCCCATGATCGGCATTCTCTTTACGTGTGCGTAAGCTTTATTTCTTTGTCAGGCCTTCGACGTAGGCATCTTGTTAATTCGAGACCCTACTCAACCACATCATGCCTGTCTTATTTCTCTCATCTGTACAGCCACAAACCCCTAAAGTTGGGTACATAGTACAAGTGGATAAGAGAGATTAATTAGGAGAAACACCAGAATCCCCATGATCGATCTCTGATTAGTCGATTCAGCCGTCAGGATCATATAAGGTGTCAGTGTCTGCCACTGCATGTGCATGACTGCCATGTCTAGCTTATTACTCGTGGACTAGTCTGTGTTCCTGTGATCGATGACCCTTTTGTGGGTTGGCGTACAGGCATCTCCTGGCCAATCCTAAAACAAGTACAGTCGAAGCGCATTCAGATCAGGTCAATGGCCGTCTCCTGCAGATATACATATATATCTAGCTGCTCTCGCATGGTCGGCTGATATCATCATAGGACTCGAAAGGCGACGACTGCGACCCGAGAACAGATTCAAGCTTTGCTTCTCCTGCTTCTGCTTGACTTTGATCGATGTGGCTAGGTGCTAGCATTAACCAAGTCAAGCTCAACAGGCTTTAATCTAGAACCGATTTCAGTGTAGTCACGCATGACCATGCTTGTGGTACCAAAACTAAAACAATATTTCATGGCTTACGATTGTTTTCCTCTTGCTTTTGCAGTACGCGCTTGCGTTATCAACTCCTGAAGGGTACCAAGGCTACGGGCCGGAGAAAGGTCAGAAGGTAAACTGATCTTGTTGACCAAAAACATCTACTACTCTGCACTCTGCAGTACAATACTCTTGATTTACCATGGTATTCTTGAACAAAATGATGATATTACCACGATCTTTCCAACTGAAACAAGAGATGCATGGCTACATGCAGAGCCTGAGGAAGGCCATCGCTGAGAAACTATACCCGAACATGGGGATACGAGGCACTGATGTGTTCATTTCTGACGGAGCACAGTGCGACATCGCACGCCTTCAGGTTCAGCAAATTCACTGTTAATTTCTTACTGACGAGGGAGGAAACTCCATTCCTAACTGTAAAATCTCATCTTGTTTCTGTTTATGCAACGCTCGCTCGCAGATGATGTTCGGGCGAGAGGTGACAATTGCCGTCCAAGACCCCACCTTCCCGGTACGATCGGAGACATTTCACTAAAAATATTCAGAGTCGGCAGCTGTTTACTGAACTTGCATGGCATGGTGCGTGCGTGTGCAGGGGTACGTGGACAACGGCGTGATCATGGGGCAGACGGGCGCGGCGGACGAGTCCGGCCGGTACGCGGGCATCGAGTACATGCGTTGCGCGCCGGAGAACTCCTTCTTCCCGGACCTCGCCACGGTGCCGCGCACCGACGTGATCTTCTTCTGCTCGCCCAACAACCCGACGGGCCACGCGGCGTCCCGCGAGCAGCTGCGGCAGCTGGTGGACTTCGCCCGCCGCAACGGCTCCATCGTCGTCTTCGACTC
This sequence comes from Poa pratensis, assembly GCA_947311845.1. NCBI lineage: Eukaryota > Viridiplantae > Streptophyta > Magnoliopsida > Poales > Poaceae > Poa > Poa pratensis. Next base: position 15,987,080 of record CAMZMU010000073.1, read on the forward strand.
CGCCTACTCCTCCTACATCTCCGCCGACAAGCCGCGGTCCATCTACGAGATCCCGGGCGCGCGGGAGGTGGCCATCGAGATCTCCTCCTTCTCCAAGTTCGCCGGGTTCACGGGCGTCCGGCTGGGCTGGGCGGTGGTGCCCGACGAGCTGCTGTACGCCGACGGCACGCGCGTGGCCCGGGACTTCGACCGCGTCGTGTGCACCTGCTTCAACGGCGCGTCGAGCGTGGCGCAGGTGGGCGGGTTGGCCTGCCTGGAGACGGAGGAAGGCCGCGAGGCGGTGCGGCGCGTGGTGGGCAAGTACAAGGAAAACACCCGGGTGCTGGTGGACACCTTCGCCGCGCTGGGGAAGGAGGTCTACGGCGGCGACGACTCGCCCTACGTCTGGGTGCGCTTCCCCGGCCGCAACTCGTGGGACGTCTTCGGCGAGATACTGGAGAAGACGCACGTCATCACCGTGCCGGGGAGCGGCTTCGGCCCCGGCGGCGAGGGGTTCATCAGGGTCAGCGCGTTTAACAGCAAGGAGAGGGTCGTCGAAGCCTGCGCCAGGCTCACCAGCTTCCTCGCATAGATCCCTGCCAGTACTCACTCATTCATGTACGTGGCTCGTACTACTGATCAACTCCAATTAGTGTATCGGTCGGCCCGTGCTCCAATGCTCATCGGTTAATATAAGAAAACAATAATGGAGCAGCTCACATCGCTTCATCAGATGTCAGTTGTACCCCTTCGCAGCAGCTCATAGCCAGCAGCAGTTAATGATGCATAATTAAGAAGTTTGTGTTATTAATCAAAGAGTGCTTTTACACTCACATACTGGTACAAAGCAATCACTACAAGTGTACAAAGATTGTTTTTCAGATCCACGACCAACATCTAACGACACTTGGCTCTTATTTCGATTGGGCACACACAAATATCCCGTTTCTGTCATGCCGCATAAGGTTTACTTATAACTAATATATAACTTAGTGATACCCTTCTCTCACTCAGTTTCATTTTCCTCTTTGCTTTCTTCCTCGTCTTCGCTAAGATTCAAGTGGTTCATGTTCTCCTCCAGAGGCGGCAAGTCATCGTCAGAATCATCATCATCTGATCCTTCCTCTGTGCTCTGGTGTGATTTATCTGCCGCTGTGATGCACAAGTATACAGTAAAATCAATATCCGCAGAACCAATCTTAGTATGATTTACGTACGGATAGCTTGTGCCAACATTCAAATGCTCTGAGATGTGATGTGATTCTTACCGTTTACAGGTGACTTTTGAACACTCGTAGCACTTGCTAACCACGAGTTCTGCACATTGATTATCTCGGTGCCATTTTCACACTTGGAGTATGCTTTCAGCAGATCTCTGCACATTATTACAAGGGAAAGGGTGTGAAAACCTGACCTAACACATTATAGTATTATACAGACGAAAACATGCTTGTATGAATAATCTATAATGTAAATGACGATAGTGCAACAAATTTGAGTATTATAAAGATGATTGGATGCCCACAACCCGTAATACATTGTCTTCATAAGAGCAAGTTTAATAGTAGGGCCAACTGTTGGCTATAAGTTAGAGCCATATCATCTATAGCCAGCCCTATAACCAACAAGTATAATAGTTAGCTATAAACATGTGCTACTTTATTAGTACATGGCCCACTCCCACTCTCACAAAGTGCCTAGAATCACGTGCTGCAGCTGGCTTTTGCATGAGAGACCGCTTCTCTTCTCTCTCTTCCAACTCAGCACAAATATACTGTTAAAATTCTTATAGCCCGCTTACATCACCTTATTGTACATGCTCTAAAGTTTACGGGATAATGCTAAAAATGCAGCACAGTGCTTTATTATGCAGGACATCCTGGACTATAGTGGTACTGTAACCGATAATTAGTATTCAGGCCATCAGTGCACGTGTACAATCAGAATTAATTTGGTTGATCCATGTAACAATTACTAGAATTTGCGCTTTGCAGGACAATGGTGTATTTAACACACATCTGATCTTACCCGATCTACAAGGGCATTGGGGGGGGGGGGGGGGGGGGGGGGGAGGGGTTACATAGTTAGAAATTCTTTGCTTGATCTATACTGGGATTTGTGTTTTGTGTTTGGCAGGACAATGGTATATTTGACATGCATCTCATTGCTTGCCCTATCTTACAAGTATATTGGTGTAGAAAGTCGGAATTCACTGCAAACCTATATGTGACATTAAAAAATATTTACCGAACTTACTTGTTAAGTGATAAGAATGAGTGACCCCACTTGAATTTCGCAAGCAGCAGTTCTCCGGTATCTTTCTCCCCGCTGCAAATATAGGTATAGCATAAGCTGACATCCTGGCAGAAAATAACTAGCATCATCCTGAACTATAAATTCACACGCTGGATATGTCACACTAGAAATTCAGATCGACAAGTTCATCTTGAACACTTGGGATGAAAATTAGGCACTATAGCACTTTACTTCATACATTATTTAATCAATATAATAGCTGTATTACCCCTAATTTAGATCAATGTAACATGATGGTGCATGATGTATTTGGAAACTCAAAGTACCTAGCGTATTGATGCAAAACTATTATCTAGATGAAAGCTTAACAAACACTTTTCCATAGTCGGGGCTAGAAAATTTACCATATTATGAGGGCTGCTGATAAAGCTTCCACACAGGACAGCTGACATGGGCGGCCATAATTCACAGGGTTTGCTGCTACCAACCATGGCACTGCAAACAGTGCAATAAACATAATAATTTACAAGAGTTAAAACCTTGCGAGATATACTTATTACTGACCTAATTTGGGTAAAGGAAAACACAGTAAAAAAACTCTTTCTATCAAAGCATGCCAAAGTTATGTTCTAAAATATAAACTGAAAGAGCAGGGAGAAGTTTGACTCAGAGGAATGTGCAACTTGATGACAAATCTAGAAATAATTACCAGTATGAAGTTATAGTAATCTTTTAATGGAACCATATTAACGGTAAGCTATAGGTAGTTCCATGCAAGGAAGGTAGTTGAAAGTAATCCCAATCGTCAAAATCATACTCCAATAATGCACAGCCTTACTGAATTTACTTAAATAGGATGACCTTACATAGACGAGGAGCACCACAACGTAGTTTTGCGAAAGGGACATCATCTAAACGTGCCCAAGAACAATCAACCACGGCTAATCCTTTTCTTTGCACGATAGAATGATCTTCCTTGGATACACAATGTGTCCCAACAGGGCTGAAAGCAAAAAAAGGGAAAATAATCAGCGGGAGCAGCATATGTATCTCAATTCGCAAAAGCTAAATTTATATGAGCATACTTAGTTGGTTTTATAATATTACACAGGATCATCAAAACAGGAGAAATCACTAAACTTAGCTCCATAAATTTTCACAAGACTCCTTTTACTACAAAGTTTCACATTACCTGAGAACAACACCACCAAAACCATTTGTCACTCGCAACTCCTGTAAGACAAATATCAACCTTATTAGAAAAAAGTAGCTATATCTTTAATAGCAGAGGCAGTGGCTGTAGCATGACCAAAAGGATATCGTAAGAGAAGAATGTACCAAAAACGTAGAAGTATTAGATGTGCATGACTGTATGTACATGTGCATATGCAGTATATGCAGTTTTTTTTCTTATTTTCTATTTTAGCATGCACCTTGGTTTTGAGAGGAGGGAACGGGTTTGGAATTTTAGATGTTGCTAACCAAGTGAGCATTACCTTTAATAGCCCAAATCTTGAAAGCTTACGACCGGTGCATCTTTTAGCATCACATTGCCCAAAGTCCTATAAATAAGTAAACACAAGAGCTCACACACACTGTCAATGGGCAAGAATAAAAACACTTGATATCATTACACCTACCCACATTGCAAGCTGAATTTTTGGGCTACTAGGTTCCTCTTCGGTGCTCTCTGGATAGAAAATCAAAATAGCATTATCAACAATAAGGTTTCAGGAATAGAATAGAGCAATTTCATGAAGCTGAATAGCTGATGAGCCCCACTATGAATTTGCGAAGCTGCATTTTAAGAAGTAGTACTATAATTTGATGAGCTATCAAATTCTGTTAAATGTAAAATATGATCAAAGAACTATCCATAAAGCAACCAGGAATTCCATGGAATTTGTACCCTCCTGCCTTGGAAGTGATGTCCCCGGACCATCATCGCTGAAATTGAAGACAGAAGAAGGTTAGTTTACTCCGGTTTGTAAGAATAAAAATGCTGGTGCTACAATCTAAATTCGCAACTTCAATCGATGTAGAGTGCAACACAAAATAAGCTAAACACGACAATTCGAGCAACTTTTAGTCCCTTGAGCGGAGCCAAAAGGGGAAAACTCTTTGGACAGGAAACTAGCTAGTGCTCGGAAGAAGTCGAGTTACCACGAGGCTTCTTCTTGCTTGGTGCGGCGTGTGGACGATGACGATGAGGAGGAGGATCCACGCCCGCGCCTATTTCGGTGGTACCCCATCCCGGAAGACTTGCCAGCGGCGAACCCCTCGTCCGGCGGCGGCGTTGTTCGGCTCGGGAGAGGAAGCCTGAGTGTGGAGCCCACTGTAGCCTATGGTTGGGCGGCTGCGAGTGGACCCGCACAAGTTCCTCAAGCCTAGCCACTGCGCGTGGGACCGTGATCAGGTAGGTCACGCACCCTCTAAGAGAATTTGGGCCGGACATGGGTCCTCGTAATGGGCCGCAGTCGCTCAGGCCATTCTCGCCAGAAGAAATGGGGAATCTGGACCGTCGAAGCCACACGCATCCGGCCGTCCGCGCTTCCGTTTCCCCTCCTCCTCCCTGTCCCATATCAGGTTGACGCCGGCAGCCGGAAAACCCTAGCAAAACCCCGCCCCAATCCCCATTCGCGCGCGACCCCAACCCCAACCCCACCGGCGAGCGGCGGCGGCGTCGGCGAAGATGAGGAAGAAGGTGGACGAGCGCATCCGCACGCTGATCGAGAATGGGGTGCGGCAGCGGCAGCGCTCCATGTTCATCATCGTCGGCGACAAGTCGCGCGACCAGATCGTCAACCTCAACTACATGCTCGCCAAGTCCCGCGTCAAGTCGCGCCCTCCGTGCTGTGGTGCTACCGCAACAAGCTCGAGATCAGCAGCCACAGGAAGAAGCGCGCCAAGCAGCTCAAGAAGCTCATGCAGCGCGGGCTCATGGACCCGAGAAGGCCGACCCCTTCTCCCTCTTCCTCGAGACCTCAGACATCACCTACTGCCAGTACAAGGACTCCGAGAGGGTCCTCGGCAACACATTCGGCATGTGCATACTGCAGGTATGGCTTCAAGCTGCAGTCGCATTGGTTTGCTGTGATGATGTTGTGTGTGGTAATTTGCCTGAAATTATGTGTTTGTTTCTGCAGGACTTCGAGGCGCTGACGCCCAACCTTCTGGCCAGAACCATTGAGACCGTTGAGGGCGGTGGTTTGATCATCCTGCTTCTCTCTTCGCTCTCCTCGCTGACCAGTCTATATACCATGGTCATGGTGAGCTCACCTTTCTCTTACACGAATGCCCCCCTTCGCTTTTGCTTCCAATTCAAGTTTATGAGCAAACAGACATTATTTTGGATTCAAGACTGTATATTAGATTGTTTGCCCCCGTCGCCATCCTGCTCAGTTAAAGTAAACGAACTTGCGCCTTGTGCTAACAGGATGTTCACGAAAGGTTCCGAACAGAGTCTCACACTACCGCAGCCACAAGGTTCAACGAGAGGTTCTTACTTTCCATAGCATCATGCAAAGCATGTATTGTGATGGACGACGAACTCAACATTTTGCCTATATCATCTCACATGAAATTCATACAACCAGTTACAAACAATGAGGTATTAATCTTTTTTCTTATGCCTGCGAAGTTCTGCTGGTGGAATTATGCATCTCTTGAAGATTCTAGTTGTGCCTATTTGGTCATCTAATACCTTTTTAACATGCATATTATACCATGTGCTCAGGATTCTGAGGGATTGTCAGAAAGGGAGCGAGAGTTGAAAGACCTAAAAGATCAATTCCGTGAAGACTTCCCAGTTGGCCCTTTGATTGGAAAGTGCTGCACGATGGATCAGGTTCCACTTACTTACCTCTTACACTTTCTGCATCTCCCCTTGGGCACAAAAACCCTGTTGGTCCCTACCATAAACTGAAAATGAAAAATGTTCACAGGGTAAAGCTGTCATCAATTTCCTGGACTCTATTTTGGACAAGTCTCTTAGGAGCACCGTTGCCTTACTCGCTGCTCGTGGACGTGGGAAATCAGCTGCCCTTGGTCTTGCAATTGCTGGAGCTATCGCAGCTGGGTAAAAGCTCAACTCAGTAGTGTTATTTATGTATTTCATGTACTCCTCTCATGAAGACTAATGCTTTGTCTTTCCAGGTATTCAAATATATTTGTCACCGCTCCGAGCCCGGAAAACCTTAATACTCTATTTGATTTCGTCTGCAAAGGAATGAATGCATTGGAGTACAAGGTGTTTGTCTGTTATCTTTTTTGTTGTTGAAGTTTAAACATATTTTGTCGTTAAGGTATGCATGCTTCATTTTCCCCTTTCAGGAGCATTTGCATTATGATGTAGTGAAGAGTGCAGATCCAAATCTCAGGAAAGCAACAATACAAATAAACGTCCATAAGCAACACCGTCAAACAATCCAGGTAAAAAAAACTTGTTTGCAGACATATTTTGCTACCGTTGAACATCACTTTGCTTAGTATCAGTGAACTGGTTCAAAATTTCTCATGTTTGCAGTATATGAAACCACATGATCATGGGAAGCTTTCTCAAGTTGAACTTCTTGTCATTGATGAAGCTGCTGCTATTCCATTACCGATTGTTAAGTCCTTGCTTGGTCCATACCTTGTCTTCCTGTCTTCCACTGTCAATGGGTATGTTTACTTTCAGTTACTAATGCTCTAGAATCACAATGCATGAGGGTGATTGTTCTGGATATTTTCCTGTTGAAGGTATGAAGGAACAGGTCGATCCTTATCTTTGAAGCTCCTACAGCAGTTAGAATCTCAAAGCCAGCCATCAGCTTCGAGTGATGGACCCAATTCCAGTAAGAGTCATTTTACTTTCATCTAAAAAAGAGTTGTCTACATTTTGAGAGAAACCTTCTGAGTATTTGGATGATTTACTCGTGTTTGTGCTCTATTTTGGCTTCTAGGTAGGCTATTCAAGAAAATTGAATTGAATGAATCCATTAGATATGCCTCTGGTGATCCTATTGAAACCTGGCTTAACGAGTTACTTTGTTTGGATCTTGCGAGCTCCATTCCAAATATCAGTAGGTGAGTATGATCTGATTTATGGTTGTCTTGTGTTTTTCTTTTCTTATATCATTGCATGCTTAGCAAGCAAGTCTGTGGTTTTTTAGGCTACCTCACCCAGAACAATGTGATCTGTATTATGTCAACCGGGACACACTTTTCTCATATCACAAGGAGAGTGAGATATTCTTACAGGTATGAACTAATAATGCTCTGTTCTCTTTGAATATTTATATATTTAGTTTGAATATAAACTTATGTATGGGTGCTTTACATGCCGATCAATGGATATTTATTCTGTATACTTAATATTTCAGCGGATGATGGCACTTTATGTTGCTTCTCACTACAAAAATTCACCCAATGACTTGCAACTAATGGCTGATGCACCAGCACATCACCTTTTTGTACTGCTTGGTACGGACCAAATTGATTTGTGAGCAGGCCAGTTTAATATGATGACATTATTATACAGTACTAACTTGTGTTCCTTATTTGTAGGCCCGGTTAATGAGTCCGAAAACCAGCTCCCTGATATTTTGTGTGTGGTTCAGGTTTGGATACTCTATCCTGATTATCTTTGGAGGATCTTATTTTTTGAAAAATTCTCCTGATGATAGGGTGGTTTATTAATTGCACGGTAACTGAACTACATGAAACGACCGCACATACATGAGGATGCATGCTAAGGGCAGGCACAAAATTGACATAAAGATATTCTTGTTATTTACCTGCCATATTTTGGCGTTGTTTCTAGTAGAGATTGTATGTGTGAGCAAAATATATCTTATCTATTTTTTTTCTATTGGCTATTGGTGAAGTGTAAAACCGCTGTCTGCTCATACTACATATAGAGAGAGCTTACTGTTTATTTGAAATCATGAACCGCATATAAAGTTACTCTGTTGGAGCGTGCTCAAGCTACAGGGTGCAATGAATGCCAAATAGTTTATGTCTAATACATTTGTTCAATGGTTCTATGCCGCAGGTGCACAACACGGTGTAAATAGAAGTTACAAAATCTGGGTCGATTTGGGCTCATTTAGTTTAATGAGTTATTATTGATCACTCTATCTTAATTTCAAATTTCATTTTCTATTCCCTCCGGCCACAAAATTGTCGCTGAAACATAACTAGGGTAGCACAAAATATATACAGATTGGCGACACAAGTTTCGGATCGGAGGGAGTAGTATTATTTTATCTCCATCACGTGTTATGGAAAAATTGTGCTTCTGTTTTGTCCTTGAACTAATTCGTTTTATGCTACTGGTTAAACTCACTAGTTAAGTTATGTTGATTGCTATACCATCTGCCTTCATGCCACTAACAATCTCCTTCAGTCGACACCATTCAAAGTTCATCTTGAAATTGAGATTAGAATCTTACTAGATAGTATATGCACTCATTCACAACATTTTAAGTTGCTACTGTTTGGAACTTTCAGGTCTGTCTGGAAGGACAAATATCTCGAAAATCAGCTATCAGAAGCCTAAATGAGGGTCATGCACCTTCTGGCGATCAAATACCATGGAAGTTTTGCGAACAGTTTCAAGACAATGTATTTCCCAGTCTTTCAGGAGCTCGGATAGTACGGATCGCTGTTCATCCAAGTGCCCTGAGGGTCAGTTTTTTTGCCTTCATTGAATGTGATTCTACCTATGTTAACACCACTCCATGTTCTAAATGCTCTTTTTTTCAATGCAGCTTGGGTATGGTTCAGCTGCCGTCACCCTTCTAACAAGGTTATACATTAATCTTTTTATTTTACTCCATCTCAGGCTTTATCAGTTGATGCTCTTACGTTTTTCCTAAGCCTAATATTTGGTAATTAGTTAGGTTTATGATGGGATGGACTTGCAATATCTTAGTTATAACGCCCTGGAACATTACTGGGGACGGGGGGGTATGGGACGAGGGCAATGAGGCAAAAGATGCTGCTTGCAAGGGAATACGACCTAGGCCAGTAAGGGCACCTAGCTTGTTTTGGTTTGGGAACTCATTCCCCTCTCCAGCGGTTCAGTGATCAGACCTATGACGTGAAGACAACAACATCTGCGAAGGTGCAGCAGCGCACAATTCAATAGGTGTTGGGCAGGGATCGGTCTTAGTTCTTAGTTCTCTTATGGGATACCTCTCCCATACCTCCCCGATGCAGATAATCCTAAGAGGTGTTCTTAGTTCTCTTCACTTCATCTAGAGTTGACAGAAAATTAACTCGTATATTTGAGTGCGTCTTAAGCTGATAATAGCATTTACATAAAGTTTTGTTGTTTGGAGTGGTGTTGAATGATGTCTACGCATGCTTCTATTTTTGTAGACAGTGTTGGACCTCCAAGTGCAGAGGTTTGTAGAACAGCAGCAAGTTTCCCTTAAGTGAGTAACCCAAGGTTTATCGAACTCAGGGAGATAGAGGTCAAAGATATCCCTCTCAAGCAACCCTGCAATTAAGATACAAGAAGTCTCTTGTGTCCCCAACACACCTAATACACTTGTCAGGTGTATAGGTGCACTAGTTCGGTGAAGAGATATTAAAATACAAGTGATATGGATGATTACAAGTGGTAATTGCAATCTGAAATAAAAATGGCAGCGAGCAAACATGCGACAAAACTGAGAGTAAACGGTGTTTCAATGCTTACAAGGCCTAGGGATCATACTTTCACTAGTGGACACTCGCAACATTAATAATCATAATTGAACGCATAGATACTTCCTCTTCACATGCTACTCCGAACCATTCTCCCGTTGGATAACGAACACCAATCCACTGCGTAGGGCTATAAAAGCACGCCTTAAAGTCCGTATTCCACATCTAGGGCACCCCGCGCTGTCACTATGAGCGCCCTAAAATAGTACTAAACAAACACCACAATATCATAGTGACATCCAACACAAGAACAACTCATGGCAAGTATCCCTATAATCTTTAATCCAAAGAGTCACACACGGCACGCGCACTGTCAACTTCGCACCGTGGGACAAAGATGACTCCGGAGATTACATTAATAAAACCACTTGAGTAGCATATTCATAACATAATGAAGGGAAAAAACATCTATGAGTTCAACCTAGATTACAATGCTCATGATCACAAATAGATCACGCCATGAGAGAGATAAACCACATAGCTACCGGTAGAGCCCTCAGCCTCGATGAAGAACTACTCCCTCCTCATCATGGGAGGCAGCAACGGCGATGATGGAGTCGGTGGCGTCGATGGAGATGGCTCCGGGGGCAATTCCCCGTCCCGGCAGGGTGCCGAAACAGAGACTTCTGTCCCCCGAATTAGGGTTTTTGGTGGCGGCGGAGCTCTGGAACTTTTCTGGAGAAATCCTTCGGGGATTTAGGGTTTTCGGGGCAGGAGGAATAAATAGACGAAGGGGCGGCGGCGTTGGAGGGCAACCGAGGGGCCCTAAACACCCCTCGGCACGCTTGGCAGGGGCCGCGCCCAGGCATGGTGTGGCCGCCCTCTGGCGCCTCTCCGTCTCTCCTTTGGACTCCGTGGACGTGTCCGTGAAATAGGGACCTCCGTTGATTTTCGTCCAATTCCGAGAATATTTCCCGACTAGCTTTTCTGAAACGGAAAAACAGCAGAAAACAGAAACTGGCACTGTGGCATCTTGTTAATAGGTTAGTCCAAGAAAATGTGTAAAAATGCTGTGAAGTGTATATAAAACATGTAACAATAGGCATAATATCAACATGGAATATCAAAAATTATAGATACTTTGAGACGTATCACTGAACAAGAGGCATCCTGAGGTACTCCCTCCATTCCAATTTAATTGACTTGCTATCAACCAAATGTGGACCTGTCTAGATACATCCACATTTGGTTGATAGCAAGTGAATTAAATTAGAACGGAGGGAGTAGTTTATTTCCTAATTTCTATCTTTGAGATATCATAGCCTAATTTACTCTTACTATTTACTTCATGTCAATGGTTTTCCTATGCTTAATCTCTGTCAGATGTCTTAATCTATTCCTATCTTATTGACAAATACATTTGCTTTGATTGGTTACATAGGTACTATACAGGAAGCTTGGCAACTTTTAAAGATGAAGAGGAGGTTGAAGAGCCTGGAGTTAAAATTAGTGAAGCTGCAGAAAAGGTTCATTTGAACAACTATGTTTTTTCGGGTTTTTTTTTCATATCTTATAGTGTGGCAGCTTGAAGTTCCTTTATTATAATCTTGAAACAAAATATACCTTTCCCATACTTTTTGTTTCTGGCTTGTTTTGATTCTGTATTTCATACTTCGAACAAAATGATGCGAATTTGTTCAGGTTTTATATGTATTTGATTATGTAAAAATGATATAGCCATTATTTTCTTATGTATGTATGGCTTGTGCATCTCCTCATGTGTGTACCTAATAATTTTGCATATGCTCTTGCAGGCTTCTCTGCTAGAAGAGAGCATACAGCCTAGGGCAAATCTTCCCCCACTCCTTGTTAATCTTACGGATCGTCATCCTGAAAAGCTCCATTACCTGGGTGTATCTTTTGGGTTGACACAAGAGCTTTTCCGATTTTGGCGCAAGCACAACTTCTTTCCTTTCTATGTGGGCCAGATTCCAGTAATGATCTGATCTGATTTTTTATTTCATGAGGTTCATGGTTCTCACCCTTTGCTGTGCTTTTATCACGGGCATTAATTAGCTGTTTCCCTTTCATAGAGTGCTGTTACTGGAGAGCATACCTGTATGGCCCTGAGTCCCCTAAATAGTGATGGCATCAAAGTTGGTAATGATTCAATCAAGTCTGGATTTTTAGAACCATTTTATCAAGGTATGCCCGAGTCTACTGTTACATTTTTTAGTGAGCGGTGATTTGAACTGAAGCTGCTTTATATCATTATGTAACTGCATACATCAGACTGAATAGAAAATGTATGTTAGTTTTTTGCTTTAGCGATAGATGACAAGGTAGAATTGTTTCTTTTGTTTTACAGCCTGTTTTTGCTTAGAAACATGCTTTTGGTGCTCTAGCTAAGTTTGTAAGTAATATGTCCAGATTTCAGACAAAGGTTCAGGCGGCTTTTGGGAACATCTTTCCGGCATCTCAACTTTAAGCTTGCAATTAGGTGTGTATAACCTTCATATTGTTTTCTTAGCAAAGGACATGTGCTTCTCTAATATTCTTTTGTGTGTTTCTAGTGTTTTGGCTTCCAGAATAGATTTTTCACATCACGAGCCTTCAGAATATGATACCAGTGTGACATTGAAGTTACTGAGAGACGTATTATCCCCACATGACATGAAGCGGCTAGAAGCGTATTCCAACAACCTGGTCGATTATCATCTGGTAAGAAGCTGATGAAACAATATGAGGGATCTTAATTTTGAATGCAGTTGTCACAATATGTTTCTTCTGAATTGCTGTAAAATTTCTACTACCTCTTGATATTGACCTCACTGATCACCTGCTCTACAAATCATGGCTTGTCATCTGCTTAGTTGTTGTTACTATATATATATATATCGCTTTTGCTAGCTGTAAACAATTTTTAGCATTCGTGGTTTTATCCGAGTCATTCTCTTCTTTGCTTATTATTGCAGTCTTATTTATCTCCTTAAATGCATGTTTCCAAAGAAACTTGAAAGCTTCTCTTGGCTGCCAATATTCCTGTATGCAGAGTATACCTACTCTGTGAACTGTATATAGCATACATGGTAGAAACCTTTTCAGTTTATTTTTTTGTTTTTGTAGATTTTGGATCTTGTCCCCATCCTGGCACATGAGTACTTTTCAGAGAAGCTTCCTGTTACACTACATGGCGCCCAAGCTTCAGTTTTGTTCTGTATGGGTCTGCAGGACAAGGACATAAGCGCTACAAAGGTTAGCTCAAGTTGATTCCAGGCAAACACCTTTTTTTCAAACTGGTTGGCAATTTTTTTTTGTCTGTTGACAGGAAGAGCTTGGCATAGAAAGGGAACAAGTTCTATCTAACTTCATCAAGACGATGAAGAAGTTGTACAATTACCTTCATAACACTGCAGGAAAAGAAATTGAAGCAACCTTACCGCGACTTAAGGAGGTAAGCAAAAAATATTGTTTTCTTGTCAGTTTAATGTTTGCATGTAATACCCCCGCAAAATAATATGTTTGCATGTAGTAATTCCTTTTTGGATTCTGGTTTGGCATCATGTCATATTGTTGAGGACGCAAGCAAGGTTCATGGTTTATTTGCACGGAAACTTGACCATGGCAACTACATGGAATAATTTCTACCAACTTTGTTGTTTGACCTATTTGTGCTATATTTTTGTTGTCTTCAGACTGAAATGGCCCCACTTAGTAGATCAATGGATGAAGACCTTAATGAAGCAGCTGAGGAAGTGAAGGTGATATTTCAGAGATACAGTAACACATTGTCATATTATGAAATCTTACTTGATGGTTACACGCTAATATATTTTACTGTGGGCCTAATATAGGAAAAAAGAAGAGCTGTAGATGAGGCTACTGTGGACCCGAAGTTGCTTCAAAAGTATGCAATTAAGAACGATGACTCTGAGATTGAGAAGGCTCTGCAGAACGGGAAGCTGTCTGCAAGCGGTGTTATCAGTGTAAAATCCAGCAAGACAAGTGCCGACAAGAAAGAAAAGCACAGGGAAAAGGAAAAATCTAAAAGGAAAGGAGCAGATGGTAGTAGATCCGAGTCGAAGAAAAAGCGGACTTGAAGCTATCCACTTGAAATTGAGATGATCTGATGGTTTGACCCTTGGTGCTTTTGAAATTACCCAGAAAAAAAGTAAACCCTGCTAGCTACCAGAAACTGAAGAAAACCTATTCCTCTGAAGAGAACGGTAGAAAGGGATCAGATGTTGAGTCTAAGCTCCATTATGGACTAGAATTTGTAGACCAACCATAACATCAGTACACCCTGTGAAGGCTCTTCAAAAACCATGTGTCACCACAAATGCCTCAATTTTGATGTATCTTTTGTTTTACTCACAAGATGATACCATGTGAAAGCTCTCCACCATTTGTTTTATTAGAATATAGTTTTGCTTTATCCTGACTGCATTTTATTTTGTTGGAAACTTTGTGGTTGCTGAAGTCCAGTTATTCCTGCCCTTGCTCGAAAGATCGCGATGGTACAGTATGCAGTGACGCTTCACAGCGTCCCACACCGGAGATGAATCGAGATACAGAGATTTGGTATTTCCAAAATGTAAAGTAGACTTCTGTACTTTCAGGGAATCCTTTTGTGTTACCCGTCGCTAATCCTGAACCAAGAGAATGTGCTGCATCAGTACCCCAACTTCTGTACTTTCAGGATTTTGCCCTGCGTGAATATTGACTACAGTTGCTTGCTTCGGATTACTACTTTTCTCTGACGAAATTGGAGTTGACGAAGCAAAGGAAGGACTTGAAGTGCTTATATGCGCCTTGTATTGCCGGCCATTCCAAATGCTCGGGGGGCTCAGGCCCGTGCACATAATGCTGGTGCCTGCCCTCACAGATAGATCACTTGCCATTTCATCCATGCCTGGTTCTGAAGTGTCTGGGTGACCTCCCTGGGGAAACTGTAGAGATTCCATCACATAATGCTGGTGCCTGCAACATATCCGGTGAGCAGCACAAGCTAGCCTGAGCATTGGGCGCTTCAGGTGAATTTGACTGCTGTCTGTCGGCCATCCAATGTTTATGGTGGGAACTGTTGAAGAAAGAAGCCAGCATGTTCGACGTGCCTACTTGCTCTTGATCTATGCTGGACACCGTTGAAAGAAAGAAGCCAACACATTCTAAAGGGCCCGTACCTATTATTCCAAAGTGCGCGCAAAGGGGCTCACTGCATTTTGATTATTGAATTGATAATGATGAGTTTTCTTCGGCTTTGCATGTGTGTGATAACTGATCCACTAGGTGTTACTTTGGTGGAAACACAGGGTTTAACTTCTTTTTGTCGGTTGCGAGTATTTTCCAGTAATCCTGTAAATCTATTTTATTATATGTACTTTGCATCCGGGCAGTTCAAAAAAGATTAAGGTGATTTCGTATTTTAGGCTGAGTTAAAAGCTATACACAAGCACCGGGCTTCAGGGCGTTCTTCCATGTTTTAAGATAAGGATTGACTTCATTTTGAGCGCCTATTTGGACCTTTAATTGGTTCATAATGCACACAAAAATTAATTGGTTCATTCCCTGTGCTGGTGCATTATTGTTTACAATGGACCATACTAGAGCAGCTCGTGGAAATACTGTCCACACCACGGAGGTCAGAACTCCAACTATTGATGCGTCAGTGAGAATTGTCCTCCCACCCTTCTGCAAAGGAGAACCGGGCAGCACTAGCAGATCAAAACAGAATAAGAATAATATTAACTAAAATGGCACTGGCCTATTAGGCATAACTCACATTGATCAGGAATTCAGGATTGCAAGCAAAGGAAACAATGGAATGCTTCCAGCAATGAAGATTAATGTAGGAACAGAGAAGGATATTTATAATTGCATACAAGGATAAATAGTCCAATCTTATAAAGAAATATTAATAGAAAAGAGTAAATTTTCGAACTTTGGAGAATTGGCATGAACCGTGTTAACTCACAGCTGATTCTCATTTAGTTTCAACTTCGACCACCATTGTCTGTCAGGTGCACAAATTAGACAAGCTTTACTGTAACCATAGGATGACAAATTGGAGAAATTAAGTTATATTAGGTTATAGTAGCAAACATGCATGACAGGAGAGTTATCACTTGTGCCTGTAATCTTGTTCGTGTCCACATACCATAAAGAAAGTATAAGTGCTGACTCTGCAATAGAGATCCTTCCATGTGGGTGCAAGTGCCCTGACACTTGTCAGCGAATTTGATGTTCAACCTTTGTTTTGATATAAGTTCGTCTGCCAATCAAATGTGTGAAAAGAAACAAATGACACCCGTATGACCATCTGACCACATCTTTTGCCTATCTTCCTCTCACAAACAATCATTTCTTTCTCGGGGACGGTGGCCGAAGGAGCATTACACTCTAAATGTAACTCAGATCTGAATGCATATAGAGATACCGCACAGATAGACCAGATAACCAAAATAGTTCAGTGCATGTTGGAGAATAAATCATGCAACTTGAAGGTGGTGTGAGCACTTATTAACGATTGACAAGCTTGACAACTTGGTGTGAGCACTTGTTATGGCATGATGAAGATTGGCAAGCTTGACATGTTCCTTTCAAGACTCGGACTCAAGAGTCAGCTCACAAAATGGAAGCTTGTTGCTATCCATCGACTTCTCCTCGCTTGTGCATCGGGACCAGTAGATGGCAGAGGTGGTGGGTGCAGAGTTCCGCGTGGTAGCTTGCGTGGCAATAGTGAAGATTCAGTTGCGACAAAACTTTGATAGTCGGTTCTTGTTCTGGTGTGTCAGGCGGGTCTCTGTTTCGGATTCCCCTGCTGTGAAGTTCGAGTTGCTGTCGCATCGATCAAGCAACAACGATGCCCGGCGGGTGGTCCGGAAGGTCTTATTGAGCGCGAGTTTTGCCCATTGCCTTCTCAGAGCTCGTCATCGAAATTGTAGTTGCCAGTCTGGCATGGGCATCATGAGGTTGTTGTGCTACGGTGAGGACATCGTTGGGGGTCGTTCTTCGTCGAAGTCGGAGTCACTGGCCCGGGGAGGTATGATGATGATGACATCGGTGAGCAACCTCGATGACGGTCCTCCTTTCGGTGGTGTGTGTGCGGCTTGTGTTTGTAGCCATGTTGGTTGAGTGTGCCCTCGTGATGGTCGTGTTCCATGACGTCTGACGAGGGTAGTTGTAATGGTTTTTGCCCGGTTTTCCATTAATAAACTGGGCAATTCTTTTCTTCTTAATTCATAAGATGAGGCCAAGTTTTTGCCTACGTTACAAAAAAAAATCTCCTCGCTTGTTGCCCCTGCACACCGCACGGGAGGGCGGTGTAAGGCAGCGGCAGCAAAGGGGGGGACATGCGTGTTTAAATGGGCCGGTCGTGGGCCAGGATCAAATGAACGAAACAGCCTATGGGCTGCAGGAGGCTAGACCGGATAAGGGTTTAGTTTGATACGGCCCATGTAGGTCAATGTCTTGTCAGGTTAGCCGGACCACTGCAGCCTGATTAGTTAGGCCCGTGCAACCGAGCCTGGCCCATTAATCGCCGTCAAGGCGTCAAGGAGGGTGATTCCTATACATCGCCCCGCGGTGATGCAAAATGCTCCCGTCGCCAAAATGCAAATTTTCGTTTTATTATTATTTTTGTTTATTTTTAACTGTTTATTTTTCTATTCTTTTCTTTTTTGTTTCGTTTCCTTTTTTATTTTTTCAATTTTTTTCAGATTTTCAAAAATTGTTTCACAATTAAAATTTGTTCGGATTTTGAAATTATTTCAGATTTCAAAAGTTGTTCAGATTTCGAAATTTATTCAGATTTCAAAATTTGAACAAATTTTCAAAATTCGTTCAGATCTGAACAAATTTGTTCGGATTTTGAAATTCATTCAGATTTCAAAAATTGTTCAGATTTCATAATTTGTTCAGATTTCGAAATCTGAACAGATTTTCAAATTTCATTCAGTTCTAAAATTTGTTCGGATTTTGAAATTCGTTCAGATTTCAAAAGTTGTTCAGATTTTGAAATTTGCTCAGATTTCAAAATTTGTTCAGATTTCAAAATCTGAACAGATTTTGAAAATTCGTTCAGATCTAAAATTTGTTCAGATTTTGAAATTCGTTCAGATTTCAAAAGTTGTTCAGATTTTGAAAATTGTTCAGATTTCAAAATTCGTTCAGATTTCAAATTTTGATCAATTTTGAAAATTATTCCGGTTTTCAAATTTGTTTAGATTTGTAAACAGAAGAAAAAAGAGAAAACGAAAATAAAAAAGGGTACACGTTTTGTATTGGGCCGTCCAAATCTGGCCCATGAAGGCGCTTCCTTCAGGCAACGGATCAGCATCGCCTGAAGGCGATGCACAGGACCTCCCGTCAAGGAGCACGGCGGCGGCAGGCCGCTGCCTGGGGCATCGAGGCTCTCGCCGGTTGCTGCAGAGCGGGAGGCATGGTGAGCACAAGTCTTCTTATTCTACTTCTTCCGAAACCAATCATGCATGTTTCAATGATATATCCTATAAATGTGTAAAATCTGAATGCAAAATAATTTATGTTTTGAGCTACACAAAAATAACAAATGTACATATCTAAATATAGTGAACAATGTATAGATTCAAATTTTCAACTTTTGTCATTTTTGTGTATCCCATAATATAAATAATTTTGTATTGTGATTTTGCACGCTTATAATATACATCCTTAAGAACATAAAAAAATTTGACAGATTTTTTTGAACTTTTAAGATTTTTTATAATCTTTTGAAAATTGTGGGATTACTGGAGCTCATGAGCAAAAATGACTTTCCGCTGTTCGTGCAGCTTTCATAGATTTATACTTAAGGCCATGAAGAAGTGAACTACGCCAATTTTCTATTGGATGGAGCGGTTCTATATTTATATGCAAGTATAATTTGAGAACCACCTGGGCACATATATTCAAATTTGATAAGTGTAGAGTAGGAGAATCAAAGTGCGGAAAATGATTTGTCAAGTAAACTTTTTTGAAAACGGCAAGTGAATACTCTTAGTCTTAGCATATTTTTGTGAATAATCTTAGTCTTAGCTGAAGACTTCTTCCATGCATTGTACATTTGTACTGTCTTGCGAGATCTTACAATACTGCAACACACACTCGGTGTCCAAGTATATTTAAGTGACTACAGTCACAAAAAGATGACTGCATAGCACTACAGTGAACATACATTTACTGTCACTGTTACAATATTGACTGTCTGTGAGCATTCGATTAGCTGTAAACCATGTTCAGTGGATACAAATCCGAACGACATGGTGTTATTTCTACTACCATACACTCAACATTCCGTAGCACTACCCTTATGCGCAGTTAGACATCCTTCCACTGCTTCGCTTACTGTCAGGAAAATCCAATCTTCTCCTATTCTGTCAACCACGTGTCCCAGTTTCATCTTCTGAATTGCTTGCCATCCTGGACTGGCAATAGCCATCTGCAGGTGATTATTCGAACACAAGAGTGAGAATGTTAATACTAATTAAACTGTAAATACTTGAAAAAACATTACTACTCTCATCAGTTCATCACTTCACCTGTATGCCCAGAGACACCAGGTCCCTATGAATTTCTTCCAATCCCACAAGTCCTGAAGTGTCAATGTTCACCACATCTGCAGATCAGATGCACGAATCAGACATGTTTTCGAATTTTCAGTATCAGTTTAGTAACCGTAAACTTCTTTGTATAGACTCACTTGACATGTCAAGGACAACTGAGTGCACCCTTTCCCTGGCTTTTCATTTGATGTATCTACCTCTGCCGTTACCCATTCTATGATCCTGAATTAACAACACCTATCTGAGAATTCACATTGAAATTTACATAATGTGAGGTTAACTTTGTGTGTTCATTAGTACCTTTCTTTGATAAAAGTTGCATTGACGAAGCATAGGAAGGATGTATCAATGCGTATGACTTGTACAGCTGGTGTTCGGCATGCCACAGGGTACTGCCTGACGCTGCAGAATATGTTTGTTCCTTGTAGCCTGCCTAGAACCTCTACCTGAGGCCGGATTGACTGTATAATAATCTTTGCGAAGGAGATGGCAAGCTGCAAGGATCAGCCATAAGCAAGTCAGAAAACTGAAAGGAGTTGTGCATATATGATTAGGTAATTCAGAGCAAGGTATATGGATCATCTTACTGCAACTCCAAGACCAATCTCCACGGACCCAAAGAGCACGCCAACAAAGGCACCGAGGCATATGAGGAAATCCATCTTGTCAACTTTCCATATGCTGCAAGCTTCTCTGATGTCAATCAGTCCGGGAAGTGCCGACAGAATAATGGACGCAAGCACCGCCATGGGTGTGTAGTAGAGGAGCTTCATGAACAACTCCAGGGCAATAAACACCGTGACCGCCATGACGATGTTGGAAACCGTTGACCTGGCACCTGCACTGAAGTTGACAGCGGTTCGAGAGAATGAACCTGTAAACGTCTGTCAGAAACATCGCCCAGCATATTTTGTTTCTTTTCAGAATATCACAGGGATTAATCATGATGATCACCTGTTGCGACATAGCATGAGGATAAAGATCCAGCAACATTTGAGAACCCCATCGCTATCATTTCCTTATTTCCATCAAGCTTATACCCTCTTATCGAGGCGAAAGATCGTCCTACGGCAATGGCTTCCTGAAACAGGCAATGCGTACTTGTTCTGTCAGTTCAATCTGCATTTCTGTAGTGCAGACAACAGCTTGATTGTGCATGACAATAGTTACCGTAAGCGCGATGACCGCGCAGACGATGGCAATTTGGCGCATTCCGTGGTGTAGGGTCCGTTCAGCTGTATCTGCTTGACCGAGCTCGGTTCAGGCCCACGTGCACTCGCGGATGATCTTCACGCCGTGCTTGTCGGCTCTTGTGGCGTAGACCGCGGCGGTGGACAGAATAACCGAGAGCAACGGCGAAATCGCGGACAGCCAGAAGAGCTTCTTGTACCTCCTCCCCTGGGATTATGTTGTATCATTCATGTTAGCAACAACAGGACATGAAAACCGTGTTCTGAGGCTGGTGAGAAGAGAGGTTTTAGTCTTCTTACGATGAACCGTGTGGCGAGGATGAATATAAGAAAGGAGCACCCGATGAAGAAGTTGCCCGGGTGCCACTGCCATTGGACAGCAACAGTCACGTTAGATACAGACATTAGCAAAATCCAGATATAAGCTGGATGGGGTTCACACAAAGGCGCGCTACATTTGTCCAAATAGTGGTTTCCAAAACAGTAAACAGTGGGCATGCCATGTGGTCATGTTCTTCGTCCACTAAAAGCCTGGTACCGTACGTACTGTTCAGCTGAAGATTGATTCCAAGCATTCAGTCTGGTAGTCTGCCTCACAATCTTTAGCTCTAAGCTTCCACCGGTGCTCGACCGCTCATGAAGTCTCTCTAGTCAATATTTTGTACTGATAATCAAACTAGAAGTATTACTTGCTTTAGCTGTAAGCTTACTTGCTTTGCCCGCGTGAGTTAAACAGAATTGAGCTGGGATCTACTGTTCGTTTGTTATTTTAATATTTTAGACGACCTAAGACACTGAATTCTCAACCAGATGGGATAAGAAGAGTTTTGTAGACGGGGCATAAGAGGAGCTTTTCGTCACCGGCGATAGCTCCAAAAGTAAAAGTGAGTTTCATCATGGCGATAGCCCCAAAAGTGGGTTCAGGTTACGACACGAAAAACCCTGGTGAGAATGGGTTTGCTTGTGTTATGGGTTTGTACTGTTCTGCGTCACGGGGAAATTAAGGACTATGTCATCTCTCAGTATATTGTAGAGAAAAACGAAACGGACGCGCGTTTTCTGTATGTTTTGGTGATTGATGTCACCCCAATCCTGAAGTCTGTTTAGGTTCACAACAATCATGAAGTCTTAAGTGAGAGAAATGGGTTAGCATACTATAAGCAGACGAGAAAGCGACATGTATGCGTCGTATTAGCTTCATTTATTTAGTGACAAGAAAAGTTTAGCTCATTATCGTTAATGCGTGTTACTCTGTGGCAGTATGTGATTTAACAAGGTACGTAGTGGGAGTGAGAAATGTACTGACGGGGTCCTTGAGCGCGGAGCAGACTGCCTTGACGACGGCGACGACGTCGGTGCTGTTGGTGAAGCGGGTGAGCCCCAGGAGGCCCTTTAGCTGCTGCATCCCGATGACGATGGCCGCTCCGGCCATGAATCCGACGATGGCCGCGTGCGACAGAAGTCCACCAGGAAACCCAGCCTGTCAAGGGACTGTTAGTGACACGGCCCCTAGGTAAACAGAGCAGATAGCAGGGCTGGGCGCGAACCAACCTGAAGAGGCCGAAGGAGACCTGGAAGACGCCGGCGAGGAAGGTGACGGTGAACACCAGCGTCCGGTAGGTGACCGGGTCGGCGGCAGGGTCGACGATCTTCTGCACCATGGACGACAGCAGCAGCGACACCACGGCGACGGGGCCGATGGCGATCTCCCTCGACGTCCCCATCACCGCGTAGATCAGGGGCGGGACGACGCTCGTGTCTGCCGCCGCGTACCAACAAGAAAACAGTTCGTTCAGCATGACAGTGGAACCAAACAAAGACATGGCGATGCAAATTATTTCCAGCTCGTTGTGATGCTTACAAAGGCCATACTGAGGGTCCAGCTTGGCAAGATTGGCGTATCCAATGCTCTGCAAACCATATCCAAGGGATTATAACATGTGAGATTAGCATGTCTTGGTTAGGGCAGGTAATTAATGGGGGACTGCAAGAGCAGCTGGAGTACGTGGAAGAAGAAAGCGAAGCGCCTACGTATTGCTAGCGACTTTAGCGGCGGTGCTGCGCGCGTACCTGTGGGATCCCGAGGCTGGCGAGTGTAAGTCCAGCCATGACGTCGCTCTTGAAGGACTTGAGAGTGTAAGTCTTCCCCCACTGCAGCACGGGGAACACGGCCTGCAGCGCCGTCAGGGCCCACGCCCAGCACGGCGGCCGGCGGGCACCGGCACCGCTCGCCTGCCGCGGCCGGAACGCCTTGCCGACCACGCCGACGAGCTCCTCGCGCAGGCTCAGCGGGTTGGGGCTGTTGAGGACCAGGCCGCGCCTGCTGGATACATCGAATGCCGGCACCGTGACCGGCATCTCGACTGCGGCTGCCATGGACTCCATGACAGACGGGTAACTGAAGTGTTTGGGCGAACTCCTACTCCTCCTTGGTCTTAATAAAAGGGGCCTGTCGTTCTGATGCCTGGACTAGCTAGCTGTTTGTTGGATAGATTGGATGGAGAATCTCTCGAGGTGAAGTGACACGGCCGACGATCACAGCTACTAGATTTCCGCCGGTGTAAACATCACAAGGGAGAGACGAGTAGTCATGGTCTCATGGATAGGATTGCGAGATACGATTCTTGGGAGGAAGTAGAGGACATCCATGCACGCGCTGCGTCGATGAGCCTGCAGCCCTCCAAGAGGAAGAAATTCTCTCTCGGAGGTGTACATGTGCCGGAACAAATTGACATGTTTGGGTGCTATATATGGGTGTGTGTGCGGTAGTGGTGCCATGGACAATGCACATAAAGCTGGCCATATGCATCTCTCGGTGGGAGGGGTGGCACTTTTGGTGATTCCTCGATGATTGGTTACGCTGCTGCTGATGCATCGTGGTATTATTACCAGGACATACAAGCCATATCATCCAGTGTTAGGGAGTATAAATGATTGCTTAAAATAGGGTTTATTAGTTACAGAATCACATCACATCAAGTCGAGGAGCTAGATGTTATCATACCAAATTGGAAAATAGTTAATTAATTGTGTGCTGATTTTTTTTTTGTTCTGAGAACAGAATTCGAACATACTTTGAGAAGGGTTAGTTGGATGAATGCTCAGCAAAAACTAAGATTCAAAGAAAATGCATTACAAAAAGACAGTTTGGACTCTGAAGAATAGCCACTGCAAATTCTCAGAGCTTTCCATGATACCATCCTATGATAATTTGTACACCAAAATGCCCCCACATTTGTCCTTCTGGATCCTCACCTTTTCAAGTGGCCAGAAAATGGGTTTCTGACCTCCGCCCACTCCCAGCTCCACCGCTGGCGCTCGTTCCTCCTCCAATCGTGGAACATTACTTAGATTAGATTTAGTCAGAGAATCCATGTCTAGTAAGCTAAATATACTCCATATATTCCAGAAATAAAGAACTAGACATATATTCTTATATTAACACAAAACGGTGATTAATTTAGAGTCAACTTCCAGTTTGTATCTTAAAGATGGTTTTATTGACGACGAGTACCCTTTTTCGGATGCCTCTCACCAGCCCTCCAAAAAATTAGGATGCCTCTCACCAATATACTCCATTTTACCAATCACAACAAATCTATCAAAAACGGGACAACCAGGCGTGGCATGACTTGTATTTTTTGTTGTTGTAGGCGTCCACATCTTTGATCTAGCAATTCACTTTCCACATTTAACCGATTGGCTTGGACAAACAACATCCACTTGGTTGCTCCATGTGATCATCTAGACGGGAGCACATCCAAACGCACAGAGGTTGAAGGTCACGTTTTGCACTGCTTTTCCAGGTGAAGGTCATGGTAATGGTGGAGGGTATCGCTGACAATCGTTGGGGAAAGAAGCGGCACGCTCCACGGAAAACACTTTTTGATCCCGAGCACCAGTGCTCCCTCTGATTAAAAAAATTCGGAAATGATATTTTAAAGTTTTAAAAAAATCTGAAAAATTCATGCATGTTACTAATGATGTATCCCACAAACGTGATTTTTTTTAATCCGAAATACTTTATATTCCAGGCTATACAAAAATTACAAATCTTGTATATTTTGAAGATTTGAAAGTATGTATATCTAGATCTACACATTTGTCATTTTTGTGTAGAACAAAATATATAATATTTCGAACCGAGATTTTACACGCTTGTGGGATATATCATTGACAACATGCAGAATTATTTCTAGATTTTTTGAAACTTATAAATATGATTTTATTTTTATTTTTTTTAACTAGAGTGTTCACTGCAGCCCGGGAGCAAGAAATCCCTACCGCTCCATGAGTGGTTTTGCATGGTAGCCTGACCAAAAAATTAATTTGTTGCAACTCATAGTGTTTTTTGTCACCATAATTGTATGCATTTTTGTTCGAACAAGATTCAACCACATTTTCAGAAAAATTACCATGCATTTGTAGTAGTGGGTTATGACCACGTCATCTTTTTTTCTTTGTCGAAAACTGACAATGACACAAGTGTTGGAAAACAGGAAACTTCCAGGTGCTTACTTTTTACTGAGTTAGTTTTCTCTTACTTTAGAAAATACCATTTATAATGCGTACACACATGCATGGTATGTCTGGTTCCATTCACGGGGAGCGGACCTAGCCCAACACAACTAACTTGTTGGTTGTCTACATGTGCTTGTTGTTTTCCCCTCTTCTGAACAAACTATGGTGATCGTACAACCTCATTTCAACACACAGCATCTCAGGTGGGAGTGAAAACACATTCAACATAATACACATACCTTCGAATCATTAGTTCAACATGTGCATAACATATGGTAGGCAAACCCCTCATATAAAATACACAACAATTCATCAGTTCACCACACCACCAGTTTACAACACCCAAGAAGGAAGAGATCATGGGATACTATACCGTGCGATCATTACCAAGTATACTAAGATGAGGGCCTACTAAACCTCCTCATGATCACCTTCATTTCTGTAGTAAGAACAACTATGGGTGCTTACGTCAAATCGACATCCTTTGAGAAATGTTATCGCAGTTTTGATTGTCAACTTCTACCCCTTGTCTGTAACCGTGAACACCAAGAAGTAATTCACCCTCAGGAAATAGGCCTTTGCAAACTTAGGCCACGCTTTGTTGGCATTCCAGCGAAGTCAGGGATTTGCAAGAATCACTCGCAATTCTTGGAGAGTTGTTCACATAAGGATTGAACATCATAGTGGTGACGAGCATGTACAAGTCATTCTCGTCCAACTTGACAAAGAAGTGCCTAGGACGAGGATGGGTATCATAATGAGCGAGCTTCTACGACATCCTTTTAGTCTCTCGCTTGCTGCCGCTTCTCACATACTTGTCATCGTGAGCTTCAACGCCCATGCCGTCATCGGGAGAATGTCGTTGTAGCCCAGTGGACTAGGAAGGTTTCTGTTACGGAGACCGACTCGAACACATGACATATTACCTACCTAGTTACGTATGTAGATTACTTGTATAGCAATCTTGTAAACCGACTTGGACACCAAGTCAAACCCTTGTAACCATGTATATATAAAGGAGGGTTGATCTCGTGGTTTGCATCAAGCAGCCCGAGATTGCACAATTGCAGTTTCAATCAACTTGGTCAACTTCGTCTTGACCTCCATGTTGTACTGCAAATGGCCATGCATGCAAATCTAAACGACCATTGCATCATCTATATTAACAAAGCATTATCTACATGAACAATGTGTCATCAAAATGACCATTGCATTATCTGCATTAACAAATTAATCATCATCAACATGAACAACGGATCATCAAAATGACCATTTCTCATTTACATAACAAATAGGCATCTATATTAACAAAGAGTCATCTGCATGATCAATGCATCATGAAAATGACCATTGCATCATCTATATGTAGAATGTATCATCGAAATAACCATTTCACCATCTATATTAATAATGTATCAACAAAATTACCGTTGCATCATTTATATTAACAAAGCGTAACCAAGTATAACATAATAATGCAATATCTAAATGCACTATGTCATCACCATCAAGCATAACTGAACAATGAGCCAATGGATCATCAACACTAAACATGGTAGCACACGTAATACTCACTTCATTAGCACAAAAACTTTGATAAAGTACCAAATATAGCATCAACGTACAATGTACATTAGCACACAAACTACACAATACACATTACCCAAACGTTGGGTCATCAGATAGGGTAAAATGACCAAGTAGAACTCGCTAGAAAAATACATTAGCCGAGTCAAGCAACACCGGATAAGATGCATGTCAGATTTGTGTGAAAAACTAACCTTAAATCCCTAAATCTAACCTGGTTGCATATAGAGTTGAGAGAGCTAATAATAGGGTCGAGAGGTGTGCAGTAGGAGTCGTCGATGTAAGACCCCCTTGAGCCATCGATTAAGGCCCTGCCACTACCGATGAAGGACCCGCCATTGCTAAAGATCCAACAACCACCGATGAAGTTCTAGTAGTCACCAACAGAGTGCTAGTTGCCACCCACGATGTTCCCAGCCCGGCTCACAGGGGTTCCCATGGCCGACGGAAATGAAACCGACGACATGCGCTTTAGCGAGGGCGCAAAGAAATCTTTCAGTCCTCCTCAAGAGCTCCTATATGCTGATGGAGTTGTTGTAACTCTCCATATCTGATGTGCTGCTGCTAGGCCCTCAATCGCCTCTTTGATAAAATGAGTGGATGAATTGAGATGAACAACCCCTGGGTATTGGTGAAGTGAGAAGGTGAGACAGAGAGGCAGAGCATGGTGATGGTAGTAACTCCACCAGTCCCAAAACATTGCCCCGTCTCACACGGTTCTCCATGCGTGCAACATTGTATCGCTTTGCACCTGAGCAGCTCTAGCCCCTTGAAAATGGATGTGACGAGGTAATGAACACTGAGTACCTCGGGAAAGCAAAACTACGGGTGCCGACTGAGGAAGCCGCCCAACTAGCATAGCCAGCCCGCTTGAGGAGGGGAACCTTTCCTAGGGGATGGTCTGCCTCCTAGCCGGCCATCAGCTTACATGTGGTCAGTTGAAAAACATTTGGAAAGTCAAGATCTCCCCTCCGCACAAACCCCGTGCGGACAGGCGGGGCATGCCCCTATATAAAGGCTACAACGACCTAAGTCAGCTTAGGTCGTTTCATAGCTTGTACCTAGGCATGTAATGCCATACCGCCTGTCTATAAGGCTATGGCACGACCCTATATAAAGGGTACACCCCTCTCCTAAAGAGGGGGGCAGACACACACGCAAACTTTTTATCCACAACCCACGGGTTGATCATTCGACACACACCCACACACACATATACTACCATGAAAACTATGCAAGCCAGAGTCGGATGAAGAAGCAGAGGAGATATCCGTGATTGGTCCGTGCGTAGAGCAGATTTTCCGCCGTTGTTGCCGGAGTGGACGAAAAGGTTGCAAAAAATAAACTGAGCACAAGTATGTACAAATAAAGACGAAGATGGCGTGGTGGTTGATGAAGACGCTTTGAGCTGTAGTAGATGTCGGGGACGTTGTTGGTGTATTCTTGATGTAGAAAATTGTCGGCGATGATGGCAACGACCGTTGTTGATGCAGCCCTATGTCGAAGGCGAGGCGCGTAGTTGGGGACGAGTTTGTCCCGGTCGATGTTGTCAAAAACGACCCGGCGTGGTGGCGACGTGCGGAGGTTGCAGCCGGCGACGGCGCATGAAGGTGTCCCTTGGGGCGCAGCGCAGGGCGTCCTTGGCACGGTCGATGACGATTAGTTGCCGGTGATGAGTCGATGACGTGTTGGAGTAGAGTCGCACGAGGACGACGATCGGCGGTGGACGACGCAATCTGATCTATGATCGGCGAAAGAAGAAGAAATGCCGGTCAAGTGGCCGGCGAGAAAATTTCGACGACTCAAGACCTAATCTACTATTTGCGCGGCCCCCGGCGGAGATCGATCTCCTGGCGGCGACGCGGCGGAAGCATTGGTGGGTAAACCCTAAGTTGAGGAGCGAATTGCTCTGATACCATGATAGATTGAAGAATATTGATTGTATTGCTTGATTGAATGTTGAGACCCGATGGGCTATTTATAAACGATACAAGACTTGGATGGCAAGAAGGCTCCTAGAGATAGAATTTGATTACAATGCTAAAACTTCCAAATCTAGCATAACCGTAATGTACTGTACCAAGATCTACTGATCACGCTGAAGTGTGGCTTAGATTAGTTATTTTTTTGGTGGTTGATTCTTTTGGTTTTGTTAGCTAGTCTAGGTTTTGGTTTTGAGCTCTGTCTTGCAGTTTTGTTTTGGTATCGCTTCGTAAGTTAAAAAGACACATATTTTGATGCCTGCCACCCGAAACGTGTCATCCTTAGCCGGGGCGCGACCCACCCCGATGACAGCTGCAGATAGAAGGGGAGAGGGAGATGTTTCACATCATCTGTAGCCACCAGACCGCCAGAAGAATGTCAACCGGCCACCACTGTTGGTAGCTACAGTTGGTACATGGCTCAGATAAGCATCATATCAATCAAATACAGTAGATGATGATATGGCCAATGCGTATGATTTTTGTTATACTTCAGTATTATATCTCCAATTAGCATTGGTCGGTATATTAACTAGCACTACTAATTGGGTGGTCTTCAGGTTCAGCTTGGCCATGCGTATGATTTTTTATGCTCAACCTGCCACTGGATTTGTGTCACTGGTGACGGCAGAACTTTGCAGACGTAAGCGGATTGCTCGCCGACTGCTTACGAACCACAGAGGAAAGCTCGCAATCATTCAGAATCAGAAGGTGCATGGCAGGCACCGAGCGCCATTGCATCGCCGACGTCACCTCGCCGGTGGCAAAGGTGGCAGGCGGCTGCAGGAACTTGCCTTCTTGCAGCCGTCAAAACTTTTCCATGGCTCCCAGGTTGGAGTAGCACCACATGATGCAGCAACCGAGCATGAGAGGTGCTCGTGCTCTTTTATACGCTTTGGGTGGATCAGTTCTTATTTTCCTTGGTAACTTCGTAATGCCGTCATCGCATACGTGCAACTTGGGCATAGCAAATCCTTTTTTAATACTCTGTAAAAAAAACTTTAGCGCGCTTGCAAGAAAAACTTCAGTGTGCCGAGAAGGGACTGAACTTGTCATGGCATGGTTCTGAACTCTGAACTTTTAAGCAGCATGCATGGGATCCCGGTATTGCACACAAGTTCTTTTGTATTCAAAGAAACAATATCCATCTAAGATAGGCATTTTGCCTCCTTTTATTTTAAATACATTATAAACACATTTTTAATTTCAAAAAATAAAGCTCTGCATATGTAACCTTTATTTAAAATACATTTAAACATATTTTAAATTTCTGAAAAGTAAAAAAATGTGTGTGCATATAGATATTAACATCCTACGTGTTCACAAGGTCATTTCATTAAAAACAGACTTTTTTTAAGACTTGTGTAAACACAAAATTTGATGTTAAAATATGGCTTTTCACGAGGTTTTTTTTTCTTAATTTTTTACACTAAACGGAAAAAATGTCGGTTTTCCGGGAAACGTCTTTGTGAACACATAAAATATGGGGATGTGTCCAGGAAATTTTATTTCATATTTTTTGACATTTCAAAATATGTTTCTTAATTACCGGGTACCTATGCACCTAGAACCAAAGTGGATTTCACTATCTCTTTTCTTTCTAAGAAACACCAGCACCAAGTATAACTTATTAGACGCATACAACAAACGCACTTAACCACGTGGACACACACTCACACAACCAGTGTACACGCGGCGGCATCAAGATCAACGAATTCACCACATGTCCCATCACGCTAAAAGGACTATCTGCGTTCATTAGTCGCACGGATCGTCAAAATTAGAGTTTAATACCTATCTAGTGGCCTAGGCGTACAACCCCTACACTTTCCACCTAGCGAGTTTTTTTTTTTGAAGTGTCCACCTAGCGAGTTATTGGTTCTCGGTCTGCGACTATATTTGAGTTTGGCCCACATAGCTCCCCCGACCCCGTGTCGCCCCTCGTGTGGCGACCCGGGGCAAACCCTAGCAGCCGCCGCCGCCGGCCGCCCCCGTCGTCCTTCCCCTCCGCCGCTGCCGCCGGCCTTAGCCGCGGTGGCGGCGGGCCCCTCCGCTCCCATAAGGTGGCGCTGGGGAGGTCCTGGCTCCAGTTGAATCCAAAGTTCTCGTCGGCGGCGGGTCCGGTGGAGCAGGGCGGAGGTCGGCTCCGGGGTCGCCCTGGTTCGTCGCGGTGGAGGAGGTCTCCGGCGCGCTTCCAGGTCGCGGGGCGGATGCGGCCATTCCTGCTCTGCCCGTGGGTTCCGGAGGGCCCGATCTGGGCTCTTGCGGGCCGCGGCCGGCGATGGTGCTGGCGTGGTCGCGGGGCGCCGAGGTGGCGGTCCCGGCTGCGGCGGCGGCGTCCTCCCCCTCCAGCGCTGTGGAGGTCGGCCAGTGGACGCGGGCACGCGGCCGCCAAGATCCTTGGCTCTCCCCGAGTTCGGGTGTGGTGCCCGTGTGCCCGCTAAGGCGGAGGCAGTCCAGGCCGGGGCCTGAGGTGGGCTGCTGGCGGCCGGTGGTTGGAATGGGCGTCGATGAGCCCCTCCTCCCGCCTCCCGCTTCCCTCGCCGTCGCCTGAGGTCGCCGCCGACGCGGCGGCTGATGGTGGCGGCGGGGAGCTCCCTCACATGCATGCGTGTGTGGGGTGTTCCTCCTTCCTCCCCTCGATGGAGCATGGTGGCGAACTCCGGTGTTGTCCCTGCTCTCCGTCTTTGACGTGTTTTCCGGTGTGCTGGGCTAGTGTACCGAATTTTCCCGAGGTTTGGAGGTCGGTGACACCATCCTTTGGTGTTCTTCTCCGCGTCCTCGTGAGGGTGGCCGACGTCTGGTTCTGAACGGGTCTCGGTGAAAACCGTGCACTGGGTTGTCCAGTGCTGGCGATGACAACACCTTCGGGTGTCGTTCCCTTGTTGAAGGCATCGCCATGTAGATCTTTCCTTTCTCTGGTCGGTCGGAAACCGTCTCTCTGTTCCGCCCCGTTTCCCAAGTGCGAGTGTCTGGTGTAGGCTCTCATAGCGGTCTGTGAATCGCCCTTTTCTAGGGTTGGTGTATCGGGGGCTTGGCGAAAGCTCTGCAGGATCTCTGCCGGCAACGACGACGTTTTGGACGCCGTTTTCCTTCTTGGAGGCGCTGCTGTAAGCCCCTCCCTTTGGATTCATAAGATTTGCTCGGCTCCTCGACGACGTGTCTATGGTGGTGATGGGGATGGCGCGGTGGAGGTCTGTTGGTTTTGATACCTCCGACGGCGTCCCCGGACAACTGAAGTCAAGGCGTCTCCATGATCAAGCAACTCCCTTTTAGTTTGTGCCTCATATAGATGCTGGGTTGTTCTCCCTTGTGATACTTTGTTGCCTGTAAGAGGTGTGTGTGGTTGGTGCGTGTTGTAATTTGTTACTATTAGCCGGTTGTTGGCTTTGTTAATTCAAAGCTGGACTCATTGCGAGTCTAAAAGTTATTGGTTCTCCGGTATAGCATTTGTTTGATGGAGTTTTGGGGACAAGACTCCCCGCTACCAGGGTTAAATTTCTGGTGCACACATTTACACTGCACATGCATGTGCTTTTAGCAAAAAAGCTGATAAGATTCATTGATTTATCTTCCATCTACGCCATGCTAACGTGTGATTAGGGCATATACTATATATTAGTAAAGTAATTCTTCGTCAAAGTTTTTTGTTTGAAAACCCATTTCAAAGAAAAATACTTTGACCAACTGTTACTTTACTAATAATATGTGTATGTGATGCAAGATGATATCAAAAGTAAGTACCTTTGTCTTTTGAATGTGCCATTGATACAATGTTTATGTCATATATAATGTATAATAGTAACAACATAATTATTAGATAAATTATCATCCTAATTAATCCTAACTTAATCATAAGACATTCATTCATGCTCACCTTTTTCTGATAAAGGGCTCTTTATTAAACTCATAAGTTAGCTTTAAGGTGATACAATTCATAGGAGTTTATATCCAGTCTCTACATAGTTAGGATGCACACAGCTGCACAGACAAAAATAAAACAAAAATGGGCGTAATACAAGTATATGGAAAACTCATAGCAACGCCTAATTCGATGGAGAACCGATCCATACACTACGATGACATCTATGTAGGATAAAACATCCCTTACCATCTACTCGAACCGTGTGCAGACCTCCATAAGCAAATATATGTTCTTACGATGAAGAGACGGCCACAAACGGAGTAAATGTCTACACATGTAAATGACCTGTAAAGGAGTAGAATTCTCACCATTAAAAATAAGATCATTTCTACATAACCAAAGCGACAAAATAACGGCAAACACTCCCAATACAACAAATCTCTAGGTTTTATTCAAGTCAAGGGATTTTTACATTATTTTCATGGATGAAACAGAATACCAATTTTCCTATTATACAAAAACAGTTCAGATAGAGTGGAGCAAAAAGGCGTTTCATTTTGATTCCCTATTTTGAAACGTGGATGCTAATTCTCTTCAGAATGAATAGACCCGCATCTCATTTTTACTTTTGAGTGGAGCATCATACTTAGGGAGGTGGTTAGAGGTATAGGAACTGATATGACGTGAGGTGATCTCATCGGTGTGTTTGGTTAGAATTTGAGACCACGGACATCCTATCCTACTATATATAAAAGTTCATCAGAATCACTCCCAATTCTGCCATCCACGTCGCCCTGCAAACTGCCGGTCGTTCGATCATGCTTTAAGATTCGTGCGTACTCTAGCTAGGCAATTTCTTCCAATCAGAAACGGACACGCCGCCCCGCACGGTTTTTGGCACATCCAATTTACGAAAAAGAACCCGAAACTTTTGGAAACTAACCCGCGGTCCAGGTTCTAACACAAGGAAGGACCTAATTGCAATTCCAAAACAATTACAGGTTTTTTTGCAAAACTGCCACGCAGAATCGCCCCCCCGGCACCCTCTTCCTCTCTCGCGACGGCACGGTCGCCGGCGGCGCCGCCGCACCGCCACGCCGCTCGACGCCTCCCCCTTTAGATCCGCTGACACGCCGGCCTCCGCTGCCTCGCCCTCTCCCTCCTCCGCGAAGATCAGACGCCGGAACACCGCGAGCACGCCGGAATCGCCGTCGGCGCGCTCGGTGCCCGTCGCGGCATTTCTACGTCGGCGGCGACGCTCCGGTGGCTCAGCGGCGGCGGCGGCGCCAGTTTTTGGTAGCTAGCGTGCGCGCGCACCCGCCGCGACCCTCTGCGCGCTCCGAATCGCGCTGCCGCGACGCCGGCGACCTCGCCTCCGTCGCAGGAGCTCCGGCCGCTGTGACGTCATCTCGACGTCGCAGCGGGCCTGGGCCATCCAAACGGCCTCGCTGCTGGGCCAGCCCAACTCCTGTGCTGCTATTTCGGCCTTTTTATTTTTTCCCCTCTCTGTTTCCATTTTTCATTTTCCAAAATTTTCCTAGCTTTTGAAATAGACATCCAAATCAACTCAGAACAAACTCAAAAAAATGTACAAACCAAAACAACCACTTCAAATACTTACACACCTTTTCCAAATTATTTCAAATTCCACATAAAAATTGTAAGAAAAACAAAATAGCCATTTAAAATACATTGTGTGACCTTTCCAAATTTATTCCAAATCTTAAATTTGAATTCCACAACTTTCTTTTTAGCAGAAATAAAAACCACAATAAAAAAAATATCAGTAACAACATGAAAAATATATCAGAATGACCACACAAGAAAAAACAATGCCTAATTATGTCATATGATCACAATTAAAGTCCCAAATCTTTAGATTCCTCACAAACTTGCCAACACACAGTATTTTTAGATTCCAATAGATTCAAATCCGATTTTTTTTCCAATGTGACCATTTCAAAATTAAATTTCTTCACACCGCGTTATTTACAAATACAAAAAAAAATACAAGAATAAACATCGCCTGTTGATGCTATATGAATTCTGCAGAATCAAATAACTTCTAAAATATTCAACAAACAAAAAATATAAATTAACAAAATCCTCACACAAATAAACGCTGAATTTTTATGCCAAATGGCCGAAATTCAAACATGAATATTTCAAATATTTACATCCTCCTCAAATCATATCATTTTGTTAACGTTAAAAGCATTCAACATAGCAACATAAACAAAAATAAAATAAATGTTCGTATTTATGCCATATACACAAATCCCAATAAAACTTAAATACATTTCAATCTTCAATTCCCTGCAAAATTTCAACCACAAAATATTTAAGAATCCCAAAACACTGAAATCCTAAAAGTTTTCGAACACAAATATTTCAAAAATTAAATTCGTCGCACCACGTTATTTAGACCACAAAAATAAACAGTGAGTACTTATGTCATACTACCAGATTTAAAATTTAAAATCTTAAAATTCCTGACAAACTTGCATGCACAACATACTTTTCTTTTTTTTACAGCCCAACTTCAACAAATTTCTACATCTAAAAAACAATTTAAACGCAAACTTCTTCGAATTCCACGAATATTAAAACCTACACACATTTTGAATACTCATGTTACCAAATTTAAATTACATTACATTCACTCCACACGCCAACAAAAAAAAGTAAAAATAAAAAACTCATTTCAAATACTTCGAAACCGTTTCCAAAATATTTGAAATCTTAAATTTTTCAAAAAAATTAAAAAGCACACAAGTGTTCACACCATTTTATAAAACATATATTTCTAAATTTTCTTTCCAACTCAGATAAAATCCAAGCAAAAATAATATCAATAATATAATTCAGTATTATTCACCCAATAACATATTTCATTTAAATAGAGGTTGCCAAAACATTTAAATACAATTACCCATTTTTATATCATGAGCTTTCACATGTAAAAATAAAAAAATCACAGATGCAAATATCGAGACACAGCTGTTTCATACATATTTCTCAAGCAAATATAATTGAATCAACAAAACAAAAAATTAAAGTAAACCATTCTTCTAATAATTTAAAACGCTATATATATATTGTTTCACGATATTGTCAAATTCATAACTTCCGAAGCGTAATTCACAAAATTGATAAAAAAACTAATATACCTTTTTATATTTATTAAGGAGCTTATGGAAAAAATATTCACAATTGCTGACTAATCGGACATATTCCAAACAACAAATCCTAATTTAGTATACATATATTCTTGCATTCTTTTCTAAATGTAATATTCGAGACTTTCTCAAAAATATTTTACATAAAATCTGTAAAATATTATTTAGATTTAAAACTTAATCAAAACAACAATTTCTCACAAAGACACGACAGTATTTCTTTTCCTGACGACAATTTAATCATTACATTTTTACGCTGACAAACAGAGCCAACAATCACACGGCCGCGCCATCAAACTACAAACATATGCAAACATTCAAATTTGCTAAAAATGTCCAAATACTCTCGATAATAAATTACAACAAATTGTACCATTTTTAATCACAACATATACAGTGAGCTTTACTAAGTGATGAAATATAAGAGCCGCTTTTATTTAATTCTAACAACCATTTTTTTATGGCCCACAAAAGATAAAAGAAATGTAAAATAATCCGAGTATTCTTTAAGCAAAAGAAGAAGATACAAAAAAAATACTGCTTACGCAATGTTCCCATCCCTTTAACAAATGATAATGGATTCATTTTACAAAAGATAAAAGAAATGTGAAATAATCCGAGTATTCTTTAAGCAAAAGAAGAAGATACAAAAAAAATACTGTTCAGGCAATGTTCCCATCCCTTTAACAAATGATAATGGATTCATTTTTTTTATAGTACACCAAACATATCACATCTCTCTTAATAATGAAAGCATTTGTCTAAAAACTATAAACAATGTTTCAAATTTTATTAACAAAAACACCTGTCTAAAGAAAAAAAAACACAAATGTTTGGAATATTATTTGAGCAAAAAAAATGTGAAATGTGTAATATAACAATAATTTCAAATTGTACGTCCGAAAAATATAACAAATATATCAACGTGCACAAAAAAACATTGAGATAAAATATGAAAACACTCACAAAAATAAATAAATAAACTAATTATGTCAAAGTATTTTCTTGCAAAAAGGCTAACACATTTGAAAAATACGTTAAAAAATGCAATACATTCGAACATTTTAAATTGCTAGAAAATTAGAAACACTCTAAAATATATCTCACAAATTGCATTAACCTTAATTATGTTATTTCAAATATATCCAAACATCCCAAATTTATAAATACCTAAAAATACTCGATATGACAAACTGTT
This sequence comes from Poa pratensis, assembly GCA_947311845.1. Taxonomy (NCBI): domain Eukaryota; kingdom Viridiplantae; phylum Streptophyta; class Magnoliopsida; order Poales; family Poaceae; genus Poa; species Poa pratensis. The sequence continues at coordinate 16,024,053 of CAMZMU010000073.1, forward strand.
TCCTCTACAATAAAATATATCATAATTCTCACAACAAAAATACATGCAACACATTTGAATCAATTATTCCCAAACTTAAACAACTTTACAACATCACCATTTTCAAATTCAAATTCAAAAACACACGCGCGGCATTGCCGTGCTAAGATCCCTAGTGTAGCTAATGGCGCATTAGTTCTCCACTAATTGTGCGCTTGTCTTAATTTCCTCTTCTTCCTCGATCATTCAAGGATTCATGCTGACCTTGGAGAACAAATTAACCAGGAAAGCCTTGCTTTATTAGTCAGCAGGGAAATTAAGATCCTCCTCAATGGAGGATGTTCAAAGTAATCACCGTATTTTCTTACTGACTGGAAAGACGGTGACCATTAATTTACCCACTAGACTGAAAGTTTCTTCTTAGCACACGATGGTTCTCCTTTTCAGTCTTCGTTGATTCAATACATGTGAAATTGGCATCGATTAACAGCTGATCACCAATCTCTCCAATATGATCGTCTACTCCATTCCGATCGAGCTTGTTTAACCACCACTACAAGGAAACACCTAATAGCCGGCTTTTAATTACCGGCGGGTAAAGCTAAATCCACGCCGGTGATCTCAAATAGCACCGGTGTGAAGTTACCGGCATGGGCGTTTCTCGTCGGTGATCCCAAAAACGCCACACTGGTGATTAGCTGTTTCCTTGGAGTGCACTCCTAAATAAAGTTTAATCAGCTTTTTAATTCCTGCTTTATTTTTTAAAATTGCAGTTTTAGTTAAGTCAATAATTGCATTTATTTACTCCCCTGTAGCGTAGAACTAAAATCATTTTAGTAACTGCTCACTGTCTGATGCATGTAAAATGTATACATGAACTTTGCACTTTAATTGCTTATATTCCAATCATATTTGCATCATATAAGGGTTATATCAATGTTTTATCATGTTTTTGGAAATATTTTAATGATTTCCTATTTTTATGGAATTAACCCTGCACAGGCAGAAAACCCTGTTTTCTTATTTTAATGTTTCAGGGACCCAAACGTCAACGAAATCACCTGGAAATTTACGGGCGTCAATATTTGGAAGGAAGAAGACCTGTGGGCGAAGGAAGCGAACAAACGGAGGTCCGAGGACCAAACGGGCATGGCCCACGCGGCCACAGTACCAGGCCGCATGGGACCCACCCGTTCGGCCCTCGTGGCTCTGTTGCCGTCGATCTTCGCTCCACCGACATAGTCTTGACCTAAAAACGCATATAAAAAAGGTCCCCTGGCGTTTCGCGAAAGGAGGCGGCGGAGAAACACGAAACACACGAAACAGAAGACAGAAGGCTACCGCCGGAGAAGATCGGAGGGGGGAAACGCTGCCGGAATCACCTCCAGAAGGCTCCTCCATCCCCCCTCCGTAGTCTCCATCAACACCAGCGTCAAGACCAGCACCATCTCCATCACCATCTTCGTGATCCACTTCATCCCCCTCATAGTTTGAGATTGTTCGAACCCTAGCTATTGTTTAAGTGCTATTCTACCTGTGTATGATTGGCTACTTGTCATTGTTCGAGGGTGAGATTATATTTTCAGATTGTGTTGTACCACTTATGCCACTGAATATCATCATGTTCGCACGTTGTGAGTAGTTCCCGTATGTTCCTGAGGGCATAGGATGAATTGACAATGATTTATATATGACATGTGTTGGTATTTTGTCAAGAGTTTATCTTTTATGTGATTCTATGATGGTGTTGTGCGAACGTCGACTGCACAACGCTTCACCTATATGGGCTCATAGGAGAACACCGTAGTATAATGAATTGAGGGAGACTTGGGAGGACATGTAAACCTGAGACCGAGTCATGAAGTTATATTATGAGGGTATTAGTATCGGGGACCTTAGAGTGTAATGCTATGGTGAGACTTTATGTCTTAATAATTCTTGTGCAGTCATTTACTTGGCCACATGATCCATCATAAGGGGTTGTAGTTTATTTATTTAGCTATACCTAATTATGGCTCCGTCCAAAGAAGATTAAAACTTGACAAGATATTCAACGTGTTGTTTAATAAATCTCTATGCCTAGCAATATCCATGCCGCCCTCGGGAACATTTGCCACATATAATTTACACATCACTTGAGCTTGTCCTCTTGCCACATAAGAGGATTGGGCTTTCTCTCTTTGAGAGCTTTCACTTGCTACTATCTGTTATCTGCTTTGCAACTATACAACCAAAAATACCAAAAACACTTGCATCTTTATTGTTTTATTTATCAATCTTGCTAACCAATACTGTCAGCTCCTCGTGGGTTCGACAACCTTTTCTAATTGAAAGGTACTACAATTGATCTCCTGCACTTGGGAGTCATCAAGATACTTTTCTGGCGCCGTTGCCGGGGAGCGTAGCGCTTTGGTAAGAAGTATGGTAAGGAAACTTGAAAGCTGTTTTATCTCATTGTTACTATGGCATTTATGAATCGTGCCTCGCTGCATCTTGCTCTATATGAAAGTGCTTATGCCACTACTGCAAAGGTGGTTGAAACTACTGTGTCTGAGGTACATAAAGTGGGATTTAAAATTCCCACTGGTCATGTTAAAAGAGTTATGAAAAATCCATTCACAGGGGATGGAATTAAGTCTGCGTGTGAACACATAGAAACAATTGATGAAATATGTGGTTTATTTAGGCTTCCTGGTATTTCTGATGATCAAGTAAAAAGGAAGCTATTATATTTGTCTTTATCTGGTAATGCTCGTGATTGGTACATGTCTTTGGATGAAGAAGTGAAAACTGATTGGAGTATTTTGAGGGAGGTTTTTCTTAAATATTTTACTCCCAAAGAAAGTACTAATATTTTGCACGAAGAAGATGATGAACACATAAGCTTGGAAGAGGAGAATGTGAAGAAGAGGATAAAAACCTAAGCTTGGGGATGCCCATGCAATCTCAAGAAGATGCTGAAAAAGATGAACAACTGGAGAATGAAGAGTTGGATCACCCAACTTCACCATCAACATATGATAGTAACACTCAAACTCAAAAACTTTTGTTATTTATGAGAATCCATGTTATGATGAGGGAGAAACTGAAAATGCTATGGTCCTATATGATAACCCATGCTATTATGATGAAACTAATAATACTCCTTCACTTTTTAATAATGCTACTAGTGAACTTATTGATGATAATGAGGAGTATTGCTTAAATATGCTATATGATAATGCTTTAGATGATGGTCCTATGCTTATTGATAAACCTCCATGTTTAGTTGTTACTAAATTATGTGAGGATAAAAATGACTTACTTGCTGTTTGTGATAGTGCTCTTACTCATGAGAGCCCTACTTTGTTCTTGAACTCTCCTACTTACACCATAAAGGAGAAATTTGCTTATGTTGAGAAATACTTATGTGGTTTGCAATTATCTTTAGTTCCAAATCTTTGTTGCAACCATGATATTAAACTTGATATTGATCTTAACAACTATTTTGAAAGAGGGAAGCATGCTAATAAACTCCAAAATAAATTTGATGATCCTCATTATGTTCCCAAATTATCTAAGTTGGAAGATTCTATTGGTTATATGGTTGAATACACTTGTACTACTTGCAACTATTATGAAAGAGGAGGTGAGAACCCTCTTTATGCTACTAATAATTATGGGCTGCAAGTAACTATTGTTAATATGCATTGGGAAACTTCATTCATATACAAAATGCCAATGCATAGAAAGAAAGTTAGACTTCGTTGTTATTACTTTTGTGTTTTGTTTTTCTCTCAACCAGGTTTCAACTTGACTATTATTTTGATTGGTTTGAGAACACCATGGGACCCTGGTATAATGCATGGAATACTTCCCAAGGAAGAGGGGAACAACATTCAAGCTCCTTCATGAGCTTCATCTTCGCTGAACAAAAAGTAAGAAGCCTAGCTATATGGCTATAAAGAAAGCGCTTTGCGGGAGGCAACCCGGTTATTTTTGTGTGTGATTTTTTTTTGTGTCCTCTTGCTGTAACAAGAGATTTTGTGTCTAGTTAGTTTCTGGAGTTTTCAATAAAGTGCCAAGTTTTACCCTTTTTGGTTTGAAAAAGTTGCTTATAGCGTTCGGAGATTTTATTCCTGCACAAGTCAGTGCACGGTATGATTTTTAATTCTTATTCTGTAACTCCGAATGAGCTCATATTTGAACTGTAGTTGCAACTTTTCATCCTCTGTATGCATGAATTTTTCGGAATTTTTGAGAAAGTTTGGTAGGGTAGAAAAATACGTTTTGCTGCTGCTGTTTTTCTGGACAGATTCTGTCCCATTTTGTTTGATGCATGCTTTGAGCTTTTAAGTTGAATCTTTTTGATCCAATTGAGTTTATGAGTAGGCATACAACATTATAACTTTCTGGACATTCATATGAATTTTTGTTCAAGGATTATATGCAGCAAGAAACATATTTGTTTATCACTATTAATGCACCCCACAGAAAGAGATGGGAGAAACGGTGTTTTGAAGTTTTTTCACAGGGATTGGAGGAGATGCACCAAGAGCTATCCAAGGATGGTGAAGACCATAAGCTTGGGGATGTGAAGACAACCCCGCTGGACCTACACACTCTCGGTTTGCACACGTCCAACTTCTGTTTTTCGATCGAAACACTTTATCGCATAAACTTGGAGCGTCATTTTTGTTTTTGTTTGAGTCTTGAGAGACACCACACTATCATTTATATATGAGAGACTACTGGAAATATGGGTTGAAATATGTTGGATGCTTTTATAAGATTGGGAAAAGGGATGTTTGACTTGATTTTTAATGATACATATAGTTGCATGATTCATGAGCTTGTTTATGAGTAATAGTTTGCAAATTCTTTATCAAGAGCTATCACTTATTCATGTTTTGGTGCTGATTGTTATTTCACTTGGTTTAACATGGATTAGTTAGTTCTATGGACACTCATGCATGCATCTAGATGGTCAACTTTCTCCCTTTTGCTAGCCCAAAAACTCCAACAAGCAAAAACTTGTTTCAACACCTTCAACCAAAGTTATTCCAGTGAGTCCACCATATCTACCTATTGGCTTTATGCTATTCCGAGTATGTTTAACATGTTGTTTGTGTTATCTTACCTCTGAATGAAAATGTTTATGTTATTGATTGCAATGGAAAAGTTGGTTATATAGCTCTCACGAACTTGATGCACATTTTACTATCATTGCAATAAATAAAACATGACCCATTGTGATTAAGATTATGATGCTAGTGGCTTGATAAATGTTCGAGGTTGGGAGTTAGCCCATATGTGCTGTCACATGCAAAGCTTTCAACATGCTCCTTCATCTCATTTAGTTGATATCATGTACTTTTGTTTATGGATGCCTATCATGGTGAAATGAGGTGGAAATGAAGTAGTTCAAATGAGTTTGTATAAATGGTTAGAGAGACGCCTGGGCCGCTAATCTAAGCCATGCATTATTCATGGTGGAAATTTACTTACATGCTATGGTGAATTATCTATGACACACCTTACAATAAAAAGCTATTCCAATGGTAAATAAAAAGGGTGTTGAGGTTTTTCATCTTGTTTGTTTGTCTTGTCATTTTGATATGGGCTTGTTCCATATCCTGGGACAAGAGGTACCCCAGTTGACGCTCTTGATGATACTATTATTACTTACAATGATATATAACTTGAACTTGCTTTGTTTCCTAAGTTGAGTAATCATGGTGTAGGTACTTGTATTCAAGGGGCATGAGACATCCAACCTTTACTTTGTCAAGCACACTACTCATATTTGCTCTCACATTAAATTATAATCATTCAAGATGCTATGATAGGGGAATGAGAGCTTGACACCAAGTATTACCACATTGCAATCATTAACTTAAGTAGGAAAGTTTGGAGGTTAGATGAAACTTATGCATGCTTTACCTTACTCACTTATTCATCTTTCCAAAGTGTCCACCAAACATATTCAGATTTTCATCATCACTCTATGGACCACATGTATGCAAAAGTAAGAATGTCCATACTACTATCTGCCATGTTACACTTCGTGAACTATCATTGAACATCCTTACATTGAATATTTGATATCACTTCATAAACTATCTTGCATATTGCTACTCCTTTAAGAATGAATCATTTGACTCTATGTAGCAATAGTAATCATCTTTGATATTCATTGTTAAGTATTAAATTGCAAAGTGCATGTTAATTTTATCATCTTCATACTCGAGGACGAGCATGGATTAAGCTTGGGGATGTTGATGCATGTAAAATGCATACATGAACTTTGCACTTTAATTACTTATATTCCAATCATATTTGCATCATATAAGGGTTATATCAATGTTTTATCATGATTTTGGAAATATCTTAATGATTTCCTATTTTTATGGAATTAACCCTGCACAGGCAGAAAACCCCGTTTTCTTATTTTAATGTTTTAGGGACCCAAACGTCAACGAAATCACCTGGAAATTTACGGGCGTCAATATTTGGAAGGAAGAAGACATGTGGGCGAAGGAAGCGAACAAACGGAGGTCCGAGGACCAAACGGGCATGGCCCACGCGGCCACAGTTCCAGGCCGCGTGGGACCCACCCGTTCGGCCCTCGTGGCTCCGTTGCCGTCGATCTTCGCTCCACCGACATAGTCTTGACCTAAAAATGCCTATAAAAAAGGTCCCCTGCCGTTTCGCGAAAGGAGGCGGAGAAACACGAAACACACGAAACAGAAGACAGGAGGCTGCCGCCGGAGAAGATCGGAGGGGGAAACGCTGCCGAAATCACCTCCAGAAGGCTCCTCCATCCCCCCTCCGGAGTCTCCATCAACACCAACGTCAAGACCAGCACCATCTCCATCACCATCTTCGTGATCCACTTCATCCCCCTCATAGTTTGAGATTGTTCGAACCCTAGCTATTGTTTAAGTGCTATTCTACCTGTGTATGATTGGCTACTTGTCATTGTTCGAGGGTGAGATTATATTTTCAGATTGTGTTGTACCACTTATGCCACTGAATATCATCATGTTCGCACGTTGTGAGTAGTTCCCGTATGTTCCTGAGGGCATAGGATGAATTGGCAATGATTTATATATGACATGTGTTGGTATTTTGTCAAGAGTTTATCTTTTATGTGATTCTATGATGGTGTTGTGCGAACGTCGACTGCACAACACTTCACCTATATGGGCTCATAGGAGAACACCGTAGTATAATAAATTGAGGGAGACTTGGGAGGACATGTGAAGCTGAGACCGAGTCATGAAGTTATATTATGAGGGTATTAGTATCGGGGACCTTAGAGTGTAATGCTATGGTGGGACTTTATGTCTTAATAATTCTTGTGCAGTCATTTACTTGGCCACATGATCCATCATAAGGGGTTGTAGTTTATTTATTTAGCTATACCTAATTATGGCTCCGTCCAAAGAAGATTAAAACTTGACAAGATATTCAACGTGTTTTTTAATAAATCTCTATGCCTAGCAATATCCATGCCGCCCTCAGGAACATTTGCCACATATAAGTTACACATTACTTGAGCTTGTCCTCTTGCCACATAAGAGGATTGGGCTTTCTCTCTTTGAGAGCTTTCACTTGCTACTATCTGTTATCTGCTTTGCAACTATACAACCAAAAATACCAAAAACACTTGCATCTTTTATTGTTTTATTTATCAATCTTGCTAACCAATACCTTCAGCTCCTCGTGGGTTCGACAACCTTTTCTAATTGAAAGGTACTACAATTGATCTCCTGCACTTGGGAGTCATCCCTGTCTCACACCCACCTTTATTAGTTTTGTTGTAAGGAATGTGCATGAAATAATATATTGATTTCTATGTAGCTAAGTAATTTGCAAAATCATGGTATTGCATATTGTTTTTTATTTAATATAAAAATTTGAACCACTAGCAATTGCATAACTGTAAGATATATGAATGAAAATATATATCTAATATAGAATGAGACTATAGTGCTTCCAATAGGCATGTACGAAGTCCTTGCATAGAAGATAAACCGTTTGTGAATGGAATATGCAATATTGTTAGGGCTGACTAGTGCTTAAATCTAACTTATCTGAATGTGAAGGAGAAGTCGTCCATAATTATATGCTTATTTTCATCCAGTGGCGTTTAAAGTAGTAAACCGCACGAATTATTCACAAGATAGTGTATTACTACTTTTTTAGTTTTTGCATTTATGTGTCAATAGAAGAATCCATGTATTTTGTTCATTTTTAAAAGGTACAACTAAGAAGCATGAAGTACCTAGCAGAAAGTTTCATGCCCAATTTTTACATGTCTGTAAAGTATTTCTCAAGGCACAATTCCTAAAGAAAAAACATTAAAACCTCCCATTAAGGAAAAACATTGTGGGGTGGGGAGGTGATAGGTGAGCAATAAAAATTCTAACAAAATTTCTGAGAATGTCCTTTGAGAATAGATTAGTCATAAATAACACAAGATGTTTAGTTCATTATTGCAAGGCATTATTTTAGCTTGTCACAACTTGTCACTGCCAAAGATTTAAAATATAATAGAAGATCAAGTTTCTTGCTAGAGTGAATGAATCTCATAAAATAAAACATATATAATATACACATAAGTCTCCTCACAACGATATACGTCGATCTTTCCTACACAAACTTACCAGTGCTCACGAAAATGCTTTAATTAGATGAAAATATTATGATCCATTATCTCAATTAAATGGTAGCCCCGTAAAAAAGAGTCATGTATGATTCTAAAGTTTGACTTAAAAAAAGCATGTGGTAAATTAAATAGACTTTCCTCCTGGAATGTGTTTTAGTTGGGGATTTCCCCAGCTTTGGTGCACACATATAAAGTACATCATAACTAAAGACAACTTAGACTAAAATTACAATTGGCTCTACTTTCAAAGTTCTAAATGGGTGAGACATAGACAGGAGCCGATCTAGCATATGGTTACCAGTGTCAAATGACACTGATGACTTTTTGCAAACCCTGTTTGGAAATGAACAATACTCTAAGCAATATGCAACCGCACTAATGTATTAGAGGTTTGGCACCAACAATGTTTTTGCCGGTTTAACCATTGGACAGATGTTCTATGACCATCTATTTAACATTGTTGGTTGGTCTCACCGGAATGGTGAAGAAAACATAAAGCAAAAATATAATAATCTATCTAACACAAAAATGAAGGATGTCCTCATGGAAAATAAATGGTTTGTCTCACATTGCTGCTGTTCTTGCAACAAAATGGAATCATGTGGTCATTTTGTATCAACTTCTCCTGTTTCTATAGTAACATGGGGTAATAGATTACATTCTTGCACTAATCCAACCCTGACATGCGCACATGTGTGTGTGCGGGGGGTGGGGGTGACTTAATTACTCCAAGTATAGGACGGTTTTAATTCTTACGTCGGACATCTTCCTATTAAATATTTACCAACAATATATCTAGGCTCAATGAAAGAAACAAACGCTTAAACAATTTTAATAAAATATGTTTATCTTTGGTAGTGCACTTATCCTACTCAATTCTTCCTCATGTATTGACTATTTCTACCTTATTAAGCTACGAACATTCTCCACAAATAGTCTTAAAGGAGATAGTTAAGCATCACTTGAGATTCTTTTTGAAAGATGGAAGCACTACAAGGAAGTCCACTTAGTAAGATAAAAAAAGGTGTGTAAATCAAACACAACGTTGTTCTAGGGATTACAAACCTTAGATACCGAAAGGTAAGCTTATTACACTAGTGGTGGAAGCTGTAGTACAAGAGTGGAATACCTGAGGATGAGAAGTGGAAATTTAATCTTACAAAATAACCTGAACAAACTCGATGGGGTCTTATAAATATAAAATTTATAGTATGAAATATATGACATCCTTATTGCAGTGAGATGTTGCAGCAAATCACAAGTAATTTTAGATCATTCATCAACTCGAAATAAATATTTTCTTAAGATTGTTTTCTCAAAATTATAAGTAAACGAAGGATGTCCTCTTGCACAAAGGATGTCTCGGGATCACAATTGTGCTACTTTTGCAATCAAAATGAGTCATGTGCTTGTCTTTTTAGTAACTTGTGGAATCCCCAAAATGTAAAAATATATATTAAGCCAACGATATATGTTGATTGTTTGTGTTGGGTTAAACAACTTGGCTAGAGTATTTAGGTCTACCAGTAAAAGTTTCTAGGTTGGCGCTCAATTGGAATAGCAATTATTTTTAGGTAGATTTAGACTTCCTAGTCAATGCTTGCATATCGAGAGACTCTAGTCGACTACCATCTTAACATATCTCTATCAACTTTGTCGACACATATGGAATATAGAAATTACAATAGAATATTCTTTTGAAATTATGGAGACACTAACAACAAATACCACCTGGTTTGATGGAAATAACTGTAAAGCAAAAAAAAAGGTGATGATGGGATTACAAACCTTTGACATTAAATTTAGTGGATTCTTACCAAATCTAGAATTTACTGCCTGAAATCGATGTCTTCTTGCATATAAATGTTATTGGACCAAGCCACGAGTCATCTTGGTAAAACACACTCCCAATAAAGATAAAGATTATGTTATGTCAACTTTTTGAAACTTTAGGCCAGCGACGGATATTTCGTTCAAATGGTATGTCTGGACTCACCATAGTGCTATTATTACAATAACAAAGAAACACATGATTATATTTATTTTCACTTATGGGGTTTCTAAAGTAAGTTGGGTCTAATAGGTAAAATTCTGGACCTCATTCAATAAATTTACCTATATTAATAGGTAAATTTTGGCTCTAACTATACCTAGTGTGGGGCACAAAATAACTAAGCCCAAAGTAATTTTGTACGTTAGGTTGGACCATTTCCTATGTAGTATTTAAGAATGTCATTAAGTTTGTATGTGGATCTTATGAAAGAAAAAAATACATATGTTTATCTTTTATCTTGGACTTATGTTCATCGATGCTTGGATGTATAGTGACTATAATTTGATATTACCATCTATATATAACCTTCTTCACAGAAGTCTTGAAGCAGATTATTAAGCACTAAATAATGTTATTTTTACAAGATGGAAACACGGAAAAATGTCAGTTAATATAATGGAAAAAAGAATCTTCATATCAAAGAAATATGGTGGCCTATATGGATAAAAACCTTGGATTATATTTACTATTAAAATTGAGTCTATGGTAGTGTCACACTTCTCACTATTTACTGCCAAATGCCACTACACTTCAGTATTTTAGAACACAACACCCTTGTCCGGTCATTTAGTACTTCACCCACATTTCTCCTATTTTTCAGCTCATATCACCAAAATCCCAACTAATCCCGGGAAAGTCATGTATTTTGCAAGCCCGAGCCTGGCCGGCTCAAATGTCAGGCCCGAGGCCGGCCCGATGGCATGATTTGGCCTGGCTGTCGTGGGGTAGATAACACGGCAGATATTACCCTTGGGTAACTTGAGTTGGTGGGCAAGGCGTAGCTAGCGTCTGGGAGTTTGTTTAGCTTTGCGAGGACAAAGGGTTTACCCAGGTTCGGCCTCTCCATTGGAGATAAAGACCTACTTCCTGCTATGCTATTATTGATCTCGATCTCGATAACCCGGCTACGACAACAGAGCCGGATCTCGATATAGGTTACAGGGTTTGCTTGGTAGCGGTTGTTTCTCTCTGCGGTTCTCTCGCCTAAGCTTAGATCGTAAAGGTTCTGTCTAACTAGAGCTCAGGGACCGGTTTATATAGATGACCGGGTCTCCTGGCGCTGTACAAGGTAAGCCCGAGTTCTACCCAGACTAGGAGTCCTACTCTAGGTCTTCTAGCCTTCGTGTCCTCCAAGTCCTGAACCACCTTTGGGTCTTCTAGAAAATTTCCTCCGTAAGTCGGGTTACCGCCAAACCTGCTGGCCCAGCGACATAACCCGGCCCACGCTGATGGTTAGCTGGCCTGGCCGGGCCTTCTGCCTGGCGGGTCACGCTTCCCTTTTCATGGGTCTACCGGGTTATTATCCCCCCATCAGTAGCCCCCAGGTTAACCTGGTTGCCAGGTTGGCACGTTCTGCTTCTAATCTTGAGCTTTGCTTCTTTGATCAGAACGGCTATCCTGGCTAGCCGGGTTAACCACCTGAAACATAAAGTTAACATATAACAATTTAAGTACCGTGTTACGTTGCTTTTCACTTCTGCTAGGCCAGCTCTTCTTGGCGGTCCATACTGTAACCCGACTCAAATACACCAGGTTCATATGCCACCGGGTTTCATGTTCAACACTTAGTGAAAATCTCAACTGGACTGTAACCAACCATCAGTCATAGTCCTGATCAAGGAATATTCTTTTTGTCTTTTCTATTTGGCGTTAACTTCCAGCGAAAGATACTTATCTTATCCATTCACTTTTACCTCAATACCCCTAGGGTTTTCACAGCACCTATAAGTAGAGGACCAAGGGATGCGTAGTCATTTTCCCCTTTTCGCTCGTCTTCTTCGTCTTCCTCGCGCTCGCACTGTAGCCACCGCAAATCCAATCTCAAACCGAACCTCCAAATCTCCATGAAAAGATCCGCTACCCCTGATTCTCTCTTCCATCCGCGCTACTGATGCATGTAAAATGCATACATGAACTTTGCATTATATTACTTATATTTCAATCATATTTGCATCATATAAGGGTTATATCATTGTTTTATATTGATTTTGGGAATATTTCATTGTTTCCCTATTTTTCTGGAATTAACCCTGCACTGGCAGAAAACCCTATTTTCTATATTTTGATGTTTCAGGGACCCAAACGACGTCCAAATGACCTGAAAATTTACGAGCATCAGTTTTTGGAAGGAACAAAGCGTAGGGACGAAGGAAGCGACCAACGGAGACCCGAGGGCCAAAAGAGGTGGGCCCACATGGCCAGATTCCTTGGCCACGTGGGACCCCCTATCCTGGGCCTCGAGGCTCCGTTGTCGTCAATCATTTCTCCAGAACCTTTGTCTTGACATAAAACCGACTATAAAAATAGTCCCCGACGCCCTTCGGAAAGGAGCGCCACAGAAACACAGAAACCACGAAACAGAGACCTGTCGTTGTAGATTGGAGGGGGAAAACTCCGGCGGGGCGCTGCTGGGGTCGTCTCCACCCCCTCCAACGACTTCTCCGCTGTCTCCATGATGAAGAGGGAGTAGTCCACCCCTGGACTATTGGTTTGTGGAAGTAACTTATGTATCTCTCCTCTCTTGAGCTTCACTAATTAGCATCGTATGAGCTGCTGAACATGATTACGGTCATCTATGTAATACCGTTGTGGTGGATCTTTTTATGAGTTAATATATGTTTGAGATTGCAATAGTTTTGTTTCAGTTATGAAAGTAGATGTATATTATGTACCCTGTTCTTGTTTACTTGTTTGATCAAGCATGTGTATGAGAGCGTGTGAGGGGGAACGTGTGCATTAGATGGAGTAACGGGGGGTGGCTATTGCGGTGAAAGTGACAGAAGTTCCGCGATCCACTTGGGTTTTTACCTTACTTTGTTGCCTCACTAGGGATAAAGAAAATACCTTGCTACCGGAGATGTGGGTGTGACCATTGCCACTACTCCATGACTAGATCTAGCATGTTCTTATTTTAACTTCATGTCATGAAACTTAATGCTATGCTCTGATTTATCTTAATTACTAAGGTGTTATGATTTAGTTCGCATCTTGGTGGAGTATAAGAGAGATTAATAAACAAAAGATCTCTATGTTAGGACGTGATGCCCATATAATTAGTAACTTGTTGTGAAACCTTTTTGTTGCAATCTCATATGTCAATTCTAGTGTTCCATTGTCTACCACTTTATTAAAGAGAGAGTGCATTTGTGAAACCATGAACCCCGGTCCATTTTTAATCATAAGAAACACCTTTCCAACAACTTTTATCCACTTTACATTTTCTGCCATTTAAAAATCCGAAAATACAAAAATACTTTTACATCTTGCATTCACAATACAAAACCCAAAAATATCATCCATCATTGTTTACACCATCCTTGCATATTTATTTATCATCATTGCATATTTATTTACTGTTTTGCATTCATTTTATTTTCATATCATTCTCACACCTTGTGCTTGACAACCACTTGGTGAGGTTGAGGGCACAAAACAATTTACTTTGTTTTGTAGGTTTTCAAGAGAAGGATAAGAAGATAAATCTTTCACTACTGATTCCCCGAGAGTTCGATATTAAACCCTCGAGTCACCCCTCGTGGGGAAAACTGTCTTTCCTATACTATACACTCTGCACTTGGAGTCTCAACCTAACCCATTCAAGGGCCATCAAGACAAGTTTTCTGGCGCCGTTGCCGGGGAATCATTGCTGTAAAGGTTTATCCAAGGGTATCTCACAACAAAGTCAACTTCATCACCAACTTGTGCAAACACCTAAGCTTGGGGAGGTTGCACCTACGTGAGCATCATCTTATCCATCTTTACCTTCAAATCATTTTATTTTGTTTTGTTATTGTCTTGCATATCATATTTATATTTCGGTTTGCATATTTTATTTTCAGTTTTGCATTTTGTGTTGCATTTGTTATTTCGGTTTGCATTGTTTAGTATCATTTTATTTTCAGTTTTGCATAAAAAATTAAAAACACATAAAAACTTGCAAAAATGGGAGAAAAACTAAGTTGTGTGATTACACAAACACTCCAAATGATCAATTTATTGCTAGGCCCATTGCCACACCTGAGATAAAGCTGATAGTTATGAAGTAAGTCCTAGTTTGTTGAACTTGATAACTAGGGAACAATTTGGCGGTAGTGCTATGGAGGATGCCTCTATGCATCTTCATGATTTTGTTGAAATATGTGACATGCAAAATTTAAAAATGTGGAAAGTGATATTCTAAAACTGAAGTTATTTCCTTTCTCACTTAGAGGAAAAGCTAAAGAGTGGTTGCATTCATTACCTACTGGTAGCATTAATTCTTGGGATGATCTAAAAGAAGCTTTCATTAAGAAATATTATCCCCTGTTAAAATTTTGCAAAATAGAAACAATATTCTTTCTTTTAGGCAAAATGAAAATGAACATGTTGCCATGGCTTGGGATAGGATAAAACTTATGCTTAGAACTTGTCCATCACATGGGGTCAACGAATGGACCATATTACACTCTTTTTACAATGGTCTAAATTACATGTCTAGAAATATTCTTGATTCCGCTGCTGGAGGGGCTTTTATGGGAAAAACTATAGTAGAAGCTAAGAACATATTGGAAAGTATTTTGCAAAACTATAGTCAATGGCATACTGATAGAGCACCTAATCCATCTAAGAAAGTAAACTCCATAGAAGAAACAAATGATTTGTCATCTAAAATGGACACTATTCTTGCTTTCATTAATAAACAAAATATTGAAAATGTGCCTTTGCAAGAACTAGTTGGTAATAATCCTGAAAATGTTGATGTTAACTTCATTAGGAACTATGGTAATAATGGGTATGGTAATAACAATTATAATTCCTATAATAAAGCCCCATATGTTCCCAACAACCGTCCTTCTATTCCATATCCTAATGCTAGTGATAATAATTGGAAGCCTATGCCACCACGTAATGATAATTTTGAGGCTAATAAAATTCTTATGGAACAAGTTGCTAGTCATAATACCATGATACAAGAGTTGAATAAGTCTGTTGCTTCTATTAGTTCTGATATTAAAGGCTTACAACTCCAAACTGCAGGACTAGACAAAGCCTTGTCAAAACTAGCTGATAACCAAGCCACTTTATTGAGTATGTCTGCAGGGAAACCACAAGCACCACCTATGGTTGGAATGAATTCTATTAATATTGCTGAAAATGTTCCTCTTACTTTGGAGGAAACTCTTAATGAATTATTGAACTATCCTGAATATTTGTTGCCATTTATGTCTCAACTTGTTGGTTTAAAAGAAGAAGTTAACGAAACTGAATATGATGAATCTCTTCTGTTAATTGAGTTAGAAAAAAGTTGAGGAAGTTAAAATGCTTAGTGAAGTCAAGGAACCATTGCTTGACTTAGAGAATTGTAGCTTGCATGAATTAATATCTATCTTACAAAAATTTGCAAGTGATCCTTCCATTAATGTTAACCAAGCAGGTTTTGGTTCTTATATTGCTAATCATGTTTTAAAAGAAAAGATTGCTAGGTACAACCAAGAAGCTATGATACCACCTAAGCTTGGGGATATATGGATTCCCAAAGTACTAGTAACCATTGGAAAAGAGACACACCATGCTATATTAGATCTAGGATCTAGTGTCTCTGTTTTATCTAAAGAATTATATGAAGTTCTTGAATTAAAGAATCTTGAAAAATGCTCTATTGAACTTGCACTTGCTGATGATTCCATTAAACATGCTTTAGGAAAAGTAAGTGATGTTATGGTAGAGTTGCATATGACATTTGTACCTGTTGATTTTCTAATCATGGATATGGGGAATAAAACCTCTAGTCCAATTATTCTTGGAAGACCTTTTCTTCGTACCACAGGTGCTATCATTGATTCAAAAGAAGGGAATGTGAAGTTTCAGTTTCCACACAAGAAGTGCATGGAACACTTCCCAAGGAAGAGGGACACATCAAAGTTCAAGCTCCCTCATGAGCTTCGTCCACAATAAATATCAAGTAAGAAGCCTAGCTATATGGCTATAAAGAAAGCGCTTTACGGGAGGCAACCCGGTTGTTTTTATTTTTGATTTTCTTTGTGTCCTCTTGCTGTAACAAGAGACTTAGTTTTTAGTTTTGTTTCTGGAATTTTTAATAAAGTGCCAAGTTTTACCTATTTTGGTTTGAAAAAGTTGCTATTTGCATTCGGAGATTTTATTCCAGCACGAATCTGTGCACGGTATGATTTTTAATTCCTATTCTGTAACTCCGAATGAGCTGATATTTGAACTGTAGTTGCAACTTTTCATCCTCTATAAGCATGAATTTTTTCAGAATTTTTCGACATATTTAAGTAGGGTAGAAAAATACGTTTTGCTGCTGCTGTTTTTCTGGACAGATTCTGTCCCATTTTGTTTGATGCATTCTTTGAACTTTTAACTTGAATCTTTTTGATCCAATTGAGTTTATAAGTAGGCATACAACATTATACACTTTCTGGACATTCATATGAATTTTTGTTTAAGGATTTTATGCAGCAAGTAATTCATTTGTCTATCACTACTAATGTCACCCCACAGAAAAGAAATGGGAGAAACGGTGTTTTGAAGTTTTTTCACAGGGATTAGAGGAGATGCACCAAGAGCTATCCAAGGATGGTGAAGACCATAAGCTTGGGGATGTGAAGACAACCCCACTGGACCAACACACTCTC
This sequence comes from Poa pratensis, assembly GCA_947311845.1. Lineage (NCBI taxonomy): Eukaryota > Viridiplantae > Streptophyta > Magnoliopsida > Poales > Poaceae > Poa > Poa pratensis. Next base: position 16,041,373 of record CAMZMU010000073.1, read on the forward strand.
GGTTTGCACACGTCTAACTTCTGTTTTTCGATCAATGCACTTTATCGCATAAACTTGGAGCGTCTTTTATTTGCTTTTTATTTCGGTTTGATTTTTGTTTGTCTTGAGACCACCACTATCATTTATATATGAGAGAGCTACTGGAAATTTGGGTTGAATTAAGTTGGATGCTATTAAAAAGATTGGGAAAGGGATGTTTGAGTTGATTCAAAAAGATACATATAGTTGCATGATTCATGTGCTTTTAATGAATATTAATTTGCAAGTGTTTTATCAAGAGCTATCTTTTATTCATGTTTTGATGCTGAATGTTACTTTACTTTGTTTAACATGGATTGGTTAGTTCTATGGACACTTATGCATGCATTTAGACGGTCAACTTTCTCCCTCTTGCTAGCCCAAAAATTCCAACAAGTAAAAACTTGTTTTCCAACACCTTCAACCAAAGTTTTTCCAGTGAGTCCACCATATCTACCTATTAGCTTTATGCTATTCCGAGTATGTTTATCATGTTATTTTGTATTATCTATACCTGAATTAAAATGCTTATGTTATTGATTGTTATGGGAAAAGTTGGTTAAAAGCTCTCACGAACTTGATGCACACTTACTTTTATTGCACTTAATAAACATGACCCATTGTGATTAAAATTATGAAGTTGTGAGCTTGACAAGAGTCTTGGTTGGGAGTTAGCTCATATGTGCTGTCACATGGCAAGCTTTCAACGTGCTCTTATTATTTAGTTGATATCATGTACTTTTGTTTATGGATGCTTATCATGGTGCCAAATAAATGTGGAAACTTAGTAAGTTTAATGAGTTTGTATAAATGGCTAGAGAGACGCCTGGGCCGCTAATCTAAGCCATGCATCATTCATGGTGGAAATTTACTTACATGCTATGGTGAACCTTCAGTGATGCACCCCACAATAAAAAGCTATACCAATAGTAAATAAAAGGGTGTGAGATTGTTCATTTTGTTTGTTTGTCTTGTCATTTTGACATGGGCTTGTTCCATGTCCTGGACAAGAGGTACCCCAGTTGACGCTCTTGATGACGCTATTATATTACTTACAATGACCTTAACTTGAACTTGCTTTGTGCCCAAGTTGAGTAACAGTGGTGTAGGTACTCGTATTCACGGGGCATGAGACATTCAACCATACTTTGTCAAGCACACTACTCATATTTGCTTTCACTTTAAACTTTAACCATTCAAGATGCTATGATAGGGGTAATGAGAGCTTGACACCAATGAATACCACATTGCAAACATTAACTTAAGTAGAAGCATTTGGAAGTTAGATGAAACTTATTCATGTTTTACCTCTACTCATTTATATATCTTTCCAAAGTGTCCACCTTTTATATTCAGATTTCATAAGAATACTCTATGACCATTATAGGATGTTTTTACTTTTCATTATGCATACATTTGGTCCATAGTACTTTCTTCTATGTTACACTTTGTGAATTATCATTGAACATCCTTACATTGAATATTTGATATCACTTCATAATCTATCTTGTATATTGCTACTCCTTTGAAGAATGAATCATTTGACTCTATGTAGCAATAGTAATCATCTTTGATATCCATTGATAGTATTAAATTGCAAAGTCCATGTTAGTTTTATCACCTTCATACTCGAGGACGAGTATAGGTTAAGCTTGGGGATGTTGATGCATGTAAAATGCATACATGAACTTTGCATTATATTACTTATATTTCAATCATATTTGCATCATATAAGGGTTATATCATTGTTTTATATTGATTTTGGGAATATTTCATTGTTTCCCTATTTTTCTGGAATTAACCCTGCACAGGCAGAAAACCCTATTTTCTATATTTTGATGTTTCAGGGACCCAAACGACGTCCAAATGACCTAAAATTTACGAGCATCAGTTTTTGGAAGGAACAAAGCGTGGGAGCGAAGGAAGCGAACAAACGGAGGCCCGAGGGCCAAAGAGGTGGCCCACGCGGCCAGATTCCTTGGCCGCGTGGGACCCCCATCTGGGCCTCGAGGCTCCGTTGCCGTCGATCTTTTTCCAGACCTCGTCTTGACCTAAAACGACTATAAAAATAGTCCCCGACGCCCTTCGGAAAGGAGCGCCGCAGAAACACAGAAACCACGAAACAGAGACCTGGAGTTGCAGATTGGAGGGGGAAAACTCCGGCGGGGCGCTGCCGGGTGGTCTCCATCTCTCCAACGACTTCTCCACCGTCTCCATGATGAAGAGGGAGTAGTCCACCCCTGGACTATGGGTTTGTGGAAGTAACTTATGTATCTCTCCTCTCTTGAGCTTCACTAATTAGTACCGTATGAGCTGCTGAACATGATTACGGTCATCTATGTAATACCTTTGTGGTGGATCTTTTTATGAGTTAATATATGTTTGAGATTGCAATAGTTTTGTTTCAGTTATGAAAGTAGATGCATATTATGTACCCCTTCTTGTTTACTTGTTTGATCAAGCATGTGTATGAGAGCGTGTGAGGGGGAACGTGTGCATTAGTTGGAGTAACGGGGGGTGGCTAGTGCGGTGAAGTGAGAGAAGTTCCGCGATCCACTTGGGTTTTACCTTACTTTGTTGCCTCACTAGGGATAAAGAAAAATACCTTGCTACCGGAGATGTGGGTGTGACCATTGCCACTACTCCATGACTAGATCTAGCATGTTCTTATTTTAACTTCATGTCATGAAACTTAATGCTATGCTCTGATTTATCTTAATTACTAAGGTGTTATGATTTAGTTCGCATCTTGGTGGAGTATAAGAGAGATTAATAAACAAAAGATCTCTATGTTAGGACGTGATGCCCATATAATTAGTAACTTGTCATGAAACCTTTTTGTTGCAATCTCATATGTCAATTCTAGTGTTCCATTGTCTACCACTTTATTAAAGAGAGAGTGCATTTGTGAAACCATGAACCCCGGTCCATTTTTAATCATAAGAAACACCTTTCCAACAACTTTTATCCACTTTACATTTTCTGCCATTTAAAAATCCGAAAATACAAAAAACTTTTACATCTTGCATTCACAATACAAAACCCAAAAATATCATCCATCATTGTTTCCACCATCCTTGCATATTTATTTATCATCATTGCATATTTATTTACTGTTTTGCATTCATTTTATTTTCATATCATTCTCACACCTTGTGCTTGACAACCACTTGGTGAGGTTGAGGGCACAAAACAATTTACTTTGTTTTGTAGGTTTTCAAGAGAAGGATAAGAAGATAAATCTTTCACTACTGATTCCCCGAGAGTTCGATATTAAATCCTCGAGTCACCCCTCGTGGGGAAAACTGTCTTTCCTATACTATAAACTCTGCACTTGGAGTCTCAACCTAACCCATTCAAGGACCATCAGCTACGCACCTGATTCCTGCTTCAATCTTGTCCATAAACTTTCCTCATTTCTCTCTCCACGCACCCGCATCCCCTGCTAGGGTTAGGTCATCCCCATTGCTGCCATTAACCACCTCAAGAGCTCGACAACCATGGTGAAGGAGAAGGTGAAGGCTGGGGGTCCCAGGGCCGCGAAGAAGACCGCGAGGAAACCTCTCAGCTCCAGTGCTGGCGCATCTGGCGCCGCCGCCACGGCGGCTGCTCCGGTCAACTGGACCAAATCTACAGTGACCAATCTGATGCTGCAAGAGTATGTGAACTGCGGTGAGCTTCCTCCCAAAGAAGAGATCAGCTGGCGCGCTGCTGGGGAAGATATCCGCCCCAGCCCAAAAGAAAGTGAAGTAGTTTTTTTTTCTGGATCATGTTCAGCGCGGTCTTCGCCCCCTGGGTTCGCTGTTTTTTCGCCGGGTCTTGAAGCACTATGGCCTTAGGCCTCAGGATATCGCACCCAACTCCATGCTGAACATCAGCAACTTTGTGGTATTCTATGAGAACTATTTGCAAATGGCTCCAAGCCTCGAGCTTTTTCTCGAGTTTTTCTACTGCAACCCATCATGCAAGGACCAGCTGAGCCCGTATGGTGGAGTTGCGATTCAGCGCCGGAGAGAATGTGATTTGTCGGCTCTTGTTTTAGCCAGCCATCCCAAGGGGTGGCAAAACACGTACTTTTATTGCAAGGACACCTCTCCCGAGTCAGATGACGCTCGTTACCCGGCTTTCCGGAACTCGGGCTTGACGTATGAGGCCAAGATGAACAGCTACGCTGCTGATGCTGACCGGGTCAAGCTCGAGCCTACAATTCGCCGGGCCAAGGCTTTGCTCGCACATGGCCTCATGGGCACAGATCTTGTCAAATGCTGGATTGGCTGGTTCATTCAACCCGATTCTGAAATGGCGCTAACAGACGACCAGATTGTGAAGAATGCCAAGAAGCTCCTTGGCGAAAACAAGACTGCCATTGCACTGAATGGGCTCGCCACATTTAGTGCCAAGAACAAACCGCCCACGGTAAAAACAATCTCATGTCTCTTTCTACAAATGATAACCCGGTACTTTATGCACATCAGCTTACTGTCTTTTAACTGTTTTTACTCAGGATTCCAAGTGGTGGAGCGTGGACTTTACTCCCACGTCCTCTCCATCAGGAGAGGACACTGAATCAAGTGAAGAAGAAGAAGGTGAGCTAGACTCCGTAGGCCAGCTCTTCCTCAACTTGATTAACAGCGAGGTCCCCAACAAGGACTCTTCTACTGATAATCCGGCAAATCTTATTCCAGGCCCTACTGACCCAGCTCCTGGCGTACTGCCGGGGTCCTCAAACCGCTACACCTCCTCCTCAGAAGAGGACCCGGGCCACCATCGCTAAGGTGGTGTATTCTCGTTTCCTGATGGAGACATCTCAATCTCAAGCACAAACACAGGAAAAGGAAGCTGAGAAGGAAGCTGAGGCGAACAAGAGGCGCCAGACCCGGTCTTCGACAAGCCATGTTTCTCTTAGCACAGGTATCCCTCAACGTTCTTTAACCAGCTGGGCCAAATCAATCCAGAAGACGCCCAGCAAAAAGTATCCTTTAGCTGGCAAGATCCGGGTCGCTAAACCCTCTCGTTTGTCAGATTCCTCGTCAGATGGTGTTAGCACACCCAAGGACTTCCAGATCAACACCGGGTTAGAAATGCTCTCACATCTTTTCCATACTTCACTATTTTGTTATCCTTTTGACTAACCATTTACTTTGTTTCAGCGCCAAGGCCATTGTGGAGGAAGACACGGATTCTCCTCCAGCCGCGTCTCCTCCTCACACTACAATAGAGCCATCTCCAATGGAGGCACATGTCGAGGAGCCGGCTCAGAAAGAAGAATCTGCTGCTGAAAACTTGGTCGCATCTCCAAAAAGCCCTCCTGCAGCTGCTCTAGAGCCATCCCCTACTGCTCAGTCACCCGGGTTAGGGTCTGGCACGATAAAAGATGACGAAGAAGTGCAGATCACTGGGTCTAGACAAGGCCCGGCCCCTGGTGTTTCCAAGGTCATTGCCAAGGTCACCACGCCTGAAATTAAGCTAGATCCCTCTGCCAAGGGCAAAGACCTAGTTCCTTCTTTGGACTTGGCAGCTCTGAATTCCATGTCCACGCCGGCTCTTTGCGAGGAATATTTCTCTCGCCTTGCTCACCCCAAAAACTTGGAGACTGAACTTGTCTCCTTAATTCCGAAACGATACCAGGTACTCATTTTTTTCATACCGTTTTTACTTCTTACATAACTATACCCAACCTAGCCCCCAAGCGCCAAGATTAGCACTTGTTGGTGAACTTGGTGCTTACAATACAACTGCCTTAGCGAAAAATTTCGATCCTGTAGCCCCTAAGCTCCAAGATTATCACTTGTTGATGAGCTTGGCACTTATAATAGATATGCCTTAGAGAAAAAATTGCGATCCTGTAGCCCCAAGTGCCGGGTTGCATGCCTGCAGCAACCTGGGACTAACACTTAAAAAATTTCAAACTTTTTTTGCGCGTGTAGCCCCCAAGTTCCGGGTTAGCTATCCATAACAACTTGGTACTTGTGCATCTTTGACTTCGTAAATAAATTTCGAACTTCAAAATACTGCAGCCCCAAGTTCCGGGTTAACTTTCCTACAGTAACCTGGGGCTTGACCATATATTACTCTCTTTTTTTGCAAACAGGAGCACGTGACCAATGCCAATGAAGAAATTGCCCGGCTCCAAGGAATCCTGAAGTCTGAAACTGAAACCCGGGCAGAAGATGCGAACCAACTTCAGGCTCTAGAAGAAAAAGTCATTGCTCTAACACAAGAAAACTCTGACCTGAAGAGGGATATGCAGGAACACGAGGAGAACTTCAAGGAGCAACAGAACACATTGCAGAAGCAATTGGATGCTGCCACCAGTGAGCTTACCCGGCTCAAGCAAATGATCTCCTACATGGTCGCCTCACTAGTTGGTAAGTCCAAAACTCTCATCCCGGCAAATCTTATTTGAGTCAGACCCGGATTTTAAATTAACATAACCTTGTTCGTTCCTGCTCAGGTCCACGTGATGGCAACATGCGCAAAACAACCACTGAGAAAATCAAATGCATGTACTCACTGGTGCGCCAACTATATTTTGGCAGCTGTGAAGTTATCAAGGCCGCAAGAAACTGGGAGAACCCGCCAAGCACCTATACTGAGGTGCTTGGGCATTTATCTACCATGCCAAACTGGATCCAACTTTTGAAGAAATCAGCATGCAGAGCTGGGGTGATGCGTGGTCTTGCTTTGGCAAAGGCCTACCATCCCAACCTGGACCCATCTCCACTCGTGAAGGGTTTGCCCCAGTACAATGCGGATGGCAGCAAATTTGACAGGAAATTCTACGGCCGGGTTGTAAAGCAAACCCGGTACGTAGCCACTTAAATCGCCAACAGCTTGAAGCTGACCTCGCTGTAGTATGGTTACAATGAAGCCAATGAAGAGGTCATCGACGATGAACCACAACGCATTGATCTCCTTAAAAGCTACAAAGACTCCATTGCTACGGACAAATCTGCTCCCAGTGCCTCTGCTGCTCCAAGTTCATCTACTCCGGTCGTTCCTCCTCCATCGCGAGCTGCAGTGGAAGATGAAGATGAAGCCCCCAAGACCCGGGCCACAGAAGCAGAGGCAACAGAAGATGACCCGGCAAGCACCAATGATGACACCCCAGCCACGACTACTTCCACTAACCCGGCGCCTAAGGCCGGTGTTTAAAAACTTATGCAGATGTTGTATCTCTGCGAAAAAACAATCTTATTCGGCCCTTTGGGAACTTATTGTAATAACTTAGAACTTTTAGACTATACCTGTGGTGATGCGTCTATGCGCTTGTGAAAAACCTCATTTTAATCAGATGAAACCTTTTGTGTTAAAATATATGTCTGTCTATGGTTTTGATGACCCTTTTGATTTCTTTAACTATGAGCCGCCTTTCGCATGGATACCTTGTCGCAACTTCTCTGAAAAAAACAGGGTCGAACCAAGTCCCATTGGGCCTCATGGTTGATTGAATTTCCAGGCGAGCAATCAGGCCATATAAGTGTGAGTCACATCAGCTCAACAACAAGATAACCAAGAATAAAACTGGTGGCATAAATTAGAGGGGGATGGGGTCGCCCTGAGGACCTCCCCTGTAGCGGACCTGCACTTAAAAATTGGCAAGTCCCTGTGTATAGTGCAAATCACTGGATCGATTCGTTTGCACACACAGTCTAAGATGACATATCACAACAAAGTATCAATTATTACACGTGGATCCAGTACTTTGGAAAATATCCATTACAAATTGCATAACACAAAGCTAGCTTTGAAAGAGTAAAGCAGCGGAAATACAAGTAGCAGTACTGGAACTTACTTGGTCAAGCAGAGCCCATAATACAAGTGGCTGCACTGGAAGCAATCTTCACTTGGAGTAACTTCAAATCCCTTTGTTCCTGGGTCCCACATGTCAGGTATTTTCCTTTTTCTTTTCTGTTTTTCTTATTTCTTTATATCTTTTGTTTAAAACTCCAAATCAAGTCAAACCAATTTCTAAAAATTTGTAACATCAAAATTTATCATTTAACATATTCAAGTACCTTTTTCCAACACATTTTAAAATTTGAAATTCCAGAATATCTTTAAATGCAAATTTGACACTTTATGATAATTTAAAAATAGGATTTTAATAAAATCATTTGTGGCTTATTAAAAATCAAATAAATTACCACAAATATAAATATTGAAAGTTAGCTATTTTAAACTAAAATTTTAAATAAATACAATTGAATCAAAATAAATTTGTAAATAAAAACATGCTTTAAATAAATTAAAACACTTTATAAATATTGTTTTAGGCTTTATTAAATTATTATTATCTTTAATAAAATTTTGAAAATAAAGATTACTTGGATATTTAAACAATTAAAGTTTTTGAAGATGCAAAAATGTCTTCTATTATTTGGTTTCTATTATGATTTGAATGTTTTCTTTTAATAAAAACAAAAGTTTAAAATTTTAGTGATTTTTAAACATTCCAAAATATTGGGATGTTACAGACTACCACCCTTAAAAGGAATCTCGTCCTCGAGATTCGGGCAAGCTGGGAACAAAAAGCAAGTGTTGGGAATGATTCTGATAACTCGGGAGGGTTGAGTAATGTAGCTGCTGACATGGAAACTACAAAACCAACATAGAATGATTCCGCTAATTGGGGAGGCTAGAAAGAAGGATGGGTTTGGGATCTCCAGGTTTAGACAACTGGGTTTGGATTATCTGGGTGGGCTACCACCCTTAAAAGAAACTTTTGTTGGTAGTCTAGAAATCATGTCTTCATCTCTTGGATACGGTTTCATCGTCCTTACTTTTCCGGTATAGCATGGATGAGTAGAGATAGAAAGGTTCTAAGGAAGAATCCTACCCCAAACACAACAGATCAAGGCAATTCTTCTAACAAACAATATCTAACAAACATCAAGCAACAGGTTCAAACACAAACAAACAAATCTAGTATTGTCATACAACCTAAGTTGGTATGAACAATACACTATCACGATGTCGTTGTTCTAATTAAATGGTGGTCTAGTTTATCTCCTTCTTACGTGCTTCATGTTCTTCTTCAACTTTCTTCAAAATCTTCTAAGTGTTTGAGCTATGAATCTGGGTTCTTCAATGGTCTTCCATGCATGTAAGACTTCGTGTTGAATCGTACAATTGCAATGAAGCAGCAGACTCAGACTTTAAGGAGATGGTCATCTAGAATAAGAGAAGAAAATTATCAGAAGGTAGATAGTAGATGAGATTACAAGAAGGATAAAATGAAAAGTTTTGTTTTTAGAAAACTGAATAAAAATAGATTTTCAATCCTTTGGTCAAACCTATTTCTATCCAAACCAAGGGTTTCGAACCTACAGGCAACACAGTGCTCTGATACCATATGTAGCGGACCTGCACTTAAAAATTGGCAAGTCCCTGTGTATAGTGCAAATCACTAAATCGATTCGTTTGCACACACAGTCTAAGATGACATATCACAACAAAGTATCAATTATTACACGTGGATCCAGTACTTAGGAAAATATCCATTACAAATTGCATAGCACGAAGCTAGCTTTGAAAGAGTAAAGCAGCGGAAATACAAGTAGCAGTGAGTCTCCATCATTTTCATGTGCCACAGGCGAAACATGTTGGTTGTAGACTCAAAATTCTTAAACGAAACCTCACTCATCGTCGGAATAACCTGCAACAGGAAAAATGTTGCAACAAGGTGGGTCAGAACCATATAAAATGGAACTGGCAAGTGACACTCTGTGGACACATAGTGGAATAACTCTAATAACCTATATGCATATTTGGCTGGTGGAGTTCAAGGCTATTTTGCATAAAGCCATCTTTTTCCTAACTCTTTGGAAAAACTTTTCTTCTAATCAACCCTTGTTCACCCTTCAAACTTTTACTTGAGAAGTTGGCATGTTGGGATCCTCCGTTGACGTCCTTGATCAGCTGCTCAGAATTGTCCGTAACCGGGGACACGACTAAGTACATAGTTTTGACACTCTTGAGAGGTTGTGCACGTTCACCACTTGACTCAATCAGCCCAAACTATCCTCTACACTCCATTAATGATAAGGAAAAGGAGAAGATTAAGACGAGACCTTTGGGAAACAGTCCCATGTTCCTCTGGGCAGACCCATACAAGACATTCATCCACTGTGAACTACCAGAATCAGGTTCCTAGAACTTACTTGGTCAAGCAGAGCCCATAATACAAGTGGCTGCACTGGAAGCAATCTTCACTTGGAGTAACTTCAAATCCCTTTGTTCCTGGGTGGCAATCCACAAGTGTACATACTCAAGTAAAACCATAGAAATGGCCCTGAGTAGCTACTCAACTCCTACCTCCTCTTATCAAAACCAATCCACCCAGGTGTTTCATTTTACTTAGTAGAATTTAGATTTTATCAAAACAATCTTTTGCATAGCATATCAATATTTCTACTAAGTTATAATAGGATTCTAGACCACTAGTATAGAGGTGCTACTCTAAACAGTTTTTGCATAGCAATACTATCCAACACATGCTTATAGAAAAATACTCTACTCATGCATATACAAAATACTTAGGATATTTATGAATGTGCCACTTGCCTTTGGAAGTTGTCGTTGCTCACACTCTTTTCAACAAGGAACAACGTTGCACTCCGTTCAATCTATACATAGAGAACACAACAACAATAATATAAACAAGCATGCTAACAATCATACAAACAAAAAGAAGAAAACATTCAAAGAACAAACATAGCAAACGAGTTTTAAACAAGTTAGTTAGAAAATGGTCAATGTTCAACTCTCAAAAGAGTTATGGAAAAAGGGTTTATGGTTAGCTACTAGGGCATGGGTTGGTCAAGGTTTAAGTTTGAAAATAAATCAAACTCTAGTGGATCCCTATTTGCTGTGCTTCACCTTGGTCTTCTTCTCTTGTTTCTGAAACTTCTTATTTTGTGCCTTGAACTTCTCCTCTTGAGTGTTGGTCACATCTTCTTGAGTCTTGATCTTCTTTGATCTTCAATTATAGCACTTTAGGGACTTAGTCATAAACACTAAGGACTTGGTCCATGTCCAAAGTGAAAAAAGGATAGGAAGAGCAGAAAGGAGAGAGAGAAAGATGTAGTTGGTCTTCCAAAGGATCATCTCCAGGCTTCCTTGTAGCTTCCTCCTTGGTGTGATGACTTCATTGATTTTTTGTAGAATTGATGGTTTTGCAGACTTGAGGTTTTTGGTATCACCAAGGCTGTTCTTGAATCTAACTTGACCATACCACTAAGTCAAAGGGAAAAGAAAAGAAAAGAAAAGGGAGATCAACTTAGAAAAGATGGGGTTGGTCTTCTTGAAGTTCCTCTTGTTTTCTTCTAAGTGCTTCCACTTCTTGGAGATGGCTAAGTCACTTCTTGGAGATGGCTAAGTCATTCCTTGGTCCTCCTTGTAGTAGCATCGTGTTGAAAATCCCAAGTTGACAAATGGGGCACCTTCATTGCACTTCATGGTTTTTCACAAGTCCTAACTTCGTGGTTTTTCAACTAGGAGAGTCAACTAGGCAAAACATACATGGACTTGGTTTCATGGTGTCCAATGGCTTAGGCCTTGGTCTCTCTGGTCTAAAGTTAGTACTTAGAATAATTTTGCTAAAGAAAACATATTGAAAACATTGTCAGAAATTAAACTAAGTCAAAGATAGTCAAAAGAGCATCTAAAATTCTAAAACAATTTTTAAACTTAACCAAAAATTATTTTGGACATGGGGAACTGTTAGAACACGACCTAAAGTCTCCAAAAATATTTTGTTTGCTAAAATTGGATTTACAGAATTTAAACTATGCCAAAAATCATCAAACAAACATATTTGAATTTGAGCCAATTTGATACTGTCAAATTTAAATTTGGACAGTGCTAAAAGATTCTACAAGTCCAGAGCTTTTCAAAAAGTCCAAGTTTTCTAAAATTGGAGTTGTGGTTAAAAAGTTATGATGGTTTGAAGTTGTAAGGGGTTTTCTGCAAAACTGTCAAATAATTCTAATTCGGCATAATTCCAGAAAAATGCTAGGATGATGTGGCGCTCTGTGATTGGCTCGGATCTGGAATCAATACGGACCACGGGATCTAACTTAAAATGAAAGGACCAGATCGCACCGTACCTCTTCGAGCCAGATCTAATCGTGGCCGTAGGTTGCAGATCGGACGGTCGAAACGGCGTTGACCAAGACCAGGCGGCGCAGTTCGCCGGATATAGCGCAGACGACGGCGTTGCGGCTCGGCTGCGGACGTTCTCGACGCTCTGGTGCTCCTCTGGCCTCGGGGAGATGGCGACGGGGCGCGGCCCAGCAAGGCGAAGCTGATGGTGGCCGCGGAGGCTACTCGCACTTCCCGGAACGACGGCGGGGTACGCCTGGAGTCGCAGCGGCGGTCGGACCCTCGGGTCGAGGATGAACACGGCGGTTTCGGGGCGTCCCTGGCAAAACAAAAATGTCAGGGAGATGCGCCACAAGATGGTGGTGAGGTTGGGCTAGAGGGGGAGGGGTGGGGCGACCTGAGCTCGTCGGAAATGGAGAAAATGCGGCGGCAGAAATACTCAGTTCCGGCGAGCAATTTTGGTAGTCTGGGGGCACGAATCGAACGGGGAAGAGAGGGGATCGTGGGCTTCTTAAAGGACGAAAAATGGCAAGGAATGATGGTCTTAATCTCCGTGGTCAACGTTCAGAGGAAGAAGAAGAGGTGACGTGGCGGTGGGTCCCACATGTCAGGTATTTTCCTTTTTCTTTTCTGTTTTTCTTATTTCCTTTATATCTTTTGTTTTAAAACTCCAAATCAAGTCAAACCAATTTCTAAAAATTTGTAACATCAAACTTTATCATTTAACATATTCAAGTACCTTTTTTCAACACATTTTAAAATTTGAAATTCCAGAATATCTTTAAATGCAAATTTGACACTTTATGATAATTTAAAAATAGGATTTTAATACAATCATTTGTGGCTTATTAAAAATCAACTAAATTACCACAAATATAAATATTGAAAGTTAGCTATTTTAAACTAAATTTTTAAATAAATACAATTGAATCAAAATAAATTTGTAAATAAGAACATGCTTTAAATAAATTAAAACACTTTATAAATATTGTTTTAGGCTTTATTAAATTATTATTGTCTTTAATAAAATTTTGAAAATAAAGATTACTTGGATATTTAAACAATTAAAGTTTTTGAAGATGCAAAAATGTCTTCTATTATTTGGTTTCTATTATGATTTGAATGTTTTCTTTTAATAAAAAACAAAAGTTTAAAATTTTAGTGATTTTTAAACATTCCAAAATATTGGGATGTTACATCCCCTCTTATTTCTAAAGTAGTGGCAAACATCACCATTAAGGGAGATATCAGTTTGGCCCAAGAGACAAGCTTAATCATGCGATGCATAGGTCTAACATCAAACCCCTTCCTTTTGCAGCACGTCCCTAAGGAAGGACCAGCTAACCTGTCATAGGTCTTTCCAAAATTTAGTTTGAGCAGCACCACTTCGTCCCTTGAACTATAGTCTCGTGGATGATCCCATAAACTTTCAGACGGAGTTGTCTAGCCAGAATGCGATTAAAGTACTATAATTTCAATCGTCAAACGGCTCTTGGTTTCATACAATTAATTAATAATCTTTCGAGATGTTGCATCACGAAGATAGAAGATTATACGACGAGATAAGTGGTACAACCGATGCATCTGATCTGAGTCTGAAAGTGAACCCTAATACTATGTGTTCACAACACAAAGCGTATCAATGTACGTATGCTATACTGCTACTGTAGTTTTTAGCTGTTGCCAAGTTCAACAGAAGGGTCCCTAATACTAAATGTACAGTACTATAGGCTTTTACTCCTGAAATAATGCAGCATTTTTGGCATCTTCAATCTTGCTCCGTGTATATGATACAAAAATGTCAAGATATCTTCCATCTCATGAACATGAAATTGTTACATGACTAATTAAAGCGAGTCAATGAAATTAGTACAGTTTTATTGGAGGAGCAAGTGAGGAGCGGCGACCTAGCAAGCACCAATTAGCTAGATGTCTAGCTAGGTCAGATCCACGGTGAAAGCTTATCCAGTGTGTCACTCGACAAGGTGCCAACAAACACAAAACAATCTCTGGGCATAGATTAGGGCAATAGTGCCATCAGAATAATCATGTGGATTAATTAAGCTCGATCACATGGATTGGCTTTTGTTTGATCGTTTCCATTTATGATTACATGTTTAATCGGCTCTCAAAGTCAAATAGGGCATGCAAAGTCCAATCTAATGTGCTTATCGGTAGGAGACAAGGTATCGATCGACCGACGTCGTGATCGATGTACCGGAGCATATTATTAATTTGTTGATAATAGGTGGAGAGAGATCGAGTCCGCATATCTCCGGTTCTCAATCTAACACAGGCGTGAAACGTCTAAGATGCGTCTATATCGACACTAAATATAGTGGCATAAAACGTCGCTGGCTTTCATGTGGTCAACAACAAAAGTGCTCGCTGCTCATGATGAAATGATGCTGCTAGTTCATGACGACGGGCATTCGTGCAGCGGCACCATCGATCGGCAACGAGCAACAGTGGGAGCAGGACGGGACCCTGAGCGGAGGAGTGGGGGAGGGCCGTACGTCTGACTTGGGAAATCTGCATGCCGCTGTTCGAACATTTCTGTGGTGCGCGCGCGCATACTTCACTGCAATCAGGAGTCAACATAAGAGTGAGTTGGCTAATAGGTATGGTTAGACGGTAGCACTTTCCCCTAAAAGAAACTAAAGGATCCGCCACCAAACGCACCTCCTAGCGGCAACGAAGGGCAAACACTCGAGAGTGGATAAATGGAGGTAGAGCTACATAGAGACAATATTATATTCTGCCAAAACAATCATGGATTTAGACAATGTTGTATTCTACTAGCGTGTAAAGTCTCAACTAGAAATATCTTGTATTTTGTGCTGCACAAAATGACAATGTCTGCCATTAGAAATTAGTGAACAATGCAAATTTTCAACTTTTCTAAATCTGTCTGATTTTGTTACATTTGTGTAGCTCGAAACATTAAATATTATGATTTGATATCTTGCACGTTAGTAGAATACAACATTCTTTACACTCAGGATTGTTTTTAGAAAAAAATTTAAAACTTAAAAATATGATTTCCAAGTTTTTCAAAATAAAGTGCAACCATTTTTCTGTTCGTGTATGTGACCGGCATACTCGTCAATCCCAACTCCTTTTGCTAGTCCAAACTAGGCTTTTCTTTCTTAGCAAACATCAAACTAGCTAGCACATCAACAAGTGCAGAGAGCTGTTAATCAAAAATCGGTACTCGGACTATCGGCCCATGAAGAAAATTAACAAATAGGAGCACCCTTGTTTTTTTCGTATGCATTGTGTGCGACATGGCTATCTACTACTTCCTTCATTCCAAGTTATAAGGTGTTTTACTTTTTAAACGTGCACTACATACGGAATAAAAGTAGTGAAGCTACACAGTGAAATACGTTTAGATGCATGTGAATAAGAAAAAGGCTAAAACATTTTATAATTCGGAATGGAGGGAGTATATTCGTTAGTGAATTCTACCTTTTACCTCACTAGTCTTCAACCCATGCATCTGTGCATGGGCCCACAGTTTAAAATAAAATGAAAAACTTCCTATTTTTTTAAAACGAGAATACACATGAAACCTTGCAATGCCTTTCTAACAAAGTATTATAAGAAGCTTGAACACTACGTACCTTACCGGTCTTGCTCCAAAAGTAGTGAAATTTCCATAACAACTATACCATCACTATTCTGAGATGAAGCTAATTTGGAATGCATAAAGACAAGGGTAATTATAGCCTACGAAAATAGTTGATCAGAGTAACATGTAAACATCTAGACATCACCAATAAGATATGGCTGAGATATTTTTACTAGTCACCTCATTTTGTGGCTTGATCATTAGGAACTAAGTGGATCCCATTAGAAGCATGTACAAAGCACATGGTGAAGTCTTCTGATGAGATTGAGGGGGCTTATATGATAGGCGGAGGATTCTCTAAAAGTACTATGACTCAAAACATAAATTTAGAATAAGAAGTTGTGGGACTAACCTTTGCCAATAAGTTATGGCCGTGTGTAGTGTACCGTATAAATAATACTTGCATTCTTATGGATATAAACTAGCTCAAGTAGGCATCCTTTTTCTTTGAAAATGAAAGAAAGATTTATAAACAGTGTTGCACAAAATTACAATGATAACTGGTTTCTTTTGTTATTTTGGAGGTGCACAGATAAAATTAACAATGATACATCACATCTAACGAATAGCTTATTGTAACCTTAATGAGCATAGTAATTCTATTGATGTGAGGTTAATTCTCTAAAGACTATGGTTTTGCACATGCATCAACCACACCATAAATAATGGAGGCCACCGATTGAAAGGAACACATTAATAACTTGTTGTTGAATATAACCTATCTATCACCATAATATGAAAAAAAAAACGTGAGATTAGTGGTGTGCAAAATATGTCACCTCGTATTGCCTCCTACTATATTCTCAGCAAAGGTGGCAAAAAGCCTTTTGGATCAAAAGGGCATTGATCGGATGGCCGAGTAGCATTTTTAGGCCCATATAAAGAGGGAAAATCCTAATTTTGGAGGAGGCCGGCCCTTATCACAATTGCCTCTCACTTAGCATCCGCCAAGGGACTCCTCCATAACAACACCAACACCAAGGAAGAAGGGTCTCAAGGATCTCGCTGTCCCCAAGGCACACCGCCCTCTGTAGCCGCCTCTGGTCGGACGCCACCACCGATGTGGCCTTAGCCGCCGCCTTTGTCGCCTACTCTCCAGGCTGCGACCTTTCCATCAACCTCCACATATGCATTTCTGCGTGTGAGTAATCCTGCTACGTACGTGGGGTGCATGAGAATTGGATGGGATCAATCTTGTAATAATGAATAGTTGTTAGCATGTGGTGCCTAGCTCAAACATGATCTTGTGTTATTTTGATGCAACTTTTCTATGTGCAATGCGTGTTATTAGGGCCTGAGTAATTTGATTTCAGTACTGAAAATTTATTGCTTCATCACATATTTTAGTTTCATATTTATTTGCAAATTACATCACCAGTTATAATTTGGTAAGGACATTCGAAAGGGATTGGTATAATTTGGAGTTCATGTGCTCACGAAGTGTTAATGCGTTGTTTTGGCTGACTAAATAAAAAAGCTTAATTATCCTAATTTCATGCATTGGCCCCGATGACATGGTAATTAGGACAATAAATGTTGTGCGAGTTCTCTTGTTAGTAGCTACAACTACATACAGAACACATGTTTACATACTAATAGATCCAGACCTAGGTTGCACCACCGTTATTATCATACAAATAATATTATAATCTCATCAATACAACATCTCGATGATCACCCACGCTTGCGTTTAAGAGGCTGGTAATCTTCAGAAGAAAAAACTCTCAGTTTACATTACGACAATTTCACTTTCCTGCACTTCTACTTTTCTGTTTTTTTACTTTCTGCTTTATATTACAAGCAAAACTTAGTTTCATTTTAATGCATCGATAATTAGAATTTACGCTAATTTGAAAGAATAATTAACTTTACCTTCAGCTCCCTCGTGGTATCGACAAACTCAATATGTATCAATTGTGCTGCAACTAACCTTGTGCACTTGCAGGATATCACCAGCTGGTTATCAGGGAGTCTCATCAACCACTAGTACTAGTACGATAAGAGGGTATATAAATGTGCACTCCTCTTCCATCGTGTCCTTGTACCAACGTGATCGAAGAATCTCAGTTCTTCAGAACAATCTCTCTCAAAAGTTGAAATGTTTTCCAACATGACCGAAAAATGAATCTGAACGGTTGTAAAGTATTCTTCTTCATCTCCCTATCTCCTAGACAATGAGATGCAACATATACATGAGATTGCGTCTTGGTTCCAGAGTTTGCGTCGTCGCTCATGATATCCCCATCCCACCTCTGGTCGTGCACAAATTCCGTCTCTTGTGATCCTATACGGGAGATGGGCAATTAGCTTTTTGGGTAACACTCTTACTCGACTACTCTGCATAGTATGTGTTCTTGCTCTCTTTATTGGGGACCATGTTCGAATCACTATTACTAGCAACCAGTTTGGACATAGTGGTTTTCTCCTACCTACTAGATTCCATGACTAGTTTATTCTCTACCTTTATGATCATGTTTTAGCTACTATTTCTTATCGATTAAATGATTAAATCATATGAAAAAATTCTCATGAAATCAACATGTGTACGTGCTCGAGAGAGAGGTTTGAGCTAATAAATTGGAGTGACATTGATGCAATTTATAAGAATTTGACAAGACTAATCCTGCGATCCAAAGGGCTAGCTCTTATAGAGAACAAAACCCTTTATAGTGGAACCATCTACATCTAAATTTTCTATGAAAATCTTACAATCCAAATAGTCTCTAGCACAAAACTTTAATATGGTCAAAATGCATCAAAAATAAGAAGGAGAACATGCGGATACCCCCTCCCTAAATCTGGTCACACGTTTAAAACATCAATCCATCCATTGTGCGTATCTTTCCACTGTATTAAATGCTCAAAGAAACCATATTCCTCCATTTTACGTATCTTTCCACCGTATTAAATGCAAAAAGTATTGATTTCACCTATTCATCATGTTGTATTGATTTTTGTTGTGCCATAAGAATCTACTAATAAATTAGTGATTAGTATTTGTGCCGAATAGTTAACTAATGCGTGTTATAGTGCTCCATAATTTTCTAATGTACTATGATGGTCGATTGAATACAAAATTATATGGAATAGTTGAGAGAATACAAAATATAAGAGTTTGTTACACTGTTCTGCCATATGTTGCGATTGTTAACTAATATCATTAACTATGTTGTTTTCAGAAACACCACTTAATATGCATCCATAATAGTTCTAGGCTAATGCCCATCACTCTAATCCACATGATTAGTTCATACTATTGTACTACCTCCGTTCCGAAATATAAGATGCTTTAGCTTTTTCTAATTCAGATGTATCTAAACGTGTTTTAGTGTATAGATTCACTCATTTTAGTCCGCTATTGAAATATTAAAAACATCTTATAATTTGGAATGTAGGGAGTACATAGCAAAACAAAACTTTATGTCACATAAATAATTCCATAATTATTTCAACTCTTATGTACTCCCATGCACGAGAGAGTCATAGGATCGTAAAGATCTTAAATGCTACTCCCTCCGTCTCAAAATATAAGGCGCCCTTTAATTTCACTGGTCAACGCCGTGTAACTTTGACCATGATTTGTACTTATAATATGTACCCAAAATTATTATAAAGATATATGAAATTAAAGAATTTTGTAAGACGAATCCAACGGTATCATATATACATTCGCATTCAATATATTTTAATATATTGGTGGTCAAAGTTGAGTGTCAAAGACCACCTTAAAAATAGCGCGTCTTGTATTTTGACACAGAGGGAGTACTACTTATTATCCTAGCATTTATCCTCCTTTTAAGTTGCAGTGTATTTCTCATGCATTCTTCTCCGTACAGTTATTTATCATTTTAATAAATGTTTTTATGCTTTTACATGCTACTTTGTCAATGGATATTAAGACTAGCCATAGTGGGGTATCATAGCTAGTATCATGCATACCATGTTGGCTAAAATTTGATGTGATACAACAATTAATGAGGAAAGAGATGATAGTGATATCTACCTATGTTACGGTATCATGACACATAAAACAAGAAATTTTAATAGCAAGTAAATCTTTTACACATATTTATATTGAGATTCTATAAATCAATAAATAAAGTGTGGCTATGATACTACTATATGATACTATGCATTATAGGGGTAGTATCATACACAACTATCATATGCATGATACCAATCTAGCTATGATACTCCCCACTAGGGCTAGTCTAAGTGGTGAGGACCATTGATATATCAGGGACGCTAGTCCCCGAGAGCCAAAAGTTCGCGTCTCGAGATGCATGGGCTAGCTTCTAATGCACTTGCATTTACGACTAATATTTTTGCCCATGCTACTACTCATTGTCCTTTCTCTTATTAGCGTGTGCAAGTACTTATTTCCTATGGTATATAACAGTCCTTCGTTTGTATATATGTTATTACTTACTCCATCCTTTTTTTAATTATAAAATGTTATACATTTTTCTGAATCACATGTATATGATGTATATAGACTTGTTTCGGCGTGTCTTCATTTAAGTACGTATGTAGTCCACATTGTAATATCCAAAACATATTGTAATTCAGAAAAGAGGGAGTACACATTATTATATTTTTACATCATAAAAAACTAAATGTTAATATAACAATTGTAGATCAAAACATTGTCTTAAACAATTACATTATGAGACAGAGGGATTGCTTATTTGTATACATAGCAAGAAAATGTGTTTTAACCGGAACAGACAAATGCGCTGTCGCCAGAACAGACAAATGTGTCATCGACAGAACAGAAAAACGCATTGCCGACACGACAGACATTAGGCATATGCGTGTGATCAAAATCTTGTTGTCTCCCAAATTGTAATTATTTCTCATCCTACAAGTTATGGTTCTTCAAAATCAATTTGAGTCTATCATGCCACCCTAAAATTATATAAGCGAAGTCAACGTGGCCAACAGGTGTTTCGATTTGATCCTCTTCTCTATCCTCCTGTTGCCTTCTCCACCAGATTCATTGAACCGGACGCATTTTGACTTTCTCTCTCTTCCGCATTCTTTTTACTTTGTTAACCCTCTCCTGTTTTAAATAGTGATAGTGAAGGAGCTGTCGTCCTTCACCTGACCCACAATCGCGTCCATATTCCAATCAACCCCCACCATCCAATACGGAAGGTACAGTTGTAGTAGAACACTGGTGGGACCCAGAAAAAGCAAGACGAGGAAAAGGTCTGGAGAAGCTCGACGGAAGTGCTCGACGGGAACCTCACAGTAAGAAAAATAATCCCTTTGATCTTTTCGATCTCCTTCTTCCGCCATACTTTTGCCGGAGCTAGCAGGCAAAAGCCCAGTAGAAAAGCTTTTTAAAAACCATTGAGTCATAAAGGGTTTAGCGCCCACGTTTGTTTATACTCTTTTCTCGATCTGTTCTTTGGGGCGATTGCTTCTTCTTGGTCTGAATGGTGATCCAGATGCTTTCTGGGATGATGTTAAACAAGCACTTTCTCTTCTAGGTTTGTATAATAGGATGATCGCTTCCGGAAAATCTAGTTTTCTGGTATTACGGTTTAACTTCCGGCTGTCTTTTTCAGTTGCATATACCCTCAGATTCCCTAGATTTTACCATGAGGTTTAACTTGATTTCTCAGTATTTTCCATGAATGAATAGGGAACTAGTGTTTTGGGTGTGTAACTTGATCGATCCTGAACCTGTTAGGCAGAGCGACTGAACATCTTAGATGCTCCTGTTCTATCCTGAACCTGTACATATAAAAGTAGAGCACATTTAGTCATTGGCATGCATGGAAAGATAGAGAGGGAACATCGGAGGCAAAGGTTCGATCGCACGCAAGTGACGAGAGCCACCGAGAGTGGCCCGGAATCAATCAGTTAGGCAGAGAAGCGCGTAGGTTGGTGCTGTGCATTTCAGGGCCGTCCACCTTAGTCGGCTCATCGCATATGCACACGTCCCAGTCTAAACCAAGAACCCATCATATTAAGCTACTCTTCATCGGTCCTTTGACCAAGCTCATTGCAATTGGCGGACCCCGCTTTGCAGAACTACTCTACTAATTAATTAGAAGAAAAATACCAGTAGTTAACTGGTTGATCTGATTTTGCGGCGACTAAGTGTCGATATGTAGTCTGAACTGGTAGTTCTGCCGGAGATCATGTTCTGATGATCTTCTTTGCGAATTAACAACTGCATTATTGGGCCCCGGAGACAGCCCGTTATAAACTGTAACCAGTGGAATCTGTCCATAACTACGGTTAAGAAACTTTATTTTATTCCCTGGATGACCTTGATCAGTTGGCCACTTTGTACGGCTGTGGCAAAGATGAGTACATGACTGCATAGGCAAGCATGGAAAACGTACATAGGGCAGGTAATGATAGCAACTGAGATTGCCCAGAGCCCCAGAATTCCACAAAACTGGCTTCTGCAGTGGCCAATGCTTTTCTGAATCCTCCAGTTGCTGTATGGCCTCGTGAGTCATAGTGCATGCATTTGGGCATCCTAAATGTCAAAATCCCAGAAGTTTGGCCCCAGAGTTCGATTGCCACTTAACCCAAGGTGTGAATACCTTGACAGCAATTTGTGCTGGAAAACTGCCAACATTCCAAACTGCAACTTGCTGTAGATTTTCGTCTAAAAACAACACATGATGTAGATTGTCATATTAAATTCAGTTGCCCATGTACGTTGCGTACTTATTTGCACTTACATCCAGTTTCCTCAAAGTCCACTCTGGCCCATATGCGTTTTCTTCAATCACATTCAACCAGGGAGAGAGCCGAAACAGTATGATTGTTCCTTCTATCACCTGTCATCCGCACATCGTTTCAACTACGGTCATGTATGCAAAATGATTTACAAATTCAGCAAGTGATGAGCTGTATGGGATAACCTATTCATTAGATAGGTATTTCTGTGCTCTGTTGAATGTGGTGCAGTTTCGACGCAGATTCGTGCTTTGCAGCTAAACCTAGCTCTTGGCCTTTTTAAAATTGAGGGGTTGACCTTCATCGTAGCCGGAGCTCCTCTCACATGATGACATTCGCTATATCTATATAATGTCATTCTCTAGCTTCTTAACAATCCAACGAAGA
Source organism: Poa pratensis (assembly GCA_947311845.1). Taxonomy (NCBI): domain Eukaryota; kingdom Viridiplantae; phylum Streptophyta; class Magnoliopsida; order Poales; family Poaceae; genus Poa; species Poa pratensis. Next base: position 16,064,222 of record CAMZMU010000073.1, read on the forward strand.
AGCTTGCAGGCCTTTGTCTTCCTGGGCCAAGTGAAGCATCGTGTAGGTTTTCCTCGCTTTCTCCATTCTTGATGCTTATCAGCTATGCATGATGCCATGATCAAACATGTTTACATTAGAAAGCCTCCGATCAATTGTTGGTGGATGGTGTTTTGTGCTTCTTGCTTGTTCTTGTTCTTGTTCTTGTTCTTGCATAGGTTTCAAATTCATCTGGCCCTGAAATAAAACTTTCATGTATTGGTTTTCTTACTGCAAAGTATTCATTCAGCTCAAAGCTCAGATCAGCTTGTCGTGCATGCGATTGCTAGCTGCTTCAAAATAGTTGTGGCTCTTTGGAATAGAACTTGATCAATGTGCTCACTGCTTCGTTTACAGATAGGAGTGTCCTCCTGCACCTAGGCGCGTGGTGCAAGCAACATCGTCAACAATGCCGCGCACCGTGTCTGATGGTGGCGAAGAATTGGCCGGTGATGACATCTCCAGCCGTACCATGTCGCGCCGCCGCGCGGACAACACCCACCATGGACACAAGGTCGGGTTCCCTCCCAATAAGGGCGCCTTCGCGGAGTTCTCCGCCGGGGTGAAGGAGACGTTCTTCGCCGACGACCCGCTGCGAGAGTACAAGGACCAGCCAAAGTCCAAGAAGCTGTGGCTCGGCCTGCTGCACTTCTTCCCGATGCTGGGCTGGGCCAGGCACTACACCTTTGGCAATTTCAAGGGCGACCTCGTCGCCGGGATGACCATCGCCAGCCTCTGCATACCTCAGGTACTTACCGTACCAGCTGCTAGTTCATGATCGATGCAAAGGACGATCCATCCAGTCGTCTCAATTGATCTGTCAGTTCTGACTTTTGCCACGTCTACACACCAGGACATCGGTTATGCCAAGCTTGCTGGCCTGGATCCAAAATATGGACTGTGTAAGTGTATCTCTTCGTTCTTGTTGTGATGAGAATTTTGCTCCAGTGGCTACAGCTGATGGTAAGAAACTTTTGCAGACAGTAGCTTCGTCCCGCCTTTGATATACGCCCTGATGGGCAGTTCCAGGGACATAGCCATCGGTCCTGTGGCGGTCGTGTCGCTGTTGCTCGGCACTCTCCTCCAAGAAGAGCTCGACCCCGTCAAGGATAAGGCAGACTACATCCGGCTGGCTTTCACCGCGACGTTCTTCGCGGGGGTCACTCAGGCAGCGCTCGGATTCTTAAGGTAAGTGTAGTCCGATCCCCTGGTGACTGTTAACCAATCAGTTACTCGGTCCGTCCCTGAGTATATTGGAATGGATAGTTTAGCAGTTTATGACCGGAGTTTGCTGCAGGCTAGGGTTTATCATAGAGTTCTTGTCTCATGCCGCCATCGTCGGTTTCATGGCGGGTGCCGCCGTTACCATTGCTCTTCAGCAGCTCAAGGGCTTCCTTGGCATCGCGGTGTTCACCAAGAAGTCAGATATCATATCAGTCATGAAATCAGTCTGGGCAATGTTCACCATGGCGTAAGAAAAATCGTACCTTACATTTTCTTTTCATACTTTTCTGATGAAAACCAATTTCTAAGAGTAACTCACCCTTTCTTTGTTGATTCAGTGGAACTGGCAGACGATATTGATCGCATCATCGTTCTTGGCATTTCTTCTGGCAGCCAAGTTCATTGTAAGATAATATACTCCATGCCATAATTCCATATTAGTTCTTCTTGACTACTTGTGATGATCATGTCATTTTATTGGGATACTTCAGGCCAAGAAGAATAAAAAGCTCTTCTGGGTTTCTGCAATCGCACCGCTCATTTCGGTGATCATATCAACCTTATGTGTGTACCTCACTCGTGCAGACAAGCAAGGCGTCGCAATCGTAAGCCATACTTGACTACCGAACCCTTTTCCACTACTGTGGTAACGAATTAGTTGTGGATAACAATGTGGATCTATTATTGATAAATGAGTAAATTGCAGGTCAAGCACATCGACAAAGGCCTCAATCCACCGTCATTTCATCGCATATTTTGGAGTGGCCCATTCTTGATGAAAGGATTCAGAATTGGGGTAGTAGCTGGAATGGTCGCCCTAACGGTAAAAAAATTCACTACCTATTTTGAGTTCCAAATTTGTACCATGGAAAACAATTCAAGGATACTCAGCAATGTGCTAAAAGTGATGGAATATTTATCAGGAAGCAATCGCAATTGGAAGAACATTTGCTGGCATGAAGGACTACCAACTAGATGGTAACAAAGAAATGGTGGCTCTAGGAACCATGAACATTATAGGTTCATTTACTTCATGCTACGTAGCCACAGGTAACTGCTAACTCCGTTGAAAAAATCTACCTAGCCCATACAAATATACCATTCTACTAAGTACTGACAAAAGTTGTTTGTTGTAGGTTCTTTTTCACGATCAGCAGTAAATTACATGGCTGGCTGCCAAACAGCAGTGTCCAATGTCGTTATGTCAATTATAGTAATGCTCACACTGTTGTTGATCACTCCGTTGTTCAAATACACGCCCAATGCCATCCTAGCTGCCATCATCATAAATGCGGTGCTTAGCCTAATTGACTTCGAGACGGCGTACCTTATCTGGAAGGTTGATAAAATGGACTTTGTGGCGTTACTAGGAGCATTCTTCGGGGTTATATTTGCATCAGTGGAGTACGGCTTGCTCATTGCGGTGCGGATTATCATAACTTTCATCCTTTTATTTACAACTGAGTTGCTCCAATTAACATTGCCTGATGATTGTTGAACTTGTATGGAATAGGTTGCTATATCTCTTGGCAAAATTCTTCTTCAAGTAACACGACCGAGAACAGCTTTACTTGGTAATCTTCCAAGAACATCGATCTATAGGAATGTTGAACAATACCCGAAGCTACCAAGGTCCCCGGGGTTTTGATTGTAAGAGTGGACTCGGCCATCTACTTCACAAATTCCAATTATATTAAAGAGAGGTAAACTTCTGATATTCAGCACACATGTACTTATTTTAGTGACTGGTGTGATTACTAGTAAAGGAATCAGAGCAATGCTTCCCTTGCCATAATAGATAGAAAAATAACCATGCTTCACTTGATATACTATTTTCAGAATCCTGAGATGGGTGAGGGATGAGGAAGAACAACAGGAGGAACAGAAGTTGTCGAAAACAGAGTTTCTGATCGTTGAGATGTCTCGTAAGAACACATTGTCTATACTATATTCTCAGAATACATCAATCATTTTATTTGTTTCTTGCAAATGGTTCAAAACACTGACCTAACTATTCAACAGCGGTGACTGACATCGACACAAGCGGAATCCACGCGTTGGAGGATTTGTTAAAAGCGCTGGAAAAGCGCAAAATTCAGGTGAAAAATCAAAACTGGTACTTGAATTACACAGCTACTAGCTGCTACCACAAAAACACTCGACTAAGACAAAATCCATGTGTGCCACTTACAGCTGATCCTCGCGAATCCTGGACCGGCAGTGATCCAGAAGCTCCGGTCCTCGAAATTCACGGAGCTCATCGGTGACGACAAGATATGCCTGTCGGTTAGCGATGCCGTCAAGAAATTTTCTCTAAAGGCCGAGAACGCCTGAAGAAGAAATAAATGTGTGGTGTGATTTTATAGAGCAAGGAGCACAGGAGTAAACGGCGTGGTTTGTGCAGAAGGTGAATAATGGAGGTGCGTGGAGTGTTGGATCTTATCAGGTTTGCAAGGCGTGTTTTGAGGAAAAGGAGTGTGTGTGTTGGCAAGCAATTGGCTTCTGGTCGAGGATTTATATTACGGTCCATCTTTGGGTTTTTTCAGTTTATGGATCAGTATCACGTATATATGTTAGTGTCTTGTACTTACACATTTTTTCTTACGGATTTTGTACTTTGAATGCTTTATAATATAAAGAAAATTTGCATTATCTGTGTACTTTCTCTATTCTTGAAAGAGTGTACTTCCAACTTTGTTGGAGAGTCAAATATTTCAAATCTTGACCAAGTTTATGAAACCAAATTGGTATATGATGAACAATTTATCATGAATCGAATGCTACTAATTTGGTGGCATAAATGTTTGTGTTTTTTGTACAAACACGGTCAAATATATTAAAAAAGGCTTTTCAAGAAAGTTGGAGTTACACTCTTTTAAGGATGGAGGGAGTACGCTGGCAACATGAGTTACTTTCTTGTGCATTTGAGCTTCGGGGTATTAAATCAAACAAATGGTGTGCATGGTATAGTTTACTGTGCTGCCATGCATGAGTAAACCATCGAAGTACTATGAGACTGGTTTCTAGCGTACTACCGCTTAGCCCTCGCTTCACTACGACAGGGAAGCAGAGAGGCACGTACGCTCACCGTTTTGATCGGGATCCGCCGCCGTCCTTGTTTCCGACGCTACACCGTAGGAAGCAGCGGCAGCGATGTCTCGGAATGGCGAGACAGCTCCTCCAAGCCGCCGCGTACTGCGCAGCCTGCCGCAGTGGCGCCTCCGACTGTCGTTAGTTTAAGCCGCGATGGGCCAGGCCGTCCTCAGAGTCTGGGCCTTAGGCCGACTGCGGCCCATCTATCTTTCTCCTTCAACTCTTGTTCTTCTTCTTCGTGGAGCTCCCTCCCTCCGCAAGAAAATCCCTTGGCCACCGCCTCCCCCACATGGCCGCATCTCCCTCCTCCCTTCTCGCATGACGCCATGAGATCCCCTGCCTCCAATTCCTCCTCCTCCTCCTCCTCCAATGGAGCGCTTGCCCCTCGCCTCCGCCCCCTCTCCCTCCTCCCACGCGCAGCCGCCGCCCGCCTCAGACCGCTCCTCCTCTCCGCCTTCTCCTCCTCCCCTCGAGAGAAGGGTGGACAGGGATCCGAGAAGACGCAGCCCGATGACCCCCGGAGTATCCCCAGACTAAGGGTGGCGCGGCGGAAGAGAAGGAGAAGAAGAAGATTGAGCGCGCGCACTCAATTCTGGCGCAGCCCGATTGGCAGGGCAGCGCCGTGCTCGCCGATCTCACGCCCGCGCAGGCCGCCGCCGTGGCCACCTCGCACCCGGACCCCGTCAGGGCGCTCGACCTCCTGCTCTTCCTCGCGCGGGAGCCGCATTCCCACAAACACCTTCCGGGCACCTTCGCCTCGCTCGGCACTCGCTCGTGGAGGCCCGCAAGCACCCCGCCGCCGTCGGCCGCGCCCGCCTCCACATGATCAAGTCCTGCCGCACCAAGGCGGAGATGGCGCGGACCATGGACGACCTGGATAGGATCACCCGCGGAGGACCCAGGATGGGTCTCTTGGCGTATGAGACCCTGCTGACCCAGCTGAGCCGCTTCGGCATGACGGCCACCCTCATGGACAGGTACCGCCGCCTTCTCAGAGAAGGTTTGAAGCCCAACTTGCTATCTACAACACCGTGATCAACGCGTTGTGCAAGGATGGTAACGTTAGGGATGCACTGTCGGTCATGGATAAGATGTCTGAGTCCGGGATGAAGCCCGACACGTTCACCTACACGTCGATGATTCTCGGGTACTGTAAAAACAGTGACTTGGATTCAGCATTTGAGGTTTTCGTTCGAATGGTTAAAGAGGGGTGTGAGCCAACGCCGCAACATACTCAACCCTGATCAATGGGCTCTGCAGCAGTGGGAGGGTGAATGAGGCGATGGATATGATCAGAGAAATGACACAGCGTGGTGTTCTGCCCACAGCTTACACTATTAATCCCCCCATTGTTGCATTATGTGACATGGGGCGTACTGAAGATGCCTGGAGGCTGTTTGTCGATATGAAAAAGAAGGGATGCGTACCAAATGCGTATACATACACGTCGCTTATAAGTGGGCAACATGTGCCAAGGGTGGCCGTTGGACTGTTCCATAGGATGGCAAGAGATGGTGTGCTCCCTCATACAGTGACATATAATGCTCTGATAAATGTTCTAGTGGAGGATAGGAAAATGAATAATGCGCTTAAAGTCTTTCATTTGATGCGAAGGCATGGTTGTTTACCCGACACCAGGACATACAATGAAATGATCAAGGGCTACTGCATAATTGGTGATATCGACAAGGCAACATCAATGCTGACCATCTTTGAAGGGAAGGCATAGAGCTACACTTGTGACATACAACACCATCATCAAAGGACACTGTGACTCAGGGAATACCACTGCTGCTCTTAGGATTCTAGAGCTTATGAAGGCTAACGGGTGTGAACCTGATGAGTGGTCTTATACTGAACTGATACATGGTTTTTGCAAGATAAGCGATATGGAATCGGCTTCTCGGTTGTTCAAGGAAATGGTGGGTCATGGGCTACGCTCAAATGAAGTTACCTACACTACACTCATTAGCGGCTACTGCAAGGACGAGAAACTGGACTGTGCAGCAGAAATGTTGGAACACATGAAGGCAAGTGGTTGCAGACCAAATGTTCAGACTTACAATGTTTTGATCCATGCTCTAACTATACAGAATAATGTTTCTGCTGCGGAGAAACTATTTGAAGTGATGCTTGAAGAAAATATATCTCCAAATGTAGTCACTTACAGTACCATGATTCATGGGTTGTGTAAAAATGGATCCACGTCTTTGGCCCTTGAAATGCTCAACAGGATGATTGAACATAACTGTTTACCTAATTTGCACACTTACAGTTCTCTTATCCAAGCTCTGGGTCAAGAAGGCAAGGTAGAGGAAGCTGAGGTACTGTTTTCAGATTTACTGAGGCAAGGGCATACCCCAGATGAAGTTGCTTATGTCAAGATGGTTGAAGTTTATATAATGTCTGGCAAAGTTGATCGCGCCTTTGATCTTTTAGGAAAAATGATAAATGCTGGATGCACACCAACCTTGTCGACATACGATCTTTTGATTAAAGGCTTGCACAATGAGTACCTGATGGTGGACCAGAAACTTGTGGCCTTGCCTGATGCAGTCTCAAACTGCAGTTTTGGTGACCAAGCCATTAACAAATATGCCATTTCAATCTTATCTTCGAAGTTAGCAGAACTGGATGTTAGGCTATCTCGACAGTTGTACGATACATTGTTGTCTGGATTAAGCAGAAGTGGGAGATGGTTTGAGGCTGATATTCTGTACAGAAGCATGGTTGGTCAGGGTTTATGTCCAAACGAGAAGGCATATAATTATTTTATTATTTCCCTATTAAGGGCCGTGAAAGTTGACCTGGCTATGGGCGTATACAGACATATGTCTGCTCAATGTCGTAAACTCCATCTTGTTGGTTATAAAGCACTAATATGTAGTTTATGCCAATTTCACAGAAGGGAAGAAGCCCAATTTATTTTTGAAGACATGCTATCCAGGCCTTTCGATCCTGACAATATTGTGTGGACTGTTCTCATCAATGGGCTCCTTGAGGCCGGATACAAAGACGTGTGCATGGAATTCCTGCACATCATGGAAAAAAATCATTGTAAGCCTAGTTTCCGTACATATACCATTTTAGCAAGGGATTTACTGAAAGATTAGCCTTCACTAGAATCAGCTGGACTTGATGCACTGCAGCAGTTTGGGGATTTTCTTGTGATACCTGATGTGCCAGAGCTCACCATCTTCAGTGAGTTAGATGGCTAGAGGGACCTCTTTATTGTTTGTGGTCTTCCTCATTGTTATCTATTTCCAAGGCTTTGGTATTGTGCTTCCAGTGATACCAAAGAATGTCTGTGAGCAGCAAGTTTCATAGTCAGTTTAGCTGTTACCTAGGCCCATCATTTTGCACTCTATACCCCAACCTCTATTTCAAATCACAGGTACAGACTTCAATTACTTACAGTTTCCTTGTGAAGTTGTGATTCATGATACCTTATTTTACTCAGGTGTGGTGCACAAAAGTTGCTTGGTCCCCTGATCACTAGTAAGGAAGCTGTGCCATATCTTTTGTCTGGACTCTCTAATGTATCTCCGTGTAAGCAAACTAGGATCCGGGAATGGAATTGTCATTTGTTGCTGGGTACAGTTTCATATGACCTGGATGAACTTCATTAGAACGGGTATGCTTTTTGTTCTGGTATCTGTCTGTTCATTTGTAACCAATATCTGGTAAGTCTACTGAGCGTTAATCTCTTGTTGGCATATTGTTCTGCGATCACTTGGCTCATGGCAAACTTGTGTCATACAGTGGGAATATCATCTGGAACGCGTTTAGCCCCACAACCAGCAACAATTTCCATGGTGCTTGAAGCTGTTGTTCTCCGATTGATCCATATCTTGATACTAGAACTGGTAATGCCTTCCCTGCAGGGGGCTTTTTACCGTTATAATCTTCCAGATGCGACCAATTTACCTGCCGCTGTGTTGGCATTCCTCATTGTTTTATGTATTTCCAAGGCTTCCATGTTGTGCTTCCAGTGAGAAACGCAAAGGTCCTTTGCGTTTTCTCGAAAAAAAATCAAGGAATGCCCATGTGCAGCAAGGTTCATACCCAATTAATATGATTTACGTGTTGAATATGCCATTACCGACCTCTATTTCGTATCTAAGGTACATACTCAAATTCCAGTGCTTTTGTTTTAAATATATATATTTTTTCATTTTTGTGCAAGTGCTAACATGGTTCATTGCCATTGCAGCTTCTCTACAGGAATTACAGTGAAATTTTCGTGGTTAACATTTTGGGCAAAGGAATGGATCAGAGTAATCTGGCCATTTGGTTTTTCGTGGTCTTCATGCTGTCAGCTTGTGCTCTCAAAGACATGTATTGAAGTTTCTGGATCATGAGCTATTGATGTTGCTAAGCAGCTTAAGGTAAACATAGTTTACATTTACTGCATATGGTTTCTTAGTCTAATGGTCGCATGCTCTCTTTTTATTACTATTTGGGCTATAATATCATAACTATTTCCTTCAAACAAGTGGAAGTTTAGTGTCTTACGCCTACATATTTTTCCTTCATGTGTATCTCTGTAATAATTTATATATAGTAGCTTCAAAATGAACTGATTGATCCCTTCTGAAGCAATACATAGGCACTACAATAACTAGGTTGACCTTTATGATGCCATGTATGTGCATCTGTGCATATATGTGTATACGTACTACACATGTGGTTCTGCAATATTAACAACAACAACAACAACAACAACAACAACAACAACAACAAAGCCTTTTATTCCCAAACAAGTTGGGGTAGGCTAGAGTTGAAACCCAGAAGATCTCAAAACCAGGTCATGGTTCTGGCACATGGATAGCTAACTTCCACGCAGCCCTATCCATGGATAGCTAACTTCCACGCAGCCCTATCCATGGATATCGATGGCACATGGTTCTGCAATATTAAATTAAATATAATTTTAAAGGACAATAAAAGTGCACTATCTGGATATTTTTCGTAAGACCTCATGTAGAACGATGTGCACCATCTGAATTTTACATCATGAGATGAGACACAGTACGTAACAATTTTTGCCATTATTGGCAATATCGAAGGGATGTTTATGTTCTTATTTATCTGTAATATTATTTTTTGCTTTTTTTTCGAGAAGCCGGGGGGAGTACCCCACTAGTTGTTATATTTCTCGACATGACCCAAAGGGTCCATCAGAACACAAACAATGTCAACAGGAGAATTTTACAAGAGGGTGGGGGAGAGTTACATGGTGGCCGGGCAAGGGTGCGGGGGTGAAAAAAGCATCAACATACAAAATGAGATCACCGAGAACAGTGTCTAACGTAGGCTTGAAATACATCGTCAATCCCCGCCCGCTCAGTGTCCGGGAAGCGGTGCCCCCAAAGGTCGATGTCGTCGGTGCTGCGGGTGAGGATCTGCGATGAGGAGAACACTACCGCGTTGAAAGTTGCATCATTCCGCGCTTTCTAGAGACTCCACAGAATGGTGGCGATCCCTAAACGCCACACCGTCGGTGCCAAGGTGAGCGTGGGAGGACAAGGGATGTCCCAAAGAGAGTTGGTCACGGTAGACGCGAGACCAAGACGGAGCCAAGTTTCGAAGGACACCGGTCAAAGGAAGAAAATGTGGTGGCCGTTTTCGGTGTCCCGCCAGCGCTCGCAGGAGTCTGAAGGCGCACATCCCTTGAAGTGGAGATTAGCGCGAGTGTTGAGGCGGTTCGCATCCGCGAGGTGGCAGGATATTTTGATCTTGGAGGGGAGGCATGTCCCCCAAGCAATGATGGCAGATGCGTCGAGCTGGCCACCTATAGCCAGAGCGCGATACACGACGCGGGAGCTGAAGGCCGACTCAGACCCCCACGCCATGGCACGATCGTCCTGAAGGGAGTCAAGGGTGACGCCGTCGATGATAGTCTGGGCGTCTCGCAGCTCACATGTGGTAGTTCGTACAGAGACGAGCCTGGAGGGGGAGGCAGCCGGAGGAAACCGCGGCCACAGAGATGTTAGGTCGCGTACAGTGTGAAAAAAGGGCGGGAAAACGAACATGGAGGGTATCACCGGGAAGCCATCTGTCAAGCCAAAAGGAGCATGCCGACCATCGTGGACGGTGCAATGAGTGAGTGAGCGGTAAAGTGGGAGGCAGTGGGAGACAATTTTGTCGATGAAGGAGGGGTGGGAGGAGTGACCGTGGAACCAATCTTTCCGTGGGAGATCTTCCTTCCGGTAGAGTTTGTAGACGAAGTTGATGAGGAGCAGTGTTTTGACGTTGGAGGCCCCGCATCCCAAAGCCACCAGCCCGCACAGAAAAACAAACGTTGTCCCAAGCGATTAAACAGCCAGTACTGGAGCAATGATCCTTGCCCGTCCAGAAAAAAGCACGTCTTCTCTTGTCAATCGCATTGATCACACCTTTAGGAAGAAGGAAAGAACACATAAAATAAGTGGCGAGATTATTTAGGAGAGCAGCATAGTGCTCCAACCAGCGAGTCTACGGTCAAAAGAAGAGAGAAGCGAGGTATAGGCCAAAAGGGGGAGTTTGGTGGGGGAGAGAGGGAGTCTGAGATAAGGCTTCGGGAAGGAAGAGATAGGGCAACCGAGAACAGTCGCAGTGGAGGAGGCTAGAGTGGTGTCAGTGTGCATGGGAATATAGCACGATTTGTGGAAGTTGATCGCAGCCGCAAAATTATCCAGAATCGTTTTAAGGCGGTTGGCATTGCTAAGGTCACTGCGGGTATCGTCTGTGTATTGAAGGACCGGGGGGGAGGGGTCAATGGGGTGGAAGAGAGAACCAGCGTGGAAGGCAGCGTGAATCATTCTCAGGAGGACGTCTGCGACGATGATAAAAAGGTAAGAAGAGAGCGCATCACCTTGACGGATGCCATTGCCCGGGAACTCCATTGAGAACAACCGCGGTGTGCTCCGTGTTAGAGAATGAAACGCACCCAGCGGCACCACATGTCGTCAAATCCCCGGGCCTGGACGATTGCGATGAGGCTATCTATCGAGTTCCGGAAATCAATCTTGAAGACGAGAGTGGGAACCTTACAAGAGTGGCAGAACTTGACAAGATCGTCCGGTAAATTATATTCTCCGAGATTCGCCGTCTGGACAGGAAGCCAGTTTGGTCGAGGCCAGCTAGAGCGTGAATCAAAGTCTGGAGACACGTAGTGAGCACTTTGTTGATGATCTTGACAATGCAGTTTTGGAGGGAGATAGGGGGAAAGTTGGATGGTCTTTTTTGCGTTTTGATCTTCTAAAGTTTTCTTTCCTATTTCATCCTTTGAAGCTCCAGCCATTTGTTGGGGCATCAATATCTACCTTGTTGATACTTATTAGTCAAGCAGGATACAACTCGCAAAAAAATCACAACAAATGGTAACTGTGATATATTAATATTGTATGTATTGGTTTTGCATGATCTTAATCACTGCTGCTCCGGGTTTTGTGTGTGTTTTTGATCTTCTGTTGGTTTTCCTATTGTATCATTTGAAGCTCCAGACCTTTGTTGGAGGCATCGATATCATCATTCGTAGCTACTGATTAGTCAAGCAGGACATGACTCCTTGAAATAGAAAAGCACGGTATGAATGTCTACAAATGTTAAATGGGCTGATATATTGGCTGTATTGGTTTTGCACGTCCATAATCACTGCCGCTCCATTTTGGCAATTCATCAGGAACAAGAAATTGCACATGAGGTGAATGGCTACATCATCATAGCTCATCCATTTGGTGGAGTCTGCATTGGCTGATTGACCTTCTCTAGCTGATTTCATGGAAGCAATTTTGGTTCGAAAACTGATATGCTGCCTGCTGTTACAGCATAAACCAGTGCTTTTGAGTTGAGAAAGAATGGGCAACCAAGCTTGTTTTGGGGTATTATTGGGTGCAGTTGTAGAGTTTAAAGTGGGGTCGAAACTTGTAGCAGAATGTGCGTGTGTTTCAAGGCCAGTGTGCTGGGCATATGCCATGTCCTGTTGCAGCCATGGCCTGCCATCTGTCCATGATCCAACAACATTCAAGAGTGAAATTTATATTTTTCACCAGATTGGCAGGTGTATGACGGTTTACCGGATGTGGTCAAAGAATGCGCGATTCATGCTTGCTACGCAGCAAACATGAAGAAACTCCAGACCATCGCGAGTCCAATTTGTGCACAGCCGGCAGGTGTGCAATGCAGCTCCAACACATAGATGATGCTCTTGCGGAAGCCGCAGCTGAAGCTTAACCCAATGGTCTTCATGATGCTGGTTCTCTGCTCTGATGGTTTTGGAAATAGAGAAACCCAATGGTCCTCACTGTTCAACCCCAAGAAAAGGAGATTAGCAGTCTACCATCGAAGAATGCTTTGCAATGGAGGTATCCCGGTTTGCGAAGAATTTCTTTGCCTAGTCAGCTTCTGCTTATTAGGTGGGGTTGGTGTGACAATCAATCTCAACCATCACCGTACCCTTTTCATGGCTCCAAGCCTCCAAGGCACATGAGTTCCAAGAAGCGGGTACATTGATTGAACACTGGAACTAGCCCGACTGTTCCGGCACCGCTGTACTTACTACTACCATGGGCGCTAGCCTTTTCAGTTCAGTTCAGCCTGCTCGACTGCACGAGGACACGCGCGGCTAATTACGAGCGGATATGGAGATCCTCGTGATCGGCATTCAAGGTAAACAGTCTGAGCTTGTACCGTGGTCCTTCCCCAGTCCAATATTACGCATACGATGAGGCAGGAAATGGCAAAGGGAGGAGGATGAGGAGGAGGAAGGATGAATGGAACTGCTGCCCGCATGCCCTCGCTGAAATCCACCTGCCGCGCAGCCATTGGCCGCCTGGCGTCATGTGGCGCTGCCTCGTCACAAGCTTTGTTTGTTTCGACATCGGTCAATATCTAGGAGTAGCGCTAGAGACACGAAAACGACGAACCGAGCTAGGCCACATGATTCGAGGATTCTATGCACAAGAAATTATATCTCGATCGTAGTAAAATAGTCTTGATGCTATGATTAAGCATGATGTACTTAAATACTACACCAGCATGATCCAGGTCAATTGTTCGTGCCTTTTATGTACCAGTGTTCCATACTCGTACTAGAAATGTTTCTGGTCATCTTTTCGCCTATGTATTCAATTCAAACACTTTTCGATGTCGGCTTGAAATTGATGAGATCACGGTTTGGGCACGCCATATTGAATACCCTGGCCAGTTGCACTGGCCACTTTGATCACACGCACTGTCCGTGATCTGTTTCAGTTTCTCTGACCATGGGCCAGTACATTCTTAAAGTGTCGTGTCAGTACTGGTAGGCCGTGCGTGATGCATGTGATGTCTCTCCTTGCCATATTGCTAGATACTAAGAATGCTCATAATACAATTAACAACACGTTAAGCTAATAATGTGCAGATGTGTCATATCTTATTTTGAAACCAGATATCATCTTTTTATTCCCTCTGTATGTGATACCCCCTTCTGAAAATAGGTGTATACTGAGTACTGTTTTGTTTGGTTACTCTTGTTTTGGTACGAACTTTCGTGATCAATGTTCTTCTAAATATGTAGTTATATTTACATAGGAAACCTCATGTGCAAATTTTACTCATAATGTAGTTCCATAATTACGGTTCCGATTTCATCTGGCTTAATAAATATAGTATGTTAAGTTGGTGAGCAAAGCTGTGTTTTGAGAGATGTGTCAACATCGATCATCCACTAGACATGCTATATTTAACAAACATGCACCTTGAAGATTCAGATACGTGGAGTCGTATGTGTATAAGAAACCTCAAAGTAACCCACGAAGTAATTAAGTAGTAGTACTGCAAATAAGTCCGGAGCTTACAAGCCGTACAAAAATAACGAAAGAACGGCAGAGACGCCAGTCATACGTAGATTACATTACAGATGGAGCGAGGTGTCCACGTCTACATCAGCCCGATAGCCTGAATTCTGCATTCTTGGCACCACACCAAACGAGCTCACCGCCGCGGGCTGCGACGCCTGGACGGCGACCCCGTTGCCTCCATGCCCGCTGTACGACCCCGCCGGACCATGCAGGGGCCTGGACGGCTGTACCAGGTCCGGGTGCAAGAACCACCTCGGCCGCCCGTCGGCGCTGGCCGCCACCGTGTTCAGGGGAGCCGACTCCAACGGCGAACCGGAACGATCACGGTCGGCAGCATCACCGGAGTGGTGGTGCACCCTCTGCAGTTCCCTCCCCTCCCTCATCTCCTTCACCCTCTGCAGGTTCCTGAACCTCTCCTGGAGAAGAGCTATGGAAGACGTGTGGATGATCGAGGGGGAAGCCTCATTGCCGCCGTGCCTTCTCATCAGAGATCGAGATTGTTCCAAACAATCAGCTAGAAGTGTTTCTTGTTGCGAAGGGCTGCTGGCTTAACTTGTTTGTGGCTAGCTTGCTAGCTATAGGTAGATATGTGAGTGTGTGCTGTGAGTGAGGGAGGGTGGTGGTGCTGTTTGGTTGGAGCAAAGCTAGCAAACTGCAAATGGACCGATCACTGGTTGAGGAGAGCTTGGAGGGAGCAAGCTGGGGGTATATATATGTAAGGGAGGAGGAGAAGGGTTTGCATATGTGTTGTCCTCTTGCAGCATTACTCTCACTCATCATGATTCATACTGACTGCATGCGTTTTTGTGCCAAATCAACTATCCAATGGATCCAATCCTAAATTCGTGTTGTTGGCAATTGAAGCAATTTGAAGGAAAGGGAATCAGGGTGAGGGGTGGAAAGTCCAAGGGGGAAATGCCCGGTGTGGTGTGGTGTGGTGCATGCATTGTGGTAGTGGTAGTGTGGTAGGGGGGTTTTTGTGATTGGATGTGAGGTGCCACTTTTTAAAGTTTGGGTAATGCCGGAGAGGTAGGACAAACGGGCCGTGGAAGGTAGCGCTTGGCGGGAGATCGACGAGTGGAATATGGTCATATAGGATTTCGTGGTGGTCTTTGTCCTCTAACCCTTGCCCCGGAACTGATGAATTGAAACGGGTGGGGGCCTTTGGGTGTTTTCTTTTCTTTTTTGAGGGTTGCTGGGCTCTCTTCCTTTGTCCCCGCCCTCCTTGTTCCGCTATGTTTATCGTTGCCCTTGTTTGATGTCATGGAACGTAAGATCTCGATCGATTGGGACGGGAGCTGCTTATCACCAACTTAACGCGATCGATGCGTATGCACGGCGGCCGGTGTGATTAATTGATCGAACCATTCCAACACCGGCTCTTGATTTCATAATTTATATACCTAGCTAGTAGCTTGATAGCTTGGGGTTTTGCATCCATGGTGGAGCTGTGTGTTCGTACCTGTGTAGGGGTTGGAGTTACTTTGATGTTTTCTGTTGTTTGGTTGCACTGGGGAGAAGGACGGGTTAGTGCTCCAACCAAAAGACCTGCCAGATGAAGAGTTAAGGATTGATATAGATATTACTAGCTACTAGCCTTTTCGGTTCCGGATTCTGTTTTTTACTTGGTGCAGTTGGACTGTGTTGGAGGCTTGCGCAAGTTCAGGCTTTCCAGGGGAGTAGCTAGGCTTAAGTACCTGATTGATTTTAAAATGAGATCGAGTGTGCAAGAGTCGTAGGCCCAAATCACACGCTATGCCAAGAGGGAGAAAACAAGGAGCACAAATAGTGTAAGCATCCGTCCATGCATGCTGACTGATCTTTGTGTATGATGAATGTATTTAGTCCCTCCCCTGTAAGGATCAAGGGCTCCAAAAGCTCATTTTAATATGCAGTGCACTTGATTTTTTATTACCCCTATTTCCGACCTTCATACGTCCAGCATGCTTTTGTGTATTCTGGTTCTCTGGCCTTGTGGGCGCGCCTACATGTGTGTGCATGTGTGGATGTTTAGGTACTGTGCGTGTTTCCTTTCCGTTGTTTGCCCCGAAAGGGACCGCTCCTGTCACAACTTACTTGATCCATCTCAATTATGCTATCATGGGCCATCGATCATCGATTACATGTTAATTTATCTTACGTCATGTGACAAGGTCCTAATCGATGTTTGAGTTTGATTATTGAAAGGATCCACTCGTGGGGTCCTGATTCAATCATATGTTCAGCTTGTGTATCACTTGGGTGTAGATATAAACCGCTAAGAAATGTATGTTGATGCTTGAGTCGTACAAATTGATAAGACTCTTAGCCTAAAACATCGATTATATTTGCATCATAATCACGAATGCTTACTAGTTGCCTAGACCACTCCAATGTGAGACTTCTAGAACCTAGCACGGATTTAAGATCTATTCATATATTTAGACGAAAGGCATGCGCCCAGATTTGTAAATAAAGCTCCAAACGACCGATAAGGTTTGAACACGTACGCATTAACACACACACAGTGTCGGACGCACACACATTGAGGATATCAGTTGACATGAAAGACTCAATAGACGACAGAGTGGAAACATAATGAATGCAACCTGAAAGCAATATTACAAGGGTGAGACCCTAATTGATGAGTGAATAGTTCTAATCGCCACTACTAGGAAAACAGCTATAGACAGAATCACTTTTTGCGGCGCACCAAATAGCCATGCGCCACAGAAATATTTCTGTTTTGCATGCGCCACAGAAAAGTTACATTTCTATGGCGCACGAAAGCCACATGCGTCACAGAAATGCGTATTTCTGTGGCGCATGTGGTTGTGCGCCACATAAATACACATTTCTGTGGCGCATATGGCTACATGTGTCACAGAAATGTGACTTTTCTGTGACGCATATGGCCACATGCGTCACAGAAATTAGCTTTCTGTGGCGCATATGGACAGAAACTAGCTTTCTGTGGCGCATATGCGCCACATAATTTGTTTTTTGAAATCAAATCCCACCCCCTGGACCGCCTTTTCAGTTTTGCAAATAAGAAAAGAAAATGATAAAATTTTCAATAAATAAAATTCTTTGAGATATAGTTAGGTTTTAGTGTCTAGTTTGTATAGAAATTTTGAAATATGAATTTTGACCTTTTTTTTATTGCAAAAAACAGAAAAAAATTAAAACGGCCATAACTTTTGCATACGACGTCGAAAAAATACGTTTAATATATCAAAAAAACTAGAGAAAAATTCGAGCCCGATTTCACCCGGGTTTACATGGTGAACTTTTCTCAGATCATCGAAATTCCAAAAGGAAAAAAAAGTTATTTGAAAAAGAAGATTTTTTTCTACAAAATCAAAAAATTAAAAAAAATCGTTTTAAAAAAAATTTGGAATTGTTGAATTTTTTGGATTCTTTTTATTTTTTATTTTTTTTGAAGTTTTCGGGATTTTTGGATATTTTGAAACTTTTGAATTTTTTGAAACTTTTAAAATTTAAAAACACACATAAACTACACATATATACACATACAAGGCTTAAGAGGGTTGATATGATTCTTATATCAATAAGAAATTTAGTAGCATAAGGGTGGCTAAACTGATTAGAACTTAGAAGTGAAACGTGCTTGGGTTGGAGCAGTTTGAGGATGGGTGACCTAGCGGGAAGTCATCATTTAAGATAGGTAGAAAATTTCAAAAAAATCAAAAAAATCAAATATTTAGGTTTTCCAATTTATTTCATTTTTTTGAATTTTTTAACATTTTTTAAAATTTTAATTTTTTTTAAGTATTCTGTGGCGCATATCTTCTGGGTGTGCCACAGAAATGTGAGAATTCTGTGGCGCATGCAGATATGCGCCACAGAATCACAATTTAGTGGCGTGATATCTGTGGCGCACCCACCGTGCGCCACAGAATTCCAAAAAGGTGCGCCACTGATAGCCTATTTCCTAATAGTGTGTCGTCAACATGGCTCTCTATCTTCTCTCTTCGCCAAAGGTCCAAATCTATAATAAGACAAGCATAACCAGTCATTGGGGTGTTTTTGTAGAGGAAATTGCATGTTCCACATGCCTTGCTTCGTGCATTACCACTTGGACGGAGTTTTTGCGGTTTCCACCAGGTGGTGGTCTAATCTGTTACAATGTCTACCACTTGGTCATCTAATTAACTAATCAACCTCTTTGAAAGCAAAGCTAACAGCAAACCCCACATGTCAATGCTTCAACTGATGTCAGCAAACAACGGAGACGGCGGCCCACCTATTTTGTCATTGTCGGTTCACCAAAAGAGTTTGGATGATGATTAAATTGTGGATTGGGCTTCATCACTTGGACCCTCCGGTTGGCCGGCCGATCTCACTATTAAGGAGTGGTGGTCTAGCATGTCGAGCTCCTCCGTCCCCAACCGCAAGGCGATGGCCTCCTTTACCATGCTTGTATATTGGAGCATTTGGAATGAGCGTAATGCGAGGGTCTTCCGCAACAAATCCTCTTCGCCAACTATTCTCTTTGGGGCTATTAAGAACAATGCCAAACTTTGGGTTACCGCGGGAGCAAAGCTTTTGAGTAACGTAATATCCCGAGAGTAATCCCATTAGTGGTCTTGGAGCCGGCTTATGTCTCCCTTGTAAAACTCATAAACCTCATCTTCTTAATTAATGGATGAGGCAAATCTTTTGTCTCTGTTTCAAAAAAGACCATTTCGGCACAAGTTTAAGCCGAAGGTCTGCGCCGCTGAGATCTCAGGGTTAACGGAGATGTTGAAAAGTGTTGGGATGTTGTCTTCTAGGTGGTGGGAGGGGGCTGCTGAGTCCACCGGTCAATCCAAAAGCTACATTTCAAGCAATGCTATAAATTTTGCTAGCTTTTTAAGTTTTACCAAAGCCATGTCCACCATGCATATTGCGTGATACATTTCACATAGATATTATCCACATATCATGAAAAAATATTGTGAACTAAAATTTGGAAAACTTGCAACAAAGGTTAGTTACCTAATTGCATTGTCATGAATCATTCGAAATCCCTTTATGGGCTTCTTTGGATCACAGGACTTGAAAACATAGGAATTGGAAAAACACAGGAATTTGACAGGATTGCGGGTGTAAAATAGAGGATTGCAAAACAGAGGAAAATTGTAGAAATAGTCATTTGGATGAAACGTAGGAAAAACACAGGAAAAGTGCCTCGATCCTACGCGAATGTACTACTATTAAAAGAGTAAACTTGTTCGGATACATTAAATCTCACACGTCAAATAACAGATCAACGATCCAGATCGCGCTAACAATGTTGAGCAGCTCAACACAAATCAGCCCGAAACGTTATTTTGTGTTTCCTTTTTCCCGGAATCTGGTGTGGTCGTTTGCAGGACCCAGAAGCGGCGTCCAGGAGACATGAGAAGGAGACCTGCTCCAGTCGACGACGTCTCGTCGCCTCCGTCCCCGCTCGTGCGCAACCGCAACCCACCTCTCGCTCTCAACCACCGCCGCCCGATTGCCATCACCACCCCCGAACGAAGGAGACCAAAACGGGTCCGACGGCTTCGGCCAGGCGAGAGCGAGAGCGATTGATGGACCGGCGGCCGGGGCTGCAGCGTCGGACGATGACCTTCTGGGAGCAGATGTCCACGCCGGACCTGGCAATCGGTGACTTTATTAAGGTCCTGCACGACGACGGTGGCGGCGGCAGCTGTGACGCGTATCGGAGGCCGTGCACGCTCATGGACGCCATCTGCCGAGACAGCCACGGCGACGGCGGCGCCGGGATGATCAACTGGAAGCCACTGCACGATCGGCTCCGGATCCGCTCGAATACTACCAGCAATCATCGCCCCGACCAAGAAGACAGCCAGGAGGATGGAGAAGAGAGCAAGGATGAGGCGCTGGCGGCAGGCTCGATGTCGCTAATGGCGCTGCTGGAGCAGACAGAAGGTCAGTGGGACGACGATGGCGACGATGAAGAAGACAGCGGTGCCAGCGCGTCCAATTGCGGCGCGGTGGTGGGAGAGGAGCAGGATGAAAGCGAGGGGATGGTGCGCGCGTGATGCGTGTGCATGGTGCGGCACAAGGGCGCGGCATTCATCCCGTGCGGCCACACCTTCTGCCGCCTCTGCTCCAGGGAGCTCTGGCACACCGGCGCCAGCTGCCCGCTCTGCAACTCTCCATCGATTCCTTGGATACATGCCCGCCGTTTCTCCGTCAGTTCCGCATCAGTCCATGGGATTCCTCGGAGCAAGCAAATTAGTCACCATGCATACTGTTGTAAGAAAGCACGTTGATTGTACGGAATAAGACAGACGGGGAATGAATAAATGTAAATTCAGGAAGAACACTTGTAGCTAACTGGTTAGGAGTTGGGATAGAGAGCGTATGATCGTACCTGTTAAAGCGTGCCTTTGCATGGTTTAGAGCTAACATCACGCACAATCTCAAAGCTTCAGATTCGATCTCATCAGGCTTGTTTATTAGCGACAGGTAGGAGCAACTGGACGCTTGTTAATCTTTGGAAGACCTTAGGTTAGTTTAATTCCTTCTTTGGAAGACCTTAGGTTATTGATCCGTGTAGCCTTAACTGATGCAACGCTGCATCGTATGTATGCCTTCTGTCAGTGTCAGTTGATGGGCTCGGCTTGAGAGGAAAATTTCTCACCATCAGTCAAAGATTATGCATTTTGCTCCGGGTACGAGTGCACGCATACGCCTCAAACAGTGTCACAAGCTTGCACATGGCAAGGTTGAAACTACATGTTGTCGGCGTTCTGCGGCCCGGTGAAAGAGCCACATTGACTTATCTCAATTCATATATGGTTTTCACTAATTACTTCCGACAACCTCTTCATCATGTGAGGGATGCGACGGTGGCGCGCGAGGCAGGGCAAGGACGCTGGTGGCATTTGCTCGTGAGGTGGGATGCATGCAACGTGCAGCATGAGGTGGGAGGCGGCATCGCTTGATGTGGATCCGGGTGATATTTTTAGGGCATCTTGGTGCAAAATCCACCACCGCCAGCATCCACTCGGTGTCATGGTCTGGAAAAATCTCAGGCGGAACACGGTCGTGGAGGTTTTGTGAGGAGCAGTTCACAACCCTGCACTCCTACGCTCCTGCACCGGCGTGATTCCACGCGTGCTAACGGCAAGTGCTCCTCCTTCCTTGCTCGCAGGTGTAGTTTCAGCGAGCGCCACGTGAATGCCACAGTGCTACGTGTATATTCCAGGACAACAACAATGAGGATGGCGGGAACCTTCATGTCCGTTGCCTGCTCCGGGCGCACTTCCTCTCCCCCTCTACACGCAGAACGATTATGCCCGAGGCGGTGCCGCCGCTGAAGGTCGTACTGAAAGATATGTGTGTGACATTTAGAATATGACGTACTTTGTTCTGAGAATCCGTCAAAGGAGAGCACGTCTTCTCCATGGCACACGAGTTCTATTGGGTTTGGTGCGAGGTTTGTGTGCTCTAAGATGCCCACAAAAGAATCATTTTATTTGCAATATATTTTTCCTACTTATAAATTGTCCTTTTAATCGTGAAGACGTGCGTTGCACGGATATGTCAACTAGTGAGTGTAAAAGAGAGGTTAGAGTGGATATTCAAATTCCTATGGGATTGAGGTTTAGGAATGATATCCATGACACCTCCAAAATTCCTATGGATTGGGATCCTCCAATATTTATATAAAAATCCTTCAATCCAAAGAGGCCCTAAAGATACAAGATGTACTTTCACATGTCAGTGTTGGCATTTTCTAACCCGAACAAGTACGACCTCTGGTCAATGACTAGATTCTTGAAAACCTATCAGCGATGTGGGTTCAGAAACATGCTATTATATACTAGTGAGTAGTCATAGTCGCGAGATGTAAACCCTAGAGATGATCAGTGCGCCCCATTTGGCATCCACAACCATTTATAGGATGGTGACCAGCACAATCAGTTGATTTGTGATCCAGTTAGGAAGTTGAGCAGCCCGCAGCTGGATGGGAGGGGCGCCCTAGCCCTAGATTGTTATGCAATTGAGGGCAAGTCAATACACCTTACCCGCTCGACATGGACTAAGTGGTATTAACATTCCACAGTTGAAAACTAGGCGCGCGTCCCCGCAGGAGGAAACCCTACCTCCTACGAGCAACCTAGCAGGGCGGATGACAATCGTTGCCACCGACGATCAAAATCATCAAACTCCCTTTTGACGTTTTGTGTGTTATTTAAACTAAAATAAAATCAACGTGAGGCAATACTCTCCTCGATAGCTTTTATCGAATTGATACACTAGCCAACGGAAGATTTGAGGGAAGGGTTAGGCTATATATTTTAACACACCTACTCATGTCTAGACCATGGACTTACAGAAAGAACTCAGACATGGGATCGATGAAAGGCCGCAGCTACTTTATATTTAATAATGTGTTGGTCAGGTCTTGAATTTAGGACCTATTGGCTCTAATATCATATTGAATTGATGCACTAGTCAACTGAATCAAAAGTCCGAACTGATGAAAATGACTGGGCTATATATTTTAACAACTTTGGCTGTCCATCTTGATCAAACAGAAGCGGTGACCTTATCAACTTAATCCAGCCTACATGTTTTGTAATTGTGTGCACCAATTAATGTTGTATTGGTGGTTCTCAAGGAAAGATGTTTAACAAGCTGTAGCAGCAGCTTGCTAGGAGTGTACGGTGTATCGATCACTAGTTCACTAGCAACAAATGGGCAGCTTCCTGTGTGCCCTGAACCTACGCACCGATCCACCGTGCATGCATGCATGATGCATCGAGCATATGCATGTAGATGATGGAACGCATCGGATCTTCGATCGAGAGAGCCTCCCCCGATCTCTTCCTTCCTCTCGTCATCCCCACCTGACGGTCACGCCCCCAGCCCTGAACTCGACCCAGATTCAGGCTTCTAGACCACAGATCGTTCAATCGTAATTCCCATGCCTTTCCGTTCCCCGATCCCCTGCCATTGCTGATTGGCGTCAGTGCCACTCTTCCTCCAGCCAAGGTACATACGTGTTCCCCTCGGAACCAAGAAAACATTAGACGCAAGAGAGGAGGGAGTACTTGAGAATACCTGGACAGTATGTATCCAGCTAAACACACGGAGATGAATATATATATACTCCCTCCGTCTCAAAATAAGTGTCTCAAGTTTGTCCAAAAATAGATGCATCTAAACATGACATGGAGATGAATATATACTAGATGTATGTGCACATGTTATATCTGCTGCTTTTATTTCATACGGAGTAGTACATACTGCATCATACATTTCAACAATCTTGTTATTATGCTGTCTAAATGCACACCCTACAATCTACCTACCTGCTCTGCTCCTCCTATCTATCTACGCAGTTGGTCAATTCCTGCAGGGACGATGCGGACGACGACGACGACGATGCGCTATGTTTCCGCGGAACAATGATGGGCGGGTGGGTCGCGTCGATCGATCATCAGGCGTCGCCTCCATGCATGCAGATGCTGTAGACGATCAGCAGCGTACGTGTTCCCCGGCCCGTAGCTCCGCGATAATTTCCGGCCGGGTGTCCGCTAGCGCGCGGCCGCCGGAGTTGTCCGGCCGAGGGCGAGGACGGTACTTGGGGAGGGGCGCGTAATGATGCGGTCCGGCGAAGCGAACCCCGCCGCTTGGGCTTGGCTCGATCGGTTTGGTGTGGACGGGGATGGCTGGCCGGCGTGATAGACAGGCGTCAATTCGATCGGTCGATCGCGCTCACGGCTGCTTTTGCGACCTGTCGCCTTGCGCTTGGCGCCCAATTGTTCTCTGCATATCCATGGAGGAGGGTCCGGCGCCGGTCGCTGCTGCGAGATGGCCGGGGAACGCGAGAAGGCCGAGAGACGATTGGTACCGTGCCACCTGCAGACCTGCTGGCTGCTGCATATGCGCCCGTGGCCAGTGTCCGATCGAGAGTCTGGGCGCGCGGCAGATCGATCGACAGGGTTGCAGTGTGTATTCTCTCTGTCGCTGCAGTTTACACCAGTGCAGTGGCGTGGCGTCCTTGTACCCATGAATTTATGCGTGTTGTCAACTCGGCAATCGATGGCATCGCGTGATTTGACTTGCTACTATGTCCAGCTCGTGTTTTGTTCAGCTTGAATCTTTCACGTACGAAGAGCATGCTGCACTCGTCTTGAGCATTAGGCGACGAAAGCTCGTGTTTCGGGAAGAAGGTCTCGACCGTAGCCTCGCCTTCAAGCGTTGGGCTCGAGTAAGGTGTTTTCGGTGCCTAGAGCGTGGCCACCAGGTCAACACATGTCGAGGGCCGTTCAGATGCATCCGATGTCGTCGTCCTGGTCATCGAGAGCGTTTCTGCCGTGCACGCTCTCCCGCTGCTCGCTCTTGCTCTCCGGATGTCCGGGCTCGTTCTTCGGACACTCATGCTCCTTTCCAGCGGAGCTGTTTGCCGTCTGCTCAGCCTCGTCGTCCCTCGTCGCCTCAGAGTTTGGCTGAGGTTGTGTGCCACTCTTCGTCGTGTCCTGCGGTGCAGCCAAGGCCCTCTCCTAGGTGTTGCGAGGAGTTCAGTGACTCTGCCTTCCAGTCCCACTTTGCCTTGCTGCGTTTGGAGCTCTGTTAGCTGGTCGCTGATCGCATTGAGGAGGCGTCTCGCCCTCTTCGTGAAGAAGTGGCAACTCTCAAGTTGTTGTTGGCAGGCGTTGATGGTCCTTCGCACCCGGCGAAGGCATGTGTTTCTGAGGGCTTGGGGCTCACCCAGGGGAGGCTTTGTCTCCGCTTGACTCCGCTGAGCAGCAGTCGTCTGTGGCTGAGGAGGCGCTTCGCTACGGTTGTTTCTCTCCTCGTGGCAGTCCTTGCCCATCGACGCAGTTTGTTGTGACGTCTGCCCCTGTGAGCGAGGATAGAGGTGCGCTGGACTTCGAGGAGAGTGGTGTTGTGGACGGCGTTGCCTCTCTCTCGCTCGAGTCCATTGGGAGTGTGGTTCCTGTAGGTGGTGTGGTTGCTACATCAGAGTCACCCTTGGGTGACGAGGTTGATAAGGCATGTGTGTTGACGTCTAACTCCGAGACTCTCTTTGGAAAAGAGATTTGTGACTTACTCGTCGATTTGGAGGCGGCTTTGCCTGGATATGGCAAAGAGATTGCTTCCGTGTTGGCGGGGACGGCTCCAGAGTGTGTAATCAAGAAGGTGGAGAAATCTCTCAAGAAGAAGACAAGAAGGATAGGTGTCATTAGAGTTTTCGGAGTTGCTTGATAGATGGGGGTTGTCGTGTCCGGGTTGTGGGGTTTCTTTGCGGCGTGTTGTTCGCGGCTGTAGTAGGTGGGCGTCTTTGTGGCGGATGGCTTTTTCGTTGTATGGTTTTCGCCCGGTTTCTTCCATTAATAAACCGGGCACCTTCCTCTTAATTAATACATAAGGCAAAGCTTTTGCCTTCGTTTCAAAAAAAAAAGCTTTTTTTTTTACAGGGAGGTATCGGAATCAGCCCGCAAGGCGTTCACGCCACCAAATAGATTTCCTACATGGGCCGCCTAGGCCCAACTAGTTTCAGACGTATCGCATGTGGGCTTTTGCAGGTAACTGGGCTACTGCCACACTGGTTGTTTCTGCTTCGGCCTAATTTTATCCCCAACGGATCACACTGACTGACCTCCTTCTCTTGCCCGGTCATATACAGGGACGTTCCCCTCAATCGAATAAAAGATACAGGGACGACATCGTCAAAACAAAACAAAAAATACAGGGAGCCTCCCCTCTCGAAGTAGGGTTTTCTAGCACCGTCGTTTCCGTTCACCTCTCCTCTTCCATCCGATGATTTCATGGGCGATAAGAGGAGTGGGAGTGGGAACTCGTTCTTTGTGTTCTAGTTCTTCTAGGTCTTTGTTGTTGCGAGTTTTTTTTATCTCTCTACGGCATTAGCGAGGTGGAGGTGATGAGGCTTGTTTGAATAAGGTCTCTCAGACCTCTTCCTACCTCGTCAGCATTCGATTCGGCGTCGGCGAAGGGTCAGTGAGGATATGTGCTGGCGGATCTATTGGTTTGTTTTTTTTATCTTGGTAGTTGGTGTGTCGTTTAAGGAAAATTGTTCGCTCGTCTGTGGTGCTACATTTTCGATCTATTCGTTCGTTTGAGTCCACGACAACGTTCGCTTCATCCAACCCTATGGATTGGTGATGAAAATTGCAAACCAGTGATGTTTGGTATGTCCCCATATGATGTTTTTTCGGAGGTTATTCGATCACATTATCCAGGAGAGTGGTTATTGTGGTTTTCAAAACCTTGGTTGGCAGCGACGTTTACATGTGGCTTAATCTTTTTCTGTTTGTCTAGTGTATGCTTCAAACTGCGGCAATCGTAGAACAATAAAAAAAAAGCCAGCCCATATGGTTCTCAGTATATTTTGTTTTGTACTGGTTGTGTTATCTCGAGTTGTATCTACTTTTTTTTATTTAGAAAAAGGGAAAGCCCCGAAAAAAAGACTACTTGGGGACTGAAAAATGAAGACACACAACATATTGAATGACGGAAGAAAGATTAATACATTAAAGAAAAAGAAAGAATAAGATATGGGATGATGAAAAAGACACTGATAACTGAAACAATGACAAGAGAAGAGAAAGAGTAAAAAATAAAGAGACTGAGGGAGACAAACACAAGATCAGAGAGAAGACTGGAAAAAAAATTCATACGAAACTTAGACAAATTCATTGTTAAAGATTCAGATAAATATAAAAAGACACAGTGAACTGCATGCGGCCTTTATTAATTTATTAAACTACCGTCAAAGTTATAAAAGGATTACATCATGGGTCGCTCAAAGTTGCAACATGGATCAACCATCTAAAAAGCAAGGATAACATGCAATGGCACTGCATCATCATGTTTCCTAAGATCCTAACGCCAGCTGAACAGGTTGTATAAATCCGCGCGACCAATTCCAGCTGGTTGCAACCAAAAGCGATTGCGTCGCGCTTCTCCGTTGATTGTAGGAAGGACCATGTACGAATCCAGTGTGTTGCCATCGGTATGACCTGCAGATGTTGTCTTTGCTCTATTAAAAATATAATCATTGCGTATGTTCCAAATGACCCAAAGTAAAGCGCAAACTCCAACCAAGATGTATCTGTTTGTATTTGTTTTTTTCTTAATAAACATTAGATATAAGATTTATTTGGATGTATTTTCTCAGAAAAAATATGGACGAAATGTGCCATGATTCATGCCAATTAGTCAATAAAACAATCTTTGCCAAATTCATGTTCTTCGTTCTGAGATATCAAGATCAGATTCAATTACTTACGTAGGGAGTGGCTACTTGTAACAAATCTTTGCTAGAGATTCAGGCTCTCCGTTGTGAGATATGCTGCCTGTGTTAAATAAGCTGTAAACTGAAATGGTTTGGTTGCACACGACAAATCTTCAGCTATGGATCCACTTACGTCCTCTCGGAAACAGGGCAAACTCCAGTTATCCACTAGCTCAGCCTGCGGTGCTCGTCTGCAGGACTACGACTGCACGCAGAAAGAAAAAAAAAACTGGATACGTTGGGAACTTCAGGCTGTGTGACGGCAACGAATCGAGTGCTAGGCTACTTGATTCGGCGCATTTTTAATGACACCAGCAGCTTATCATCATCGCCCCTCCTCTGTCAGTTGCTAATTACTCGGACGAGAATGACGTGCATCTGCTCAGCTGCTCGCTCTCTTGATCGCACACGCACCACCATTCTCGTATGCATAATGACCGATTATGCGCATGAAAGAGATGCATATACTCATCTGCTCTCTCGCTCGCTGCCGAATCAATCCACCATGCTGAAATGCCGGACGCATGCTTCACTTCTTGCAAGCCGTATTCCGCCATCAATGCTGTCTGATGAGCAGTTTGTCACTGGCCAATGTGCGGCGAACGTGCTGATACGGCGTTTGAATCAGCACTGCGGCAGCTGCCGCGCCGCCCCTGCGCTATTACGGTTCCGTTGTCGGAGAGTGGCATTGTGCGGTGGGCATTCATGTCGACCGGTCCATTGATCGAGCTAGTGTGGTGGTCCTCTGATCCTTCCGGCCATTCCGTCCTTGTCCTGTGTACGCCATCGATCGGCTTCAATGTCTCGAGCCAACGACGGGTCTTCCCAAACGCAAGATCGAACCAGTGGACTGGCAGCAACGTCGATCGGCAATCGATCAAGTGCCATATGTAGTACTACATCCATCGACGTGCAGTTGAGCAGTAGCTTGAATTAATCACGATGTTCATGTGATCGCTGCTATAGAATTATGGGAGGAATGGGATCGATTTCGCACTACTAATTCAGACGAACAACAAAGACCGGCGTCCTATTCTTCTCAGTCGACGCCCAACACAGTCTTCCAAGTTCTATCTATGCGTAAGTGCTGCCTTTAATTTGGCATCCGGGCATGGAGGGATGAGCTTTGCATCTAGACTCTGCGACAGACACCTCACTCTTGTCCCTGTCGAGTCCTTGCCCCCTTGCCCTGCGGAAACGTTTCACTCAACAGGGTAAAATAAACAGGTCGCCTTGTTTGTGCAACTCATTCACGACTTGCCACGTTGCCGGCCGGTGCAATGAGCATGCTTGCTTGGAAGGCGTCCTGCACAGGTCCAAACCATGCCCTTGACGACCATGTACACGACGACGACGAAGCATGCATGCAAATGCACCCAATGGCCAATGGTGTACTGCTGCTGATCTTCAGATATCGGCGACCTTATCGTGTTTGGAACACGATATCTCTTGTGCAAGCCATCTTTGGGAAACACAGCACAGATTTCTTGGCTTCTTGTCATGCTTGTGCGGCTCAGCGGCTGTGGGTAACCAACAATGGTTGCGATGATGTGCGTGCATATCAATGCCCTTGTTTCGTTGTGAGTACATGGAGCCCTGCCGGCGCAATTTGGGCATGCTCTCGCCCTGAATTCGGGATCAGCTTGCCGGCGCAATTTGGGCATGCTCTCGCCCTTCTCTTGCCTTCATCGGTTAAATTTAATTACTTGGCACCTTCTTTTGGGAGCTCCTATACAGGGTGATTCTATAGCTTCGGTTACGACGCCGAGGCGCACGGGAGTGTAGGCCTGTAAGTGGGGACGGCAGCCCACAGCGCCACGAAGCCCATCCCATTAAATTCACTAATTGGACACCCACGGGCACGAACAAAATCATGACGGGCAGTCACGGCGTGGCCGCTACCGCCGCCGCATCGATAGCTGCCTCCATGGCGGGCAGCAAGGCCAGAAGCCTGGAACTACCCCGCTCTAACCATCCTCTGCTACCTCCCCTTCCGTTCCCCTTCTCTGGCCGCGAGGGCTTCAGGTCGTCGATTGTGCCACTGTCGGAAAGGAAGCTGGCTGCCGCCGTCGACAATTCGGACACTGGCATGTCAAAATCCAGTAGACCTCCGAGCACCGGCGAGCCCAACAACCCAGTGTAATCGGGGGATAGTCGCCAGAACGCATCCTCGGACGAGCATCTCGGCAGGAGAGCCACCGATCTGACCGAGGCGTAGACGCGCATCTCGATTTGGCGTGGTTTCCCTCCTGCTTCTCCGGGCAGAATCGGGGCGGACGCGGGGGTCCTTGGCGTGGACGCGCATCTCGACTTGACCCCGAGGCGGAGGAGAGGAGGAAGCGGAAAGCACCCGGTCCTCGCGGCGGAGGCGTTCCCGGAGTTGTCCGACAGGGGGCTGCGGCGGCGCTGCCCGCGGCCGAGATTCTTGGCCCTGGGCGAACGGGTAGGAGAAGGGGAGGCCCTCCAGGGCTACGACGTGAAGGACACAGCAGCGCGCACTGGACCGCTAATGGCCTGCCATGAAGTTAATTGGGCTTAATTGGGCATTACGTTGCCGTTTATCCTGGACTGATTAAATTGGCTAACCCGGACATCCCCGGAAACTCATCTGGGCACAGGTGGACATGCCCACCTACAGCCTGACGGGAGTGTGACGGTTACGAGTTACGACGTCGAGGTTCACAAAAAAAAATGGCCCACGGGATATGCTTCCTGGGCCGGCCCAGGTATGTCCCGTCTTTTTTCGTGTTTTCTTCTAATGTTTCTCCTTCCTTTTTCGTTTTTCTTTTTCTGTTTTATTTTCCGTTTTCATTTATTTTTCGCCCAGCCTCGTAAACATTGTTTTAACCTTATGAACATTTTAAGGACTAGGGTGTCGCAAGAGGAGAGGTTGACATGCGTGCCAGCAACAAGGCTAAAGTTGCCGCGTTGGGAGTCGACATGATGAAACTTCACTTACCTTTGGATTCTTATAGGAACTGGATAATTTTATTATCTTTTAGTGCTTAACCGAGATATTATTTCTGCTTCATGTTTGATGAGATAGGATTATGAATAAAGTACTAAAAGTAAATGTTGTTTTTATCTGAAAGATATGTTTTGCAACTTTGCGCGCATTCTGAATGATTTATTTATTTTTAATCTCAATGGGAAGTCGGTCTGTAACATAAATGTCAAGAGGTTAAAACCAAATGCTCTGAATATGACTTATTTTTGGTATTGATGGCCTGAAGAAGGTCCATGACAATCGGAAATTCGCATTGGCACCCGGGAGCATATGCTCCCGTATTTTCAAAAAAAAATCAAAATTTGAAAACTTATCAAAAAATCTGAAAACAATCATGCACGTACCTGACCATGGTACGCACCACCGTGTTTTTTTCGCGCCGAAATGACATCGTACGCGCCCTGATCTCATTTTCCTGACAGGAAATTTGTCATTTTTGTACAACGCGCATACGATGTCATTTCGACGCGAAAAAATACACGGTGCTGCGTACCGTGGTTATGTACGTGCATGATTTTTTTCAGATTTTTTTGATAAGTTTTCAAATTTTGAATTTT
Source organism: Poa pratensis (assembly GCA_947311845.1). Taxonomy (NCBI): domain Eukaryota; kingdom Viridiplantae; phylum Streptophyta; class Magnoliopsida; order Poales; family Poaceae; genus Poa; species Poa pratensis. The sequence continues at coordinate 16,095,215 of CAMZMU010000073.1, forward strand.
TTTTGAAAATACCGGGAGCATATGCTCCCAGGAGCCAAAACGGCGCTCTCCATGACGATGGACTTTTAACTTCATTCGACTTGGAGTTGTTAGAGCCGCGTGAATCGTGCCTACTCGGAACGTTGATCGAGACTGCCATTTGCAAAGAGTTGTGAGAGCATGTGTATCAGGACTTCGAAAAGTATGGTCATGCGACACGGTTAAGTGTTACCCAAGTAGTGAGACTAAGAGTTGGTCCAATGAAAATATATCACAAGATCGAGAATAGAGTCAAACTATTAAAGAGATGACAAGATCCCGCCCATATCTTTGACATTGTATATCGTGAGGCAAAGGAAATGAGGCATATGACAAGAATTTTTTTGTGTGCAATGGTTGCACCCGGCCCGACATAACATCGACGAGTATGTGGAGGCATGACGGACACGAGTGCGGTCCTTGATTGAACGGAAGCTCACAAAAAGAAGTCGAATGACGGCACATAAAACAACTATTTAGGAGTGCCATGCCAAGATGCACTCGGCAAACAAGTGACACCTCATTTTGGCCGAGCGTCGGCCTTTTGCTGATTGCGACACTCGATGACGTGAGTCCTTTATCGAGCATTTTTTTATGGCTAGTTTCGCACCTTAAAACACTCGACAATTGAGATTCTTGCGAGTGTCAATTATATGACGCTTAGTATACATGGGATGTTGTCGAGTGCCTGATAAATTGCACTTGACAAACTGCCAATTCCGGTAGTGCCAGTTTAGAAAATAATAATATGAGGCAAAACCCTTCGTCACAACTAAGAGTTAAAATATGTCAGAGATTATAAATTATATAAATATAGAGAGAAGATGTTGCATATATATTGAATATATTTTCACTCTGAACTCAAGCTTATACAGGCCTAGTAACTGCGAAATTGAATATATTTTTACTCTGTTCCCATCCATTAAATTCACATCCGGACGGCCCTTCGGCTGGTGCCAGTGCACCGCCTGGCTATAGCCCCGCCACGTCAGCTTTTACCCCCACTCTCACCCCACTCTCACCTCACTCTCACCTCACGGTGCCACTGCACGGGCTGTAGTGGCAGGCTGTAGCCACGTCAGCTTCTCTCTCCTCCACGTCAGCTAGCCGTTGCACATTTATAGTTATTTCACTCGCTTTTGTTTAGACATTCAAAATAATGCAATAAAATTATTTTATTCAAGTAAAAATATTACCGATTACATAGTAAATAAAAAAATTACATAGAAAATAAAAAAATTACATAAAAAATTAAAAAATTACATAGATACCTTCGCCGAAAAAAGTTCGGAGGATAAGTACAGTTGTCGGCGAAGTAGTCCTCGTAGAGCCGATCGCCGGCACCATCACGATCACGCCTGATGAACCTTCGACGGCGTCGCGTCCGGCTTGACTCCGCCTGGAGGTTGAGCATCGCCTCCTCGTACTCCGCTTGGAATGCATCGATCATATCACCCTCCATTCCTTCGCTCGAACTGCTGCTAGACGAAGACATTGCGTCGAGAGGAGTGGAAATGGAGAGTGGATGACAGAAATGAGATGAAGTGGGGTGTGAGATGAGTGAAACCAGGTGGGGGTATTTATAGGGGGTTGGGGATGAAATTTTGAATTTTTTGCAAATTTTTTTTCGAATTTTTTGAAGCTGCAACGGATACCTCAACGGCTAGCTGACGTGGACGAATCAGAGCTCGCCACGCCAGCTAGCCGTTGCTACCGCCTCCCTCTCGCCCGCCCCGCCAGCGCGCCGCCCCTCTCCCGCCTCCCTCTCGCCCCACTACCGCCGCCAACGCGGGCGACAGCGGGCGGTAGCGGGCGCTACCGCCGGGCGATGGAACCATCGCCTCCCGCTGCCGTCCCGCCTCCCTACCGCCCGCCTCCCGCCCCTCCCCAGGCGATATCGCCGCCACTAACGCCCGCGTTGGCACCAGCCTTCTCTGGACAATGGTGCCGGGTTGGTGGAGCGCGCCAAGCCAACACGCTGCACATTTACCGGAAATGGATCCTCTGACTTTGGTGCAGTACTTCCCTCTGACTTTGGGTCACTGACGTGTGGGTCCCGCGTGTGGTGGGCCCCACACGTCAGTGACCCAAAGTCAGAGGGAAGTACTGCAGAGGATCTCGTTTGACATTTACCATCCTCTGCTTCTTCATCTCTGCCCTCGTTAAATACCTCCGCTCCCCGTCCCCGTAGCGTACACATCACCTCTGCTCTCTGTCTCGGTCATCAGTAGACAGGAGTAAACAGCAGCAGGAGGATTCAGAAGAAGCTATCTTGAGCCATGAGCCAAGGCGGCGGAGGCGACGACGTGAGCCCCGGCAATGTCCCGGTGTGCTACTACGGCGCGGGCGGGCGCGTGTCGGCCTCCATGGAGCGGCGGATGCGCGCCGCCGAGGTGATCCTGCGGTGCGCGGCGTGCGGCCTGGCCGTGCTCGCCGCCGCCCTCCTCGGCGCGGACAGCCAGTCCCGCACCTTCTTCTCCATCCACAAGGTCGCCCGGTACACCGACATGCAGTCCCTCGTGTAAGCCACCTGCCCTTCCTCCCCATTTTAATCTCCTCGCCTGATGCGCTACCTGCTAGTAAATCGACTCCCCCACTTCGCTAGTCACGGCTCATGGTCTCACTGAGGCTGTGAAGCAACAAGAAGCGGATCTTTTTCAAAAAATCTTTTCCTGTTTGCACCAAGTAGCCACCGGCCCAGGCACTGGTACGGATGTTGACAATATGGTAATGTTCCAACGATGCTGTTTCCCGGAATCATTAGTTTCCACTGGTCACCAACCGATGGGATTGGAGCCCATTGTTCTAAGATTCTTCACAACCACTAGTTTTCACACATCGAGCACCTACCTTCCCTTGCGTTTGTTCGGTAGTAACTAGTAAGCTCAACACTACCCAGTGCCGGTAACTGGGTCAATCTTCTAGTACCACTTCCTTTCTAAGCTATGCAGGCTCAGTTATAGCAGTAACCTTCGTTCCCCGCAACTTGTTCTTATAGAAATCTTGCTTCATTTGGCACACGGATCATGTTAGACACCATATCAACAGTTCAACGCACAGTGCACGCACGCCCGCACGCACGAGCAAACTAACTAACCTATCGGCCGGCACACATCAAGTTAATTAAACACGAGGACGGAGACGGACGATGGCACGGTGAGAATGAGACGGGTGGTAGAGAGATTAATGGCAGGAGAGAAGAGCAACTACTAGCACCATGAGACGCTCGTATGTACTGTACTCAGAGGAAACAGCCGCTTAAAGACGGAGACGAAGGTACGGTTGGGCTATTTTACTTCCCTGTCGGAGCCAGCGGCCCATCCCCCATATATTATGTGCCGGTGCCACCGCTGCTTCGCCGTGTATGTGAACGGGCAGGCAAAGGCAGACTTCGCCGTGGAGGTGGAACTCCATTAATGGTACGTCCGTGCTACTGCCTCGTCCTTGATGGCATCTCGCAGTGTAAAGAAGGGGGTAGGAGAGGGTACGACAAGTGTTCAGGATTGGCGCTTTCACTCTGCTCAGTAGCTGCTCGCACCTACCACGTGCTGCTGAATGGTTACCTCTTGTAAGATCATTCATGGTGCGGGCGTAAATGCGCAACGTGCCCCTCGCCTAGCCACCGGCAAGAACGGTCGATGCACGTCTAGGTTTTTACTCGAGTTTTTTCCTTGGTAACTTTTTCTACTCCAGTACTTGGCGTAGGTTACCAGTAAAATTTGGGCGAAAATGCGTTGATACAGTGCTCCATGATTAATGCTTCAGTATGTTTGGCAGCCATCAATGGTCGGTATTTAAATCATCAGGCATTTGTGTTTGTATTGGCCACTTCGTATCTTCAGTTTTGCCGTCCACATTTAACACCTACTCCTACAAACTTAGCTAGCAGCAGGACCATCTTCATATTGGACCAACGCATGGAATCATATGATGTGCAAGTACATATACAAACGATAGAAAAGCGAATCAAGGCCACCAAGTCGTAATTTTGTACGAAGAGACCCCAGAAACGCTGATTTTCTTTATCTAAATAAGTGTGAAGAATCAGAGATCACAGGGTTAGAGTGCACGACTCAATTTAATCACGGGTCTCTGATGCAGGATTTTGGTGGTAGCAAGTGGGATCGTTGCTTGTTACAGCCTGCTACAGGGTGCTAGGTGCTTGCTGAGCATTCTGAGAGGTGGCATCCTTCTCAACAGGCCCTTGGCATGGGCTATCTTCTCCTGTGATCAGGCAAGCAGTTGTTGTCACCATCAGCTTTTCCTGTCATTTGTGTGCTTTCATTAACATACCCCGCATGTTTGTCTCGTTGTTTGTCACTATCAATGGACGACTTAATTTTCAGCTATCATGAGCACAGTTTAGGTGGATTGTTTTGATCTTCACAATGAACAGAGCTTTTCTACTTTTCTACTGTGCAAATAATTAAGTAAACAGTTATTAAGTGATGAGCTATCTAAACCCAATTTTCAACACATAACAAGACTATGGTTACTGTCCTCACAGAAAACACTTCTAATAACAAAAGCCGGCATTTTCCCTATCAAGAGCCGTAGTGCCTAATATTGGTAGTTGTAGTTATTTCACGAGGGAATAGTAGTAGTAGTGTATCACCAAATCATGCATTTGCCAGATGTGTAACTGCATGAGTTTACTGATACAAAGACTACTTTGTCTTTCGTTTTGCTCATTAGATAGGGAAAATCAGATTAAGAAACATACTGTCCACACTGACCCTTCAGAGAGGAGAAGAAAAAAAGGGATATCACTGCTTGAATTTTCCTTTTATCTAAACGGATGGCAGATCGTTTGCCTTTTCCTCATTTGTTTTTGCATTTATAGCATATGGGGCACCTCTCTGAACCTGAAAATTATAAATTCGGCTATCGTCAGGTCACATCTCATCTAGCTGATGCGTTACTGCTGCTATTAGAACAAGACCGTACAGCAGGCCATATATCGCAATCAACGCATAGCAACATTTTGGTATGTTCCACGATAATTGACAAATCATTATGAGCAAAAAAAAAAAACCAATTAAGTAAGGCCTCCCAGCATGTATAAAGCTCCGCCGACCTGTACCAGAGCCGTGATGCATTTTCCAGTGTCCATATGCTGTGGAGATAATGCATGCATGCTGCCAAATTGACAGATGAATGATCTCTCGCGGTCAAATATCAGCATGTGCAATTGCTGTCTGAATTCAGCAAAGAGCCCGGGATGGACAGTGCATACTGGTATTTGGTGAGATCAGAAGTTCAGAACCATCAAAACACCACCACATGGTCGTGGTTTTAATGGGAAGCCCCGGGTTGTTGAATTGCCTAGCTACTCGGTATGAATATCGTGGTACTCTTGCACTGTTCATCTGGAGGAAGCTGTGTTTAATTTGCTACTACTGGCTTGTAAGAGCTCGACACCGCAGCTTCTAGTACTGAAAAACTGACACACCCATGTTTTTTCTGCAAGATATTGATTTCTGTTGACACCGTCTACACCAAGTTTAATTATTTGTAACTCTACAGTGCATAGAGTAAAGTTTTCACACTCTTTGGATACTTGTTCGATTCTGAGTAATAAGTTTGTAAAAGAGACAATTGAACTGCATGTGCAGGTGATGGCGTACGTGATAATCGGGGCGGTGGCGGTGGCGATGGAGGCGGCGCTGATAGGCAAGTATGGGCAGGTGGAGTTCCAGTGGATGAAGACGTGCCACCTGTTCCAGCGGTTCTGCGCGCAGGCCGGGGGTGGCGTCGCCTGCGCCATCGCCGCCAGCGCCAACATGGTCGGGATCTCCCTCCTCTCCGCCTTCAACCTCTTCCGGCTCTACGGCCAGGGCAAGGGCAGCAGCAAGTGATCCGAGCTCGCCGGCCTCTTTTAGGTTTAAACACCGTACCGAATATGTGGAGAAAACCGTCCGTAGCTGCCGCTGTTCGTTTTTAGTTTGTTGCTGTTGACATGTTGTCAGCGTTAGCCGTAAAGGTTTCTATGGGACACGAGACAGGTTTCTCTGTATATGATGTGAAGTGGTCGATCCAAGGTGCTTGTAGTAATATGTGCGTAATAAAAGAGCCAGAAAGCGATGTATCAGTGTGGCCGGCCGGTAGCAGAATTTTGGCTGGAATTCGCCGAGAAGGTTCGGCTTGACTCGTTAAAACAAAGAGCAAGCTCGACTCGATTCGTTTAACATTGAAACTCGGCCCGTTGCTCATTTAATTCGTTTAGCTCAGTAATATTGTTAACATGAATTCTAATGGATTTTATATATAATTGTTTCTAATCATTTGAGGGTGTATGATTCAATGAACACAACAATCAATAATAATACGAAACTATCAAGTAATATCTAGTTGTTAAACTATAATAATCAAGAAAAAATGTTCCCAGAGATAAGAATACATGTATTGACTTTTTAAACAAGCTAAACGAGGAGATACGAACTTGGCTCGTTTAACTCGAACTCGTTTGCTGTCTAAAATCTATCGTTGCTGATGTGTGCATGCGGGCGGTGTGCTTTGGTAGGCAGCAGGAGTAGAGCGACGCGGAGAAGTAAATCACATAACCCACGCGTCACCTTCTCATGGCACAGGGTGACTCCTAGTCCCAGCCGCCGCCCCCATCCCCCTTGCCTCGTAGCCTCCTGAGGCGCTTCTGAAAAAGCCTCGGCGGGCTCTGGTGATGGTGGCGGGGCGTACCCTGGGCCGTCTTCTTTTCTTGGTATCCATGGTGTCCCGATTGGAACAGTCTTAATCTGTATATGCAGGAATGATGACATGGGGGTGTGGCGATCCTTGGGGGCATCCTTTCTATCGGTGGGATCACCACGTGGTGGCAATAAGGACCCGGAAAAAAAAATCACCGGCTGCTTCCTCCAGCCGGCTACTCGGAAAACGTTACCGTCTGCCCTCGCCAGTCGACCCTCGAAGGACAGCAGACAGGACACAGACAAGACGACAATCCAGTATGGGCTCGGTACTCTAGCGAGTCCCCAAAATCAATGGATGAAATCATGCATAGTGAACAATATGAGGTCGCCCATATCGACAAGACATAAAGGAGTCAGAGTCCTTGCTGATCGTCGTGGCTGACGTCATGAACAGTGGTGTGGTCGTGTATCCGATGTTAAGCGGCCCAATCCTATAGATGATCGTTTGGCGGGCCCCACCCGGCAGCGTTCCGTCAGTTGGTCATTTCCCTGTAACCAGTTTCGCAGCCACTATATAAGGTGGACCGGGCTGCCCTTTGGGTTAGAATCTGATTCTTTTCTAGCCCGAGCCAGGGAAGAAGAGCACCGAAAGCCATCCCCGATGGCACTGCCGTGCACAATAGCACGACACTTGCTCATAGGGTTTGTGAGCGCTCGGGGCTCCGTCACCAACGGCTCGGCTCGATGCAATGAAGCGTGGCCAAGGGTCCGATCCGGCTAGTTGGCTGCTGTAAGAGGCAAGGAGTGCTATGTGGACAAGACGGTCCGAACGAAGATGGGTGAGTGGAACTACCGGAAGGCTCTCACGACAGTGCAGGTGTCATAACCTTGTTGAAACATCGGCGATGAAGTTCGTGATCCTGCCAAAATCATTCCACGAAAAACCCTAGATTTGTTTGGGTCGGACGTTGGTGGCGCCTAGCGCCGTTCTTCCCTTGGGGGTAACGTCAGGGAATTGGAGCTGACTTGTGGGACCAACGGAAAATTGTTGTGGTCAAGAAGGTGGAGCGGTGTTCTATCTACCTCATTGATGAGGGTGAGTCAAGTGGTGTGGCGCTGCGGTGTCTCAAGACGGACGCGTGATCATGGACGCATGAAGGGTGGTGGCGCTTTACGGCACGATGGCGGCGTCTATGACAGGCATGTCTTTGCTTGGATCTTCACCCCGAAAATGGATTGGCGGAAGGTGGTGGTGGCTTCCGGAGCATGCGCATGAGGCGCTCTCTATGGATTTAGCCGATAAGCCGGTGATGATAACGGCCGGGGCATAAGCCCCGTGTTTTCTCTCTCGTTGTTTTCCTGGGTTGTGCTTCGGAGACGTTTGCTCGATTTTGGACAGGTTCTTCTTAGAGGCGATGTTTTGTCTCATAGGAGCTGATTCTCCTACTAAAGAAAATGTATTTGAATGTTCATAATGTAAAAAATTCTAAAAAAGTCAGGTGTACCTGTGGACATTTTATGTTCCCACACAAAGTTTTATGAAAAAATACATAATTTGTGGTATGTGTAAAAATACACAAATCCCGGTGCTCCAAAATAAATTTTCAAGAGAAATTCTTATATATTTTTTATACAGCCCATAAAAATTTCTTGTTTCACAAAACTATGTGCGTTAACATGAAACGTCCGGATGTGCGCCCGATGTTTTCTATTTGGAGTTTTTAGATTTTGAAATGAGCTTTTGGGCTATGGGAGTGTATGTTCGTATGAGTGAGAGTGGATTTCAAGTTCTTCTCTTGCTATTTTTGTTCTCGACCACCACATATACCAAGACGTCGAGACGACCAACTGCTTGAGGCCCTGGGCACAGCCCACATAAAAATCTTGAAAGAAGGTGGTGCCATTAAATGTTTGAGAGAATTTCACCACTTTATTGATTACACAACATCATTAGTCATTACATAGTACACCCCGAATACACTTCGGGGTAACATCAACAGAAACATTGCAAACTGGAAGTTCGCTACTATGTAAGATATGCCGCGGCATTCGCCTTCCGACCCAAGTGCTTCAAGATACATGAGGAAAAATCGGATGCGAGTTGTTTGATATAATTGACAGGCAATCGGAGGCCAGAATAATATCAGTGAAACCGTTGTGACTCGTGACCATCAGGCAAGTTCCGGGAGAAGATGCCCTTGATACATGCATTGCAAGCTAGCTTGAGAGTCCCTGTGTCTGTGTGCGCACCACTGCTCCCCAAGCCACGGATGCTCATTTTTTTAAATATTTTTTAGACCGACGCAGGAGAGCTGCGCTTTTATATTGATAGAAAGAAAGAGTTGCAATGTGTGGTAGATGATGAAAGATGTTAACCGTTGAGGATTTGAAGTAATGTTGCACATTATTATCCACATAAAGTTTGATCTTTATGGCTACTCTCATCGGATGTAAAATACCTTTGCCTCTTTCTGGCATCAGTTTGATCTTGTCATATATGCTAACATGAGACCATCATGGTAGTAAGTTGGATGGGGAAGGACCTCTTAAAGACATTTAAGATTAAACGCTTCCTTCAAAGCAAGTATAATAGCCCCTACTAGGCAAACTAAAGTTTGTTCTACATCGCCTACGTCCACGCCTTGTTTTCTGATTGATGATGGACACCTAGCAATGGCTACCACGGATGATGATGTTCCATCCTCACTCTCTTTGAGGATCTGGGTTCAGGAGGCTGGCATTTGGCACCGCCGTCAGGCCATTGTTCTCATCTACATCATAGAAAACAAAAGGCTACAACCCGCTTGGAGCCTTGTGTGCACGCTCGAGCTAGCGCTCGGTATATTGCAGATCTTCCATGCAAGCACAACATCCGAGATGCACATACAAATAATACATAAATATTTAATAGAGCCAACCTAATATCCAATTCTTATACACATGTATATATACGATATCTTTAGCTAACATGGTGTGGGTATTTTGCCAACAGCTGACTACATTATTATTCTTTGTCATAGTTAAAAATCAATGTGTGTCTCACACACTCTCAACGGCCACACAAAAAATACAACAATAAGCCCTTCGGTTATGGTGTTCACCCTGAACAGGGCCGGTGCATTAAAAATTTGGGCCCCGGGTGTTACGGTTTTTACAAAACTTCTATACTTATCTAGATCTTATTTTTAGCATGTTACATTATAACTTTCATAATATCACTTTTACTGAATATTAGTTGGTATGTTTTTCTTACCCAATATCATTGAAACATAGTAACCATATTTTGTAGCAAAAGTCCGTTATAGAACTATTTTGTTCAAAAGTGCATAATCTACATAATTTATATGTATTTATGACAGAGATCTGCAAAGAGTTAAATACGACAAATATCTCACCAACGGTTTCTAGTGTATGATTAAGTAACCATATTTGTAGTGCAAATTTAAAACGACTCCCCAACTCACGTGTCCTCATTGAGTAGGAAATCAAAATTAAATTGTAAAACATTTCAAAAAATCTGACAAAATTGGATCCGGTTTTTTGGGGTGGGTTTGAGGGGTTGGAGTTGGCCTTATAGCCCGATTGTTGTCGATGTACACGATCGGATGGATGTTGGGCCGTGTCCCCTTCCATGCGTGTAATTCTTGTCCACTTGAACGTGGCCGCTGTCACTGTGAACCCCAGAGCCTGCATCGATCGGTCTGGTTTTTGCTGCATGCATGCCCTCGTCTCCGGCAGCAGCTTGCCAGGCTCTGTACCGTTTGAGCAGTAGAATTCCATTGGTACACATACATAGTGCAGTGGCATATATATATTTCCTTTTTATTGGCTTCGAGATGTTGTATACTAGAGTATTGTTTGTTATCGTAATGATGTGTCTGCACGTTGCAACGCGAGGAGGAGGCCAAGTAGCAAGAGAAGAGCTCGTAGGTGCATGCACATGATTTCATAAAACTAGGTCTACAATATAGCTAAACTGAATTGATAACTCCATGTATTTTGGCAATGTGCAAGTATATTTATGTATTGAGTAGCAAGTGAAAGTGAGACTCCATGCACGTACTGATACTATAAGTTTTCACAGATACGTCGCTCGGTGCATGCAATCTCCTTTTCGCCCGGCCTGGCACGGGAGCTTTGTCATATGCAAGCGCAAGACGTGGATACGGACACGCGTGGGCTTTGGGAGGATGCGCGCAGCCTCGATCGTCTCACACGTGACGTGACCTACCGCGATCGATCGATCACCACCGGCGCCGACTGTAATAAAGACAGATAGCCTCGAGAAATCCAAGCTCACTTAATTTGCCCTTTCCCCGCCTCGTGAACCCATGCATGATGCGAATATATGCTGTCATGATCGTGTACTCGTAGGTGTTTGCATTGTGTGAGCAAACAGCAGTTGATGGATGCGTGCGTGGTGTTCATCTGCGTGTCGTTTACGCGGCGCCAGGATCTTGCCCGGACGTATGCATGGCCGATCTATCTTGGTTGATTTCGATCGACCCGACTAGCGAGTACAGTACGCATGATAGTATGATGGGAGTAGCTAGTACTCGCTCCGTTCTAATTTAGATGACTTACATTTGTCTACATGTTGACGTATCTATATTTATAACATGTCTAGATACATCCACATATTGACAAATGAATATTATCTTATTTGAAACGGAGGGAGTAGCTTGTTAGTCGGCCTCGCAGGGCGACCTATCGTCCTTCCCCGCCTCGTGAAAGCTAGCTGCATGCAGGAGTAGATCTATACGTCGTTTTACGGGGAGCCCGTAGGTAGTTTCACTGTCAGTCGCTCGTTCGCGCGCAGTACACCTCGGTATCACGACACGTACTTGCGCATATTCGTGGCCGGCACCCCCCCACCTCCCGTGACACGGTCGCGCTATATACTGTTCACCACTTCTGTATGTAGACGACGCAGGAGCCCGGAGTGATCGAGCTAGCTGCTGCTGTCGAGTGTCGTCATAGAAAAAGGCTATATATTTCCCGATGCGGCCGGAATGCGCGCGAGCCCGCACGCTTTCGGACCGGAGTCACTAGTGGAAACATGGGCTTTGTTGGAGAGGGTGTTGGGCTCTAGTCCCGGGGCGTGGTTCGATCCCGGACTAGAGGAGGGAACTAGTACCGGGCCGGCTGCGCCGACGCTGCGCAGGTCGGGTCCCGGGTTGTAGGGCACCTCTAGTTCCGGGCCGTGATACCACCCGGGACCGAGGCAGTCAGCGGCAGGGTGGAGACAGGAGGGTGGACCTTTCGTCCCGGGCCGTGGTACAGCCCGGGACTAGAGGTCCCGCTATATCATCTCCCACCCCGGGCCAGCCACCATTTTTGAACTCTCAAGATCATCTCCATTGTTTCCTCTCTCAAGCTCAAGTGTAGCCCCATTTTTTTCCAAGATTTGTCAAGATAGACGGCACCCATCTCTCCAAGGGTTAGCAACACTTGATCCTTTCACCCGGCGGCCGAATTTTAGCCATTTCCATACAAGTTTAGCTCATTTCATTTTTATAGTGCTACCTAGGTGTTTGATGAAATGCCTAACTAGGTAGTTCATTTTTTTATGTATTTTGAGCTCAAATTAATTTATTATTTGTGGATTTTAGTGTCGTCTCGGTCCTCACCGCCGTCGATAGCCCCCGCCATCCCGTGACCGGCACCACCTCGGTGAGCCTCTTCTTTTATCTGTTATTTTACAAAATTACTTGTATGATTTGATGCATAATTATTTTTCTTGTATAATTTTCTTATGTTTTTTATGTATAGTGTCATGGTTTTGATATCCGTCCCCGTCGGCCCTCGTCCGGTCTATGATTCGGATGTGGTATATTTTTATCACTATTTATTTTGTTTCGTGTTTATAACAATCATGCCGACCAAATTGACATAGATATATTTTTATTTAGGAGGTAGTTGAACCGGAAATTCCAGCCGACCCTATTGTAGAGTTTTTAAAAAAGAAAACAACGATTTGAAAGCAAAATTGAAGATAAGTGAAGATCTTCGTCTCCAATGCCTAGAAGAGAAGATGGTATTGGACTTGAAGATTGCCGACATCGTTGATGCTCACGGGGTCGAGCTTACCGACGTCGTCGCTGTTCACGAGATGAAGATGGATGCAATGCGCTTGAAGCTTAGAAAGATTAGAAAATATGTCATTAGTCAAGAGGCTTGGTATCATTATGCTGTTGGTTCAATAGTTACCTTAGTTGCGATTCTGATCGCATTTGTTGTTGGATTTAAATTCTTTAGATAGTTGTATTCTAGTTTCAATTAATTTATGTTTTATGAGAACTATGTATTACATTTGGTCACTACTATACTTTGGTTTTAATGTGATGAACTTGTATTAATGAATATGATATGTTTCCTATTATGTTGGTTTATCGTAATGGGTTTTAGCGGTGATTTGCAGATGAGTCATCCGTGGATGTACGCTGACCGACGCTCTAAAGAGTACATGGATGGCGTGCAATCTTTTCTCAATGTGGCTAAGGATAACAAGGGGCCGAATGGTTTTATGTGTTGTCCATGCAAGAAATGTCGGAATGAGAAGGATTACCCTAACACAGACAGAATTCACCTCCACCTGATAACTTCTGGTTTCATGCCCGGCTATAATTGTTGGACCAAGCACGGAGAAAAAGGGGTTATGATGGAAGATAACGAAGAAGAAGAGAACGATGACAACTACATGTACCCTGAATATGTTGGTAACCCAACAGGGGAAGCTGATGATGAAGAGGTACCAGATGATCCCATCATACATGATGATTTACGTGGGGTCATCGTTGATGCACATACCCTAGCAGAAACTACACTTGAGAAGTTGAAGTTGGAGCGCATGTTAGAGGATCACAAAACAAAGTTGTACCCAACTTGCGAAGATGGCAACACACACTGGAATTATTGCAATGGAAGGCAGCGAATGGTTTATCTGACAAGGGATTTGGGAGTTTACTGAAAATAGTGAAGGACAAGCTGCCGGCTGGTAACGAATTGCCCGAGAGTGCGTATGAAGCAAAGAAGATTATCTGCCCTCTAGGATTAGATGTGCAGAAGATACATGCATGCATTAATGACTGCATCCTCTACCGCGGTGAGAAGTATGAGAATTTGAATGAATGCCCGGTATGCGGTGCATTGCGGTATAAGATCAGAGCAGATGACCCTGGCGATGTTGAGGGCCTGCCCGCCAGGAAGAAGGTTCCTGCCAAGGTGATGTGGTACGCTCCTATAATACCACGGTTGAAACGTTTGTTCAGAAACAAAGAGCATGCCAAGTTGTTGCGATGGCACAAAGAAGACCGCAAGAGCGACGAGATGTTGAGACACCCGGCTGATGGGTCGCAGTGGAGAAAAATCGATACAGAGTACAAGGAATTTGCACGTGACCCAAGGAACTTAAGGTTTGGTCTTAGCACGGATGGCTTTAATCCTTTTGGGGAGCAGAGCAGCAGTCATAGCACCTGGCCTGTGACTCTATGTATCTATAACCTTCCTCCTTGGTTGTGCATGAAGCGGAAGTTCATTATGATGCCAGTGCTCATCCAAGGCCCGAAGCAACCCGGTAACAACATTGATGTCTACCTGAGGCCATTAGTTGATGAACTTTTACAGTTGTGGCGTGATGAAGGGGTACCTGTGTGGGATGAGTACAAACAAGCGGAATTTAACCTACGAGGGTTGTTGTTTGTAACCATCAATGATTGGCCTGCTCTTAGTAACATTTCAGGACAGTCGAACAAGGGATACAATGCATGCACACACTGTTTAGATAGCACTGAAAGTATATATGTAGGTAACAAGAATGTGTACCCGGGTCATCGTCGATTTCTTACAACTCAGCATCCCCTAAGAAAGAAAAGCAAGCAGCAGCATTTCAAAGGTGAGGAAGATCGCCGGCCGAAGCCACCCCTCCAAAGTGGTGAAGATATATATGATGCGGTCAAGGATTTAGATGTAATCTTTGGAAAGGGTCCTGGCGGACAGTCTGTTCCGAAGACGCTAACAACCACGTTCCCCTGTGGAAGAAGAAGTCTATATTTTGGGAACTACCCTATTGGAAAATCCTAAAGGTCCGCTCTGCAATCGACGTGATGCACGTGACGAAGAATGTTTGCGTGAACCTGCTAGGCTTCTTGGGCGTGTATGGGAAGGCAAAAGATACTCCGGAAGCACGAGAGGACCAGCAACTTTTGAAAGACCCAAAGAACCTGCATCCAATGAGGACGGATAAAGGACGTCTACGTCCTGCTAGCTACGTTCTTACCAAAGAAGAGAAGGAGATATTTTTTGAAGTCCTGAGCAGTATGAAGGTCCCGTCTGGCTTCTCGTCGAATATAAAGGGAATAATAAATATGGCAGAGAAAAAGTTCCAGAACCTAAAGTCTCATGACTGCCACGTGCTGATGACTCAACTGCTTCCGGTTGCATTGCGGGGGCTTCTACCGGAAAATGTTCGAGTATCCATTGTTCAGCTATGTGCGTTCCTCAATGCAATTTCGCAGAAGTCAATCAGCCCAACCACTCTATTAAGGTTACAGAAGGATGTGGCTCAATGTCTCGTTAGTTTTGAGTTGGTGTTCCCACCATCCTTCTTCACTATTATGACACATCTCCTAGTACACCTGGTCGACGAGATTCACATTCTGGGTCCTGTATTTCTACACAATATGTTCCCCTTTGAGAGGTTCATGGGAGTGTTGAAGAAGTATGTTCATAACCGTGCTAGGCCAGAAGGAAGCATCTCCAAAGGGTATGGAACAGAGGAGGTCATTGAGTTTTGTGTTGACTTTATTCCCGGCATTAAGTCGATTGGTCTTCCTGAATCGCGACATGAGGGGAGACTAAGTGGAGAAGGCACTCTAGGAAAGAAATCATACATATGCAGGGACGGGTATTCTTTCACAAAAGCACACTACACAGTTCTGCATAATTCCACTTTGGTGGCTCCGTATATCCAGATGCACAAGGATATTGTACGCTCTAACAACCCGGGGATGGATGACTCCGCCATTGCAAAGGAACACATGGAGAATTTTGGCGGTTGGTTGGAAACGCATCTGAACAACAACAACACAGTCTCAGATGAGCTGTTCTTGTTGTCTAAGGGGCCATCTTCGACTATTTGGACTTTCCAAGGGTATGAGATAAACGGGAATACATTTTACACGAACGCCCAAGATAAAAAGAGCACCAACCAAAATAGTGGTGTCCGCTTTGATGATAAGAGCACGAATGAGGCCACGGTCACATATTATGGTTGCATAGAGCAGATATGGGAACTTGACTATGGACCTTCTTTGAAGGTCCCTTTGTTCTGGTGCAAATGGTTCAACCTGAGAGGCGGCGGGGTAAAGGAAGACCCATTGTACGGAATGACTACAGTGGATCTCACGAATGTTGCGTACGACAACGAACCATTCGTTCTAGCCAAGGATGTGGCTCAGGTTTTCTATGTGAAGGACATGTCTACCAAGCCAAAAAAAAGAAAAGATAAGGAAGTGAATACATCAGCCGATGAGCCAAAGCGCCACATAGTTCTTTCAGGGAAAAGAACCATCGTGGGAGTGGAGGACAAGACAGACATGTCAGAAGATTACGACAAGTTTCATGAAATTCCGCCCTTCAAAGTGACCACTGACCCAAGTCTCAAGTTATATGCAGACCCTTGTCCATGGTTACGGAGCGATCAGAAGAAAGGGTCTCACAAAAAGAAAAAGCGAAGACTAAATAGGGATGTTGTTCATGATGTGTAATAATTTATTAAACTTTTATATAATTTATAGTATGGAGGACAAGACAGACATGTCAATGAAATCAAGCGTATGGCGGTGGCGGAATGTAGTACTTAATTTATAAATTTTTGATGTAGCATCAAACTTTGTGATGTGAAATGATCCACTGCGCATGTAGTACTTGATTTATAAATTTTTGAATTGATTTTAAATTAAGCGTATGTAGTACTTAATTTAAAACAAGCGCATGTGATACTTCATTTTAAACCAAAACAGAAAACAGGAAAATGAAAGCGCACCAGCCAAAGCGCCACATAGTTCTTTCAGGAAAAAGAAACATCGTGGGAGTGGAGGACAAGACAGACATGTCAGAAGATTACAATAAGTTTGATGAAATTCTGCCCTTCAAAGTGAAAACTGACCCAAGCATCGTGTTAAATGATGAAGAATGTCCATGGCTACGGCGCAATCAGAAGAAAGGGACACACAAGAAAAAAAGTGAACACTAGATAGGGATGTTGTTGCTGATGTGTAATAATGTATTAAACCTTTTATGTAACTATGTCCTGAAAACTCAGAAGAGAGATCTAAACACTATGTCAATCAGCTGCAGTTTTACCAACACAATCGCGTGGTCGTGAGACGGCAAATCGGCCTTCGATCCAGAGAGCGGCAAGACGTCTCTGATGATTTGCAACAAGTGTTGGGGATGTTGTTAATCATCAGAGCGTCTTGCCGCTGCTTGGATCCGACCAAACGGTTGCAGGACGTAGCTAGGGAACCCGAATGTTTTGTGTTTGAGCGCCACTTCGATCCAAGCAGCGGTAAGACGTCTTTGATGATCTACAACCGTCCGGCAAGACATCTCTGATGATCTGCAACCGTTTGGAACGGTCGCAGGTCATCAGAGATGTCTTGCCGCTGGTTGCCCAAAGATGCCTCTCCGAGTGACGCTGGAATGTTTTGTGTGAGTGAGTGAGTGACGCTGGAATTCCGGGAGGTGGGCTATATATAGGGTACGTGTGCTTCTTTAGTCCCGGTTGGTAACACCAACCGGGTCATGTGGCTCACGAAGTGGTCATGATACTGCTGATCCAACAGCTCACAATCCCTCAAAAGAAACACACCCCTGATCCAACGTCTCACAAGCGCTTGAAAGAAACACACGATCCGTGTGCTTCTTTAGTCCCGGTTGGTAACACCAACCGGGACTAAAGTCGGGCTCACCCCTGATCCAACGTCTCACAAGCGCTTGAAAGAAACACACGATCCGTGTGCTTCTTTAGTCCCGGTTATATGCAGACCCTTGTCCATGGTTACGGAGCGATCAGAAGAAAGGGTCTCACAAAAAGAAAAAGCGAAGACTAAATAGGGATGTTGTTCATGATGTGTAATAATTTATTAAACTTTTATATAATTTATAGTATGGAGGACAAGACAGACATGTCAATGAAATCAAGCGTATGGCGGTGGCGGAATGTAGTACTTAATTTATAAATTTTTGATGTAGCATCAAACTTTGTGATTTGAAATGATCCACTGCGCATGTAGTACTTGATTTATAAATTTTTGAATTGATTTTAAATTAAGCGTATGTAGTACTTAATTTAAAACCAAGCGCATGTGATACTTCATTTTAAAGCAAAACAGAAAACAGGAAAATGAAAGCAATTTTTACTTAATTTAGACAAGTAAATCAAAAGATATAAAAAAAGTAAGAAACCAAAAATTTAAAAAATTAACCTCTAGTACCGGGCCGTGCGACCACCCGGTACTAGAGGTCCACTGGGCTTGGCGCGCAAATTTTCGCGGCCCTGAGGGACCTCTAGTACCGGGTGGTAACACGGCCCGGTACTAGAGGGTCTCTAGTACCGGGTGGAGCCACGGCCCGGTACTAGAGGCCTTTTTGGCGCTACTTCTAGCAGCTCGGGCCGAAAATTTGCCCAAGTCCAGCAAATCGACGCTCCGCCTCCGGGCTCCAGACGACGCCGCCTCCTGCGCCGCCAGGCTGCCGGATTTCGTCCCCGCGCCGCTGCCGCCCTCACCGTGGGTCGCCGTCCTGCTCCGGGCGCGGCCGTCCCCGCTCTTCCCCCGAGCAAGATCGTCGTCCCCGCCGAGCAAGCAAAGCTCGCCCCCGACCCACGGTGAGCTCGTCCCCCCGACCAACTACTCTCTCCCTCTCTCAGATCTAGCGGCGGCGGCGGACCCTAACCACGGGGCCGGCGCCGGAGTTGGCAAACAAGAATGTATTTTTAAGGGCCTAAGGGCCGATTTCATTATGGGGGAGGCCACAAACGGCCGATTACATTTGGGGGGGGGGGGTGGAGGCCATTAATAAGGCCATTACATTGGAGGGGGGAGGGGGTCGTCGTCGCCGGTGCCGCCTAGTCGTCGAGGATGTAGAAGGGCGGCGGGGTCCAGAGATGCTCCGGTGGCGCCTGCTGCTGCGGTGGCGCCTCCTGCTGCTGCGGCGGCGCCTCCTGCTGCTCCGGTGGCGCCTCCCAGCTCCCGCCGGTAAAGACCCAGGACTGGCCAACGAGGCCGGGAGGCAGAGGAGGCGGCGGAAGGTCCTGCTGCTGCTCGCGTTCCATGGCGTAGTGCCACGGCTCGACCTCGTCCGGGTCGTAGTACTGCGGTGGCGGCGGCGGCATCAGGGCCGCGGCCGCCGCGGCCGCATCAGCCTGGACCTGGGCCATCACCTTCTCCCACCGCTTGATCTCGTCCTCGACGAGGGTGCGGTTGGAGGCCTCGTAGGCGGCCTGCATGTCCGGGTCCGTCGTCCTCGGGGACCTCCTCCTCGAACCACAGCGCGTCGGGCAGCGCTGGGTAGGCGGATTGGATGGCGCGGGGCGCCGGGGCGAAGTAGGAGTGGCGGCGGTCCTCGTGCTCGTCCTTGAGCCACTGCTCCCAGTGAGGGGAGTCCGCCGCGTAGGCGGGGTCGTTGCGGAGCGCCGGAGGGAGGAGGCGACGCCGGCGCGCGATCTCCCTATCCAGTTGCCTCCCAGGGAGCGGGACCGCCGGCACCGGAATCCTCTGCGGGTTCAGGTGCCAGCCCTCGGGGAGGTGGACGTCGTTCCACTCCAGCGTGGCGGCGTTGTCCCAGTGCCACTGGCACTCCGGCTCCGGCACGTAGCGCCGGCGCCGGATCCTCCTCCCTCCGGCGGTGGTGGTGGTGGTTCGTGACGGCGCGTCGGGTGCGTGGGCGACCCGCACCGGTGGCGCGGTCCTCCGCACGCCCTGCGGAACGACGCCCAAGGCCGCCGGCGGTGGAGGCGGTGGAGAAGCGCGGCGACGGCTGGAGGACTCGCCGGCTCGTTCTTCGGGGACTTCCCGAACCAGCGCGACATGGCGGCGAGGGCACTGGACGGGCGGAGGGGAACCGTCGGGCGGAGGGGAACCGTGGGAGCGGAGTGGAGTGTCCACATCCGCACGGGCGCGTCCCTTTTTAAAGACCAGGACCGTCGGGAGGGGAACCGTCGCTGGCAAGTGGGCCAGGAGCATTGACTCCGGGTGGGCGGGGCTGTTGGGCTCCGCATTGACCACGGGGGGTGAAGGCGAGGCGGCCGGGTGGGAACACGAGGCGGGGAGGTGAAGACGAGGCGGGGCGGGAACACGAGGCAGGGCGGCGGGGTCAGAACTGGGTCGCTGGCAGGTGGGCCAGCATTGACCACGCGTGGCCAGTGGGCGGTCACACGTGGCGGTGGGGCGGGTAGGCGCTGGCAGGTGGGCCAGCGATGACCACGGTGGCCACCTTTGACCAGGTTCTGGCCCAAATTTGGGCTGGGCTGGGATTGGGACAGCCTATGTTTTTTTTGAAAGATTTTTTTTTTAGATGCAATATTAAATTGTTTTTGTTGCATATTTGTATAGTTCCCTCCTTTGAATTATTGTACTAATGCTATTATTGTTTTTTTGTATTAGTTAAACAATGGATGTCGATGCTCCCTTCGTAACGAGAGAAGGGGAAGAAGAGATACTTTCCTACATTTTGGAACCCGGTGAATTTCGGCATCCCGCGGAAGGAGCTGAAGATGAGGACTCGGAAATTGGTGGACCCACGCCGTCTGGCGAGGTATATTAAGCCTATGTTGAGCAGATGCAATAACTGATTTGTGCATATATATGTATTCACACATGTTTCATATTTTTAGACCTCCGCATCGAACCAATCCACTAAACGAGGCCATGCCCAAGGGATGGGCAAAGATGAGCATCTCACAATTGACGAGGTGAATGCAACTACTGGCCAACCACTGGCACCCGTGCCGAACGCAGTTAAGTTTGTGCATCAATGCGGAGTCACTGTCAGGGACAACGTTTATATCAGCACTCAGGAATGGATTAAGCCAAAGTTAGAGGGAGTTAGTTACGTCGACAAGAGAACCAAAGATGTGCTTTGGAACAAGCTCATTGCACATTTCACCCTACCGGTCTTGGAAGATGAGGTGAAGACAAAAAAAATGACGGACAAAGTCAAGCATTTCGCTCTTAAGAAGATGGCTCAACAATTCAATAACTACAAGAACAAATTATTCCGTGAGTGGGAAGAAGATGGGAAACTTCCGGATTTCACCGGCACACGAGAGAGGCAGCGGCCTCACTGGCCTGCATTTCTGGAGTACAAGAAATCAGAACGAGCTAAGAAAAGGTCGCAAACGAATAAGAATAATGCAGCGAAAAAGAAGTATCACCATAAGATGGGGCCAGGTGGCTACCGAGTTGCCGAGCCTAAGTGGGAAAAAATTGAGTCCGAGTTGCGTGCAAAAGGGCTCACCCCGGTCACAGAGGAATGGGACAGAAGGATAAGGAATTGGCTACTTGCGCATGGAGGGGAGTATGACATGGAAACAGGGGAGTTAATAATTGATGAAAGCAAAGTAGTCAACGGAGCCCAAAAAAAATTATTGACTTAATTGCCAAGTCTAAAGAGGGAAAGTTTATTTCCGACAGAGAGAAGGACGAGCTGTCAGAGGCCCTCGGGACCAAAGAAAAAGGAGGATCAACACGAGGCTTAGGAGAAGTGCCGTGGATTGAAGGGTTTCCCGAGGACCGTGCCTCTTATAGAAGCCGATTGAGAGCAAAGAGGAGGAAGGAGCAGCAGGAATCAGACCGGTTGATGATCTTAGAAAGAAATCATGACCAGATGGTTGCTCTCTATAAGGAGCAGCAGAAGCAAATAGATCAAATGCGCGAGCAAGGGGCGCCAACTCTTCAGCTGGAACAAGCGAGTCAAGGCGGCCCATCGCATCGCAGAAGCAGCGTGGCTTCCTCGGTTATGGTCGGTGATGATGAGACAAGTTACCCCGTGGATTATATCACGGAGAAAACAACTTGTGAGCTGCATGTCCCAGTATTTAACTTATCCATGAAGGCGGCGGACGGCTATGCATTCTCCATTGACTCTACAGCATCGTGGCTTGGCAATGCCATTCCAGATGGATTTGCTCGTGTCGGCGTGGATCAAGTTGTACAAGGATATGAATCACTGAACCTTGAGTTCCCAAGAGCTGATGATGAGTCGGTGCTAGGGGACGTCGTGGGTGGTCTAATTCTATGGCGGAAGAAATACATCAAGTTTGAAGGCTGGGCGCCAAGGCCACCATCGTCTCCGCCAATTCACGATTCACCACCTGATGACGATGAAGGGGACGACAACCATCAGTCGCCTCTGCATCAGTCGTCTCCGCCGCCGCGTGCGCCGACTCCACCGCCGCGTGAGCCGACTCCACCGCCGCGTCAGCCCACTCCGCCGCCGCATGAGCCGACTCCGCCGCCGCATGAGCCGACTCCTGAGCCCCGACATAGGAAGGGCGCCACTTCGTCGTCCATGGGATTCGGGCGAGACCCCCGACGTTCGCCCCTCCCAAAAGTACCCAAAAGCCTTGACGACCTCAGAGCTTGCGACATGACTAAAGAGCAATTGGATGCGTGGGTGGATGCAGACACAAAAAGACAGCTTGCACGGAAAAAGCCCGAGGAAAAGCAAACATTTACTGCAAAGGAAAACAAGTGGGCTATTGGATTCATCACGGAACCATCGCAATATGAGAAAAATAAGCCAGATAACTATTTACGAGCTCTGAGTAAAAGTAGTAGCTCTCCCAAGACGAGAAGTAGTAGTGCCAGAGGGAAAAGAGACGTTGCCCAGCTCGGACAACAGGCAAACCAGTCGATAGCCCCGCTCGTAGTTATACCCAGTGGTCATGGCTCCGTGACGGACCTAATTCCTACTTTATCCTTGAAGAAGGACTTTGCTGCAGATGCTGGTATTACTCTTGCTCAACTGGACAACGAAAATCTCTTTCCGTCTGATGTAGATGATTCATGGAAATGGAAATGGGGGAGGTCCCTGCTGCGAGGTGATCAGATAAAGTGTCTACCGACATGTATGCGACAACTCCATAGTTGGTACATGAAAACCACAAAGGAATTTGATGACTTTTTGATCTGTGTGAAAGTTACAAAAAATCATTTCGCGGGTGAAGACATGTTCACAATTCAGCTCGAAGAACTCTGGTACTTATACAACCTTGACTCCCTCGACTTGGCTCTCGTCGGTGCCTACTGTCTGTAAGTGATTCAATTCATTTATTTCCAAAAAAGATAAAGTCTTTAGCTCTCAGCTCGTTCATTGCCATCGCTAATTATGCTCACTACGGTATTATGCAGAATGAAGAGTGATGAATGTGGTAGAAAGGGCATCTATGGCTTTGGGTTCGTTAACCCAGTACGAGTTAATGCAAGGACACTAAAAAACCACGTGAAGGACACGGAGAAGAACTTGCTAAATGCCCTAATGAAGCAACATTTCAACACGGAGATAATGTTTCCTTACTTCTTCAGGTAAGAGAGTGTTACTCGCTTGTACAAATTAAGTGTAACTGATGAGTTACTGACGTGTATATAATCATGCGCAGCGATCATTACATTCTGCTAGTCATTGAAGTTGATAGATCAAGAGTTCAAGTCTACGACTCATTGGACTGGCCTGAGGAGAGGTACCAAAGCATTCTAGATACGCTCCAAAGGTAATTTCAAACATTATCGCACTATATCAGTCTCTCTTATTGATTTCAGAGATATCAAGCAACTAATAACTCATTTATTCTTTTTTTTGCCGGCAGGGTTTGGAAACAATTCAAAGCGAGGACAAAGGGTTCAGGTTCATTTGAAGAACAGCTGACTTTTGTTCACCCACAGGTAGGTAGTACGGTCTAGCTAGGTTCGCGCATCTCTTTATTTATTGTTTTCAATACCACTATATGTTGACTATGATTTGATTGAATTCTATTCTCGTAAAGTGGATCGAGAGGCAACCACAGGGGACCAATTTCTGTGGATATTTCGTTTGCGAGTGGATTCGTCGTTCGGTCACTGAGCGGGACCCAAAGAAATTTTTAGACGTACGTGAACAATCATATTCATCAATTGATCTCCAGTGTCATTCATAATTTTTGATAGTCATGATTAATATTCGTATTGATCTCCTTCTTTTATAGGCAGAGCCATTGCGCGAGAGTATGCCACTAAAGAAGCGCTTTCAAGCACTAGCAGAGGAACTTGCGGGGTTTCTGCTCAGCGAAGTCATACCTACAAAAGGAAAATACAATGGAGAATAGCGGTGAAGTCCCGGTTATGATCTCCCGTGTAACCGAATAGACGGGCTCTAGTCCCGGTTATGATCTCCACACACGTGTAATCGAATAGACGGGCTCTAGTCCCGGTTATGAGCACCTCCATGTAACCGGATAGACGTGAACATATTTTTATTTATGAACATTTTGATATGTTATATGTAGTTTCTGTTTTTAATTAATTAAACGCATATTTTTTTGCACCATTTCAATATTAAATTGGGAGGAAAAACAAAAAATTACAGGCTGCCACGTGTGAGGTCCTTGGTCCCGGGTCGTATGACCAATCGGGACTAGAGGTCCTCCACCACGCCCGCGCCTCGGCGGCCACGTGGGAGCCTGTTGTTCCGGGTCGTAACGGACCCGGTACTAGAGGGGGGGCTCTAGTGCCGCCTTGCTAGTCCCGGGTGGACACCCGGTACTAAGGCCCTTACGACCCGGGACCAGTGGCCCTGTTTCCACTAGTGAGTTCATACGTTACTGCGACGTGCTTGGACCGGACCGCTGGCTGATGATCCGGCCAACACGGGAGCATGCCAAGCGCCCTAGACAGACAGACAGCTCCACGACGACGGCTACTACGCCTAGCCAAGCACTTCACTGACGACTGATGGCCGGCCGGGGAGAAGATGTGAACGTTTTAACCTCAAGTTTTTTACTGCGTCTGCTCGCGAGCAACATGCATGGTGCATGTCGATCCCGGGCGGGCAAAAGCCTGAGGGAAATGACGGAGCCCTTCCTAAAGATCAGCCCTTCCTAATGACAAGTGTAACAACACCTATAAACTCGTTAACGGGGTGGCCATGATCACACATGTCACTACCACAGAAAGGGCTATCTGTGGCGCACCTCCAGGTTTGCTGGGTGCGCCACAGAATTCTCGCCACAAAAATAATTTATGTGGCACACCTGGCTTGGTGCGCCACAGAATTCTCACATTTCTATGGCGCACCTGGCCTGGTGCGCCACAGAATTCTCAAAAAATTCAAAAAAATATAAAAAGTTTCAAAAAAAAAAACAGAAAAATCAAAACATGAAAAATCTTAATTATCTGAATTATTTTCAGATTTTTTGAACTTATACCTTCCCGCTAGGTCACCCATCATGAAATTGTTCCAACCCTAGCACGATTAACTTCTAAGTTCCACATACCCTTGTGCTACTCAAGTTCTTATTGATATATATATCATATGAACCCTCTTAAGTCTTGTATGTGTATATGTGTGGTATGTGTTATAAATGTGTGTTTTTAAATTTCAGATTTTTAAAAACTTCTAAAGTTTCAAAAGGAGATTCAAAAGTTTCAAAAGATCCAAAAAAATTCAAAAAAATTCAAAAAACTTAAAAAAATTCAAAAATTCCAAAAAAATCCAAAAAAAAGTCAAAAAAATCCCAAAAAATCCAAAAAAGTCAAAAAATCCAAAAAAACCAAAAAAATTCAACAATCTTCTTTGTTATACATTTCTGTGTCTTTTTTGGACTTTTTGAATTTTTTTCTTTTTTTTCTTTCTTTTTGATTTTGCTGCGAAAAATCGTCTGTTTAAAATAACTTTTTTTCGTTTGGAATTTGAGGAATCTGTGAATTTGAGGAATCTGTGAATTGTAAACCCGGGTGGAATCGAACTCGGATTTTTCTCTAGTTTTTTTTGACATATTAAACGCGTTTTTTCGACGTCGTATGCAAAAGTTATGGCCGTTACAAGTTTTTTTCCTGTTTGTTGCAGAAAAGGTCAAAATTCATATTTCAAAATTTCTATACCTACTAGACACTCAAACCTAACTACATGTCAAAGGATTTTATTTATTGAATTTTTTTTATCATTTTCTTTTACTTCCTGCAAGACTAAAAAGACGATCCACAGGGGGTGGAATTTGAAGAAAAAAAACTGTGGCGCATCGAACTTGGTGCGCCACAGAATGTCACCTTTCTGTGGCACACCTGCCAGGTGCGCCAGGTGCGCCACAGAAAGTTGAGTTTCTGTGGCGCTCTAGCCACGGTGCGCCACAGAATGTCCACAGATGGAGCTTGGCCCAATGATTGCACGTGGGACCCACAGAAATTCTGTGCCGCATGGTGTCTCATGCGCCACAGAAGTCTGACTTTCTGTGGCGCATGGGTGGGCATGCGCCACAGAATTTTGACTTTCTGTGGCGCATGGGCAAACGATGCGCCACAGAAAGTCGAAAATTTCTGTGCTGCACCAGCATCCATGCGCCACAGAAATAATTCTGTGGCGCACCAATTAATGGTGCGTCACGGAATGCCAATCTCCCTATAACCCTTTTCCTAGTAGTGTGTGTGCCTTGAACTCGCACCTCCGCCCATCATTTAAATCCAGAGCCCTCACCAAGCAAGTCAACGGCGAATCGAGAGCACAAACAGGTCCAGCAGATTCTCATGCGCACCATGCTCCAGATCGCTACCACCGTTAACCGCCAACCCATTCTCAAGACGGATCAACGCACTTATCGGGCTGGACGCTAGACAGCGGGACCGCCTTGCGCGCATCCATCATCACATGTCCATCGCTGATATGCACCCCGCTGCGCCACGTAGCCGAGACCCGTCAGTGTCGATGCGGTAAATGGCACACAACTTTACCTACAGAATCTTCCAGTGCATACTCCGAAACGATGCCCGCTGGAACGAGAAATGGTGTATCGCGTCGCCATCGTCCGATCAGGAAGACGCAGATCTAAGTTTTCCCTAGGAGTAGCCTCAGCGAAGAAATGACAATGCCTTCATCACGATAACTACACATATACGACACCATCGTTTGCCATGACAAAAGCGGCTCAGTTTTCACCGGCAATCGTGCCCTCCATTCCTCGCCGCAGGCGGAAAACGACGGGCCATATCGGGCCGGACCCGAACCGAAACAAACGCAACGCCGTGACACCTCCATGGTCAGCTAGGACCTACACGAGCAGGAATTGGGGGCTGCCACCCCCACCAATCTTGACGCGTTGGACCACCAGCCGCAAAGGCGCTTGGAGGAAGGAGGATAGCCACGGTCAGAGGAGCCCGAGCCGCTCCGCCGGGCCAAGCCATCCCACCAGCTCATCTTGCCACTGTGATGGGGACCAAACGCGCAAGGACAAATAGGTGTTGAATATAAATATATTGCCAACCCCTTTTCATCAGTTCGGACTTTTGGTCTAAATGACTAATACATTAATTCTATAATAGGGACACCCGCTGCGAGACTCCGGGCCACGGCAGCAACGCCCTAGAGACGCAACGGCGAGGAGACGGGGCCGGCGGCGGCTAGGGTCAGAGTCGCGTTGAGTTTAAGGTTGGAATCCAAATATGAACCCTATATTCACGATGACATGCTAGAACAAAATCATGATGTTGTCCGACTGGCTACTAGTAGCATGAATCTCACTGCCGTGTGTGCTTAACTGATTATACTAAACTGTTGTTTCTTTCGGGCAAATATCTAAGGCTATATATCCGAAGAAAAAACACAACGAACTAGGTGGACGGTGGTCCATTTCACCGCCGGTCCCGGGAGGCTCGGGCAGTAGTAGAGCAAGCCCCGTAGGCGTATCCAGTAGAAGCAACAACTTGCCTCTTGCGGCAAGAAAAGCTAGGCATGTCATCAGCTCAACTGGGCACCATCATCGTCGATCACTCACCGATCTCCCGAAAGCAACCGCTATGGAGGAAGGAAGGTGATTAGTAGAAGCAGGGTCACATGCGCGAGTTGCACGCAAGCATCCAGACGAAGCAACAACACGGAGTAGCAGAGAAACAGCATGTCGCCAAGCGGACGCAGACAAGGCCCAAGCGTACACCGAGGAACGATCGAAACAAGGAGAAAGGTTTCTGAAGAAAAACGGAGAAAGAATGATTTTTTATTTCCATATTCAATGGCCCTCGGGTACAGCGAGAAATGCTTAATTAATTAACTAATGATCCTTATTGCGCGTGCGTGCTAATAACGGGTAAATTGAACAAGATTGTGTTGTCGACTGCCGGCCAGGAATGCGCGCGACGGCACCGGATCGGGCACCGGTTGAATGAGGCATGCGGGCGCGCCATGGAATCGCACGTGCGCGTGCCCATTGATGATCAGGACACGTCCACGGGTTTGCACAGGAAGAGCAGCGACGACGGCGGCTGCTGCGGCCTCCCGGCGCCGCCCCCTCCGCCGAGGCGCTCGTAGCAGTCGATGGAGAAGAGCGAGAGCGAGAGGGAGAGCGACAGGCGCGCCCGCGCCTGCGCGTGGGCGACCTGGCCGAGGCGGTCGAGCGCCGGGCCGAGGCAGAGGCGGTAGAGGCGGCGGTACCCGCCGAGCGCGGCGACGACGGTGCGGGTGGCGTTGCCCGCCGACGCCGGCCCCACGTGGCGGAGGCAGAGCGCCTCCCAGACGGCGTCGCGGCGCGACACGGCGGCCCAGAGGCGGCACACGCCTGCGGCGACGGCGAGCGAGCGGCCGTCCAGGCGCGCCAGGATCTCGGACAGGATGTCGGCGTTGTCGTTGATGTTGTACGCGCTCCCGCCGCCGCCCAGCAGCAGCTGCAGCGCCGCCTCCGACTGCCGTGGCGGCGCCGCGGGAGGTGGTTCTCCCATACACATGGAGGTGGAGCGGCCGGCCCCGTGGGTTGGTTTCCTGGTGGTATAGGAGAGCTAGGAGACGGAGGTCGGAGGTGAGAGGGAGACGGGTGGAGGGCGTATATATAGGGCGGAGACGGGGTTTTGACTCTGCTATGATATGTTGCTCGTGCCTGCGGGGCCGGGTGCAACACGAAAAGGCGATTAAAGCCTTCTTGGAACCAATAATGGCAGCGGCCGTCGAAGCTCAGAGAGAGCTGATGAGTGTGAGCTCTTCAGATTCACATTTAATTTTACTCAGTCACCGTAATAAAGCAATGAATCCGAAGGTGCAGATCACTCCGGGCTCCGGCGGAGGGGTTGAGACCAACAGAGTTCTTGCGTGGGAGCTCGGGGTATCGGGTGAAGGAGGAGATGGGGCCAAGCGGGAGGTGCCAAGGGGCTTACATGTGGAGATGCGCGCGACGTCGAGCAGGCGCCGTAGCCCCCCCTGCGTGCGACTCTGGAGCCCTAAACTAGCCTCCGTTTTGACACCGACGTGCATATATGTTTCCTCTCGTCCTCGGGAACCGTAGCGATGGTGGTGTGAAGGAGACACTCGCACAGCGGCGGCCGGCGGCGCACGACGTTCGTCTACTCCACGTACGGCTACGGCTCCGGCTCGATCGCGTTGCAAGTATGGCCGCCGGTGACTGTGTTCCACTGTAGCTTGGTCAGGCCGGAGCGACGACCTTCTCCGTAGGCGTACATCTTGTAGTGTTGCACAGTGAAGATGATGTTTCATGGAACCACCGACCGTAGTACTCCACTGTTCAAGTGTTCAACGCGGTGTGGCTAGGTGTAGGCGCTCCACTGTTTATAAATTATAAGAAGAAGGCCGTCCGCCGGGGACGAACGATGCCCAGGATGACGACAAACACATTCCGTAACTCCAGTTCGTGCGGATTTCGGGACCCGTTCCCCCGAGAAAAGTGGACCGAGGAGAGGACGCAACGGCTAGCTTGAGCCATTGGCCATGCGCACTTCCACATTTTCGATGCACCGATTGATCACACATTGTGTATTCGACGTCACACACATCAACGCGTGTTTCTTTACTTATTAATCCTTTTCCTGGTTGATGAACCCTCACATCAACGTTGTTTACTCCGCGGGGTCGCGAGAGACAGGTGCTTGATCCACCCTTGTTTCGTGCCGTTTGACGTTTCACTTTTGGACCAAAGCAAAATAAGATGCTAATAAATCATCACGTAACCTGATCACTGCAGATAATGGTGATATGAACACATTCAACGTATTTGTATCACCACGTCATATGTGAATAGTGAAAACAGGGAGGATCTGTCCCCCGCGTTGCTCCTCACTCGGGCGGAACGGGCGGAAAATATATCCCGCCGCGCCAGCCACCCTCCCTCCCCTCTCGACGGCGCCTCGCGCGCGTCGGTGGCCCGTTACATCGGCGATGCGGTGGTGCAGCATGGGTGGTTAAGTTGCGATCTCACCAGCGTCCTCCTAGTACCCCTCCTCGCGACGACGGCGCTTGTGCACTGTTTCCCTTCTTGGAGGCGTCGCTTTTGGATAATCTTGTTGGATTCCGGGTGTTGTTTTTGGTGGTGGTTTGTGAGGTTGCTGCTGCGAGGATTTGATTACCGTGGCAGGGCCTTTTTTTCCTTTTCTTTTCTTTTTCGTTTTTCGGCTGTGTGCATCCTGGATGTCGTTTATGACATTTTGTTGGTGCAGAAGCTGGGTGTAATTGTATCTTCGCGATATTAATATATTCCCTTTATCTAAAAAAAAAAGTACCCCTCCTCGTGGTGGGGGCCGGCCTGGGCTATGGGCCGATTTCATGGTGGCCCCTTCCTCCAGATCGTGACGACTTGGCCATGATTCTGGCCGAAGGACTGGCAACCGTTGGGGTCCTCCTCCGGGGCTAGTGGTGGCCGAAGTTGATGCTCCAGTGGCTACAGCTGACCTAGTCTGTCTAGGTCTGGTCACCTCGTTCCTCGATCTGGCAAGTAGAGGTGGTTGCTAAGTTGGTGAGTGACACTCAAGTTACCCAACTTCATCGACGACGAGATGCCTTCTGCGGTGGTGGTTCAAGTGTGCGACATGTCTCCCGTCTACTCCTCTTTGGTATGTCGGGGTCACGGTCTTGGGCTAGGGTGAAAACCATGCTTAGCGGCTTCTGACGCTGACCACGGTAAAGCATGTGGGTGCCGCTTCCTCCTTAGAGGTGTGGTCATTGGCCTAGCCTACACTTCTCCGGGTTCCAGGGAAAACCCTAGATCCAATCCTCAAAAGAAGCCCTAAATCCTTACAATGCATCAGCTATTAAAGGAGAGATGTGTGCCCAATTCCATGATTCTTTTCATTACGGGCATAGATTATACTTTGGAAAACCTCATTTTTCCAACCGGACGGTCACCAATTACATTTTTTGGACGGTGAAAGATCGAAATACACGACTAATTAGGGGGGGGGGGGGGGGTGAATAGGAGTTTATAAAAATTTCTCTATGAACAACTGAGAAAATAAGAAATTTGAATCGACCTTCTGCGTTGTAAGCAAAACTTGAATAACGAGGCAACCGATAACTGAAGCAACATATGAAATTCACTGAAGGAGGGATGCTTCAAAGAGAGAGAAAACAGGTCATATATATAGGAAAACTGAAGCTTCGGATATAGAGGAATAGGCACATTATCGAGGGCGACATGAATAGCAGAGATATCAACGGTGGGTGATGAACTGAAGATAAAGGTAGCAAGGACTCCTTATATGTTTTCCAAATTTCAATCGGTTGGCCCAAATCTACGTCTTCGTTTTGAGGGGCACTACGTGCATGCACCCAAGTCCTGATCATACAATGATGCTTCACTTAACTAATAAAACATTAACTCCAAGAGGAATCATGTTTCTTCAGACTGAAGAATTATACTCAGCAAGCTATACTGTTGTAGCCAATTCTTTTTCATGTTCAAGATTAACTTCACACAAGCTTTACTCTTGCTGCCAAATCTGCTTCATGTTCAAGCTTAACCTTAAACTCTGCTGCTATACCCAGTTTTGCTTCATGTTCAAAGTAGTGCTTCATCTTATCACGTCG
Organism: Poa pratensis; assembly: GCA_947311845.1. Taxonomy (NCBI): domain Eukaryota; kingdom Viridiplantae; phylum Streptophyta; class Magnoliopsida; order Poales; family Poaceae; genus Poa; species Poa pratensis. The sequence continues at coordinate 16,126,927 of CAMZMU010000073.1, forward strand.
ATGCCTAAGAGGTTTCCAACGGATTCGTCGTTAGAGTATGAGTCTAACCTAACCGAGTACACAATTAAGATTCATTTCCATCCTAAGAGACCTAATTTCTCTTAATAGTACGCCTTTTTTCTACAATGCAAAAGCATAAAACTGAACCACCTATTTTAGATCTTGGACACATCACCGTTTCTCCCTCTTCTTTTTAAGTCTTTCTCTCTTCTCTTGACGATTTATCTTGCATGACTCCTCAACCGTCTGTTCCGCACTATTTTCGCTACACACTTGGAGGTGTCATTTTCTTGACATATTGATACTTCACCTTTTTTGATGCCTCAACTCAGCGTCTCCAGGCTTTTTCATCCCTTGAGGCTTCATCTTTTATAATGGCTCAACTCGACGTCTCCGCGCTTCATCTCTTGTGCCTTCATCTTCTATGAATTCTCAATTTGACGTCTCGATGTCAGTTTCATCTCTTGGAGACGAGTCAACTTTTATGGTGGTTAAACCTATCACCTTTGGTATGTTTCCTATGGTTTGTGCTTCCATACACCCCCAGTCCTCACAATCGCATAACTGTACCGAGTTGATCAGTTTGGCTCGAGCCGAGCCGAGCCGATCACACGGAGAGAAGCCACCGCCGGTCGAACCGAACAAGTCTTTTATGCGCGCTAAAAATAAGTTGCAGGGAGCAGGAATCGAACCTGCCACCTCCATGCAGCGCACGAGGGCAGGCAAATGGGTTAACCAGCTGAAGCGAGGCTAGCTTCTGTCATATTTGTACGCTTAGGGATTAAATACATTGAATTTTTTCACACACTATTAATATTTCTACACTATTTTATTTTTAAAACTGGCAAGCCATGGGCAGGCGCATGCATAAAGCTAGTGATCTTTCCATTGCCGATATTGATGTCGATAGAGTTATAGAATAGTTGTTCCATTTCTAACGTATCTGTTTGAGTAGTTTAAATAATCTCCATTGTCATATCGTTGCTAGCTAGCTGGCCGCAATTTTCTTCTGCGAAAACGTAAGACGAATGAGACAGGTCCGTCGCTTTTGGTTGGGAAAAAGATAAGTTTGGGAAATAAGCATGCAGTTGCTGCTGATGTCGGCAACATCACGCGAGCGACAGAGCCTAGTTGAGTGCAGTATAGTGTGTACTGTGGAGGTGAGAGCAGGCAATCGAGTGTAGTTGACGACTCCCCCAAGAGAGCAAAAGTGGACCGAGTGAACCGGCAGTTTAGTCGGTGAACCGTGAACCGAGATCCTCACCGGTTTGGTTGCTGGTCTGGATTTTTAAATTATGTTCAGACTATAGACGGTACGTGACGGCGACAAAGATTTCAACCATTCTTTGACTCAGGAAATTTAGAACAGATTATTCAAAACTAGTTTTAAAAATTACCAACATGAAATTGAAATATGGATGAACCCAATTTCATGAAAAACTTGATAATTATAGCAAGTGGTTTTTTAACCTACTCGAAATGACCCATTATTTTTTCTACTATATTATGACCAAATTAGGCATACTTGACAAGTAGGATTACTTTTATTTTGTGACAAGTCTAAATGGTTTGTAGTCTAGGGCTGGTGCATGTGAGTCTAAATGTTTAGTAGTTCTTATAGGTATGTATCTACCATATTTGGTGCATGTGGTCCCACATGCAACCCCTAGCCATCTTAACCTAGCACATTTGTGACATGTGGACCCATATGTAACACTATTGACCATTTATTTATATATCTACCATTAGGACATGTGGACTCACATGCTCAACAAATATTTCGAAAAAAATGCATTTTAGGTCAAGAAACTATGAAAAATGACCAATTATTTTAGCGAATCTAGCGAGAAGTGAGGCTCCATTTTAGATACACACGTGCTTCTATGGCCTAGCCTTACACAGTCAATGTGAAAAGCCAATTGGTCTACCCATTACGACCTATAAGACTTTTTCTACTAGTTAACGCACGATGCACGATAGAGAGATCATCACGGTTCGTCAAGAATCTATAATATTATGCATCGAGACCAGTCGAAAAGTTGGACTTGATCCTAATATTCGCGTGTAGGTGTGGAGTGAATTTGAGGAGACAATATCCAATCTCCAAATTCTTAGAATTACCGGTTTGCCATTATTCTCACCATTTTCTTATGGAAATATTTAAAAAATGTGGAAACATTGCAAACATAGCTAGAAGTGCTATGTCAAAATGGCTAGGAGTGTTGCATGTGGGTTCACATGTTTCAAAGGTGCTAGATACATATCTATATGACCAACTAGACATCTGGATCCACATGCACCATCCTTAGAAGCTTGAACTAAAACTAGCATGTGGATCTCACAATATTCAACATAGATAGGAGTGTCGCATGTGGGTCCACATGCCCCAAAGGTGATAGATGTACAACTGTATGGTTAGGAGTGTTGTATATGTGTTCCCATATACCAAAGGTGGTACAGGGTAGACCTAACACCTTACCCCTACCAACTTTCAAACATGTGCACCCACATGTAACACCTCTAAACAAATAGGTCTGCCCCTACCACCTTTGGGACATGTGGACCCACATTCAACACTCTTGACCATCTAGGTACACATCTAACTACTACAGCATGTGGGTCCACATGTCTCAAAGGTGGCAGGGGTAGACATAGTTTGTAAGGGTCCACATGCAACCAAGGGTGGCATGGGTAAACATAGCTGGCTAAAATAGAATAATGTGGATCCACATGTCCCAAATGCGGCAGATGTACAACTAGATGGGTGGGAGTGTCACATGTTGGTCCACATGCCCCAAAGTTGATAGATGTAGAACCGTGTGGTTAGGAGTGTTGTATATGAGCCCATATGTACCAAAGGTGGTACAGGCTAGACCTAACACTTTACCCCTACCATCATTCATACATGTGGACCCACATATAACACCTCTAAACAACTAGGTCTGCCCCAACCACCTTTGGGGCATTTGGACCCAAATTCGACACTCCTGCCATCTAGGTACACATCTAAGTACTCCAGCATGTGGGTCCACATGTCTCAAATGTGGTAGGGGTAGACATAGTTTGCAACAAAGGGTGGCATGGGTAAACCTAGCTAGCTAGAATAGATGAATGTGGGTCCACCTGCCCCAAATGCTGAAGATGTACAACTAGATTGGTAGGAGTGTTGCATGTGGGTCCACATGACCCAATGGTGATAGATGTATAACCATATGGTTAGGAGTGTTGTATATGGGTCCACATATACTAAAGGTGATACAGGGTCGACCTAACAACTTACCCCTACCATATTTTATAAATGTGAACCCACATGTAACACCTCCAAACAACTAGATCTGCCCCTACCATCTTTGGGGCATGTGGACCCAAATTCAACACTCCTAATCATCTAGGTACACATCTAAGTACTGCAGCATGTGAGTCCATATGTCTGAAAGGTGAGGGGTAGATATAGCATGCAAGGGTCCACATGCAACCAAGGGTGGCATGGGTAAACCTAGTTGGCGAGGATAGATGCATGTGGGTCCACATGCCCCAAATGCGGCATATGTACAACTAGATGGCTAGCAGTGTCGCATGTGGGTTCACATGCCCCAAAGGTGATAGATGCACAACTGTATGATTAGGAGTGTGTATATGGATACACATATACCAAAGGTGGTACAGGGTAGACCTAACAACCTTACCCCTACCACATTTCATACATGTGGACCCACATGTAACACCTGTAAACAACTAGGCCTGCCCCTACCACCTTTGGGGCATGTGTACCCAAATTCAACACTCCTGACTATCTAGGTACACATCTAAGTACTGCAGCATGCGAGTCCACATGTCTCAAAGGTGGTAGGATAGACATAGCTTGCAAGAGTCCACATGCAACCAAGGGTGGCATGGGTAAACCTAGCTGGCTATGATAGATGAATGTGTCTCCACAAGCCCCAAGTGCGTCAGATGTACACTTCCTTACAAATGAACCTGTTCATTCAGAGCAAAAAATAAATAATATGTTGGACATGCATGTGTACATATATCACTACCACCTTTATACAACTAGGTATGTGGTCCACATCCACATGCAACACTTGGCATGGGTAGACCTACCACCTTTCATGCATGTGGACCCATATACAACACTTCTAACCATCCATGTGTACATATATCACTTTTAGGACACGTTGACCCACATGCAACACTCCTAGCCAGCTAGTTGTGCATCTACCCCATTTTATACATATGGATTCACGCAACACTCCTAGCCAGCTAGCTGTGCATCTACCGCATTTTATACATGTGGACCCACATGCAACTATCCTATCCAGCTAGGTTTATTCCTACCACACTTGGTTGCATGTGGACCCTTAACAGCTATGTCTAACCCTGCCACCATTTTGGACATGTGGACCCACATGTAGGAGCACTTCTAGCCATCCAGCTACACATTTATCATCACTGGGGCATGTGGACCCATATGCAACACTCTCAGCCATCTAGGTCCACTCCTACCACCTTTGGGGCATGTGGACCCATATGCAACACTCTCAGCCATCTAGGTCCACTCCTACCACCTTTGGGGCATGTGTACCGACATGCAACACTCTTAGCCAGCTAGGCCAGTTGACCTGGATGGATAGGGTTGCATAAACCTGACTAGCAAGTAGGCGTGCATGTGGGTCCACATGTCTCAGAGGTGGTAGATGTGTACCTAGATGGAAATAAGTGTTTATGTGGATCCACAAGTATCAAACGGTTTAGGGGCAGACCTAGTTGTATAGGGGTGTTGCATCTGGGTCCACATATATGAAAGGTGGTAGGTCTACCATCTTTGGCATATGTGGACCCATATACAACACTCCTAACCATCCATCTATACATATATCACCTTTGTGACATGTGGACCCACATGCAACACTACTAGCCAGCTAGTTGTGCATCTACCACATTTTGGACATGTGGACCCACATACAACACTCCTAGCTAACTAGTTGTTCACCTACCCCATTTTATACATGTGGACCCACATGCAACTATCCTAGCGAGCTAGGTTTATCCCTACCACCCTTGATTGCTTGTGGAAACTTGACAACTATGTCTACCCCTGCCACCATTGGGACATGTGAACCCACATGTAGGAGCACTTCTGGCCATCCAGCTACACATTTCTCATAACTGGGGCATGTGGACTCATATGCAACACTCTCAGCCATCTAGGTCCACTCCTACCACCTTTAGGGCATGTGGACCCACATGTAACACTCTTAGCCAGCTACCTCAATAAACCTGGATGGATAGGGGTGAATAAACCTGATTAGCAAGTATGTGTGCATGTGGGACCACATGTCCCAGAAGTGGTAGATGTGTACCTAGATGGAAACAAGTGTTTATGTGGTCCACATGTATCAAAGGGTCTAGGGGCAGACCTAATTATATAGGGGTGTTGCATGTGGGTCCACATGTATGAAAGGTGGTAGGTCTACCACCTTTGGAATATGTGGACCCATATACAACACTCCTAACCATCCATCTGTACATATATCACCTTTGTGACATGTGGACCCACATACAACACTCCTAGCTAGTTAGTTGTGTATCTACCCCATTTTGGACATGTGGACCCACATGCAACACTCCTAGCCAGCTAATTGTTCATCTACCCCATTTTATACATGTGGACACACATGCAACTATCCTAGCGAGCTAGTTTTACCCTTACCACCCTTGGTTGCATGTGGACCCTTGACAACTATGTCTACTCCTGCCACCATTGGGACATGTGGACCCACATGTAGGAGCACTTCTGGCCATCTAGCTACACATTTATCATCACTAAGGCATGTGGACCCATATGCAGCACTCTCAGCCATTTAGGTCCACTCCCACCACCTTTGGGGCATGTGGACTGACATGCAACACTCTTAGCCAGCTAGGTCAGTAGACCTGGATGTTTGGGGTGAAGGGGATCGTAGGCAGAAAACAAAAAATTTCCTAACAACGATAACCTTAATACTAGCCAGAATCTATTACTATGCATATTGTCGTGGTGGGATCACGGCAGATGCCATGGGTATGGCTTAGTTGGGGCCGAATGGTCGTTGGGGGAATTCGGGGAGGGTTTATGCACTCAAGATGTGCACAAGCAAGAATCATGCAAGAAACCACAAGAACATGAATAAGAAACCAAGAAATCCAAGAACACAAAAGACACCACGATGTACCCAGGTTCGGGGCCTTTGTGAGGAAGTAAAACCCCTACTCCTGCCTTTCCTCTCTCAATATATCAGTGTCGTTCTCAGGTACAAGGTGCTCCTCGAGCTATATGATGCTGCTAAAGTGAGAGCTCTAGATAGAAGATGAAACTATGAAGGGGGAATGAGCTAGGGTTTTTGCCGTCCTCCTCCCTGGAGGTAGAGATGCCGCATATATACATGGGCCGAAGTACAGTTTTACCCCTGCCTACAACTAACAATGGCATGGCCAAAAGGTAGAAGACAAGCCTCTGCCTCCTGCCAGCTCAACGACCGGACTGTCAAGCCAGACATGCCTAGCTTTCCTCTTCCGGTCATACTTCAGTAGCCTGCCGAGGTCTAGCCTGTAGACCTTTCCCAAAATAGCCAAGTCAGCTCCTAGGCCCCCGAGCTTCCGGGAAACCCGTGGACGGACCTCGCCGTCCTCTGAAGCTTCGGGCCACGAGCTCTGCGGCGCCCGTGACCTCTCTGACATGCCTCGATCCTTGCTGCCAACCTCGGATAACACTCCTGATCCTATACCTCGGTAGAGAATACCTTATTCCTGTGGTAGCTAGCTGACTACCCCGAGGTTGATATCTCGGAGGATATACCTCGGAGAATATACCTCAGACGTACGCCTTACGTCGGATGACGCCTCCTGCGTCCTTGCTCAATCGTTACCTCGGACAGCTTACTGCCTTAACCTTACATGTCTTTACCTCATCTTTACCCTACCCGGGGTAACCCCCCGACACATATATACTATAACGGAGGTGATCGATGTACATACCCTTGTAGACCGAAAAGCCAGGATTACGCCCCCGCACATGCGTTGTTGATGAAGCCCGCTAGGTCTACCCTTACCACCTTCAGGACATGTGTGGACCCACATAAAATTCTCCCTCCAAGATATGTAGGTGTGCCCCTACAAGCTTTGGGATATATGTCGTGCCAATGCAACACTCCTAGCCAATACATCTATCACCTTTTGGGCATGTGGACTCATATGAAAACACTCCTATCACGCCATCTTGGTCTACCATTAGCACCCTTGGACATGTGGACACACACACACGTCTACCCCTACCACCTTTTGGATATGTGGACCCACATGCAACACTCATATCTGACCTGCTAGGTCTACCCTTACCACCTTCGGGACATGTGTGGACCCACATGCAATTCTCCTTGTGAGATAGGTCTGCCCCTACAACTTTTTGGGATATATGTTGTCCCACCGCAACACTTTAGCAATCTGGGTATACATCTATCACCTTTTTGACATGTTGACCCACATGAAAACACTCCTATCACGCCAGCTTGGTCTACCGTTAGCACCCTTGTGACATGTGGACAAGTTGGCCTACAACTATCACGTGGTTCCCAAAACATGCAACATAGTTAGGAGTGTTGCATGTGGATCCACATGTCACAGAGCTGATATATATACAACTAGATGGGTATGAATGTGGCATGTGGGTCCACATGTCCTAAATGTGATAGGTCAAAGTGTATAGGGGTGTTGCATATGAGTCCACATGTCCCAAAGATGACAAATATACATTTAGATGGATATGAGTGCTGCATGTGGGTCCAGATATCCCAAATGTGCTATGGATATGAGTGGTGGCAAGATTCGTTGGAAAAATTTAATAATAGGTTGAACTTGTCACAAATAAATGTACATGTGCCTAATTTGGTCATACTATATTAGAAAAAAAAATAGGCCATTTCAAGCAAGTCAAGAAAAATCACTTGCTATAATTATCCAAGTTGAAAATGGGTTCATCTATATTCATTTCCATGTTGGTAATTTTTTAAAATTAATTTTGAATGATTTGATGCTTAATTTCAGAGTCAAAGAACGGTGGAAATCTTCTTTCTATAGTTAGGACATGTACTACTTATGTTGTGTACACTCAGCTCCACAGAAAATTCAGATATTATTTAATAAGATGCATAATACATTGTTACCAAAGCTTCATGCGTCATGGCCGTGCTCCCGCCCGAGCTCCGGCGGTTAGACAAGAATGTGTAGACAAGAAGCTGCGTGCATGGCACATGCATCGTCACATTAAGTTTAATCAGGCGAGCTCCGCGACGGGCTCGGAAGGGACATTCGAGCGGAGACAGGCCAGGTCAACGACGGGATGCCGCGGACGGCGGCAGGCGCCGGGCAGTCGGATGGTGGGAGGACGTAGAGGGCGACGAGGGCCTTAATGCCGCGCTCGCATGGGTGCCGCACGCCCTTCAGCTCCTCCTTCGATGTCTCCGGTGATGCCAGCGCCGCCGGTGCCTACTTGCAGCTGGTCGGCTGCTGCTGCTGCTGCGGGTACTAGTCGTGTCACACGTCGCTCGTTCTTAGTCTTCACCGATTTTCGTCGCCATCGCGTGTCCTCTGAATTTTTTACGTCTAAAATTCAGTTAACCTTGTCTGTTATGTTTATATAAACTCGGATTCTATTTTTGTCACAAATACGGTTGTAGCCCAGTGGCTCTGCTCCCTTTATCTAACCTGGGAGAGCCTTGGCGGCTACGTATTTTCTTTTATTTTTCCTGCGATCAGGCTAAGGCCTTATAGGCCAATATAGTTTTTGATTCTATACTAACACAATCCCAGACGTAGCCCATTGGTTATGCTTCCTTTGCCTCATGTGCGAGACGCAGGTTCGAATCTTGGCAGCCACATATTTCCCTCTATTTTTGTCCCACGATTCAGCCTGGTTAGATGATCTCTAGACTTCCATGTTTGGCTCCGATCTGGTTCAGGCTTGGCTCGGCTCGAGCCGACTGAGTTGGCTTGGCCTCTTCTGAGATTAAATCTCAGCCGTCCTTGTGTTTCTACTCAGGATACCCCTTCATCCTTGGGGGTGTATGGAAGCACAAGCCGTTTCCTATAGATACTCACGAACACATTAGTCTCTTAACCAAGTTTTCATCTATCATCCAAAACCCACATCGAGGATACTAGATGCGCGCAGTGCATGATGATGAAGTGATCATATCACCGGCCGGTACCAGGTTTACACGTAGGTTCGTAGCTGGGTCGTCTCCGGCCATCACACACACGCTGCCTGCTGCGTAAACGCCTATATCCAAACCATGCATGCATGTGGTAAAGAGGCGTTTTCTTGGCTGCAGCAATAGCAATGCACAGCAGATTCTGCGTCGTCTGTCGATCTGCCTGCATGCATTAGCGCCGGAAGGCCCGGCCGGAAGCAGAGAGAGATTGGGACCCTTCACGTTAACTCCTCATTTGTAAGCTAGCTGTGACTGCTGTGTAGTGTACCTACTCGATCTCTCTCAGATACGATTCCGGGTAAAGAGGCGAGAGCCATGTGCCGCGTACTACGTAATACCCATCTATCTGACCAGCGCCACACTGTGCGTGGGTCGGGAAGACGTACGGTACCAACCGGAGATCGAAGCGGCCGGGTTCATGCACGCGCCTCCAGTTCCCATACTTGCCAATGTAGGTTGCAGCCGTGCTCGGTCGAATTGATGATTGATCGTCCTTTACGAGCCGATTAAGAGCATGCATCTCTAGCTGGATCACACCCTCCCGGTCCGGAAAATTCGGGTGGACATGCGATTTGGGCAATTTTTATGGGTCGAACAGACACCGTATATCGGTCCGGTCTAAAAATATATATTCCTGATAAGCAGCGGCTCCGGCATTTAGGGTTCGTCCCCTTTACCCACCACCGAGATTTCTTCCTCGCCCACTAGGGTTTTCGGCGAGCAATTCCTCGCGACTCCGCCGCCAAATGAAGCACGGGCATGGCGATGCGCCTCCGCCGGGCGGTGCTGGCCTAGGTGGTGTGCCTCCCTCCCCTCCTCCTCAGTCGGACTGAGCTACCGGCCTTGGTATTCTCCGACTCCTCCTCATATGAGGAGGAGTACTCCGACAACAACGACCTCACGCGACGCGGACGAGCTCGCCGCAATCACTGAGGAGGCCGAGCTCGTGGAGCGCATCCGAGAGAAGTCGATTCGCTCCGCGGTTCGCACCAAGAGGCGGCGTTGAGACACCGCCCGGTGGATCGAATGGTACAACAATAACCAGTTCATATGCGGCCTCCAGATGAGCAACGAGAACGTAGTGCTCCGACAAAGGGAGGAGCGCCGCAAGCGCCTGATTCTGCGTGACCTCTGGCGCCAGTCCAGCAACTAGTGCGGCTGCCGCGCCACCATTTTGGTTTGTGTGATCTAAATCTAGCCGTATGTATTTTCCGTTTGTATGAACTTGTTGTTGCTTGATCAAAATAGCGGGGGAAGTGATTTTTCGAAATTTTTGGTACAGAGTACCCGCGTGATGGATTTGCAAACCAGAAAAGTGGGTTCGACAGTTATTCGGTTGCATTTATCTGGGATCTGCTACAGATGCTCCAATAGACGCGATCCCCGCCCAGTCTCGGCGTCCAAACTTTCCGATTTCCAACCGGGCCCTTAATAATCAGTATGAAATGATTGAGTGAAATAATTCAAGGTGGCATTGTTTTAACTTCATGGCATGCAGATCCTACGGTGAAACACGATAATTAATGGCCAGCCTCGACGCGTCAGAGGCCCATTAGGCATTGGTCGGTGACGGGAGGGCGCTGTGTGTAGGTAGGGACTGCTGTACATGTGGGCGCGCCTTCTGAATCCAAATCCATGGACGTGAGCTTTTGTCTCGCTTGCAAATGCTTCCCCCCGTTCCACCGATGGCCTTTGGTTTCATGCGGATGGCTCCGTCTGATCTCCACTCCCATCCACCGGCTCCGCACATAACGATCACGGGCCGCGTAAAGTCACGAGCGAGACGGAACCTAGCCCTGGAATCTTCCTTTTGTTTCGCCTGCTCGACCAGCTGCTGCTGCTCCTTCCTCCTTCGTCCTCCTCTCCCAGGCTCCCAGTTGCGTCTCCTTTTCGACCTTTCCCCTGTGTTGGATCGAGTTGCATGCGCGCGGCAGTCGGCACAGCATCGGATCCATCATCCCTCCAATCGTCCATGGACTCCCCTTGGATCGGAGGTCAAAAGGTAGAATTCATCTAGAATCAAAACTTCACAAGCAGCAAACGAATGGGAAGAAGAAAATCCGCAGCGGCAACGGCTAACGAGCCTATATCGAGTCATCTGAAAGGTAACCCAGTAAGCAGAGAGGTCACGGCCACGGTAAAAGCTAATTTTTTTTAAATAATACACGAAAATTATTTAATTCCGGAAATATTACGCAATTTTTTTTTTTCAAAAATAGAATCCAGTCGGTGTGGCCGAAGCCGACTGGTACTAGTCGTTGTTGGCGAAACCGACTACATCTAATCGTCTTTGGTAACGACGAGTACGGGGGCTTGTCGTTTTCGGCGAAGCCGAATACCTGAGTTTGCATGGGCCATGCACGCGTGCTGCGCGCGTCACGTCGCCACCGACGGAACAGGCTAGTCGTCTTCGCCCACGCCGATAAGGTGGGCCCTGTCGGCTTCGGCGATGCCGACAAGGAGCCACACCGCATCTCGCAGCACGCGCACCGTTCTGCTCTCTTTCTCTTTCCTTCGCATCCTCTCCAGCTAGCTCCTCTCTGCACTGCACTCATACGAGTTCTTGATTTCCTCTCTCCACTCTTAACACAAACCAAATTAAACCAGCCATTTAGACCAATAATCTTCACGTTTGCCACCATTAATCGGTGCTAGAAGGTTGAGGGAAGCTAGGGCAACTCCGATCTCCTGATGGGATAGCTCGTGGTGGTGGTGGTGATGGTTGGCGGGTGGTGGTGGTGGTGATGGTGGTGGTGGTGCTGGAGGGCTGCGTGGTGGTGCTGGAGGGCTGCATTGTGGTGGTGCTGCTCGTGTTGGTGCACCGGTTATTCGAGACCGCCGGACGCCGTCGCCTCTCACGCTTCTAGGGTATAATTCGATTTATCAAAATTCTAGGGTATGAACTTGTGTTGTTAAAAATAGTTTGTGACGGTAGTAAAAATTGTAGCTATATTTGTAGGTTAATTTGAAAAAATGTAGCTATATTTTTTAGGACTTTATTTATGCGGAGTAATATTAACGATGGTAAAATAGTTTGTGACGGTAGTAAAAATTGTAGCTATATTTGTAGGTTAATTTGAAAAAATGTAGCTTTTTTTAGGAGTTTATTTATGCGGAGTAATATTAACGATGGTCAATATTTATTTATGTCAGCGGAGATGTCTGATTTAGTGAAGATCAGGTTTTTCTATGGTCCTGGTAGAGTCCAAATGTGTGATACGGGAGCTGATCTGAGTGAGTTTCAGTATATAGATGTCGACCTGCCAGCTGCTGAAACATGGTCTGTAAGTCAGGTAAAAGATTGGTTGGCGGGAAGTTTAGGGCTTGATAGTCAGACACAGACCGTCAGTGTTCATGCTTGGTGGAGTCATTCAAGGACAAATATTTACTTCGTTTTGAAACCACTAGAGTGTGATACTGATTGGGTGCGATGGTTAAAAGGCTGCGCAAAAAGGAATTGCTGTCCTTGTGCCCTAGTTCTTCCCGCCCTGAACGAGGTCACTGCCCTGACGACGAGTTTAGTGCCCATGAAGGTGAGGGTGCTTATGATCCTGGACATGGAAGTGAAGAGATGGACATGTCTATGTCACATTATGGGTCTGATTTTGGTGGTGGTGGTAACGAGTCGGGGCAGAGCAGTCAAGTACATGGAGGGGACACTGAGGTATATGACAGTGCGGAGGCGGATGGCGACGAGGTAGACGGGCACATGCAGAACGAGATGGAAGATGAAGATGCAGATGGCTATAGTGCTGAAGGCGATGATTCCGATGAGTCAGACGAGGAAGAGAACGAAGATGAGGTACCTAATCCTGCAGCATGGAATCAGGACCACTCTTCGGCGATGACTATAAACGATGGTCATGATTCGGCATGGCAATATCATGAGAACAACATTGCGAAGGGTGCTTTGTATACTGACAAGCAAGCTTTGAGGGATGCAGTCGTTAAATGGGCATTGTCCACCCACAGGGTTATGAGAACTACCGTGTCAAGTCAAAAATATTTGACAATGGAATGCGAGACAATAACTTGTCCCGGCAGGGTGCATGGACATCTCCAAAGAATGGCTATAGTTGGAGGATAAGTGACTTCGTACCTCACTCCTGTCGAATTGAAAATATCCCTGCAGAGCACCGTAATCTTTCTTCCACGCTTATAGCTCGGTGGAGGCTGGAGGGGAAGCTACGGGACGTCTACGCGACACTCACGTGCACCCGCACAGAGGGCGTTGTTCGCCAACCGGTGGTACAACGACCCCCGCGCCCCCTGTCACGACGCCAGCAGCGGCAGCAGCAGATGCATCAGGAGCAGCATCAGCACGAGGAGGAGGAGCAGCATCAACACGAGGAGGAGGAGCAGCAGCAGCACGACGACCAGCATCTCCTGCACCAGCACCACGAGCAGCAGCCGCATCACCGACATGAGCCGCGTCCACGTATTTCACCACAGCCTAGGCCACCTCCTCCTGACCAGGCAGGAGGTTCGGCGTGGCAAGATTACGGTCCCACTTCCAGTTACGAGTATCGGCCACAGTCTCCTCCTGAGTACCGAGGTCCCGCCCCGGATTACGGTACGTATATTGTTTTCATATTTCAATTGGGCGTGCGTATTTCTTATGCACTAATGATTCCATCTGTAGGAGCCTATGGCTATCACACGGCTACGTCCGGACACCAGGCGTCAGGATCTGGATCAGGGTGGGGGAGTGACCAGGAGGCTCGGGCTCACGCGGGGCGGAAATGTCCTACTGGATGAACATTTTTAACACTCCAGAATTCCCCACGCAGCCGCACATTCAGCAGACTCCTCCACCACACCCCACACAGGGTACACAGGATGACGACGACTTGACAGTGCCTCGTCAAACCCGGGCACCAAACAGGTACGGGAGGACGCCGCCCGTCCAGCCACCTCCTCGTGATCCTCGGCCACGCAGGCGTCAGTGATATATCTTCGGGACATATTCGTGATCCTCCGCGTCGTGGCAGACGTCGTTGAGACTTGTCTATCTACGCACGAGACATATTATTATCTATGTATGAGACATATTTATGTTCGTATGTACGACACATATTATTATCTATGTACGAGACATATTATTATCTATGTATGAAACATTCCACATTGCATAAATTAATTTAACATACAACACTACACGTCCACGTTACAACTTCACTACTTCTAAACACTGCATAGAACAACTACTGGTACAAATATTACATGCAACTCGACGATAACTAATTCGAATCAACGACTTCACTTCCCTCTGCCACGTGCTCGTGTTGGAGGCATGAAGTCGTCATCACTATTTTCATCGACGACAGCCTTGGATGCACCAACACTCTTCAACTTACGTCTAGAGTTAGCTCGTTTAGGAGGCATGAAATCATCATCACTATCATCTTGAACGGCTTTCTTGGATGATCCACCACTCTTCGCCTTTGATATAGCCCTCTTCACTGTTTCAGCGTGAAGGAGATTTCCAGGCCCATCAGGACATGCGCCAAAAAGCATTTCCATCCAACCAAAATGAGGGATCTCTTTGTTCACAAACTGTCCATCGGCAGGCCAGTGCTGGACATTCACAAAATCAGGGAAAAAAGTTAGTACGATAACACTAGATTCTAACATAATATAAATTCGGTACTCAGTTACCTTCACGTGAAATGCATAAGCCTCCGGCGAAAAATGGATTATCTTTGACTTAGGTGTCATAGGCATGTCCCTAAGCCCCGCCTCAATAGCTTTTAGCTCATTAATTCTCTGCCACTTCCACCGCCACCCATCAATTTCATCTGAAATTTCTTCAGGGGTCATCTGGATTTTGTTTTTTTTGGCTATAATTTCTCCCACCTCACGAATGTTGCCCCACTCACTAATTAGCTCCCTATAACAGCTCTTCGGCCTACCCTCCCTAATACTACCTTCAGTCCATATTGCGGCGTGATACAAAACACACCACGACCTATGCTCCGAACTAGGACCAGAACTACCAGACATCGTTCCTATCCGACTGAGGAAATAACCACGCACCACACCCCTCCTCCATCACCAAATCTACCGGGGTATATATAGGCTCACCCGGGAGAAGAAGAGCGGGAGAAAAATGGCGGGAGAAAAAAGGCGGGAGGAAAATGGCGGGAACAAAATGGCGCGAGAACTATGGCGGGAGAAATATGGCGGGAGAGGAAGGGCGGAATAAAAGCCGGGAGCGCGAAACAAATTCGGATCAGGAGTTGCATGCACATCGGAATAAAAGCCGGCAGCGAGAGGTAGGAAAAATAGCTAATCGTTGTTGTTAAAGACGACTACGGGCTAATCGTTTTCAGCTACACCGAGTACGAGCTTGTACGTACTGCATGCATGCATGCATGCATGCATGGACTAATCGGTTTGGCCAACAACGACAAGCACTAATCGGTTTCGCCAACAACGACTAGTACCAGTCGGCTTCGGCCACACCGACTGGATTCTATTTTGAAAAAAAAAATTGCGTAATATTTCCGGAATTAAATAATTTTCGTGTATTATTTAAAAAAAATTAGCACGGTAAAAACCCTAGGAGCGCACAAATTTGCAGGACGTCGGAGGAGCGCATTCAAGTCGCCCAAGACGCATAGTAGATTAGTAGGTACGTTGTAACCTGCAAGATTTGAATGATGTACGCTGCCCAACAAATACGATGCAGACTGAATTTCATGCCACAATGCAGGCTGCCTCGGCAGATGTACTGTGTATCTGGGGCTGGGTTCTGCCACTGCTTCCCTCTTACAAAAAGGACCGATGGAGAGTGAATTTTTGGAACCGAGCTAACTGGAGCTCTTTTTTTGAAAATTCTAAATCGACACTTTTATGTTTCCAAAAATCGCGAAACAATGCCCGGATGTAGATATTGTTGAGACTTAAAAATATCTACATCCGATAATTTTTTCACGATTTTTCGAGACTTAAAAATGTCGATTTCGAATTTAAAAAAACGAGCTTCATGTAGCCTGGGCTCTAAAATAGGTTTTTGCGATGGAAAGCAGCTACTACAATCTGACTACTTGTACGGGTTACTAGAATTTCTTTTCAGGGTACTATCTTGTTGAAACCAAGCTACAATAAACTCTATGAAATCCATGTTTACAGTCTTAGAAAAATCTCAACAAATAAAGTATGTTAGAAAGGTGATTTCTATAAACATGTAAAATTTAAATTTAAACTCGTATTTATTTGCGATAAAAATATACATAAATAGTGATTGTGTATTGTTTGTCACTACTCATTGTTGAATTTACTTTTGTCAAGCCTCCTAAATGGATTTGATTTTGAACTTGAAAGTTTACATGTTAGAGAGCATTGCCTCCCCAAGACTGTGTATATTTCCAAAAAAAAATCTTCTAAACATGGTTTTCACCGATTATCGTCTTATTTTGGTTTTCACTCGTATTTTGTTGCATGTGTCCGACACTTCTCACAGAAGAGCAGAACCAGCCTAACGCTGCTTTTGGCTCATAAATCATTGAACACTACTTACACAAGGTGAACCTTTTTTCACATGGGAAGAGAAGAACCCTTACCACAAGTTTTTTTTTTTTTGAAACGAACATATTCAGGAGTCACCACAAGTTTTGCATCCTCACACCAATGTATGCCAAGATTTTTTTTCCCAATTTTTTTAAAATTGAGGCAAAAGTTGTGTCCCAATTTATTACTAATTGAAGGAGTTTAACAGGAATTTTCAAAAAATATTACAACCGGTATACTCTCTCGCCCTAATTGTTGGATGTATGCCCAAAAGGCAATAAAGTTTAACATCTGATTCATAATTATGCTTCATGATTCTATGCTTGTCGTGGGGTCACTCTTCGACTACCCCACGGTGGGGATACCTGGGTCACGCCAAGCCCATCAGCCTTATGACGAGGGCCCAAGGAAGGCCCAAGGAGGACGACGTGCGGCCCAAGATAGTCGACGCTAGGTCATGCGACCCCGCCATGCTTGTAAGTGCCATCGGCACCGTTCACCTGAGACCTAGCCTACCATATAAAGGTCAGGAGGGTCCTTCGTCTAGGGTACGCTCATAGCTGCCACACAAACCCTAGCGAGATTGCCATCTCGCCATTGTAGCCACAACTCACCATCAATAACCAGACAAGCAGGAAGTAGGGTGTTATCCTCCGGAGCCTGAACCTGGGTAAACGCCTTGCTTGTCAGCCGTCGTGATCACCAGCGCTCATCTCTCTCCCCCTCAATCAACCCGGGGTACTCAACCCTAGGATTTGCCGAGTCCACACCTCGTCAATTGGCGCCGTCTGTGGGAAAGAACGAGCGCTGGAACCATGGTCGCACCGGCTCCATCAACCTTGAAGACTGACGTCTGCATCACCAAGGAGCCAATCTGCTTCGGCTCCTTCGAGTACACCTTCCACCCGCCGACCCACCGCTCGGTGTACGCCGATCTGCACGTAGGTATGTGCCTCACCTTCGGTACCATGCACTACTTCGTAGACAGCTGTGGAGTACTCAGATCCACGGCGATCGCGCCGCCCGCGGCGGTGGCACCCGCATTTGCCGCGACCGCGCCAACCACGCCCCCACCCGCTGCGGAGATCGCATCTGCTGCGACTGCGGTGACAGCATCTTCGACTGCTGAGAAGATCGCGTCCGCCCCGACTACTCCGACCGCCTCCGCCGCGGCGGAGATCGCGCCCAACGCGGCCGCGCCATCAGCGTCTCCGGCCAACACGGAGATCGCATCTGCTACGACTACGTCGACCACCACGCGGATCGAGTCTACTTCGACTACCTCGATCGCGTCGCTGGCAAGGCCAAGATCTACGTCAACTTCGACTACGTCGACCACACCCTCGCGCGCAACGGAGGTCGCGTCGGTAAATACCGCGCCATTCACGTCTCCATCGGCCTACAAGATCGTCAACGAGCCAATCGCGCCCACGTCGGCAACAGCGACATCACTCCTCACGACCGCGGCGAAGATCGCGAAACTCCAGGAAAGAAGCCGCGGCAGCGACTGTGGTACCCACCACGTTGCAGCCATTTTCGACTCTGAGCACGGCTCGGACGAAGGAAGCAGCAGTGGCAGCGTCCATCCCGCTGCCCAGATCTACCCCGCGCAAGTCTTCATGATCGACCAGAGGCCGCAGGGCAACGACGACGAACCCGCATACCCACTAGAGGTGGTCATGCCGGACCAGGTGACGCGACTCACCATCACCCGCGACATGGCAATCAAAGCCCTGAAGCACATCGAGGAAGGCACGTACCCTCCACCGGACGCACCCCGGGAGGACCTTATGGCGGTCCAGTACCTGCTACGGAAGGAAGGCGAATGACTCCGCGCAGAGAAGGCCGAGCTACTCCGACGAAAGGACGAGGCCGACGCGTCGAGCGCCAGGAGGGCCGCTTACTCGTTCACTGCCTCAACAGAGGTCTCACAAGGAGCAAGGCGTCACGGAGCCCGCGTGCCTCTGATGACGGAGGCCGACCGCGCTAGAGTCACTCGCAACCTCGAGTCATCATACATAGAAGACGCGGACGGGATACCCATCCCCAAAACACCTGGAGCCGCGCTCATGGCGGTCGAAACATACCTGCGACTGACACAGCCGCCTGAGGGCGACTCGCGCGCTCTCCTCCACAAGCAGCATATCATGTCTATCAAGACACTTGAAGACGCACTGATAAACAAGGCGCCAACGGAAAAAGCGCGAGAAGATCGGATCGCCGCGACCGCGAGCCCGCAGCATTCGCAGCCCCGGCGGCAAGACAACTGCGACAGCCACCGCCAGGCGAAGACCTCCGCAACGTCATCACACAAAGGACGGTAGACCGCAGCCGCATCCAACGGCCGGCCAGCACGTCCCACTTCGACTACGACCGCAACGATGGCGACTACGAGCCATGCGGCGCCGCTTGCTTCAGCTTCAACATACGCGACACAAGAATGCCCAAGGGCTTCAAACTCACGGCAGAAGCAGTCAAGTACGACGGGAAGCAAGACCCGAGACTCTGGCTAGAAGACTACCTCATAGCCTGCAGCTGCCAAGGCGGTACTTCGACTACGGCCATGCAATACATCCAGCTGATGCTCACGGGCTCTGCACGTGGGTGGCTCAACACTCAGCCCAAGAACGCCTTCAGAAAGTGGGACGAGTTCGCGGAGGCCTTCGTTAAATCCTTCTTGGGGATGTACTCGAGACCGACAACGTTCGTCGAACTACAAGCATGCAAGCAAGGACGAGACGAGCCGCTCCGGTCATACATCCAGCGTTGGACCTGCTCCGCAACACCATGGAGACCGCCTCGGAGGACCGAGTGATGGATGCCTTCATGCACGGCATCTCCCGCCGCGACCTCCGCGATGAGTTTGGTAAGCTCCGGCCGAAAAACATGATCGAGGTCATGAAGATAGCAAACCAATGGGCAGACGGAGAGGACTCGGTCCGCAATAGTTCACATTACTCCCGAAGGACGAAGCCGGACCAAGCAACTGGCGAGAAGGGCGCCACAAGAAGAAGCCACGTTACAACGGCAACGACTCAATCGAGCTAGTAGCGGCGGGATTCCAAACCCCCCGTGAGGATGAACGCGCGACAGCAGTCGCCAATACAGCCATGCACAGTACAGTCGAAGCGGCGGTGACCAGAGTCGCCAATACAGCCAGGGGCAGTATAACCGAAGCGGCGGCAGCAGCTACCGTAGCGACGAAGGCCACAAACGCGAGTGGCAGAAACGCACACTGAGCCCAGCGGAAGAGCTGGAACAACCCTGCGGGCACCACATGTGCAGGAACCCGGAAACGGGCAAGTGGGGATCCAACCACCTGTTGAAGGACTGTCGAAAGGCACGCAAAATATACGAAGCCATGCAGAAGATAGTCACTCCAGCACCCGCAGCGCAGCCAGCCGCGCAGCTAGCCATCCAGGCAGCACCCGTAGTCGCCAATCCAGCACAGGCGGCGGGAGCCTTTCTGCAGCAGCAGCAGCAGCCGTAGCAAGATGCCCCACCGGTGATCCAGGACGCATATCCAGCGGCACGCGGACAACTCAACATGATTCAGAAGGGACGCCCCTCAAACAGGGTTCAAAAGCTCATCACCCGCCAAGTCTTCCAGGCCATCACCTGTCCACCCGCGGTACCAGACTACCGGAGTGGGTCAGAGACACCAATCACCTTCTCCAGAGCAGATCACCCGCCTGCAGTACCACGACCCGGGCACGCTGCTCTGGTAGTCGAAGCTCTGATCGGAGATTACACCCTGAAAAAGGTGTTCATGGACGGAGGCAGTGGCATTAACATCATCTTTGCCGACACCCTCAGAAGGATAAACAGGCCAACGACAGACCTGGCAGCATCAGAGACTACCTTCCATGGCATAGTACCAGGGCAAGCAGTTACGCCCATGGGAACGATCACACTCGATGTCATCTTCGGCACACCCGAAAACTTCAAGAGGGAGTCGATCGACTTCGAGATAGTCGACTGGAAGTCACAGTACCACGCGATACTCGGCCGCCCAACCTTCGCTAGATTCATGGCGGTACCTCACTACACCTACCTCATGCTCAAGATGCCTGGACCCAAGGGCGTCATCACGGTGCACGGCGACTTCGACCGCTCCAACAGCTGCGACCGCGAGTTCAGCAAGATCTCCGAATTCTTCGGAGTCGAAGAACACTTCAAGGCAATGGCAGTCGACAACGACAAGACCATCTTCCCAGCCCGCAAGAAACCAGCCAAGGACGCGAATAAAAGCGGCTGACGACACAACGACCCATCAGGTCCACCCGACTGACGCCAGCAAGACGGTCAAAGTATCGTCGAGTCTGACTCCCGCATAGGAAGGCGCGCTCGTCGAGTTTCTACGTGAGAACTGGAGAATCTTCGCAAGGCAACCCTCTGACATGCCAGGAATACCTAGGAATCTCGCCGAGCACTCCTTAAAAGTCCACAAGGACGCCAGACCCATCAAACAGGCCATGCGACGCTTTTCCGGGCCCAAGCGAGACGAAATCAGCAGAGAAATCGATCGACTGCTGAATGCCAAGTTCATCCGAGAGATCAAGGACTCGGACTGGGTCGCCAACCCGGTCCTGGTGGAGAAGAAGAAGACGAAGAAACTCCGCATGTGCATCGACTTCACCGCCATCAACAAATGCTGCCCCAAGGACCATTTCCCACTCCCGCGGATAGATCAGATCATCGACTCGACTGCAGGCTGCGAACGCCTGTCCTTCCTGGACGCCTACTCAGGTTACCAGCAGATCAGACTGAACGTCGACGATGAGGAAAAAACAGCATTCATCACACCCGACGGCGTTTTCTGCTACCAGACGATGCCCTTCGGGTTGAAGAACGCTGGTGCCACGTACCAGCGCACAATGCAAGCATGCCTCAAAGGGCTCATCGGGCAGATCGTTCAAGTCTACGTCGACGACATCGTCGTCACCACCCGCAAGGAGGACACCCTCATCGCCGACCTCCGCAAGGTCTTCGCCGCCCTCAACGAGTATCAGATCAAGCTGAACCCAGACAAGTGTGTCTTTGGCGTGCCAGCCGGAGAACTGCTTGGGTACCTCGTCTCTGCAAGAGGAATCGAAGCCAACCCTGAGAAGGTGCAAAACATACTCGCAATGCCAGCACCGACCAAGCTTCACGAGGTGCAATGCCTAGCCGGCCGAGTCGCAGCTCTCAGCCGGTTCATAAGTAAGTTGGGAGAAAAGGCCCTGCCTTTCTACCAACTGATAAAAAAGACAGACAAGTTCGAGTGGACAGAAGAAGCGCAAGTCACGTTCGACCAACTCAAGAAAACACTCACGAATTCTCCAGTACTGGTGGCTCCACTGGAGAACGAGCCGCTATACCTTACGTGTCAGCCACAAACAGGGTGGTCAGCACGGTACTCGTAGTCGAACGAGAAGAAGAAGGACACAGTCACCCTGTTCAGCGACCCGTCTACTACCTTAGCGAGGTGTTGACCCTGTCCAAGCAGCGCTACCCGCACTACCAGAAGCTGGCCTACGGAGTTTTCATGACTTCAAGGAAAGTAATCCATTACTTCTCCGAGCACCCGATCACGGTGGTAAGCTCCTCTGGGCTCTCCGACATCCTGACCAACCAATGCGCGACAGGACGAGTCGCCAAGTGGGTCGTCGAGCTAGGACCTGTTGGAAATATGCCCTAGAGGCAATAATAAATAAATGTTATTATCATATTTCCGTGTTCATGATATATGTTTATTTCCATGCTATAATTGTATTAACCGGAAACATAATACATGTGTGGTTGCGTAAACAACATTGCGTCCCTAGTAAGCCTCTACTAGACTAGCTCGTTAATTAATGATGGTTATGGTTTCCCAACCATGAACATGAGTTGTTAATTAATTAACGGGATCATGTCATTAGAAGAATGACGTGATGGACAGACCCAACTAAGCATAACAATATTGATCGTTTCATTAAGTTTTTATTGTCATGCCTTTTATTGTCAAGTATCCTATTTCTTAGACCATGAGATCATGTTATTCCCGGGTACTGGAAGAATACTTTGGGGACATCAACCATCGCTTCGTGACAGGGTGATCATAAAGGTGTCTTACGGGTATCTCAGAAAGTGCTTGTTGAATTACATGAATCAAGACTGGGATTTGTCCCTCCGTGTTTCGGAGAGATATACTCTGGGCCCACTCGGTAGTGCACATTCGGTAAAGCTTGCAAGCACGTGACTAATGAGTTAGTCACAGAGAATGTTGTATTACGGAACGAGTAAAGAGTACTTACCAGTAACAAGATTTAACTAGGTATAGTGATACCGACGATCAAATCTTGGGTAAGTAAAATATCGCGTGACAAAGGAAATTGTATACGGATTATAGTAGTCCACGACATAGTGGTTCAACCGATAAAGATCTTCGTTGAATGTGTGGGAGTCATTATGGATATCCTGGTCCCTCTAATGGTTATTGATCGGAGAGGTGTCTCCATCATGTCTGCACGTTCTCGAACCCGTAGGGTCACACACTTAACGTTCGGTAACGCTAGAGTAGCTCTGGGATAATTTTGTTAATGGTGTCCGAATATTGTTCGGAGTCTCGGATGAGATCCTAGACATCACGAGGAGCTCCGGAAGAGTCCGGAGGTAAAGATTTATATATGGCAAGTTGATTTCAGGGTTCCGGAAAAGTTCGGGATTTTTCGGCAGAGTGTCGGAATGTTCTAGAAGGTTCCGGAGGGTCCCATAGTGGGGCCCACCTGTCCCCAACGACCAAGGGTGGCCCACTGGTCCATTTGACCAGTCCTACTTGGTCCATGCAGCCATTCAATGGGTAGCCCTTTAAAAGGGATGTTACCACTCTTGAAAGAGGGGGTTACCACCTTTTAAATGAGAAGGGGTTACCACTATTGAAAGAGGGAGTTTCTACTTTGGAAATAAAGTGGCTGCAGCCCCTTGCCTATATAAAGAAGAGGGAGAGGTGCACCAAGAGACAGAGGCTTGGCCGCATCACTGGCTTGCTGCTCCTCTACCTCCCGCGCACCGCTTGGCGAAGCCCTGCCCGCGGGAACTCTCCACCATATCCACCACCACGCCGTCGTGCTGCTGGAATCGATCCCACCTACTTCTCCCTCTAGCTTGCTGGATCAAGAAGAGGGAGACGTCATCGAGCTGTACGTGTGCAAGCCTCCGGAGGTGCTGCTCGTTTGCGGTGCTGATCGGATCGAACATCGTCAACAACTTCACCGAGCTGCGTTGAATTAAACGTTCAACGCGCGTGTTCTTCGAGGGTATGATGAACTACTCTCCCCGTTACTAGAATCTTCTAGATAGGATCTTGAGTGTTGCTTCCGCATGTGAGAGAAATTTTTGTTTTCTATCGCGCAAACTCCTACAGTGGTATCAGAGCCGGATCTATGCGTAGATGTTTTGGTACGGGTAGAACACATATGTGTATGTGGGCGTTGATAATCTTTTTATTACTTCCTTTGTGTATTTTGAATCTTAGTGGCATAGTGGGATGAAGCGGCCCGGACTACGTACATGAGACTTGTTCCACGACTGACATGCAACTTGTATTGCATAAGTGGCTTTGCGGGTGTCTGTCTCTCCCACTATAGTTAAGATTTAATCTACAACGGGTTGTTAATAATTTGTTTATCACCGTTGTGGTTTCATGTTCGTAGGTAAGAACGGTTCTTTCTTCGAAAGCCCTAAGCCACGTAAAATTTGCAAAGAATAAGGGAGAGGCGTCTAACTTGTTTTTGCAGGGGTGCTTGTGATATGGTATAGCCCAAACTGTTTCATATGATATATTTGTGATGTATGAGATGATCATGTTTTGTAATGTTTCACGACTTGCATGTCGATGAGTACGGGGTTGTATGTACCTGCGTGTCAACTTCAAACGCCATGTAATTGCATTATTTATCGCTATGAGTTAGCAATATATGGGATGCAACGTGGTGGAGACAACCAAGGCGCCACATGAACATGGCGCCATGATGGAGATCATGCCGGTGCGTTTAAGATGGAGATCAAGACGCAATAAAAGGGCTATACCATGTCACATATTTTTATGCATGTGATGTTTATCCTTTTATGCATCTTATTTTGCGTGTGCTCGACGGTAGCATTATAAGATGATCCCTCACACAATATCAAGATAAAGTGTTCTCCCTTAGTATGCACCGTCGCGAAAGTTCGTCGTTTTGAAGCATCTCGTGATGATCGGATGTGGTAAACTCTACGTTCACATACGACGGGTGTAAGCCAGTTTTACACATGCGGAAATACTTTGGTTAACTTGACGAGCCTAGCATGTACAGACATGGACTCGGAACACGACGAACCGAAAGGTTAAACACGAGTCATATGAATGATATGATCAACATTTCGATGTTCACCATTGAAACTACATCTTCTCTCGTGAAGATCGGACTTGGTGTAGTGGATTTGGATCGTGTACCACTAGACAACTATGAGGGATGTTGTTTTAAGTGGGAGTTCGTTAGTAATTTGATTAAAATGAACTCTTTATCATGAACATAGTCTAAAGATGTCTTTGCTAAAATGTTGTAGATCATGGCCCGCAACGTAGCTCAGTTCAACTTCAGCGCATTCCTTGAGAAAGAAAAACTGAAATCATCTGGTTCAAACTTCACTGACTGGCACCGCAACCTGAGGATTATCCTCACTGGGTGTAAGAAGCATTATGTGCTCGATGCTGCGCTAGGTGACCCACCTGCAGACAATGCGCCTGAAGCAGAACAAAATGTCTTTGAGACGCGCAGAGATGACCACATTATAGTTGCCTGTGCCATCCTTACATCTCTGGACACTGATCTCCAGAAACGTTTTGAACATCACGGCGCCTATGAGATGGTTGAAGAGCTGAAAACCATGTTTCAGACTCAGACCCGCGCTGAGAGATATGAGATCTCTGATAAGTTCTATACATGTAAGATGGAGGAGCACAGCTCTGTCAGTGAACATGTTGTCACCATGGGAGGCTATATCCAACGCCTAATTCAGCTGGGATGTGTGATCCCGGATGAGTTAATCACTGACAGGGTGCTGCAGTCGCTCCCTCCGAGCTACAAAGGCTTTGTGCTGAACTATAACATGCAAGGCATGAATAAGACTCTTAATGAGCTCTTTGCGATGCTGAAATCTGCAGAAGTGGACATCAAGAAAGAACATCAAGTGTTGATGGTCAATAAGACCACCAGTTTCAAGAAGGTTAAGGCCAAAAAGGGTCACTTCAAGAAGAGTGGCAAATCTGTTGCTGCTCAGGGCGGCAAACCTGTTGCCACACCTGTGAAACCCAAGGCTGGTCCTAAGCCGGACACTGTGTGTTTCTACTGCAAGGGAGACGGTCACTGGAAGCGTAACTGCGCCAAATACTTGGCGGATAAGAAGGCTGGCAACGTCAAAGGTATATTTGATATACATGTTATTGATGTGTACCTTACTAGTTCTCGTAGTAGTGCCTGGGTATTTGATACTGGTTCGGTTGCTCATATTTGCAACTCGAAACAGGAGCTGCAGAATAAACGGAGACTGGCGAGGGATGAGGTGACGATGCGCGTCGGGAATGGATCGAAGGTCGATGTCATCGCCGTCGGGACACTACCTCTTCATCTACCTTCGGGATTAGTTTTAAACCTGAATAATTGTTATTTGGTGCCTGCGTTAAGCATGAACATTATATCTGGATCTTGTTTATTGCGAGACGGTTACTCATTTAAATCAGAGAATAAAGGTTGTTCTATTTCTATGAGTAATATCTTTTATGGTCATGCACCCAACGTAAATGGTTTATTCTTGTTGGATCTCGATAGTAGTACTTCACACATCCATAACATTGATGCTAAAAGATGCAAAGCGAATAATGATAGTACCACATACTTGTGGCACTGCCGTTTAGGTCATATTGGTGTAAAGCGCATGAAGAAACTCCATTCTGATGGACTTTTTCAATCACTTGACTTTGAATCATTTGATACGTGCGAACCATGCCTCATGGGTAAGATGACTAAGACACCGTTTTCCGGTACGATGGAACGGGCGAGTGATTTGTTGGAAATCATACATACTGATGTGTGTGGACCAATGAGCATTCCAACACGTGGTGGATATCGTTACTTCCTAACTTTCACTGATGATTTGAGTAGATATGGGTATATTTACTTAATGAAACACAAGTCTGAAACATTTGAAAAGTTCAAAGAATTTCAGAGTGAAGTAGAAAATCATCGTAACAGGAAGATCAAATTTCTACGATCTGATCGTGGAGGGGAATATCTGAGTTACGAGTTTGGCATGCACTTGAAAAATTGTGGAATTGTTTCCCAACTCACGCCACCTGGAACACCACAGCGTAATGGTGTGTCTGAACGTCGTAATCGTACTTTATTAGATATGGTGCGTTCTATGATGTCTGTATCCGATCTGCCAATGTCATTTTGGGGGTATGCATTAGAGACAGCCGCATTCACTTTAAATAGGGCACCATCTAAATCCGTTGAGACGACACCATATGAGTTGTGGTTTGGTAAGAAGCCAAAATTATCGTTTCTTAAAATTTGGGGATGCGAGGCTTATGTCAAAAGATTACAACCTGATAAGCTCGAACCCAAAGCGGAAAAATGCGTCTTCATAGGATATCCAAAGGAAACCATTGGGTATACCTTCTATCACAGATCCGAAGGCAAAGTTTTTGTTGCTAAGAATGGATCCTTTCTTGAGAAGGAGTTTCTTTCGAAAGGAGTGAGTGGGAGGAAAATAGAACTAGACGAGGTTATTGAACCTTCTCCCGAATTGGAGAGCAGCGCAGCGCAGGAAGATTTGGATCTTCAGGCACCGCCTTCACCAGCTAGAGAGAAAGAAGCTGATGATAGTGATCATGCAGCTTCGGTCAAAGTTCCCGTTCGCAGGTCGACAAGGTTACGTACTGCTCCTGAATGGTACGGTAATCCTGTCTTGAACATTTTATTGTTAGACAATGATGAACCTATGAACTATGAGGAAGCGATGATGAGCCCAGACTCTGGAAAATGGCAAGACGCCATGAACTCTGAAATGGAATCCATGAAGGAAAACCAAGTGTGGACTTTGGTTGACCTTCCTGATAGCCGTAAGGCTGTTGAATGTAAATGGATTTTCAAGAAGAAAACAGACGCTGACGGTAATGTCACCGTATATAAAGCTCGACTTGTCGCAAAAGGTTTTCGACAAATTCAAGGAGTTGACTACGATGAGACCTTCTCACCCGTAGCGATGCTAAAGTCTGTTAGGGTTCTACTAGCAATTGCTGCTTATTTCGATTATGAAATTTGGCAGATGGATGTCAAAACTGCGTTCCTCAACGGAAACGTTGAAGAAGAGTTGTACATGGTACAACCTGAAGGTTTTGTCGATCCTAAGGATGCTGATAAAGTGTGCAAACTTCAGCGATCCATCTATGGACTGAAGCAAGCATCCCGGAGTTGGAATCTTCGATTTGATGAGGTGATCAAAGGTTTTGGATTTGTCCAAAATTATAAAGAAGCTTGTGTTTACAAGAAAGTGAGTGGGAGCTCGGTTGCATTCCTGGTTTTATATGTAGATGACATATTACTTATTGGGAATGATGTGGAGCTGCTTAACAGTGTGAAAGATTATTTGAATAATAGTTTTTCAATGAAAGATCTTGGTGAAGCTGCATACATATTGGGCATAAAGATCTATAGAGATAGATCAAGACGCTTAATAGCACTTAGTCAAAGTAAATACCTTGAGAAGATAGTGAAGAAATTCAATATGCAGGATGCAAAGAAAGGTTCTTTGCCCATGTTACAAGGTAAGCCATTGAGTATGACTCAGTGTCCAACTACGGCAACAGAAATAGAAAGGATGAAGAAAATCCCCTATGCCTCGGCCATAGGTTCTATTATGTATGCCATGTTGTGTACTAGACCGGATGTGTCCCATGCTCTTAGTTTGACGAGCAGGTACCAGAGTGATCCTGGAGAGGCTCACTGGACAGCAGTTAAAAATATCCTTAAGTACCTAAAAAGGACTAAGGACATGTTTCTTGTCTATGGTGGTGATGAAGAGCTCTCCGTAAAAGGTTACGTTGATGCTAGCTTCGATACTGATCCAGATGACTCGAAATCTCAAACAGGGTATGTCTTTATCTTGAATGGAGCTGCGGTTAGCTGGAGGAGTTCCAAGCAAACCGTCATTGCGGCATCTACATTAGAGGCGGAGTATATGGCCGCTTCTGAAGCAGCGAAAGAAGGGATATGGCTGAAGGAGTTCGTCACTGAACTCGGCGTTGTTCCGAGCGCACTGGATCCCATGGAGATTTTTTGTGACAACACTGGTGCCATTGCTCTAGCCAAGGAACCAAGATGTCACAAGAGTTCCAAGCATATCAAACGCCGGTTTCATCAAATTCGTGAGCATGTCAATGAAGGAGATATTACCATTAGCAAAGTACATACGAATCAAAATATCGCTGATCCGTTGACTAAAGTTCTTCCACAGACAAAACATGATCAACACCAGAAGGCCATGGGTGTTAGATTTTTACCAATGTAAACTAGATTATTGACTCTAGTGCAAGTGGGAGACTGTTGGAAATATGCCCTAGAGGCAATAATAAATAAATGTTATTATCATATTTCCGTGTTCATGATATATGTTTATTTCCATGCTATAATTGTATTAACCGGAAACATAATACATGTGTGGTTGCGTAAACAACATTGCGTCCCTAGTAAGCCTCTACTAGACTAGCTCGTTAATTAATGATGGTTATGGTTTCCCAACCATGAACATGAGTTGTTAATTAATTAACGGGATCATGTCATTAGAAGAATGACGTGATGGACAGACCCAACTAAGCATAACAATATTGATCGTTTCATTAAGTTTTTATTGTCATGCCTTTTATTGTCAAGTATCCTATTTCTTAGACCATGAGATCATGTTATTCCCGGGTACTGGAAGAATACTTTGGGGACATCAACCATCGCTTCGTGACAGGGTGATCATAAAGGTGTCTTACGGGTATCTCAGAAAGTGCTTGTTGAATTACATGAATCAAGACTGGGATTTGTCCCTCCGTGTTTCGGAGAGATATACTCTGGGCCCACTCGGTAGTGCACATTCGGTAAAGCTTGCAAGCACGTGACTAATGAGTTAGTCACAGAGAATGTTGTATTACGGAACGAGTAAAGAGTACTTACCAGTAACAAGATTTAACTAGGTATAGTGATACCGACGATCAAATCTTGGGTAAGTAAAATATCGCGTGACAAAGGAAATTGTATACGGATTATAGTAGTCCACGACATAGTGGTTCAACCGATAAAGATCTTCGTTGAATGTGTGGGAGTCATTATGGATATCCTGGTCCCTCTAATGGTTATTGATCGGAGAGGTGTCTCCATCATGTCTGCACGTTCTCGAACCCGTAGGGTCACACACTTAACGTTCGGTAACGCTAGAGTAGCTCTGGGATAATTTTGTTAATGGTGTCCGAATATTGTTCGGAGTCTCGGATGAGATCCTAGACATCACGAGGAGCTCCGGAAGAGTCCGGAGGTAAAGATTTATATATGGCAAGTTGATTTCAGGGTTCCGGAAAAGTTCGGGATTTTTCGGCAGAGTGTCGGAATGTTCTAGAAGGTTCCGGAGGGTCCCATAGTGGGGCCCACCTGTCCCCAACGACCAAGGGTGGCCCACTGGTCCATTTGACCAGTCCTACTTGGTCCATGCAGCCATTCAATGGGTAGCCCTTTAAAAGGGATGTTACCACTCTTGAAAGAGGGGGTTACCACCTTTTAAATGAGAAGGGGTTACCACTATTGAAAGAGGGAGTTTCTACTTTGGAAATAAAGTGGCTGCAGCCCCTTGCCTATATAAAGAAGAGGGAGAGGTGCACCAAGAGACAGAGGCTTGGCCGCATCACTGGCTTGCTGCTCCTCTACCTCCCGCGCACCGCTTGGCGAAGCCCTGCCCGCGGGAACTCTCCACCATATCCACCACCACGCCGTCGTGCTGCTGGAATCGATCCCACCTACTTCTCCCTCTAGCTTGCTGGATCAAGAAGAGGGAGACGTCATCGAGCTGTACGTGTGCAAGCCTCCGGAGGTGCTGCTCGTTTGCGGTGCTGATCGGATCGAACATCGTCAACAACTTCACCGAGCTGCGTTGAATTAAACGTTCAACGCGCGTGTTCTTCGAGGGTATGATGAACTACTCTCCCCGTTACTAGAATCTTCTAGATAGGATCTTGAGTGTTGCTTCCGCATGTGAGAGAAATTTTTGTTTTCTATCGCGCAAACTCCTACAGGACCCTCGGGGCTGAAATACGCTCACCCGAAGTCAATCAAAGCCCAAGTGCTCCCAGAATTCACCACCGAGTGGATAGAAGCCCAGCTGCCAGATGTCCCCGACCTGTCCAACGCATGGACAATGTACTTCGACGGCTCCAAAAAGTTCAGATCAGCCGGGGCAGGGGTCATCCTCATCTCCCCCAAAGGCGACAAGCTGAAGTACGTGCTACAGATGGACTTCCCAACACCCTCTAACAACGAGGCTGAGTACGAAGCCCTAATCCATGGCATGCGAATGGCCAAGAACTGCGGCGCCACGCACCTCATGATCTATGGCGACTCCTACCTCGTCGTGCAGCAAACCATGAAAGCCTGTGACGCCATCGCCGACAACATGATCGCCTACAGAGACCTGTACAACCAGCTGGAGGGCACCTTCGACGGCTGCGAGTTGCGGCACATCGGCCGCGAAAGCAACGAGGAAGCCGACGCCCTCGCCAACCTGGGCTCAGACAAGGCGCAGGTGCCACCCGGAGTCTTCCTTGAGCGCATCACGCAGTGGTCTGTCAAACTTCGACCCGGGCCCGGATCCTCCACACCATCAACAAGCACCGCCGACCCGCCAGGCAAAGAGAAGGAGCCAATGGAGGTTCTGCTCATCGAGCCCACCTGGACGAGCCCATATCTGGCGTACATGCTGCACCAGAGACTGCCAGTCAACTCAGTCGAAGCCAAGCGCATTATTCGCCGCTCGAAAGGCTTCACCATCATCAAGGGGGAACTATACAAGCGAAGCATCTCAGGAGTCCTGCAAAGGTGCGTTGATCTAGTCGACGGCCAAGCCATCCTGCTCGAAATTCATACAGGCACCTGCGGGCATCACGCCAGCAGTCATGCCTTAGTGGCCAAAACTTTACGAGCCGGATTCTACTGGCCCACCGCAATGCAAGACGCAGAAGAGCTCGTGAGGAAATGTCTCGGCTGCTAGGAGTTCGCCAACAAGCCGCACGCCCCAGCTTCAGCACTAAAGACCATCCCACTTACTTGGCCCTTCGCGCAATGGGGGCTCGACATGGTGGGTCCACTTAAGAAGTCCTCGCCAGGAGGACACACGCATCTCTTGGTGGCAGTCGACAAGTTTACGAAGTGGATCGAAGCCGTGCCTATCACAAGTTCGACTGCCTCCTCGGCAGTTAACTTCATCAGGTCCATCATCTTCAGGTTCGGGGTGCCGAACAGCATCATCACCGACAACGGCACGAACTTCACAGCCGAAGAATTCAAGGACTTCTGCTCCGAACAAGGCATCAAGCTCAACTACACATCAGTCTCGCACCCGCAATCCAATGGGCAAGTCGAAAAGGCCAATGGCCTAGTCTGCAAAGGCATCAAGAAGCGCCTGCGAGTACCATTGAGGCGCACTGCAGGCGCCTGGGTCGAAGAGCTACCGTCTGTGCTTTGGAGTCTACGCACAACACCGAACAGGTCAACCCAGTACACGCCATTCTTCATGGTTTATGGTGCAGAGGCGGTCATGCCCTGCGACATCAAGTTCGACGCACCTCGAGTGGTGGCCTACGACGAGTCTGACGTAGAAGAAGCACTCGAGGACGACATGGACACCCTGGACAAAGCACGCGACATCGCCCTCACCCGCTCAGCCATGTACCAGCAGGACCTGCGCAACTACCACGGACGGCGACTGCGGCCAAGAGCTTTCGTTCCAGGCGACCTGGTCCTTCGCCTCAAACAGAAGAAGGTGCACAAGCTCGCCTCCCCATTGGAGGGCCCATACATTGTGACAGAAGCAATCGGCGGAGGAGCTTACCGCCTGAAGGACTCGAAGACAGGAACAGTCTGCCACAACCCATGGAATGTTGCGCAGCTGCGACGCTTCTACGCCTAGTCGACTCCCCTGTTGTAACAAAGCATACATGTCAAGGCGGCAGGTTTCAGATGCACTCTTTCCCTTACCAGGGTACCTGAGGGGACTGGAAGGGTTTTAATGAGGCGGCCTGCTCGCAAAAATCAATGAAGTGATTTATGGAACAAGCTCTCCCCTTTACTTTTTCAGTCAAAAAGCAACAAAAACCTAGGCCGCCACCCGAAGCACTCGGGGGCTGCGCCATACAGGTTCAAGACGAAATCCTAGGCCGCCACCCGAAGCACTCGGGGGCTGCGCCACACAGGTCTAAGTCAAACCTAGGCCGCACCTGAGGCACTCGGGGGCTGCGCCATACGGGTTCAAGTTCGGTTCAAGTTCAGATCCTAGGCCGCCACCCGAAGCACTCGGGGGCTGCGCCACACAGGTCTATGTCAAACCTAGGCCGCACCCGAGGCACTCGGGGGCTGCGCCATACAGGTTCAAGTCGAAATCCTAGGCCGCCACCCGAAGCACTCGGGGGCTGCGCCACACAGGTCTAAGTCAAACCTAGGCCGCACCCGAGGCACTCGAGGGCTGCGCCACACAGGTCTAAGTCAAACCTAGGCCGCCACTCGAAGCACTCGGGGGCTGCGCCACACAGGTTCAAGTTCAAATCCTAGGCCGCCACCTGAAGCACTCGGGGGCTGCGCCGCACAGATCCAAGTCAAGCCTAGGCCGCCACCCGACGCACTCGGGGGCTGCGCCATACATGTCACTCGCAAAATCCTTGGCCGTCACCCGAAGCACTCGGGGGCTGCGCCGCACAGGTCCAAGTCAAGCCTAGGCCGCCACCCGACGCACTCGGGGGCTGCGCCATACAGGTCACTCGCAAAATCCATGGCCGTCACCCGAAGCACTCGGGGGCTGCGCCGCACAGGTCCAAGTCAAGCCTAGGCCGCCACCCGACGCACTCGGGGGCTGCGCCATACAGGTCACTCGCAAAATCCTTGGCCGTCACCCGAAGCACTCGGGGGCTGCGCCGCATAGGTCCAAGTCAAGCCTAGGCCGTCACCCGACGCACTCGGGGGCTGCGCCATATAGGTCACTCGCAAAACCTTTGGCCGTCACCCGAAGCACCCAGGGGCTGCGCCGCACAGGTCTAAGTCAAAGTACTAGGCCGCACCCGACGTACTCGGGGGCTGTGCCGCACAAGTCTGACTCGATACACCTCGGCCGCACTCGAAGCACTCGGGGGCTGCGCCGCACAAGTTTAATTCAAAATCCTAGGCCGCACTCGATCCGCTCGGGGGCTGCGCCATACAGGTTTACGGACGTCTACAAGATACAATTTACTAACTCGGGGGCTACCCCACCTCGACATACATACACTCATATTTCCACTTGGAAAAATTTCTGTTACAAGCTAACACTGTACAACAGCAGTATACTGTTCTTATTCTACAGGCTCGCCCTTTGGCGCATCAAGTGGCCCTACAAGGTGCTCGCTAAAGTTCTGGACCTGCCGAATCATCTGGCGCGCAGCCGCCAGAGGATCGGCATATTCACCCTCTCCAGGCAAGCCGTCAAGCACCTTGTGCAATGGAAGATGAGGCCGGTGCAGTCGAACGTATGCCAATGTCACGTTCGCCCCGACAACAAGTTGAGTGTGCACGACTTCCTTCAACGCACCGCCTTCACGGAACCTCTCCAGAAGAGCAGTCAGTCCATTCGGCTACCCGTTGTGAGGAAAGTACACCTTGTTGATCTGCCAGAGGGTTTTTCTGCAACCTTCCAAGAGCACAGCAGCCCGCCAGGTACGATCCAGCATTCGTGCCAGTACACTACCTCTGGATTTGTTCGACCAAAACTGGCGCGCTTCGAGTGAGTCACCGGCGGCCTCTTTCTCTACTCGCTCGTCCACTCGAAGCTGCTCAGTCTTCAAGTCAGAGTTCACATCTGCATCAAGGCCAAGCATTAAGCATAGCAGGAAGACACAGAAGCCGAAGCAAAAACGCTAGAAGGCCAACCTTGCAGCTGTCGACTGATCAAGTCCATCTCACCAAGCAGAAACTCCTCACGCTGGGAGAACGGCGCAACGGGCCGCGACCTCAATCGCTCCAGCTCCAACTCAGCACTCTTTAGCTTCGACTCGAGCTCCAACACCTTGTTCCTCATGAAGGTGATCACTCTCTGGTCATTTACGCTTCGCGCAGGAGCTGGAGGAGCTTGACGGCGGCGACGAGTAGGCGCAGCCGAAGTGGTGTCCTCCTCATCATCCGCGCCAGTAGTTCCAGCAACGTCAGGAGCTTCGCCCATATCAGACTGCCAAGAATTGACAGCGTCAAGCCAAGAAAAGAATCAACATAATTCATCCAAACAAGACATCAAAAAAGAATTGGCGACTGCACCCCCGAGGGAGCGAATTCACATTTCATCATCAGCATGTTCACTCGCACGATATAAAGTGCATTACGGACTCAAGCCCAAAAGCAGAAGCATAGTCCTACAAGGAAAAAGTCTACACTACAGACTCTGACTGGGAACGGCTCTTCCTAGCAGCCAACTCTGCAGCTTTGGCAATCCTCTTCTCGAAGGTGTCGACCAACTTCGCAGCTAGCTGGCTCGCCTGCACCTTCACACCGCTAAGGGACGCGGTCCTGCCATCAGGCTTCCGAGGGAAGTCGCTGATAACCTTCTCAAAATCACCCACGACTTGGTGACCAAGAAGTAGCTGGAAAGTGAGCTCGGAGCCGCGTACCGTCTGCGTGCGCGTGAAGTTTGCCAGGACATTTGAATTGCCTTCGAATGGAGCTGCGAGTGCGTCAACAGCAGCTGGTGGCGGCTTGCTGGGAAAGATACTCCGGTGCACAGTCGCTAAGGCATCCGTCGACTTCTGCAGTGCCGCTGTCGACTGCTGCAGCACTGCCGATGCATACGCGCAGACGCGGTCGACGAAGCCAACAGCCTCCGCCAAGCCGACACTCTCGCTGGAAGTCCCTTCAGGAGGAGCACCTCCGCAAGTCTCTGTTCAAAAGAAATCAGCACCCGTAAGACGTCAGAAGTCAAAGAAAGGCAAAGTAGGCACTGAGCCGAAAAACTTACTTCCAACAACATCTGCGAGTGCGAGCAAGCGGTCGACCTGGGTCTTCTCTAGAGCATCCCGAGCTCGTTCCCGCTCTTGGGCTTCACCCAGTGACTTCTCCAGCTCCGCGACCCGCGTCTTCATGCTCTCCTTCTCGCCTACGGATCAACGGAGCAAAGTTAGCAATAAAGGCAGTCGAAGCACCCCTCGAACACAAGGGTTCACACTTACCATTCGCTTGCTCCAGAGCAGTGCGAAGCTGATCCCTCTCCTGTTCCATGCGAACGAAGGCTGCGGCTCCCTCCATCTGCTGGCGATAAAATGGCTGCAGGAAACTGAAGACATTAATCTACGCCCGACTATTCTAGTCACGCGCATCTTCGGGGGCTACACCCATCGGGAGTGCTGTACGCGCACCCGATACAGATCTTGCAGAAGGAGTCGAAGAACACTTACATGCTCAAGCAGCCCAGCGTTAACCGGAGTCGCGTCAGCAGACCTCTCTGGCATGGCGGAGGTGAAAGCCTTCAATGCCAAAACGTCACCCGCCAGAGCCTCCTCTCCGGTCGTCCTCGCAGTCTGCTCGATCATAGGAGCAGAAGTGTGCTCCATCTCACGAGGGGAAGAAACAGCAGCGCCAGTACGGTCGCTGTGACAAGAAAACTCAATTCAAGGACCCGCAAGTGAACCATCACACTCGACAAAAACAAAGCAATGGTTATGCGACTAACCTGACGACATCGTCTTCACTTCCCAGGGAGACGAAGGCCATCCTCGCGAACTCGGTCAGCGGTGCAGAGCCGAGTGGAGGAACGACCAAAGGTTCAGCCGGATCGCTCGGGTGCCTAGTGCCCGAAGAGGACTCGCTCGTCTCTTCCTCGTTCACACCCGCCTCCTTCACAGGCGACGAGGCAGAACCAGAGTCGCCAGCCTTTCGCCTCTGCCGCTTCCGCAGCGGCTCCTCGTCTTCATCATCCTCCTCCAACTCTTCACCCGGAGAAGTGGCGGAGGGAACTTCATCGTCATCAACCTCGTCCTCAGGGAACTCTGCCTCTTCATGAGGTCCATTCTCCATCAACGGAGGAAGACTGACATAGCTCGAACGACCCTGTCAGCAAATGAACCATTCGAGTCAGGCAAAAAGATTTGACAGAAGAAGATACAAGACAAACAAAGCAAACGAAGCTCACCTCAGGCACAGGATTATTAGGACCATATGGCTCGACTGGGCACTTGACATTGCATGGGTCAGCGGCTCGGAGACTAGTGATGCTCCTCACCTTCGACTCGACTGCGTCATCATCAAGCTCATTGCCAGCATCCTCACGCGCCCACATCGGGTGTACGCGACTGCGCAGCGGCTGCACCCGAAGCCTGAAGATGGTGGCGATGAGGTGAATTCCACCCGTCTCGCGCCCAAGGCTCTTCAGAAGGCCACGAAGTAGCGTCAACAAGGGCTGAGTCGCCTCCCTGTCCTCCTTCGACAGTGGGTGCGCCCACGCGTTCGTCTTCCGCAACTCGCGATCAGCGGCGAATTCGGGAAGCCCTGCTTGGTCACACCTGATGTAGAACCACTTCTTCCGCCAGCCCTGGACGGAATCGGACTTCTTCATCTGGAAGTAGGAAGTGTCGCCACGCACCTGGATGCCGAAGCCGCTGACTGGGTACACCTGCTTGCTCTTCCCCACGTTCCTCCTCACGAGGAATAGTGACTTCCACAGCAGCCAGTTGGGCGCGATTCCCAGGAAGCACTCGCAGAGCATGAAATAGCTCGCGATGCTCAGGACGCTATTGGGAGTCAGATCGTGGATCTGAATCCCATAAGCATACAAGAGACCACGGACGAAATCGTGGAGGGGGAACCCGAAACCCCGCGGAGCGCGCACCGTCGCCTTATCCGCCGGCGGCAGCAGTCCCTGCGCGCGGAGGGCCTCGAGGTCGGCCTTCTTCACCGACGATTTGACCCAATCGCCGTCGGGCTTCTTCATCACGCTCGCCTCGGTGGCGGCGACGGCGCCAGCAGCAGCCTTCCCCCTCTTCATCGCGGCCTTGCTCAAGGAGGGTGGAGAAAAGAAACTGACAGAGCACGCAGCACAACAATGGCAGAACAGAAGCAGTGGAGACGAAGGAATGGGGATGGATGACTGTTCACTGCCGCGGTGAAAATTATATACCGCGTGGTCAGTCAATCCTAGCCGTCCCTACTGAAACCGCTCTCCGCAACATCATCTGGCCATCCACGTGTTGCGCGGAGATAGCAACCGTCGACGGCCACGCCGCCCACTACGCGCGGGAATCAAGGCGCCATCATCACACCACGAAATTTTCGCGCCCAACGGTCAGAAAAAAGCGGCAACCGCTGTCTCCAATCAATACTGACAGTGGGCCCGCACTGTCACGTCCCGTCGGACACAGAGTGAGCCAGAAACCGTCAGCAATGACGTCAACTGCGCAGGCGTAGCACGTACGCCAATGGGCTGATCGATAACTCGAACAGCTCATTCGAGTGCAAAAATGTTCAGTAAGCTCTAAGAGCCGAATAAACTCGAATAGCTCATTCGAGTGCAAGAAGATACAGTAAGCTCCAAGAGCTGAAGAAACTTGTGCAGTAAGCTAAACAGGCCGAATACACAGTAAGTCACGCAAAGCCAGTCGCGACTCCAACATGTCGAGTCCCTTCTTTACTCCCATCGGGAGCGGGCTTTTCGACTGAAGAAAAATTGAGTTTAACCTCAATTGCAAGCAATTCAGCTTAATCTCGGGGGCTACTCCCATCGGGAGCGCTGTTCGCGCTCCCGAGTGACTCAGAACAATAGCAGTCGAAAATCACCGGCTAAGGCTCTACTCACGGTATTTTACCCTGGAAGTGACAGTTCGACTAAGGAATCCTCCATAAGCCCTGAACGGCCGGAGTCGACCAGTTTTACTCATCTCTTTCAGGAACCCGACGGCGTGCCCAGGAGGAAGGAGTCCTTTACCGGACTCTACGATTCGACTAAGCACTCGGGGGCTCCTGTCGTGGGGTCACTCTTCGACTACCCCACGGTGGGGATACCTGGGTCACGCCAAGCCCATCAGCCTTATGACGAGGGCCCAAGGAGGACGACGTGTGGCCCAAGATAGTCGACGCTAGGTCATGCGACCCCGCCATGCTTGTAAGCGCCATCGGCACCGTTCACTTGAGACCTAGCCTACCATATAAAGGCTAGGAGGGTCCTTCGTCTAGGGTACGCTCATAGCCGCCACACAAACCCTAGCGAGATTGCCATCTCGCCATTGTAGCCACAACTCACCATCAATAACCAGACAAGCAGGAAGTAGGGTGTTATCCTCCGGGAGCCTGAACCTGGGTAAACGCCTTGCTTGTCAGCCGTCGTGATCACCAGCGCTCATCTCTCTCCCCTCAATCAACCCGGGGTACTCAACCCTAGGATTTGCCGAGTCCACACCTCGTCAATGCTATAACTGCGGTGACTCCTGAATATGTTATTCAGAGGAAAACTCACTCGCACGTGTAGAGACATGAACAGAATAAAGTATACCCTAGTCTTGCCTTTTAGACTAATTCGTTGATTGCTTGATGACCACATTTTCCTGGTCTAGGACATTGTTTATGTCAGCATCAATGAGTAGCATATTGTTCCAACAATATGCTGGGTAGACCCAAATCGTTGAAATGCTAAGAAGATTCCAAAGTGTCTTTTTGTCCTTAGTGCAATATCGCAGATGGTTATTATATGACATGTCCTTAAACCATGAGATTATTAGGGTTATGTATACTGGAAGAATTACTTTGGTGCTGTCAACCATCACGGCCGTCACTGGGTGATCATAACGACAGTTACTGGGTGATTACAAAGGTGTGCATATATCCTAATGTTCCAAGATGGGAAATTACTCCTCCGTCAAAAGAGAGATACTTCTAGGGCCCACTCGGTATGTATGATATCCAATAGGTTCTGCAGATAAAGCATGATGAAGTTACATCATGTGGGATATCGGATTACGAGAAAGAGAAAAGGAAATTTACCGGTCACGAGATAGACAAAGATATAGTGAATCAGGGATTAATTCATGGAAATATCAGGAATACTTAATCTCGGGTAAGTTCAGTATCGTGAGTAATGGGAATGACAAATTAATAATCAACTGGTTCAACAGAGTGTCATTCGTATAACGGTAGCAGTTATTCAGGTTGCCCATGAACTTGACCCTGGCCGGTGATTAGATGGAAACATCTAATTATAGCTACACGTTATCGAACATGTAGGGTAACACACTTAAGTCAGTTCTAGTTTGTTGTGTATATGGTTGGTCTGGATACCGAGAGTATCACCGGAATGATTTCTACGGGGTAGATAATATCTTTATCAGAGAGATTGGATTACACTAGTCGGATTTATTATGAGGGTTTATATAAGAGTGAAATATTTATCCGGAGTATTTTGTCTGCGGACACTGGGTGTCCCGGATCATGTAAAAGTATTTTATATGATAAGTAATTAATTCTGCGAATTTTCTGTAAAAGGAAATATTCAATTAAGAATTAATTAGACAAAATAATTAATTGAATATTAATTTATTAAATTAATAATAAAAAGTAAAAATATTAAATAAATTGGAGCCACCAAGAGGGGTTGCCAAGTGGGCCCCATGGGCCCACTGGGCAACCGCACCCCCAAGTGGGGCAGGTGGGCCAAGGCGAACCAAGGAGGGAAGTTCCCCCCTAAGCCAAACCCTAGTTGGGCCTTGAGCCCATAGGGAGAGGCGGTTTGGGGGGAACCTTGTTGGACAAGGACTCCCCCCCAAACCGAATAGGGGAGGGGAGTTGGTCCAAATCCAACTCTCCCTTGGGAGGCGCATCAAGGGCAAGGTCTTGCCCCTTGCCCAAGCCTCTCTACCCCTTGGCTTCCTATATAAACACCCCACCCCTCCTTTTGGAGACACACAAGTTAGATCTCTTCTAGTTGGATTAGAGGGAACCTCTCAATATTAGAGGGATCCTCTCCGATTAGATCTAGATCTAATATCTAATCTCTCTCCCTCCTTCTCATGTGTTGAGATCTCCACCTTCATATACTCCAACGGTGAGTGCTTCAAGCATGGACGGCGAAGCCCTGCTAAACTAGTTCTGATGTATGCGTGCGAAACTCAGAGGGGTGTGCTATCCACTTTTATTTTTCAAGTTGAAAGATTTGTGAGCTTCGGCTCAAGTTATTAGGTCGCATGTTTGGCGATAATTATTCTTGTGAATTTATAGGACAAGTTGGTCATGTTTATTATAATAAAGAATATTGGTGATCACTTCCTTCAGGGATGATCAAGTTGCAAATCTTTTGAAGTTAAGGGAATATCATTTGTTCTAAAATATTTTGTGATTGTGTTGATAACACCTTCGGGTGACACTATCATCTTGGATGCATCATATGTATGATGGAAGGAAATCCAAGATATCGTTACGTGAAACGAGTGAAAGACTTGGTGAATTACACTCTTTTTTGAAGTTTGAATTCATTAAGTATTACGGGACATAGCGAGAAATCAACAAAGATAAGTTTATGGACTATTAATGATTTTATCATTGATGTCTAAAGTTTCACAAAATGTTTTAGATATAAAGTCTTGGTGATTATGTAATTATGTCTTGAAAGTTTTCAAGTCATGATCTGACTAAGTGTGACGAAGTCAGCACTAAGAATCTTCTTGTTTTTGCATAACGTTTGGCAATACCAAATCTAGAATATGTTTGCTCGCTAGGTATTTTTAGCACAATTGATTGTCTTGCTTCGTATCATTGTTTTGAAATATAAACTATGGATGGACACATTGGTCTTAGGTACTAAAAGTTTTTGAAATATTGGAACTTGGTCCTAAGATAAAGGACAAAGAGAATTTCATTGTCTCTTGCCTCATGTCATTGTTTTGAAAGATAAACTTTGGGGACATGATGGATTTAGGTTCTGAGATTTTCTGATAGATGAAATTCGATCCTAATAGTAAAATACAATGAGTTACTTTGTAGGTTGTTCCAATAAGTTAATTGGAACTCCTCCTATAACACCACATAAGTGACAATGTTTTGTTACTAAGATAGATGTGATTATTGAGGAAATCAACTCCTCATAGAATTCAGTGGGAGGATGGTGATTCTTGAAGAGATTATTGAATCTTCGGAAATAGTTATCAGAAGTTACGCAAGCGGAAGCAATTCCAATTGATGATTCTTTTAGACTAATACCGAGAGTCATTGCAATATGAGTGTGACTTCTTGTCAAGAAATAATCACTTAACCAGATAAAGGGCATATGAGTTTCTAGGAAACTTGAGTGAATATGCTAAGACAAAGTAATAAGATAAGGTGCTATAGTATCCAAACCTTCATGACTTAGAGTCAGATTAATCAGTAATATCATCAAGTTCAAGTTGAGAGACTTGAAGGAATTCCTGTTGGAATATTTGATCATGAAGCTTGTTTTGTCATAAATGGTTTTATGACAAATAGAGTTGACTACTCAGGATCATACGATCTGTAGCAAAGCTTTGTTGATCTAAATGGGACTAGTAGATTTGTATGAGATGTTAACAAAGTATATTCCTGTAAGGAAAAGTAATCGAGTATGTGTACGATGTACAACTCGAGGTCTTTGTCAAATAAATACAGTACTAGTTATTTAATGAGTATGATTGTATAAGATGTTAACAAAACAAATTCCTTTGAAGGAAAATTTATCGAGGAAGTGTACAATGTACAGCTCGAGGGTTTTGTTAAATGAATACAAAAATAGTCATTAAAAGTATGTCTGTGGTGGCAGACGAATGATGGTATGAAGGTTGGATTAGTTTTGTAATTGTGTGAAGTAAAACAAGCAATGTTTAACTTCATAGGAAATTGCAAAGTTCTTAAAAGTTAGTGGGAGCTAGTTTATGGTATTCAATTAATTTTGGAAACCATTAAAATACTTCATTTGATAGAATATGTGTATCATTGAAAAGTAGTTCAATGAAACGGTTGGAGCGAGGAATTAGTATCATGACAGGATGTATCCTGATAATGATTTAATATCTTGGTGCAAGAATGCACACAAAGTGTTTTGAATGAAAATTCAAAACATGAGAGAACTAGGTTCTCATAAAGAATAACGAAATTTATATGCAAGAATCACGATAGTATATCGGTGGTGAGCATGATCAAATGATTCTTTCATTTTATCATCATGGGAATTTCCTGAATAATGCATTCTTGGATTTGAATATCAAGTGATAAAGGTAATTGTTGACAAGTTGACTTTGTAACAAAAGTTAAATTGACTCCAATTATAAAAAGTATTCTCTAAATGGTGTTAGAAGTGACTTCAAAAGAGAATAACTTGCAATGTAACAGTTACATTGGACAAAAACTTATGAGATAAGTATAAAAGAGAAACCAAGGATAAAACATGATCTTATGATTTTTTGAAATAGCAAGGGTTAGGATGCTTAATTTTGAGCATAGAGTTACGTACACTACAACAAGTTGCAGTAATAGTGGGAGCTTAAATGCTTCTAAAAGGGTGTTGTTGGTTCATTAGATGAACTAGGTGTGGTTCTTTAAAAAAGAGACAACAATGTTGTGAAAGTAGCAGAACTGTGTTCTTAGTTAGAGCACCAAGGTTTCACCTTGAATAACTCGGACTCATGTGATCGTATGATCAAGGAGATTATGATAGGAAAGAGTTTTCTACATAGTTTGTAAAGTTCACACAGCCCCGGAAGGGTCTGATGACAAATGTCTACCACAGGAAAGGAAGCACGAGAATCCATATGTTTCACCCAGATGTTGAGTCTTGTGCAAATAGCAAATTTCCTATTGTGCAAGTGGGAGACTATTGGATGTATGCCCAAAAGGCAATAAAGTTTAACATCTGATTCATAATTATGCTTCATGATTCTATGCTATAACTGCGGCGACTTCTGAATATGTGATTCAGAGGAAAACTCACTCGCACTTGTAGAGACATGAACAGAATAAAGTATACCCTAGTCTTGCCTTTTAGACTAATTCGTTGATTGCTTGATGACCACGTTTTCCTGGTCTGGGACATTGTTTATGTCAGCATCAATGAGTGGCATATTGTTGGTGGAAACAATATGCTGGGTAGACCCAAATCGTTGATATGCTAAGAAGATTCCAAAGTGTCTTTTTGTCCTTAGTGCAATATCGCAGATGGTTATTATATGACATGTCCTTAGACCATGAGGTTATTAGGGTTATGTATACTGGAAGAATTACTTTGGTGCTGTCAACCATCACGGCCGTCACTGGGTGATCATGACAACAGTTTCTGTGTGATTACAAAGGTGTGCATATATCCTAATGTTCCAAGATGGGAAATTACTCCTCCGTCAAAAGAGAGATACTTCCAGGGCCCACTCGGTATGTATGATATCCAATATGTTCTATAGACAATGCATGATGAACTTACATCATGTGGGATATCAGATTACGGGAACGAGAAAAGGAAACTTGCCGGTCACGAGATAGACAAAGATATAGTGAATCAGGGATTGATTCTTGGAAATATCAGGAATACTTAATCTCGGGTAAGTTCAGTATCGTGAGTAATGGGAATGAAAAATTAATAATCAACAGGTTCAACAGGGTGTCATTCGCATAACGGTAGTAGTTATTCAGGTTGCCCATGAACCTGACCCTGGCCGGTGATTAGATGGAAACATCTAATTATAGCTACACGTTATCGAACCTGCAGGGTAACATGCTTAAGTCAGTTCTAGTTTGTTGTGTATATGGTTGG
Source organism: Poa pratensis (assembly GCA_947311845.1). Lineage (NCBI taxonomy): Eukaryota > Viridiplantae > Streptophyta > Magnoliopsida > Poales > Poaceae > Poa > Poa pratensis. Next base: position 16,171,743 of record CAMZMU010000073.1, read on the forward strand.
TCTGGATGCCGAGAGAGTATCACTGGAATGGTTTCTGCGTGGTAGATAATATCTTTATCAGAGATATTGGATTATGCAGACACTAGGTGTCTCGGAGTGATAGAAACTATTTCTATCACTAGTCGGATTTATTCCGAGGGTTTATATAAGAGGGAAATATTTATCCGGAGTATTTTGTCTGCGGACACTGGGTGTCCCGGATCATGTAAAAGTGTTTTATATGATAAGTAATTAATTCCGAGAATTTTCTGTAAAAGGAAATATTCAATTAGGAATTAATTCGACAAATTAATTAATTAAATATTAATTTATTTAATTAATAAAATAAAAAAGTAAATATTAAATAAATTGGAGCCACCATGAGGGGTTGCCAAGTGGGGGCCCACTTGGCAACCGCACCCCCAAGTGGGGCGGGTGGGCCAAGGCGCACCAAGGGGGGCCCTAGTTGGGCCTTGACCCCATAGGTAGAGGCGGGTTGGGGGGGGGGGGGACCTTGTAGGACAAGGACTCCTCTGCCCCTCCCCAAAACCGAATCGGGGAGGGGAGTTGGAGTCCAACTCCAACTCTCCCTTGGGAGGCGCATCAAGGGCAAGGGCCAAGCCCTTGCCCAAGGCTCCCTACCCCTTGGCCTCCTATATAAACACCCCACCCCCTCCTTTTGGAGACACACAAGTTAGATCTCTTCTAGTTGGATTAGAGAGAACCTCTCAATATTAGAGGGATCCTCTCCGATTAGTTCTAGATCTAATATCTAATCTCTCTCTCTCCCTCCTTCTCATGTGTTGAGATCTCCACCTTCATATACTCCAGCGGTGAGTGCTTGAAGCATGGATGGCGAAGCCGTGCTAAACTAGTTCCGATGTATGCGTGCGAAACTCAGAGGGGTGTGCTGTCTACGATGGTGGTAGACCCTCACTCTGTTGGATCAAGGCGGGACGCGAGGAGTCTATGATATTCTCTCGGCTAGGCTTAGTCGAGGGAGTTCTTACACAAGGTTCATCAACGTCGTCATCGACATCTCTTTCGCTTCAACGGTGTCGGTAACGATTTACAGTTAGATCAAATATGCATGTCTTGTTACTTGTATCTTCATAGTAGATCTTGGCTCAGGAGCGGAGCCAAGGCCCGGCATGCCCGGGCACCTGCCCGGGCTAAGCTGCTGAATTCCCCTTAAGTAATACTTGGAAGTGAAGTTTTAACCAAGACTAAGCTGCTGAATTCCCCTTAAGTAATACTTGGAAGTGAAGTTTTAACCAAGACTTTTTAAGAGGCAAGCACTAGGCAATGTACGTCTACTTAGACCTTGCCCGGGCTATACTAATGAGCTAGCTTCGCCACTGTCTTGGCTGTTGCGTAGTAGTGGCGAATTTTTGTTTTCCATGCACGCAGCCCAGCACTAATTTGACCCAACGGCTTCGCACCTACGGTAACCCAAAGTATCGCCTTCGTTCTACTTTTTCGAAGATGAACAAAGGCGTCGTTGCTTGCCTCGGAAGACCCAAGCATTACTTTCATTCTCCCAATAAGTGAGCAGTGCGAGAGATGCAATTGCCTTGCTTTGGTCTATTACAAATCTCCAAATATTTTCATATGTACGAAGTGTGTTATTTTTCTCGGTGCAGATGATAACCAGATATTCTTGGCAAAATTAAATATATAAAATAATGGACCAACGATGATCTTATACCATTACCCCCGACTAAGTCTAGTTGTACTAGTACTAGATTTAGAAGAAAATCAAAGGCGCCATACTTGGGTGGAAGGTGGCGACCTGCGCTAGCTCTTCTGCCACTAACTATAACTACAGGCTGGGAGCGCAGGATGTAGCTTTTGGGCCGTTATGGCAAGACATTTCGGTTTGTTTACTATCTGCTCGCCCCATGAAAGGCAATGGCCTTTTTCTTCTCAGAAGCCTTTTTTTTTGTACAAGTCTCAGAAGCCATGCAAGCAGCCTTTTGGTATAGTGGTACGTTGCATGTCACCCATCCCGATAATCATAGTTGCATGCAACAAGAACAGCAAAAGCTACTAGTACTGTAGTACCACATAAGCATGCAGATGGCAGTAATTCATGTCCGCCTGCTCAAGAGCTCGCCAACTCATCATCACTGTTATTATGCAAAGCTTTTCACTTGTGCTCCTATGTAACTTGCATGGGCAAGGACATAAGGTGATCTTTGTTTCAGATAGTAAATCTTAACTGATGCTTATTACTAGTCACCGGACAAAATCCCAGTTGACTCTTAGACTTTTCTCTTTAGATTATTGCTGAAACCGATAAAGATGATCTCTGTAAGTAGTACCAGTACTCTACTTTGTGCATAAACGCGAGGCATTTTGCAGCAGGAACAGAGATTCCCAGCACAAACACAAACACTAGATCCTAATCTAAATTAATCACGATGGGGCAGGTGCAGGGAGATGTATCCAAGGAAGCCCTCACGTGGAGAGTCCCCTAAACACTGCGTCACTGCCGGGGGATAAAGAAATCGATAAGCACGGGATGATCAGTGGATCCAAGGATGGGATTTGGGTGCCATGGAGTCAAAGAGGCTAGGCCAACGGAGCCAGCTTTCCAGAGGAGGCCGACTGGTACACACAGGACGTCACTACTCACGCGGCAGATCGAGCAGAGATCTGCATGGTCGCGATCATAGTAGCTCCGCCTATGCGTCTACGCCTATGAATCCATGCATGCAAAGCAAACAGGAAGAAATGGCCAGGGAGAGCCAACCTAGGGCAGGTCGAGCCGAGCAGCACACAGGGAGGGCCTCCCACGCATTAATATTGCCTTGTAAGCTTGCTTATTTAAGGACTTTGGAAGGGACTGTTTGACGCGAGTAACCCTGCTACCCCTGCAAGCTTGCAGGGGCTGAGCAAGCAGAGGCAGATTCATTAGTTTCAGACAGTAGCAGCTGGTTATTTGACGCGACGATCCGACGCAACGGGATCTTGGTCAAGTTGGCTATAACAGTTTACCCCTGCTACCGTGCTACGAGTAGTACGAAGTATGTTATTTTTTTATCTAATCGGATGTGAGAAATAACGGTTTTGCTAGTTCTCAATCGCATGAGAATTAGCTTAGTTCACAATCGCATGACGTCATCAGTTGCAAATGGAGTTGCAACTGATTCGGACCACTTGATTTGCTTCGTGATTCGTGCACCAGTTGCAAGTCAACCTGCAACTGGGACTTGATGACGTCATGCGATTGAGAATTAAGTTAGTTCTCATTCGCCTGAGTTGCAAGTGGACTTGCAACTGCTCCACACCGTTCGATTTGCTTCGTGATTCGTGCTAATTATGAGTTGCAACTTGACTTGCAACTAGGATTGATAACGTCATGTGAATGAGAACTAAGCTAGTTCTCATTCGATTGAGAATTAGAGAGACCCGAGAAATAATATAAGGGAGCAATAATCCGTAAAGATGAAACGTACGTCGGGTCAAGGAGAAGCAAAAAGCAGAAAAGAAAGATCGCCGGCCGGAAGGTGGTTGTCGATCGATCGGCGTTGAGATTTATGGCCGGACCCGAAAGCCCAAAGTGAGCAGACAAGGTGGGCTTGATTGAGCTTGACGACCAATCGATCGGCAGCAGCCCTACTCGCCACTACACGCGAGGCGAGTGCGTGTGATCGCAAGACAACAAGCACAACGGGAGCGATCAAAGAAAGCCGGATCCTACTCCAACTCTCCAAGCAACCAAGTTCGCTATAGCTGCTCCATGTGAACGAACTTGATCATGTTCCCTCATGTCGCTGCGGTTTGCATCTCCATATCATTATCAACTTGTTTTCTTACTCGTATATGATCTCAGTTTAACGTCCCAGAACCGATGTCAAAATTCCAAAACCAACAATAAGAGCTGGCCACCAGTTTCACGACGACTTGTACTCGACTGTGATCGGACATGGGCACCACAGAGGGTGTGATTAACAAAAGGCGCGGCAAGCACGCCTGTCCTGGCATGGGGCAACTGCATTGCATCATCCTTCTCGGGACGGGACGATGCAGGCTACTGTATGTGCAACAGTAGCTAGGTTACACAGCTCTACTGACTACTGTTGTAGCTGGTGAGCGTTTAGGTGAGGACGGTTGGGGATTTGCTCTTGAACCCGAACCCCTTGGCTCACTCCCCTATACGGTTTCGTGCGTCCTCCTCCGCAGGTGTCGACGGCGGGATGCATGGAAGAGTGCGCGCGGGGTTTGGTGTGCTTCGCTTTGGGAGCGCATGCTTGGAGCCACGCGAATGGGCGGCATGGCGCCCCGGCAAGTGCGAATACACGATGGTGGCGCTAGAGGCGAGATAGAAAAGATTTGGGCGGTAGGCGACGGAAACGGGAGAACAGAGTTGACTGTTGGATGGGCAGAAACAGCTAGAAGACGACCAATGCACATGACAATGTTTTATTTGGTTCATTACCTCTATATATAACGGAGGCAGATGGTGCGCCCGAGTACTGTTCACGTGAACAGTTATGAACAGTACTCGGGCACAGTGCGATCTGTCCGTGCACTTTCAATCCAACGGCCCGATCAGCACCTCCGAGACGCATTTGCAAAAATGTCCCTCACAATCCGAAAATTAGCTCCGCAACCCACATTTTCACTAGCAGAAGGACTACAATGAAATTACAGAAAAGTACAATGACTTTTCTGCAAAAACGACGCACAACTCACCCCCTCTGCTCCTCTCTCCCGCGCGGCCGGCGACCGCCGGCGCCGCGCCCCGCCGCTTCGCTGCTTGCCGATCAAATCGAGGCATACGGGAAGCTCCGCCGCCGCGTCCTCTCCATCTCCGACGACCAACGCGTGCTGGGACGGCCGCCGCGCGTCGGAATCGTCCGTGCCGAGCGCCTGCTCCTCCGCCGCGTTCGGATGCCGGCTGCGTCGCTCCGGCGACCCAGACGCGGCGGCGCCGCCACGTCCGGCTGCCCCGCGTCCAGGCGCGTCCACGAATGCGGCGCCGGCGCGTCCACGTCTTACCTCCCACGGATGCGGCGCCGGCGTGCTCGCCGCGGCCGCACGGCCGCCGTGCCCACTGCTATGTCAGCCTGACGTCACGGTGGGCCCACCCTGTCAGCTCTTTTTTTTTCCCCAAAAAAACCAGAAAATGCAAACTTCTCTATAAATACTCGGAAAAAAAAAATCTACCGAAATACTCAGAAAGAAAAACCTAACTGCTTATGACAACAAACCAAACATGCTCAAATATTTCGAATCGGTCAACATTTCGACAAATTTATGGGAAAATCCAACCATATTCCACCATTTAAATTCAACTTCCAAATTTGAGCATTTCACAATTTTAAAACTTTTTCAAATCTGACCATTTTATGAACGTAAAAAAAAAATCTAAATACCTTCCCAAATTGAACAAAATTTCAAATCAGAACATTTCTACAACGTAAACTTTTCTTGAATTCCAATAATCTTCAAACTCAAAAATACCAACTTGAACAAAATTTCAAATCATAACATTTCTAACATTTTAACTTGGCACATATTTAAAAACGTCCTAAATACATTCCCTACAATTAAATGGAGTTCAATTTAAAAATACTAACATACTGAATTTCCACTGATTATCTAGCTTTATTAAATATGCCACAATACAAACATAATCCTACATATTTTTGAACATTTAAAATTGCAAAAAATTTGGAGAAAATCCAACCGTCAAATTTCGACGCATTTTAACACTCCGAATCAAAATACAAGAGCAGCTTTTACTTAAATTTAGCATCAAGGGCGCGGCGTGCGCCGCGCCAATTCAACTAGTCTTAATTTATGATACTCAGTCGTTCGGGATTGACCTTCGGAGTTTGGATTCACAATCTGAGTCCCACATACGTGCTCCAGTTAATTACTCCCTCCGTTCAGAAAAGGATGTCACAAAAATGAACTATAGATAGACCATTTTTGTGACATCCTTTTCTGAACGGAGGGAGTATTAAACAAAAAGAAAAAGTGCAATGAGCTCTGGACTTTCTTTTTTCGTCCGCGGTAAAGCTGCTGGCGCTGGCAAAGACGCGGCTTCTACCGTAGGGTAAGGTGTTTTAGATGATTTCTTAATCATGATGCTTACTTTCCTCCATAGGCTTTCACCATTGTAAATCCAAAAAAGTATATTGAAATGTATTTAAGATAATTTCCATCTCTATAAGAATAACCTATTTTCTTTGAAAAAATCATTAAATAAAATAATAATAATTTCCAGCATTGTAAAATCGAAAAGGTGATCGTCTTAGTTTGCTGATTTGGTGATTTTCTTTGTCTTTCCTCTAAAAACATGGTATACCCCAAATGTTCTTTGTGGTTTTCAATCAAAGCCGGCTTAAGTGACTTTTCTCTATAAAAATGCAGAGGAAGGAAAAAGAAAAAGAAAAAGAAAAGGAAAACGATATTTTCTTAAAAATAACAAATCTTTTTTTAGGGAACCCCGCTAAACAAATGGTCTGGCCTTATTCTGTCTACGAATTCTCTGAGGCCTAGTAGAGGCTGGAATCAGCCCAACAATGAACGATGGTCGTTTGTTCGGCCGGGCTGGTGCCGCATGGTTTGCGGGCCGCGCATTACGTTAGCTGGGTCTGAACTGAGTAAGAGTTCATCTTTCAACCATTTTTTTCTCGTGAACTTCATCTGTTAACCATGACTTCCCAAAAACACGTTTCTGAAAAAAAATGTTGACTTCTCAAAAACATAACAAAACAGTTCATTAAATTCGCATCCGCTTCATGCTACTCCCATGGATGATTAGTGTGGTCTAGCCACTGGAGCTACACTCCGGCAGCATGAAGTTTGCCACAAAGCATAAGCGTATCGGTATCACAGTATGACAGTATGGTACAGACAAATACTTAAATTAGCGTGTAGTAATCCCCAGCTATGTCATTATCATTGTACGAAATAAAGGTTAATCTGATTAAAAAATACATCAACACATAGGCATGCCACAAGCAATATCCTACTGGCTGTCAAAGTTGACTTGGCTCTAGGAAAATCTAGAGCATTATCCAATAAGCAACCGTATTTAGCTTTTGACGAAATGCTACAGGCTGACATCGCCCTCGTCGGGTAGCCGTCAGCTAGCAGCCAGTTGCTCTGGTCCGACGGCCGCGTTCACAGAAACTAGATCCCCTGGCGCGGCTCGCCACCCGTCTTTGACAGTGGTAATCGTTTGGCAAAACACTGTGATAAGCAGTAATAATATGACACGATAGTCAACAATTACTAGGCATAGTATATAGTAGTACTAATACATAATTTAAGACCAGATCACATTACCCGTTCATACATAAAGTTTACACCAGTAGGAGTCTTCAGATTTCAGAATATATAGGTCTTTCAATACAACATGTACAAATTATCAGAGATTTTAGGGCTAAGCTTGCCGTGGTCAACTGCCTTTTGCATTGGTAATCGGTGGATAGAATGTCATGTCAGGCTTCATTAGTACAACATGACATGTAATTCAATATAAACAATAAGTATTCAGCAGATAAATAGACAGAGAATGCAGTCAGTTACATTACATATAGCAATGGTTGTTCAAGTTTACATGAAAACACATCGCTCATATACATAAGGTTCACGTACTTGGCTTAGTATAGATAGTTCAATCACTACACTATGTACAACTATCACAAAGCCTATAGCTGGTACGAAGAAGATAAGCAGGCTAAGCTAGAGCCGACTACACGACTAACTATACAACCAATACCAGGTCGAACCAAAACGTATTCAGAAACAGCAACATAAACGAACAGCAGAAGCAGCATCCACATAAGATGCACGGGAGCATCGCTTCAAAGGGCACCTAGTATCACCAAAATACAGCACTCTTAAAAAATTAAAGCAGGAATAAGGCAGGCACAAACCTGAAGATAGAGGAAACGAATGACATGGGTGTGCCCAACTAATGACATAGGGCATAGCAAAACAAATATCAGGCAGGCACTAACCTAAAGAGGAAACGAATGACGCGGAATGTAACTCCTATTTGAATATGAATATGTCCGGCAGAACTAACTCAACAACCATCTTAACCAGGTCACTTGCTGGTTACTGCAGTACTACTTTTAAGGATGCTCTGAACCACATGGGCTATATCTTAAATTTGAAGAACCAGATGTTAAACAGGAAAAAATTCAACAGACACAACTTTTAGGTTTCAGTTGATTGTGAAATGCAGAAATAAAATTGGGACTTAGCACAACTGTTGTCAAGTGAACATACAGTATAGGTTCAATCAATGGACTTAACTAATCACAGTGATTATCACACACAGTTATAGTGAGCAGAAAAGACACCTACAAAAATCGAAGGTACATGATGCTGACTGTAATGCCATAATGCGGTACTATCAAGATAGTATATCTGACTTTAGTTTCGAATATATGGGAGATAAAATTGCTAAGAAAATAAAGTAGTCAACCAATAATGTGCAACTTACCTAAATAAATTATGTGGACAGAGAACAACAATATGTGAACTGGTGAAGACAACATTACTTGCTGGATCAACATTTATATATAGCCAAAAGCAAATATTGCGAAGAGAATTTCATACTCCCTCCGTTCCCATGCATAGGGCGTATAATTTTGCTGGATCAACATTTATATATAACCACGCTCCGAAAACCTACGCGCGGCGGCGCCGCCACATACGCGCACGCCGCAACGAGCCGCATCCGTTGCGCCCAGTCGCGCGTCACAGAGCGCGCGGGTGCGCCGCCGGCGAGGTCAACGTCGCCGCCGACCCGTCGCCACGGGTGACGTCACGCAGTGACGCGTGACGACACCACGCGCCTGGGCTGAGCAGTGGGCCGTCCACTGGGCCGGCCTGCTTGTGGAGCGCCTGCCTCGGCCCGTTTTTTTCCCCGTCCTATTATTTGTTTCCCCAACACTTTTAAAACACCTGAAATATAGGTCCGAATAAATTCTAACAAATTTTCAAATATTTGTAAAAAACAAAGTAGTCATTCTAAATACTTCGTGACCTTCTCCAGAATATTTCAAATCTTGCACATTTCAAATCATAGATAAATCTTCATTTGCCACCTTCGCGCTATATCAAAAAATATAGATTTCAATGTTTCCTTTTGAAATTCTTAATTCAGACCAGTTTCTAAAAAATAAAAAAAATCCAAATAGTTTGGAACCTTTTCCAGATGATTTCAAACCTTCGAAATTCCAAATAATATAGACCATCTTATGTAAACAAATTCAGAGAAGTGACAAATGTTACAAAATCAATATCTTCATATCTATCCATCACAGAAATATCAACAACATTTCAGAATGATCAAAAAAATACCTACCAACTTTTGGTGCCAAAATGCAAACATATTGGAACATTTCAAATCGACATACATTTAAAAACAAACTAAGTATATTTCCTTCGATTATTGAGTTAGATTAAATATTTAACACAAAACACAAACATATCATACCGATTCGAATTACAGTTGATATTTACAAATAATATAACTAAAATCCCTCTAATTATGCAAATCGGAAATAATAACTTTTCAAAATACACTTACCTCTCCCAAATTATATAGTTAAATTTAAATGATGCTTTATTACATGCACATTTACAAACAATCACAAGTTCATCTTCTCTACCGATGAATTCAATTTAATAGATGCTAACACAACATATTTCTTCTAACCATCGATCAAAATTACACAATTATGACGGAATACAAATATAATATTTAGACACAACCATGGTATATTTCATCTAATTATGGTGGTACACAAGAAATTTATGGCAAAATGGAACCATAATTGATCATTTAGATTTAGCTAACATATTTGCAAGTATATAACTTAAAACTCTCTAATTATGTAGTTACATTCTTAACAAAAATGATTGATTAGATAAGTATTTCCAAGAATTGCAAATACATTTCCTCTAATTATGGATTTCTTTCGAATTGAATTCCAGCTAAGTACATAATACAAAATAGAACTACTACCTTTCCTTACAATATATATAACGCAGCTAAAATAATAAACAATTTACCACAAACATAATAAAACATTCAAATTTGCCAAGTATTCGAAGCTACCGTAGCATAAAAAAAGGTCATCATTTGGACATAACTCAAACATATTTTCTCTAATTACAGTTAAGAATTCATGGCAACATAGACACATATTTAAATACTCCAATTAGCTAAATATTTCGATATTATCTAAATTATATAACAAATGCTCCGAAAAACAACAACACTAATTATGTATGATAAAACACACAACATATTTACACTATTCAAAATAGTCAATATTTGGATGAAATAAAGACAAACTTTCCCCATTTGTTATCACGGATCCAAATAAATATACAGTACCACTACCTACATACTTAACTTACCTATTATTTGAAAAAAAAAGCACATTCCAACATTTCAAGTTGCTAAGATATTTGATGTACCCCAAAATATATCAACATGTTCGACAAAAAAAATTGATACTTCCTAATGCCAAAATACAAACAAACTTAAACAATTCAAATTGCCTAATATTTGTATACATTCTAGGTGCGCTTCATCTAATTATGAATTAAAATTTAATAAATACTCGCAAGATACATTCCCTTTGGTTATACTATGCAATCAAAAAGAAAAGAAAAAGGTACCAACCATTATTTGCACTACTTATAGCATAATGCAAATGTATTTCAAGATTTCAAATCAGCAAATATTTGAGGAAAATCCAAATTAATTCCCTCCAAATTATGGACAAACTTTAATATATGTCCACATAATATACTCCATTTGATTATGCATTTCAATTAAATTTTCAAGTCAAAACGAAAACTTATTATACCTTCCCAAATTATTTAATAATCTACAATTAGCAACTATTTGAGGAAAATCCAAATTAATTTCCTCCAAATTATGGACAGACTTTAATATATGTCCACATAATGTACTCCATTTGATTATGCAATTCAATTAAATTTTCAAGTCAAATTGAAAACTTATTATACCTTCCCAAATTATTTAATAATCTACAATTAGTAATTTTGCTGAAATCTCTCTAAATATGAACGTAAAATTAAAACATGCTTCGTCCATTAAATGTTTGCATAAAATAAAAATCCATTTCCTCAAATTATGGATTGAATTTAACAAAATTCCTTACAATGCATTTCCTCAAACTATGGAGTTAACTTAAATATTTCAATATTTACAACAAATTACAAAGATACTTCACTATTTCAATTTATAGAATTAAATTAATTCAATGAATGCTGTTTATTTACAATAATGCACATTTTAATATGAATATGCAGAGAAAATAAGAAAAAAAATCCCCCATCTAAGCGATTTTGTCACTTAATCTTCTCAATTTTAAATCATTCCTTTAATATGCTTTGGACATCTGCAGTACTTTAATAAAGCATTGTTTACGAAATATTACAACCACAACTTGCCAATCAAAATTTAAAAACTAACAAAGGCGCGTCGTGACGACGTGCAAAATTCCAACCATTTCGACTAGCTGCTGATAAAAAAATAGAAACATTTTCCAACCATTTCAATTTTAGATGTACCAACATGCTCACCAAAAAAAAAATATTTAAGTCAACATACCAACATTTTCAGACATTTCCAAATGCTTAATATTCCGATGTTCCACAAAATATAACGCAATACTCAAAAAAAAACAAAACAAAAAAAATACTAATAGCAAATTACAAAAATATTTCAACATTTCATTTTAGCTAATATTTCGACACCATACGAACGAACTTTCCGCAAATGTAAAATAAAATTCAAATGAATTTTCCTTATTTCACTTACATATTGATGTCGAAATGCAAACATGTTTGACCATTTCAATCCACTGAATATTTGAATATTACATACAATATATCCGATATGCACACATAAAATGCTACCTATTCATGACAAAATAAAAAGATGTTCCAACATACCAATTTATCTAACATTTTGGTTTTAAAAAAATATACTGCACACACAAAAAATATCAAGGGCGTGCCGATTCAACTAGTCAGCTGATTAAATCCAATCACATTTTTTTGTCCAAAGTAGTGCATGCATCATTTAAAATAACTCATCCTTGAGGTAGAGATAGACATAACCAAGAGACAAAAACTAACCCTTTTTTCAAACTCACACAGTTATTTGCAATTTCAAGATAGCATATGGTCCTTTGAGACCAGATTCAGTGCATACAAACAAAATAAAGGGAAAACACAACAATCATAAGATAACTTATAATACAACGTTGACCAGAACCAAACCATAAGGACAAATCAAAATAAGAGGAAGTAAAGATAAAAACGAAACGGACAGGGAAAGCAAAGATGAACAAAACTAAATAACCAAAAGAAAAGGAAGCAAAAAAGAACAAATAACAGAGGTGAAGAGAAGATGTGGGAAACCCAACAACACGAACCCAGGGAGAAATAAAAAAGCAAGCCCGAACAGAGCACAAAATGAACAAAAAGAGCCATGATAAGAAAGGAGAGAAAGTAAAAAAAAAGATCAGATCCACAAAAAGAAGAAACCAAGTAAAAACCAAGAGGAAATCCAAGAGTAAAGAAAGAAGACCAGATCCAAAAGTAAGAAACCAAATAAAAAACCAAGAGCAAAGAGGCGAGAACACAATAACATCGAGTGACAAACGGTCCAGATTCCTGTCCTGACTTCTCCATCTGTCTGCCGTAATGACCTAAGCATCGAGGAGCCTCCTCGGGGTGAGTAAAGGATCATATCTTTCAATTATAGAATGTAATAGTTTCTATTGTTTCTTCCCCAATCAGACAATGTAAGGTGTGTCTTCGAAACCATAAGCATCGAACATGGAACAAAGTTTTAACAAAAAGCCCTGGAACACAAAATGAGAGAAGATAATAAACAAATGAACTAAAGAATGTCAAGAACAAAGAAGAGAAGCAAAGAGACTACAGAGCACCCACTTCGTAAATCACAGTTACGATAATACAAATATACTTTCAGTTAGAAACTGAAGAAGTCATATTGTCTCAATATTTTTTCATATTTCTTCCACAGTCAGGCACTGCCAACCATATTCTTGAAACAAAAAGCAACAGACAGAAACACAAGAATTCAAGAGTATCCCAGAAACAAAGAGAAGGAAGAAGATAATAAACAAATGTAGTAGACAATGTCTAAAAGAAAGAAGAGAAGCAAAGAGACTACAGAACATCCTCTTATGATAATCAGCATAATACAAATCTCTTTTACAACCATGAACCATGTTCTCCAATAAAATATCTCAAAGGTTACACACAGATGATAGTACCTGATTACTTAGTATTTGCCACTGGACCACCCGTAAGGATCGCACTTATTAACAGCAAGATATAAATAGAAGCAGAGTATAAATAAAATTTGGAAAATACATAAGCTAAGGACAACAATTAGGAAATGCAGAGGGACGACAGTTATATACCTGACAGAAAGACCGATGTAGCGACGGCTCACAACAACACACCTGAAAGAAACAAAGCAACGGTGATTATGTGACCCATACCAAGAACTATTAATACGCAGGGATATATAGAAATGTAGCAATCCTGATACACATGTGATAACCCCCAAGAGCAGGGGATCACTGTAGCACCTCTCAATATGGAAGTAAGGTATCGATCCGCAGGAGCAAGAAGGAAAAGTTATCTATTCCTTACAACTAAAGTGTCACAAGTTTTAGTTGATTATGTACTAAACAAGTTTAAAGAACAAGGTGGTTGATTTGATGGATGGATGTTTAATGTATCAAAACAAGAATGTAAAAGTGTCCCAATCCTCTTCAATGCAAGAGGACAAGACAAAGGTTTTCTCTTATAGGAACAATGGACATGGGTTCACTTAATCCTCTCTCTCATTTACGATGATTATCATGTCATAGATAAAGTACACACAATTGTCATGTTTTAATGGTAGCTTTTATGACGGCTATATGTCCTAAAACACATAGTTGAAAGAAATAGTCATTTCTGTTGCTAGGTCACCCTCGTAAGGCTAGCGTGGTTGCTGTCACTCCCACATCATACTCTTTCTTTTTACCCCCAGATAAAGGATGTTGGGCTGTATTCATGTGTCACTCAATACATATGTCGTGTCACATCGGCCATCCTATACCCACATACATCATACTTCTTAATGGACAATATTCTAAACACTAGTGCAATGATTTATATTTCGTGTGTGTGACCACATCTCTTTCATCTATCTACACTTGGTGGTGTCAATCACCTCATGACAAGGATAAACAAGGCATTATGAATAAATCAAACCATCACATGCATCATAAAATATCTCTAAAGTATGACAAGTCATAAAAGTTCCAACACAACAGTAAATGCATAACAAATCATCTCATACCACAATATCCACCATAGGAATTACATAGATGACCGTAATCATGTTCAGCAGCTCATACGGTACTAATTAGTGAAGCTCAAAGAGAGGAGAGATACATAAGTTACCACCACAAACCCAAGTCCAGGGGGTGGACTACTCCCCCTTCATTATGGAGACAGTGGAGAAGTCGTTGGAGAAGATGGAGACCACCCCGGCAGTGCCCCGCCGGAGTTTTCCCCCTCCAATCTGCAGCTCCAGGTCTCTGTTTCGGTGTTTCTGTGTTTCGACGGCGCTCCTTCCAGAGAACGTCGGGGGACTATTTTTATAGTCGGTTTTAGATCCAGACGAGGTCGGTGGAGAAAAGATCAACGGCAACGGAGCTCCGAGGCCTAAAAGGAGGTGTCCCACGCGGCCAGGTACATGGGCCACGTGGGCCCACCTAATTTGGCCCTCGGGTCTCCGCTTGTTTGCTTCCTTCGCCCCCAAGTCTTCTTCCTTCCAAATATTGATGTCCGTAAATTTGCAGGTCATTTGGACGTCGTTTGGGTACCTGAAACATTAAAATAAAGAAATAGGGTTTTCTGCCTGCGCAGGGTTAATTCCATAAAAATAGGAAATAAATATAATATTCCCAAAAATCATTATAAAACATTGATATAACCCTTATATGATGCAAATATGATTGGAATACAAATAATATAGTGCAAAGTTCATGTATGCATTTTATATGCATCAACATGATGCATATAGAAGCTAGTCATATGACCTCCAAGGAGAGAGACATTGGCAGAACAAACTAATTACCGTCAGGATAATCACATCAAAAGTATTTTGTTACCATGACTACACAGAACTACAAAGCTAACAATCTAACTGACGCGTCGAGGGAGACTCATCTTGCAGCTGCAGCGCCTGTGTCCTGCGCTTCTGTCCGATTACCCACGCATTCCTCCATGCCGAGCGTTCCATGCTGAGCGTCACGGCGCCATCTTGGAGAAGGTTGGGGGTGGCTCGAGCACCACTCAGTTGATGACGGCAACAAAGAGCTGCGACAGTCGGAGAAGGGTGGCCGGTATTTCTTTTGAATATTGTAATCATGTGTAGTCTGGCTGCAAAGTACAACACATATCAATTACAGTAATGATTTTATCAAAACACTGATAGACAATACACGCAGCTATATGTACAAATTGATTGTAAAATAGACACAAGGAATACAGTTTTAAGTATATATATAACCAATAATGCAGGAACTTTGCTTGCACCGTAGTCTTTCCAAAAATGCAAAACAACTTTACCTCTTAATAGTACACAATAGACTGATATGCTCCATCGCCATAGGAAATAACATCTGAGCTCCAACAACATGCCAGGGCACCATCACTGCATGAAATTCAAGAACCATGAGCTAAAAAGAAAAAATGGGGAGCCTTCATGCTGGATGGGTTTTCGGTGGTAGATGGCATGAATACCTTATTTACCTCCATTGCAAATAGAAAGTGCCCAGTGAGAGTGGTGGAGCAGCAGCTCACAGAGAACTATAGTTCCACAATTTCTTGTTAATGTCGTCAAAGCTGAAACTAATGGTAGATGGCATGAATACCTTATTTTCCTCCATTGCAAATAGAAAGTGCCCAGTGAGGGTGGTGGAGCAGCAGCTCACAGAGAACTACATGTCCACAATTTCTTGTTAATGTCGTCAAAGCTGAAACTAAATCGAAACTGAAATTGTAGCAAGCATGCACTAACTAATAAAATTAACACAAGGAGCACATGGAAGATTAATTGCAATAAATACGACCTCTCATGTACTACAAAATCTAGATACACCTATTTTTCAGCAAAGCTATATTCTATTGCATCGAAGACCCAAATAATAGAGCTGGAGATTTCTCTAATGTATGTCAAATCAGAATGTGTATTGCACCAATTTAGCTACTTTTCATGCCAAAGTGGTAAGCATTTCCCTAATTTAGAAGCTTGTCATGAGCTGTAAAAATGGGATCCAGCAATGAACAATTACCTACTGGTAATATGGTGAATAAAAAGTGGTTAATTGTGAACAAATAGGCACCAACCAATAAAAGAGAAGATGGAACCGCTCATTTTTAAGGCAAGGACATAAGATCATTTTCAAAGAGGAATAAATAACCGATGTATAACCACATAGCTAGTTAGCTACACTGTCACTAAGAACATGATATATTTTCAAGGGACACCAGGTTTTAATATAAGCATAAATTCAATATCTAAAATGAATGAAACAAAATGGTGAGCATACAAAATAAAAGGCATGTATTGTTAAGACCTACCAACTTAGCAACAAAATGTGTAGAAAAATAATCCAGATCTGAAACAATTGAAGATGGTCCAGAAATTAGTATGTGTTTTCTGACTGTAGAAAATAAAAGGGAATAAAATTAAAAAATCATTAACTTGATGATAACAGGAACATACTTTATTTGTGGACCAATATTGGTTGTTTTGTACTTGCGTAAGAATATCCTAACATCCAACTTCAAGCATGTGATGCCACACCAACGGCAGGTTACATTCAGCCGTCTTTACCACAAGCACTGAGAAGAAAAAAAACAGAAATTGAGCAGTCCTAGAATTGATCAATAAAAGGTAAATAATATATGTACAATAGCCACACAAGCAAATCATAGATTAACAAAGTAGCTGTCCTCGTAAGTATGTACAATAACCACACAAGGAAAGCTAGATCTTAGAAGTATTTGGCAGATTCAGAAGATCATAATGATACAGAAAAGGCCACAAAAGTCACACGAAAACTCACCTTGTTGCAGCTTCTAGCTGACTCGCCTTATGACTTCACGAATTTCTCATCCAATCTAAATGGAACTACAGAAAGAAAAAGAACAAACAAAATCAGGGGCATCCAGGGTCGCCTGGTCTTTGGGCTCGGAAGCGTTCCTCTGTTGAAGCTTGCTGCTTCGGAGAGAGAGAGAGAGAGAGAGAGAGAGAGAGAGAGAGAGAGAGAGAGAGAGAGAGAGAGGACGCACCTGGGATCTAGGACGGGCTCAGAGGCAGGCAGATGCGCCGCAGGCCGTGCGGGAAAGGGTTTCCCGCAACGATGGCGACGGCGTCAACCTAACCTAAACCGAAACCACTGCTCAAGGCCTCCATAGCTCCAGCTCCGGCGAGACACCAGCGAACGGCGGCGGATCTGAAGGTGGATCTGAATCTCCGTTGGGGATAAGGTTGGTGGGAAGAGGCAGGAGCGGAGGCGGAACCGAGGAGGCGAGCGAAAGGCGAGGCTGAAAACTGAGGCGTGCAAGGTCGTCTCCCCAATGGACGCGAGGGATAGGGTCGCCATGAACAGTCATGGCGTACCCGATGGCCATGGGAAAGTCGACAGCGAGGAGGACGGTGGCATGGGCCGTCCACTTGGACGTGAAATGTCGATACTACCCCCACGGGGCAGATATTTTCGACAGGCCGCAGCAACAGCTACACCGTGCGCGGACCAAGCCACACCGGCTGACACGCGGGCCACATCCAGGACCGGCCCACGTCACAACGACATATATGTCCAAAGCACGTAGAAACCACGTCCTCCAGCCTACCGCACAAATGCGGCTCAGACACGCGTCCCGAGTCCCGACCCCACGTTCGGCGCGCGCGAGCACATGATCCAGAGCAGCACCGACGACGCGACACGCTCTGCCTCTGCCAAGCGGGACCGGCAATATCTGGACACAGCGTCAGTGAGACATGTACCCAGTAAAAAAAGTAAGGCACGGAATAGACGGTCTAGATCGAGCTGTAACTGCTCGATCCGACGGCCCAGAAGCGCTAATCGCTGTGGTGAGGCCTTGGGTACCCCCATTTACCTCTCCTGATCCCACAGCCGTGTGTGCTTAATCTATCTCCTGTCAACTTATCAATTTCTGCAACACAGGATTATTACTCTTGTGTCCAGGCAGTCAAATTCTGGGCTTATTTTGTGCTCTGCTCTGTTTGAAAGAGACACCCAAGACGTTCTTAATCCTCTTTTCATTTTTTAACATTTGCCTAGTTGACGGCTGGGGCACTTCAAATTAAGTACACACATACTATCTCTGACCGTCATCCGACAACATGGAATCAGTACTCGCACTGGGTTCAGTCAATCCTGTGCATAAAAGACATATTCATCGATGGAATTGTACCGTTTACTGTTTGGTACTAATCATTAATCATTGCTCAATTTGGCATTTTCATAGCTCGTAAGCAATTTTGATTTTCAAGTTGAACTTTTACTTGTCTAAAGAACTCTACCTTCCCAATATAAAGCATTTTTTTAAACACTTAGACATGGTTTTTACGTGGTTTCACCGGTTTCCACTAAAAGTTAGTTTCCACCAGATGACCGACGTACCATATGAGTTGTCAGCTCTCTGTCACCCAAGTGAAAAGGGCAAACACCTTACAACAAAACTGATCCCGGAGCCGCTGCTCCGGCTTCCACGCTAGACCCAAATGTGTGTACCAATTGTGTCGTCCGCTCTGCCGCACAAGCGATCAAATGAAACACCTCAAACGCTGATGAAATCCGGAACCCCCGCTCCGGTTTCCACACTGACCCCAACGTTCTGCACCCGCCTAGCCGACGTTCCAACGATCGAGTCTCCAAGGCATCACCTCGAAGAGGAAGAACTGTAACACCGCCGCCGACTCCCACTCCAAAAAATTCCGAAGCTCGAGCTTTCATCCGGAGAATCTAAGTCTAGATTTTGTGAAGGGGTTCCACGGCAACGTCAAGGGAGGGAAACAACGTCCTTAGTAACGATCGAGGGCGAACTAGACTCCAGTCGTCATCAGATATATCGTTAATCAACTAAAGGGAGATAGGTGTTTTTAGAATCGAAGGAACGGTAGACCGGTAGTCTTTATATAAAAAACATGTTCTGGTGGTTTTAAGAATTTGGATGTGATTGCGGTGGTTTGCAGTACCTCTTACTCTAGGTGCGTTCAAGATAATCTTGCTAAGCGGAACTGACAGGATGTAAACTCTGCCCATATTAAGTCGAAAAACAAACCGATCACATTTCTAAAACCGACACATTCCTAAAGGGAAAGGGCGCAACTTTAGTTCCTCTTACTTTCAAGGTGTATGGAAGGTGCCAAACTAGCTATTTATCTCTGCTTCAAAGGAAGGAAAACCAACCATGGTGGCTTATCTTTGTCATTCAGACAAGTTGTTAAGCATTTGTTTATTTCCTGTATGTTTGCGCGTCAAATTTGGAGACTCGTTCATTTTACTTTCAATATTTTTTCACCAACTAGTATTGCTAATATGTTTGGCAGCTGGTTGCTTGGGTAGAAAAGAAAACTAAAACTTGGAATTGCCGGATGTTGTGTTTAAATTGGAGCTGCACATTTTTTTAAAAGTTGTTCATATGGTAATTTATTGATCCACATGTGCTGCTTCCTTTTCCACCGGAGTAATGAGAGATTATGTATTCCGGATGTACTCAGCAGATGGTGTTCGTTCGGGCTATCTTCTCACAGGGTGGGTGGCAGTACGCTAGACCCATTTTAGGGTTAACTTGTATCTGTTTTTTCGCTGGTTGATCCATGCTGACACTTTGGCCGACCCTGAGATGTAATAAGTATAATTGTAACTTTGCTACGTTTACTTTTTTTATTAATATAAGGCTGTGTACATCAGCAAGTCTGGGGTTTATTACCCATTTCGAGAAAAAAAATCTTGCCATCGGTGTGTTTGCTGCTGCCCTTTTCTTTTTAAACATGCTGCTGTGTGCTGTGGCTAGAGTTGAAGTCGGAACTGATCAGCTGATCTGCGATCGTAGGCATGGTTCACAGGCTCCGTTGTTTCTCATAATTAAAATTGTGATTTCATCATTTCGAAAAACTATAGTACTATTTAGAAAGCATATACGATACAATGTAACGGAAGGAAATGATCTTCTAAAAGAGCTACTGTTGGGTGGGCAAGGTGCGCCTTGACGAAAACTTCACCGTTGCTCACTTCTCACAATTTGTGGATCTTTGGAGCCTCACCACAAACGTCCACCTAAACCACGACGTTAGTGATGAGATCCATTGGAAGCTCAAGGAGAATGGGGAGTATTCGGCCAAATCCGCTTACAAGATGCAATTTATGGGTACCATTTCCTCCTCCATGAACAATTCGGTTTGGAGGACTTGGGCTCCGCCTAAGACGAAGTTCTTTGCTTGGCTTGCAAATCAAAATAGAGTTTGGACCGCCGACCGACTAGCCAAAAGAGGTTGGCCAAATTGCTGTCTTTGCCCTTTTTGCAAGCAAACAACGGAGTCTCTTGTCCATCTTCTTGTGCATTGTCGCTTCACGAGAAGAATTTGGGATCTTCCAAAAGGTTGGCTTGGTCTTCTCAACGTCAACACCGGAGATTGGCTAAACCTCAATTTCAATGAGTGGTGACTTTTGATGACCAACGTTACTCCAAACCGCAAGGCCGTCGCTTCTCTCACATTGCTTGTCACTTGGGAGGTTTGGAACGAGCGCAACGCTAGGGTGTTTAATAACAAGAGCACGCCGCCTATAGTTTTGTTAGACAAAGTTAAAAATGAAACCCGGTTGTGGGTTCTTGCGGGTGCCAAATGTTTGGGCAACTTGATACCGTGAGAGTAATCGCGTTGTAATAATTCGGACACAAAAACTTGCTTTCTTGCAATCTTCTCCTTAATTAATATGGGCAAAGCTTTTGCCCCTCGTTTCAAAAATAAATAAAAGAGCTACTGTATATACCGAAGGATGAAGCAGTGCAAATGAGCTAATAGCTGTTCAGCTGGAGTTTGTTATTCCATAACAAAAGAAGCAAAGAAAAAAACAGTAGTATACAGGATTGCTCCAGGCTCAATGTCTAACTGAGCTCTAGGATAATTGCGGTCATCAACCAACCACAAATATCATCAGGAGGAAAACACTCTCGCTTGCACTAAATAAACATGTAACGAGACCTTCAAATCACGTAATCCGACCACCTCTGCTCCATGGTGATCCCTGGCTGGTCCTCCGGCCGCCGCTGCGGCGCCGCCTTCTTCCGACGCCTTGGCCGGGTTTCCGACTGCGGTGGTTCCGCACGGCACGTCCCGGAGCACGACCGCGCCCGCGCCGATCTTGGCTCCACACCAATGCGCACATTGCCCAGCACGCTGGCTCCGGCGCCGATGAGCACACCGTCCCCGACCTTGGGGTGCCGGTCGCCGGACACCTTCCCCGTGCCCCCTAACGTGACGGCGTGCAGGATGGACACGTCGTCCCCCACGACGGCCGTCTCCCCGATGACGACCCCCGTGGCGTGGTCGAGCAGGATGCCGCCCCCGATGCGCGCCCCGGGGTGGATGTCGACGCCGAAACCTCGGAGGCGCGGCTCTGGAGGAGCAGCGCGGCGGGCGCGCGGCCCTCGGACCAGAGCGCGTGCGCGGCGCGGTGCGCCTGCAGGGCGAGGAAGCCCTTGTAGTAGAGGAAGCAGTGGACCATCTTGGCGCAGGCCGGGTCGCGGTCGCGCGCCGCGAGGAGGTCGGCGCGCGTGTCCCGGGTCGCCTCCGGGTGCGCGTCCAGCGCGCCGGCGAGGAGGTCCCGCAGCGCGTCCTGCGGGAGCGCGCCCGGGATGCAGAGCTTGGCGGCCAGGTGCGCGGCGAGGGCGGCCTCCAGGGACGGGCGCGACAGGACGAGGTCCGCGTAGAACATGCCCAAAAGCGGCTCCGCCTCCGCGTCGGCCCGCGCCTCGGCGCACATCTCGTCCCAGACCTCGTCGCCGCTGTCACCGTTCCCGTCCCCGTTCCCGTTCCCGGTCAAGGACACCGGACAGTCCATGATACAGTCCGGCATGAACCGGTAGATGGATCCTGAGAGCGGCAGCTGGAGTACGCCGGGTTCCACTTGTCCACACAGGCAGCCATGGCCGACCACGCAGCTAGAGAGAGACAGAGAAGGGTGCAAGCGATCGAAGATGTGGTGGAGCTGCAGAAGCAAAGAGTGTTCGCCTGTTGGACACTTCAGGTGTTCGCCCACCTATATATACGTGTTCGTGGCGCGAGGCGAGGACAGGGGAGGAGGCAGGGGAAGCTTCACAGAAGATGTACGTCCTGCATGGCGTCAGGAAACGAAAGCTGTGCTACTCGAGGCTTCTTCAGTGGCAAGTCACCACTGATCAGCTCGTGCTGTTTTTTATGTTCGACAGTTTGACCATCTACCGTCACCATGTGCATCAGCGATCACGATCATTTGCATCTCCCCTCTCTTACCATTTTACAGTTATTTTAGAGAATGTCATTTTACAATTGTCGTGTAAATACGACAACACAATAACGGTGCACTAAACTCTGGACCTAGAGCTGCGGCGCGCACGCAGCAGAAGATTCCGAAATCAGTCTCTTTGGGAATTAGGATAGACATCGAAAAGGACTAGTAACTGAAATGCCAATCTTCCTTCCCCGGCGAGCTGAAAATCGGACGCTTGGTTGCACGAAGGGACACGCATGGCCTACCGATAAGACAAGGAAAAGCAACGGAAAAGCATAATTCGCCCGCCGCGAAAGGACGCCTGAATCCGCGGCGGAGACGGTGGCGGACAGCGACGACACCGGACGAGGCGCACGGAGCAGGTGATCTCCCCGGCGCGGCAACTTGGACAGCATCTGCCGCTCGCTCGTGTGGCTACGGCGGTTGCGGCCCAGCGGCGATCGTCGTGTTTCACGCAAGTGGGATTCCGTGGGAATGTTGCCCGGATCCTTGGCCGCGCGCTGGGGTCGAACTTTGTGTGTGGTGACCGCTTGAGCAAAATCTGATGAATGCACTCGTGTTGATAAGCACGAGGTGGCGCCACGCCGGCCATGAATTCGTTCCAAAATCCCGATTTTTCAGCGCTGCTTTTGCTGCAAAAAACGACAGTTTGTTAGCTTGCTGTTGTTTACGATTCTTTTGCCAAACTTTTCGAAAGATAAATGAGCGAGCGATCGTAAGAATCAAATTATCCACGCATGCGCGGCCATGTTCCTAGTACGCCGTAGTATACTAGTATATGCAATTTCGCCTGGATTCAGTGTTGACTGTCAGTACCATGATCCATGAGATGAACACAATAGGTCAAACTAATGATTCCGGGTTTTTCATAACCAAGTGGCCAAGGAGTCGAGGATTATCATTACGCGCGCTGGATAGCGCGAACTATGCAGAGGTCCCTAGCGGGAGCCGCAGAGGATCCCAGCGGTGACGTTTGGAGTGACGATGTAAACGGACAAGTGCATGCACTGTAGCATTGACCAAGTATATCAGCAAGAAAAAATGGGCCCAGCAACATGGGAGCGTGCGTTATATTGGCCTTTGACCCAGGTCTTCCTCTGCCTCCTTGACACACAAGCAAAGAACCTAGTGGAGGTTGTGGCTTATTGGACCGATCATCGAGGCCACATCGGGATCGGAAATCTAGTGATGATGCAAGTGCATACGTGGGAGATTCTGGAACAAATGGATGTAATAAGTATGATACTCCCTCCGTCCTAGTATTGGCATAATTTTCGAATATCTTGACCCAAAGTGAAATTTAATTGAGGCTAAAATACTACATTCATTGGTGGGGAGGCAACTAGCCACTAATTCAAATGGAATTAAATACAATTGTGCCTAGGAGGTGAGGAGGCTATGGGACAAATCGTTTTTTGGATTATGCCCTGCGAAACTAGGACGGAGGGAGTAGTACACATCGTCGACCTTAAAGCATGTCCAGCAAAACAAGAACTCACTCAAAAAGAGATTTTGGGAGAGAGAAGAGAGTAACTTTGTGCATTTCTACCGATATTCCGGAAATTTATCCAGTGCCCTCCAAAATGTGTCCGTTTGGGGAGTGCGGACACATGTCTGATACAATGGGGTATCATAGAATCGGTCAAGAGTTTAGGCGAAACGATGGCCCTGCTCTGGGTATCGGGTTCTTGTTTATATCGCGTGAGAAAAGTCCCCATGGTGGATTACAGAAGCTATAGTCGGATCGATATACCATACCATATCGAGTACGTATTACAAGTCTAACAACCCCTTAATATAATCCTTAAAGATGTTTTTTTTGCGAAAAGGACCCTGTCATTAAAAAAACACCGAACTGTATAAAACATCTCAGCAAAGACGAAAATTACAACGAGATCTTTGAGATGCCCTTCGTCTTTAAGCTCCAGACCATGTCGACGGTGCGCCGCCGCTGCCGCTCCTCCCAGAGCCGGCTTGACGTTGTTGGATGCAGACGCAAGTTGCCGAACGGGTCAACAAGACCACATCCATCCCGGAGACGAAGAAGAAGATGAATATACGCATGAGGTGGCGCCACAGCGGCCATGAATTCGCTCCCAAATCCCGATTTTTCAGCGCTGCTTTTGCCGCAAAAACGACACATGTGTTTGTTAGCTTGCTGTTGTTTGCGATTCTTGGTGTTCATGTCAAACTTTGCCAGTGAGCGATGGTGTTTCACAAGTGAATAAAAATAGTGAGCGATCGTAAGTTCCTAGTACGCTGTATATGCAATTTCGCCCTGGATTCAGTGTTGACTGTCAGTACCTCATACTGTAGATAAGATGCACACGGTCAAACTAATAATGATTCGAATCGAATCGCGGATTCATTGCGCGGGCTGCGTAGCACGCACGGTGCAGAGGTCCCTGCCGGGCGCCGCAGAGAATCCCTGCCGGAACCAGTTGGTAACGTGTTGAGTGACGATGTAACGGCCAAGTCGTAGGGCTGCATGCACTGTGACATTGACTGATTCTATCGGAGAAAAAGCAACATGGGAGCGTGTGTTGTCTCGGCCTTTGACCCAGGTCTTGCTCTGCCTCCTTGACACACAAGCAAAGGGTCTTATTGGACCAATCACCGAGGCGAAATCGGAATCGGAAATCCAGCAATGATGCAGTAGCATACGTGGGGAACTCCGGAACAAAAATGGATGTAATGGGGAGGGAATTGCACATACCATCGCCTATTGGTGCTATTTTTACGCAACTTTTTTTTATGTTTATTGCGCAGAACACCAAGGAATCATTTGCACATAGGTCTAACCTACTATTATCTAGCAAGTGGGTCATGTTTGTAAGTGCCCATATGACAAATAAAACTGGCCACGTCAATCAAAACTAAAGAAAATCCTAGAGAAATTTGTGTTAATCTTTTTTGCATGGGCAAACCGCATGTCTGACATGCCATCTAAACTACTAACTCCCGCCTGGTCTGAGACCCTGAATGTTCGGGCGGCCCTGAAACGTTGGTTGTGCGATCGACTCTCCGGTGAACAGCGTTGCTGTGGTGGCACCCTCCTTGGTTGGACAGATGGCAAGGAGCGGGCGGCGATATCCTGGTATTGGCGGTGCTTCGGTAGCGGCGGCTCAAATCGCCTTCTCGAGATCTGTTTTGATGGCAATAGGCACACCATGGTATCTTGGTGTTGGGCGAGGGTGATTCGGGTGAAAACCGAGCGCTCCGGCGCCAAAGATGGCGATGCCTTCGGGTATTGTGACCTTCTTGACGACATTGTTGCGGACCTTGCGGTCACCCTCACACGCCAGGGCTCCGGGTGAAAGCTCTTTACCGTTTCGGTTTTTCAGCGACGGGGCTTAGCATTCTCATCCTTTTTTTTCGAGAATCTAGCATTCTCATTCTCTTGGGGGGCGTCGTTGTGGAGATCACTTAACTCTCGGTTTCGTCTCGTCGTCATCGGCGGGCAAGCTCAGATCTTGAAGTCCCTTCGGCTCTAGCGTGGTGGGGCGGTCCTGATGGCTTTCTATCTGACTTACTCGTCATTGTTATCGGCCTGGTTTCTTAAGGTGGCGTAGTGTCACATCTAGTCGGTAGTCTCAGGTGCTTCCTAAGGGGTCCGACTTCTTCTGTTGTTATATTTTTATCTTTGGTCTGCTTTGCATGTGGGTTCCCTCAGAATGAGGTGTTTTGAAGGATGAGCTCCATGTAGCTCTTTTTTCAAAAAATGAATATTTGCTTTATTAAGTTTTAGAAATTTTGAAAAAATAAATAAATTTGAAACATTGAGTTAGATAGTACAAGCAGTTACCCAAAGCCTGAGCTACGTGCCACGATGCCAGTGCGAGTTTCAGTAAGCATTCAGCGGGATCCCAGAGTTGGCAGGCTACATCCGATCCAGCCCAGCGATTATTTCCGCGAACGTAACAAGTGACAGCACCCCCGTCTCAGTGAAAGTAACGCCTGAAGGTCAAAGAGGAGATAGCGCACTCGATCGGAATCGATAAGCCGCCGCCGCCGCAAGTCTGTCCATTTTCTTATAAGAAGGAAACAGAGAGGAAGAGATTCGCAATTCGCAAGGGATGACCCCACCCAATTATGCATTGAAATTCGCTGCAGAAACAGTGAAGTGGAGCACACTTGGGCTGCAGCTCTGCGTGAAGGCGACGGCGATTTTTATCTGTGCACGACGGCGATTTCCCTACTCTCGCGAACCATGCATATTTTGGCTGATGATATTAGTTCTGCGACTTGCTGGGATTGGCGTAGTATTACTGAATTCAGTGTATGGACCGACATCATTTTTTTTTTTGACTTGTGGACCGACATCATTGCTAGATATAGAAAAGGATAAGAATGTTTAATTTGAGCGTTTAAACGTGGAGTGCTCGACTTGTCCGGTCCAGAAGGAAATAGTATCTGTCCGCAGCGACCTGACGGTGACATTTCGGTCAGTTAGCATGCAATTCAAGAGCGACGTATGCGATCCAGTGTGCTTGGTCGATCCGAAGATAGCATCCGACTCATCTAATGATCAAGAGCAGCAGCCGGACACAATAATAAAAATTTAGAAGAAGGGAAGACGAAAGCACGGAAGTCGGAAGGATAAATTATGTATTTGCTGGACGACAGACGCTACCTGGTCTCGCAATGCTCCAGTTGTTTTCCGATGCAGGAGACAAAGAATAATGGCACTGTAAAACAGCAGTATAATGTTGTTCTTTTTTTTCGCGATGGGGCTGCGAGTGTAGGCTCCAGTCGTTTTCGCAATGGGGGCTGCGAGTGTAGGCTGCTAAAGACCGAGAGCGGTGATTTGGCTCCCGAGCTCCACGGAGCTCGGTATTTTTGAAAAATGGAAATTCACATTTTTGAGTTTCCAAAAATCGCAAAAAAAATCACAGGTGTAGGTAGTGTCGAGACACACACGCGTGAATTTTTTTGACTTCAAATTCGTTGTATTTTGGGCTGTGAAAAAAGACAAATTCTAATAGATTTCAAAATTTTGAATCCGGGTATGTCGATTCAGAAATTTGTCTTTTAGATCTTGCCCAGAATAAAACGAATTTGGGCTTGACATTTGGTACGCTTGTAGATCTAGGTGATATCTACACCTGGTATTTTTTTCTCGATTTTTGGAAACCAAAATGTGTGGATTGTAAAAAAATTAAAAACCGAGCTCCATGGAGCTCGGGTTCTAAAAGGACTTACCGGCTAAAGACCAGCAATTGTTCTTCCTTTTTTCATTCAGGAAGACCACTTTAGGTTGAAACACAGTGCAGACGCGGGTCAAATTAACTTGAAAACTTCCACTATTCTTGGGAGAAACTAGGAAGCTTTGCCATTGTGTTGAATCAGCTCGGAAATCATCGAGTAAAATAACTAGCGCCATGGCGGTTTATTTTCATTTCCTATACGCTCCCTCCCGACTCAACTTCAGTGACTTGATGTATCAAAATCACCGGCAGACTTAGGCCACCCATCTACTATCCGATCTTGATCCAACAGATAAGAACAACCAACTCGAAATTCCAATTGCCGAGTGTTGTGTTTGTGTCGAATATTGTGTACGTGTTGGGTTATGTTTGGACTTGAAGTTGTATTAGATGTGGATAGGTACGAGTAGTGTTCGAGTCGAACTCTTATAGCCTGAGCCTCCCATATAATGAGGGGAGCACCACACGTGTAACTCATGACAACTTGATAGCAACAGGCACGCAGGGGAGCCGGCGGCTTGTACCGGCGCCTAGGGTGGTCAGGTGTTGCGGTATCAATGGGGAGGAGCGCCCGTAGTCATGCCCCGCAGATGTAGGCGAGTTCGCCGAACTGCGTTAACAAATCTCGGTGTCGTCATCGTGCTGCGATTGCTTGGTTCTCATAGATCAATATGCGACTACGACAGTAACACCGAGAAATTTTTGAAAAACACCCAGTAAATCTGATATGTGATCTTATGCATTCTACGAAAGTTTCGTCAAATTTGGACATGTGATTTGTGAGTAACTAGCATTTTAAATTTCTCTTGAAAAATCCAGTAAATCAAAATCTATTGCGTTATGCATTTCTAGGAAAGTTTCGTTGAATTTGGACATACGGTTTGTGAGTAAACAACATCTTAAGGCTGTGTGATTTTGCTTTATGTCGTTCCTATCAGTTGAATCAAAATTGGATGGCCTAAGTCTCACGATGACTTTATACAACAAGTAACTAAAGCTTCGTTCCCTCCTAAAGGTCAGGTTACTAACTGATGTACATACAATTTAGGGTTATGGTGGTTTTTAGGTTGGAACTTGGAACCTAGAACAAATGTTGATTCAATCGGCTTGCAAACTTAGACCATATTTAGGAGTAAGAGCATCTCCACCAGCGTGCCCAATAGCGCTCCCCATAGGACTATTGTGCGCGTCGGCACTAAAACGACTCCCAGCAGCAAGCCCAATAACTCAAAAGTTACCGGCGCGCCCCAGTAGAACGTCCGGCAACCCCGCTTCACGCTTTCTTTCTAGGGAGGCAAGCGGACGCGCCGACAACCATAGCAAGTCCGCCACGTCGGATATTGACGGGGCGGGCATCACACGACAGCGATACGAACCATTTCTTTTCTTCCCCACCGTCCCTTGCGGTCTGAACTCCTCCCCTGCCTACTGAATCACCGACACCGCCACCCCCCTTGTCTACGTTGTTCCACCTACGCTAGCCTCTATGCGACTATCCCCGCTCTCCTCGTCACTCTCTCCGTCGTCTCTTCTCATTCCGGCCGCAGTATTTGGCCGCCTCTACCCCGCCTCTCCCAGAACATCCCCGCTTGCAAGGTGTTCATCGCATTGCGAAGCTCATTTTGTTGCTAAATTTGTTGCTTCGTTTTTTTCTTAACCTAACTAATTGAATATAGATTGATAGCGACGACGAGCTGGAGATGGCCAACACATTGCTCACCGCCCATTCCGCCGCAATCGCCGTGCTTGATGAGCACTTGGCGATCCCCACTTGCCTTGTTGGTTTGGTACGCCAGATCAATGCCACTCCTCGGATTGGAGGTTCAAAGACAGGGAGGAAGAAGAACAAAGATCGCAAACGGATGGAGGGTCATATGACGCTGTGCAAGACTACTTCGCCGACGATCCCACACACGGGGAGAAGGAATTTCAGCGGCGGTTTAGGATGAACAAGGAGCACTTCATGCAGGTTGTGACGGGCGTGCGAGGAGTATGATGACTACTTCAAGCTGAAGAGAGACTGCGTCGGGGTGGTTGATTTCTCTTCTATTCAGAAATGCACCGTTGCCTTGAGAATTCTTGCATATGCATGGAGCGCCGGCAGATACAATGGGCGACTATCTCCGCATGGCTGAGTCCACATATATCAAGACCATGTATCGGTTTTACAGGGCGGTGGTTGCAGTGTTTGGGCCAAAATAATCGAGACAACCAAATAAAGCTGACACTGCTAGGCTCATGGCACAAAACGTAACTAGAGGATTTACTAAATTTGTTGGAAGCATCGACTGTATGCATTGGGCATGGAAGAATTGGCCGCCTGACAAGGAATTTACAAGGGTCACGTTGGAGAGTGCAGTGTCATACGAGAAGCTATTGTTGATCCTGATTTGTAGATCTAGCCCGCTTTCTTTGGTATGGCCGGAATTCACAATGACATCAACGTACTGCAATGCTCAATGGTTTTTAACCGACTAGCTGAAGGACATGCTCCACCATGCAACTACGAGATTAATGGCCATGCGTATGACAAGGGGTACTATCTTACAGATGGCATATGCCATCTATTCAAGATGGTCTACATTTGTCAAGACCATCTCCAACCCTCTAGGTCAAAACCAATCTCATTTTGCAGCAGAACAGGAGGGTGCCAGGAAGGATGTCGGGCGAGCATTTGGTGTGCTCTAATCTCGATTTTCTATTGTCAGGTACCCTGCTCTAACTTGGTCCAAGGAGCAGATGTGGGAGGTGAAGATGACTTGTATGATCTTGCACGTGATCATCGAGAGTGAACGTATTGATCCTCCACAGCATGATAAGCACCTATACTATCATCAGGGTTGATAGAGTCAAAGGTGTCCGATTTTTCGATGAGATGATAACTATCGATTTGGGTGGCGTTGACGTTGATGATCCGACTATAAACGTGCGACGAAGTTACGCCTTAGCAATCGCTACACCAACTCCGGAAGGTTATTGACTGTGCTGTAGGCAATCGAAGAACAAGCAAGAATTGAGATGCAATCTAAATATTGCGAATATGAATGAAGTACAAATAAGTTGAAGTTCCGAAAGCGGTCTTGATCTGGCCTATTTGGCACAAACGAAGAACACGAAGTTGCAAACAGTGACTAACTTTTTTACTAAACAAAACCCGAGTCTAACCTAAACGCTGGCTTGCTATTTATATAGGACGCCTCGTCGACGGAGTCGTGCGATCGTGTATCTCGTATTCTATTTGGGCTGAATTGCCATCTTTTTTTTTGAGATTTCCAGGTCTTAGTACATCTTGTAGTATCTGAACTCACACACTACACACTCCACACACACAACACCACACACACGTCACCCGTGCGCAAGCTAGATCTAACTAGACTATACTAAGACTTGAGCCTCCGCGAGCCTAGATCTTCCGGGAAACCCTGCGGTGGTGGGCACACCACAATACCAGTGAAGAACCGCGGTGAAAATTGGCTCCGTAACTTGAAACTGGGACAGATTGATTTATGGACTCAGTCTTCTGCGTATATGCAGCCCATAGGGCCCGCCAGAAATTCGCTACAGCGCCAACACTGTTCACGTGAACAGTGTCACGCAGGTGAGACACTCGGTAAATTCACTTTCGGGGAGTCGAACTCACGAGCGGGCAGCCAACCACTGCTGGGCTTGCCAACACGCCACGCGCGCTCCTCGCTGAATTGCCATCTCATTGCCTTGTACGCACGCCATGCATAGGGGCCCCACCTCGTTGAACGTGGCCTCTTGGTTGGATGGATCGGTAGTAGCATGCATGCACTTAGACTTGTTAGCTTGCACCAATAGCACGTACTCCCTCCGTTCCATAATATAACATGTTTTAGACTTTTGCCACATACACATGCATACACATGTATTTAGACACATTTTAGTATATATGTACACTTTTTTAGTATGAATCTAGACAATATGTGTACCACCTAAAACATCTTATATTATGAAACGGAGGGAGTACGTACGATGGCCCAATGTTGCCAGGGTCTAACTTCGTCGATGATTGAATTGGTGCGCCATGCATATACCAGCCTTGTCGTCCGTCTTTGCTCGTATCGTATTTTCACACGTGGCTTGTACAAATTTTCTGAATATCTGCACGTAATAAATAAATGTGTAGTAATTTTACTCATAATATAAGAAAAATATATTTCATAATTACTACTAGAATTCACCTGGAAAATAAATCGGTGACTAATAAATTTGGTCGTATTCGAGGTAGCCATGTCCATATCATCCTCCATTTCTTGAAAAAGAGACAAGGCGTACACATGGTATATGCATATGTCATCCGTTTTAACTTCCCTCAATTGTTGCACATATGACACATTTATACAGGGGTAATTGTCATGTCTTGTGAAATATAAAGCCAAAGAATTATCACAGGAAACAAACAACATGAAATTATTGCAACTCAGTTTGCACATATAAGTGAAGTTCTTATTTGTATAATCATATTGGAAAAACTTATCATTAAACCATCCCAAAATAGGTAAAGAAAAATTCACCATATCCAAATTACAAGCTACACCATGTTTATATAAGTAAACATGTAACAAGTTATTTGGCATACCATCAATATCAACATTGGAGGTCATATCAAAATGATCAAGCATTTGCACCAAAATCTCCTTATTTAAGACAGCAAGGTCATCACATGTTATGCAAATTCTATGCACCAAAAAGTTATTGTCTACGACATATTCTCCAATTAAGTTAAATTTAAAATCCAGGGCATAGACACTATTAAACATACACAAACATCTGATTTCAGCAATCATATTTATCACAAGTGACAAAGGCATTGGTGGATCCATATAAATAGACCATAAGCAAGTATCATAAGAAATCTTAGTTGAAGAGTCATCATGCATACAATTTTATGTGATACAACCCATGCGTAAACAAATCAAAAGGCTCAATTTTATCAACGTTTATTTCATTGTGGACAATCGAATCAATGGAAGAATTAATTCCATCGCTAGGAGCACTCAAAATAGCAGGTATCTCAAGTATTTGATCACAAGGTAAATTCAAATCAGCAATGATATCCTCTGAAATAGACGATGTGACCAAATCAATGGGTAGCTCAACACATGATGTATTTAAATCAAGGCATTCAACGTTCTCATGTGGAGCTAGATGATCCGTACCTTTGTCATTACCTCTTATGCACGACTCGGATGACGTAGGCACGCTCGATGGCGATGAGTCACATGGTGAAGGTGGTGTAGTGGTCACAACAACGGAAGAGGTTGTCATAGGAGGTGCAATGGTAGCGATGGCAGGAACAAATGACCCAACTCGTGGAATATGCACCTCACAGTTGTTTGTCTTGGCGGCAACACGTCTCTTAATTTTCTGTTCAGCTTTACAAGCAAGATGAAACAAACAATGCATAGGATAACAGTTTTCATGCATTAGTAGTTCCTGAATGTCGCGGTTTAATCCGTCCCAAAACTTGTCCATAATAACATCTTCACTTTCTTCTAAACCACAATAAAACAAAGTAATTTGAAAATCATTATAGTATTCTTCCACTATGTTAATACCTTGTTTTAAATATTTCCATTTGTGAAGCATTTTTCGTGTATAGTATGAAGGGACAAATTTGCATCTCATAGCAAGTTTTAAATCTTTCCAAGTAGTGGGTATATAATCAGGATATAAATCACAATATTCATCCCACCAAATAGAAGCATAATCAGATACTTTCTTATGTTCATGAAAAAGGCTAGCAAAAATGTCATCGATTTCTAGTTCCCAGTCAAAATATAAATCCGGTCGATCAAGCAATCCATCAAATATCGGCATAGAAACTGAAGGCTCACAACATACTTTATTTTGTACCTTTCGTGGCGATCGGCGAACTTGTTGTGGTGGTGGTGATGCAGAACTCGTGTAAGCATTTGTCACATCTCCAACTATAGACATTGCCCAAGAACTTCGAACTCCAGAACCTGCCATGATTAGTAGAAAACATGAAACAAATCACAAAAGTATATGTTCCTATCACTACTAGAATGTGATGGCAAATCGCTAACAGGTGGTGACCGGTAAACAGCAGTGTCAAATAACTCCGAAGATTGAATATAGCGATTGCCAGGTGAACGTAGATCACACGGTGTAGAAATATGTGGAGCTGTAGGTAGGCTTAATATATTTGGAGAAAAATAGCACAACCACGTTAGTCAATGTAAAGCTGAAATCCGTTCAAAGTTGTCAAGTGATGGTACTAGGCTAAACCGTACTAGAGACGCGAACTGATGACCCACAAGTATAGGGGATCGCAACAGTCTTCGAGGGAAGTAAAACCTAATTTATTGATTCGACACAAGGGGAGCCAAAGAATACTTGAGAGCCTTAACAGCGGAGTTGTCAATTCAGCTGCACCTGCGAATAGTCTTGCTCGACACAGATTATCAGTAGCAACAGTTTTATAGCAGTAGTAGCGCTGAAATAATAGCAGCAGTAAATAGAGACAGCAGTAGTGATTGCAGTAAACAGTAGGATTAAAACACTGTAGGCATAGGGATGGATGAACGGGCGCTGCATCGATAAGATAGCTCATATAATAATCAAGACATAGGCATTGCAGATAATAATGATAAAGCATCCAAGTACTAAGTAAACATAGGCATGTGTTCCGTATATAGTCGTGCGTGCTCGCAATGAGAAACTTGTACAACATCTTCTGTCCTACCAGCCGGTGGCAGCCGAGCCTCAAGGGAATCTACTGGTAATTAAGTTACTCCTTTTAATAAAGTACCGGAGCAAAGCATTAACACGCTGTGAACACATGTGATCCTCACATCGCAGCCATTCCCCTCGGCTGTCCCAATTATTGTCACTTTGGGACCTCGGGTTCCGGACAACAATATGTGTATACAACTTGCAGGTATGATCAATAAACAGTGCATATCATTATGAAACAATAACATGTTCAGATCTGAAATCATGGCACTCGGCCCCTAGTGACAAGCATTAAGCTCAACAAGTTGCAACAATATCAATAAGTACTAACAATGGATACTAGGCACCATGCCCTAATGATCTTATAACTTATTACATGAACAATCTCATCCAATCCCTACCATCCCCCTCAGCCTACAGCAGGGAATTACTCACACATGGATGGGGGAAACATGGATGGTCGATGGAGAAGCGTCGGTGATGATGATGGCGATGATCTCCTCCAATTCCCCATCCCGGCGGAGTGCCAGAACGGAGTTTCTGGTCCCCGAAATAGGTTTCGCGATGGCGGTTTCTGGATGAAGTGGACGACCCCCTCGCGTTTTAGGTCAGAGAGGGTTATGTAGTCGAAAGGGGGGCTCGGGAGGTGTCCGAGTCGCCCTCCTCATAGGCTGGCACGGCAGGCCCCTTGGCCGCGCCACCTGGTGGTCTGGGCCACTCGTGGCCCATCTCGGCCTCCCCTTCTGGCTCCGTGAGTCTTCTGGTAAAATAGGAGGCTTGCAATCTTTTCTGGTGTTTTTCCCGAAAGTTGACTTTCTGCACAAAAACAAGACACCAAGGCAATTCTGCTGAAAACAGCGTTAGTCCGCATTAGTTGTATTCAAAACACACAAGTTAGAGGTAAAACAATAGCAAAAGTGTTCGGAAAAGTAGATACGTTTTGGACGTATCACGAACCTAAAACACGGATGAAATCACGAATTTCCAGAAAACAATATATGAGATAGATCATAAAACAATATGTTGATGATGTCCGATGGAAATAAACTGATAGAACGGCGAGGTGCAGTAAGAGGACTCAGATCGGCGGATCAAGCAAATACCTCCAAATATTTCAACGTATTTTTTATCAAATCTGGCCGTTATCACGAACTAATGACGGATCTGGCCGTTTCTGGAAACTATTTCCAAATCTGGCCCCTCGGGGTCGGCGCCACGTTATGTGGAGCCGAAGTTGTTCATGTCGACGCCAATCTAACCTGGAGCCGAAGTTGTTCATGTAGGTCGGCTCCATGTAACATGGAGCCGACATTGCCACGTCGGATTTTGATTGGCGCCGACATGAACAACTTCGACTCCACGTAACGTGGCGCCGACTCGAGGGGCCAAATTTGGAAATAGTTTACAGGAACGGCCAGATCCATCATTAGTTCGTGATAACGGCAGATTTGGCAAAAAATACTATTTCAACACGTCCAGCGAGTATCCCTCTAGAATTTAATGCAGGCGTGATTAGCAGCCAGCACTAACAATTTTTTTTTCAAGGGAACACCCAAAAATCTGATTCCTCTCCAAAACTGACCGGCCACTTTTTTTTCTTTTTTTTGTGTGTGGCCGATCGAGACTTCCAAAGCCTTGCGTGCTTTGCAGATAACCAAACCGAGCCAAGAAATCTGGTGTTTCCGTGATATCCTCAAAGATATTGATACGAATCTGACTTTCCCAAGAAAACTGATCCGCCAAATTTTTTTTCCGTATCTGGCCGATCGAAACTGTCCAACAAAATAGATACGTGCGTGCGCGAAACCGGACGCGGCTTGCCTGCGGCCTCCCCATGCGACCATCCGTGCGGCCGTGTACGTGGCGTCAATCCGACGCTTCCCTTTATTTCCCGTCCCCTAGCGTGATTTCTGTTGCGATTTTCTTTGGAGGGAATACAGGGAAGTACGGTGCAGAATCGGTTATACTAGGTGGCTTCCCTCAATCGCCGGTGGCCGGCTTGCCGCCATGATCTCGTGCTCAATGTCTTGATCCGTTCGGTGCTTTACCTACTGCGGGGACTCCAGGAAGCTTGGCCTGCAGGGAGGCTGCCGTTGCCGGACGGAGACATCGCCGTCGGAGGCAGCTAATTCAAGTCCCGTCCTCTTCCGTGCAGAGCTCCTCGCCGATTTGGTACTCAGCCTGCTCGTCGCCACGATGCTCCTCGTCCATGTGGACATCTGCTTCGACGATGTTCTTCATGGTAGCTGCCTCCGTCGGGCGTCGGTGAAGAAAAGGCCTAGGAAACTAGCAACAAGCTGGCCAGAATCGCATGCAGGCGATGGAGTTCGGCGAGGAAGCACAAGTTTGGGACCCATCCGGCCGGCCGGCGTGCGCTTCCAACTCAGTTGCCTCCGGCCGGCGTGCGCGCGTCGTCCAACTCCCAATCCGTGGAGCCAATTCCGCAACAGAGCCGAGCCATCCGGCCGGCCGATCGGTGACCGAAGTACCGAACTGAGACCTAAAACGTAACTGAGACACTGGGAAGCCTTCCTCTGCCTCGGGGAACCTCGGTGGCGGTCTGGCAGACGGTGTGGTCATGTCGCCGGCGTACGACGACACGGCTATAGGAGCACGAGGAGTACTGTTTCCAACTGCAAAATACGAACGAGATGCTTAATTAGCGGAAGCACTGGATGGACGCCACGTACACGGCCGCACGGATGGTCGCATGGGGAGGCCGCAGGCAAGCCGCGTCCCGTGAAACCAGCAACAAATCTGGCCTTCCCGGCGAAGCAAGGAAAGGAATAATTTCCACGAAAATCGTATCTTTACTTTCCTCTTTATTTTTTCTAAACCGAACAAGCCAAACACAGGATATGTACTGTCCGATTTCTTAACAACGTGCGATTTCCAAACACAGGCGGAGTGGTGCGGAGACTTGCGATGGCGGAGGATGTATAACAAGAAAAACAACGATGATGGAACGGTGGTGAACGAGGTGATGGCAACAATACGTGTGACGGAAGATGAATACGAAGCGATGTGGAAAACAGCAATGGTAGTATATGGAGATGAAAGACGCGACAAAACGTGACTAGAACTCGAAACTCTAAAGGACTAAGAATAAAACCAGCAACTCGACACACGATGCAACGAAAATTCAACAAAACAAAACTAAGTGATTAAGCAAAAAGGTTAAGATTGTTCTTGGGATAAGAATGAACTAATCTAAATATTTTTGTATGGATTTTTCGTGGATTATAGGTATGAAAAACAATCTAAACTAGGGATAAATTTTCTCACCAAGTAACCTGAAATCTGATACCACTTGATAGAGACAAAGGTGTCCGATCTTTTGATGAGATGATAACTATCGATTTGGGTGGCGTTGACGTTGACGATCTGACCACAAACATGTGACGACGTTGCGCCTTAGCAATCGCTACACCAACTCCGAGAGGTTATTGACAACGTTGTAGCACAGTCGACCCAACCATTAGGGTCCAATTCCTGCAGACAATCGAAGAACAAGTAAGAATTGAGATGCAATCTAAATATTACGAATATGAATGAAGTACAAATAAGTTGAGGTTCCAAAAGCGGTCTTGATCTGGCCAATATTTGGCACAAACAAAGAACACGAAGTTGCAAATAGTGGCTAACTTTTTGACTAAACAAAACCTGAGCCTAACCTAAACGCTGGCTTGCTATTTATATAGGACGCCTCGTCGACTGAGTCGTGCGATCGTGTATCTCGTATTCTATTTGGGCTGAATTGCCATCTCATTGCCTTGTACGCACGTCATGCATATGAGCCCCACCTCGTTGAACGTGGCCTCTTGGTTGGATGGATCGGTAGTAGCATGCATGCACTTAGACTTGTTAGCTTGCACCAATAGCATCGTACTCCCTCCGTAATATAAGATGTTTTAGACTTTTGTTACATACACATGCATACACATGTATTTGGACACATTTTAGTATATATGTGCACTCTTTTTAGTATGAATCTACACAATATGTGTACCACCTAAAACATCTTATATTGTGAAACGGAGTGAGTACGTACGATAGCCCAATGTTGCCAGGGTCTAACTTCGTCGATGATTGAATTGGTGCGCCATGCATATACCAGCCTTGTCGTCCGTCTTTGCTCGTATCGCATTTTCACACGTGGCTTGTACAAATCTTCTGAATATCTGCACGTAATAAATAAATGCGTAGTAATTTTGCTCATAATATAAGAAAAATATATTTCGTAATTACTACTAGAATTCACCTGGAAAATAAATCCGTGACTAATAAATTTGGTCGTATCCGAGGTAGCCATGTCCATATCAAGGGTCCTCTTGCTCAGGTTGATCATGATTTGCCTGGAAAGTTTGGCACTTTTCTCGCAATGATCGCTGAAATCCGAGACGGTGGAACTCACGACCAATTGCAAAATGATCTAGTTGTGCATCTGTGTGTACTCAAATGACAAGCAGTCTGCCCTCCTAATTGAGTGTGTAATTTATTTTAATTTGAATAATCGTATGAATTATTTTATTTTATTTTATGAACAATTTTATGTGTTAAAAACTATGTGATATGATTTTATTCTAGACATTTTAGATTGAATTATCTTTATTTGAAAGAAAACTGATTTAAATTAGGCCGGCAACGTGTGCTGGCACTCCCAATAGCAATTGTCTTTATTGGGCGCGCCGGTGGAGATGCTCTAACCAGGAAGCTGTGTTGGTTCTCCCTGATTTCAGATAAAAAAAGGACCTGCATTGGCGAAAGCAATTAGTTTAGAAGGAAGATGAAGACCTGAGGGTAGATTACCTTCTCTAGGCGGGAAAAGGGCACCGAAATGCGCTTTTTTTTTCTGGCCTTGGCTACTAAGAGAGCTATGGAGCCTCAAAGTTTTGAGATCTTTAAAAAAGTGGATTAATCGGATGAGGACAAACAGAGCAGATATCAAAACCTATGTTATCTCATTTTCAGGGACTCGAGCAAGGGATATCTAAGCAGCTCGCGTGGTTCACCGGTTCCACCAAAAACTCTCCAGTATTATGCTGGGAGAAGAGGTTAATAACAGATGCTTTTCTGCTGGAGAAACCAATAGCAGGTATTCAATGAAGTGGCTGGGAATTCGCAGCTACTGTATTGTTACAGACACTCTTGGTCAGACAATTATACTCCCTCAAATAATTCAAGTGCAAATAAGGCATCGGTACAACATGATGCATATTATCTCGTTCAGTACTTGAACTGCAAGATATTTCATTTCTGAACATGTACTCCGTGTTACAGGCTCTACATATGTTTCAAGTCTCAGACAGCAAAAAAACTCGACTAGAAATTTTGCAGAAAAGAACATTACATTACATAAACTTTAAAGCGACCAGCTCTAGCGGGATCATAGCTTAACCTCGACATCCACACCGGCTGGGAGCTGGAGCTGCATCAATGAATCAATCGTCTGGGCTGTCGGGTACATGATATCAATCAGCCGCTGGTGTGTCCGGATCTCGAAATGGAACCTCGAATCTTTGTGTACATGGGGAGATTGGAGCACACAATATATTTTCTTCTTGGTTGGCAGGGGAACAGGACCCATGGTCTTTGCATTAGTTGTTTTTGCAGCTTCGATGATCTGCTTGCAGGAGTCCTCGATCAATGGCACCCAGTAAGACCTCAGCTTGATTCTGATCTTCTGCTTGGGTGCCAGCTGCAAACATAAAATATTGATACCAAACTGTGTTAGTTCTACAGAGAACAGCAACTTCTGCAGGTAACCCGAACAAAGAGAAACCAAATAAAAAATATGCAGTTGACTAAGGTACGATGGGATAAAGTTAGTAATGCCAGAAGCATGGCCACTTACCACTTTGAACTTCTGCAGGTAACCCGATGAAATAGAAACACAAAATCAAAATATGCAGCTGACTAGGGTATGATGGGAATAGAGTTAATAGTGCCAGAAGCATAGACACTTAACACTTGCGACTAAATTTGATAGGGCAATATTGTAGCATGGTGGAAGAAATTGATGAACACAGCCGTTTCTTTACTAAAATCAATCCAGTCACAAAAATATTGGGACAAAACATGCATCCTCATGGTTACATTTGTTTCTACATCCTTCTTTCACCCAGATCTAACAAATTTCACTACAATGTTAGACAACTCAAGCTGATGAGATGCATATCCATGATCAGCTCCTTCAATAATATGCAATTCATGGTTGCTTATATATTTATGGAATTCCATAGCATCCTCCAATGGGACAACATTATCATCTGAACCGTGAACTGTCAACACTCTGCAACTAGGGTCAATAGACATGCATGCACTTTGCATATCTATCTTAAGATGATCCATTAGACTTTCTTTTGTTACACGGTAGATGGTGTTGGAAGCTAAATCACTTAGCTCCCTTCCAATGAGGTTGTGCTTCACACACACGCACACACACTAACACATATGCATATATGACAGACCACATATATGCTCTATATATCATATATATGCTTGAGGCTACATCTTGACTTACAAGCTTCTTAAACTTTTTACACCACTTTACATGGGAGCGGTGGTACCCCTATTTATACTTGTACATGACCCTTAAGGTTGTTGCCATGTGACATAATCCAAAGCCTACACCATACTTCTAAAGTACTCTACAACTCTAGATATTTTATACTATTACTAAATATCTTACTCTAGAACATTCCTAATTCTAGAGTTCTCCTACATACCATGAATACTTCATGATTAATCTAGAAACTTCATGCATATAGATATGACAAGATTACTTCTAACAATCTCCCCCTTAATCTTGTCATATCGACTAGATCCTGTGTGACAGCATCACACCGCCTCATGTCTTGCAACGACATCGCACCGTGCTTGTCAGCCTCACGCTGACTCCATATAAGATGGCATCACACCACCGATTCGGTTTCACACCGAGCTTCCATGCGCCTGTGGCATCACACCACAGTCGTCGGCCCCACACCGACTTTTCTACTTGACGATGGCATCACACCAGCGTCGTTGGCTTCACACCAACCTTTCCATAGACTATGGCATCACACCATAGTGGTCGGCCTCACACCGACGACCTCTATAACGATGGTATCACACCACCGCACGTGTACAGTCTCCAACAGTATCACACCGTTGGGCATGATGACGATGGAATCACACCACCATCGACGGGCCAGCGGAATCGCACTGCTGCCCCTCGTAATGGCATCACATTGCTCTGTTGGCTTCGCACCAACTCCACATGATGACGATGGCATCACACCCTCGTCTTCTCTTGGCAGCATCACACCGCCTTCTCCTCCTAGCGGCATCGCGCTACAACAAGCAGCTAGCGGCATCGCACCGCCAACAACCTCTATCTCACGCCGTTGTCCTCCACATCGCATGGAGTCTACCGCCGCCACCCTCAGATCTTGAGGCTCTGATGCCAATTGTTGGAAGCTAAATCACTTAGCTCCCTTCCAATGAGGTTGTGCTTCACACACACGCACACACACTAACACATATGCATATATGACAGACCACATATATGCTCTATATATCATATATATGCTTGAGGCTACATCTTGACTTACAAGCTTCTTAAACTTTTTACACCACTTTACATGGGAGGGGTGGTACCCCTATTTATACTTGTACATGACCCTTAAGGTTGTTGCCATGTGACATAATCCAAAGCCTACACCATACTTCTAGAGTACTCTACAACTCTAGATATTTTATACTATTACTAAATATCTTACTCTAGAACATTCCTAATTCTAGAGTTCTCCTACATACCATGAATACTTCATGATTAATCTAGAAACTTCATGCATATAGATATGACAAGATTACTTCTAACAGATGGGACGTCTTTTTTTCAGTCCCACGTCAATGAAACCATGTTCATTTATCCTTTCCATGTAATCATTGCCAAGGCGATCTGCAATTCCACGCTTCAGGTCAAATCTTCCAGACATGTTGATGATATTAGATACATCTTGATACATGGATGCATAGATGACGACCACATCTCCTCCCTTACTGTGGCCAGCAATAGCACGGGTATCACGCTCTTGATCCTTAAAATGCTGGACTATATCATGCAAATCATCCACTTCTTTGTAGTAGTTGCCATACTGAAATGTACCTTCACTCTTTCCATTGCCAGAAAAGTCAAAACGAAATACACTAATCTTCTCTGACGTTAATGCATCGGTAAGACCCATTATGGTTCTACTTTCCTTTTTTTTTTTTTTTTTTTGCGGTTATGGTTCTACTTTCCTTTGATGACCTAAATCCATGGCATAACACTACGATGTCCTTAGATCCAGCTTCGTGCAAAACACCAACCAGTTTCTCTCCACATCTGTTTGTTATCACCATTTTCTCTTGGGACACATTGAAGGAATCACTGGAGGAGTGGATCTGTGCACATGGCCTCGGAACAGTTTGTTTTCCAGCAGTAGCACCAAACAGTAACTGCAGACAGACATGCACGATGGACATGCTTAACAGACGACAAACGTCAAGCAAGAAAGGAAAACATACAATGTTAGGGGGTAATCAGTGGAGATTACTATCATATCTAGTAATAACCTACTGTAACACAAACTCTACTTGTCCAACACCAATAGTATTGGAGGTCAGAACACATAAAAAGGAGTTTCCATGAAAGATGAGCAAATATGCATACTACAAAAAGGGTTAGTCAGTTTTGGTGAAAACCTGCCTTTTCTCAGCGCACAAACCTAGCAAATCAGACCTACAGACAAAGATGTAAAAGAAGTTCCCAACAACAACGAAAAAACAACAAAAGCTAATACCAGGAAGAATGATGCACATATACTGTTATAAATCTTTGCGTATATGCACGAAAATTGGCTGAACGGCAGAAGGTGACAGAAGAATGGGAAACCATTTGACAATTGAAGGCAGTTGATTAGAGAAAATTCAGTAGACTATCGACAAGGAGAAACCTACAAGACTGAGGACCGGGTGTTAGCAAAGATCCAGGAGAGAATGAGGCGATGATCAGATACAGTTAACAATTTTCATCCAGGGACCATTTTAGCATCCAGTTGAACTTGGAAAACTTGACCATTGCTGACCTTGAAACAACCAATATTCTTGGCCATGTATAACTTTGATATCATCCTCACTCAGTTGAAAAGGAAGGACTTCAAGATAGACATCACCACATTTCATGTACAACCTCTAGAAAGAGTGATGGCATGTGGTAACTTAACATGACCCATTCACAACGAAACACTTAGGACTTCATGCTATCTAAGACGACACACTCACACCAGCAATATTTTCTTAGGAGTGTAAGTCAAATGCTTGTCTATGTAAATGCAGCCATCATTTTTCAAACCAGTAATCCATGACGAACTTTACCCCAAATGTTGGGACTAGTCACTATGCTCAGTACTGCTACGTTGTATCATTTTCTCACTCAGCGTACCATCATTCCCATTTCATTTGTTATATGGTTATTATGTGAAAAGGGATGCAGCAACGAATAATAAGCTGAGGCAATATGCTAAACAATGAAATAGTGCAATGCAATCGCGTCAAT
Source organism: Poa pratensis (assembly GCA_947311845.1). Taxonomy (NCBI): domain Eukaryota; kingdom Viridiplantae; phylum Streptophyta; class Magnoliopsida; order Poales; family Poaceae; genus Poa; species Poa pratensis. The sequence goes on from CAMZMU010000073.1 coordinate 16,215,881, forward strand.
GAGAGTAGTACTGGAATGGAAAACATTTGCCACCATGACCAGGACAATTTTAGGTTGTGGATAAGGTACCTGCCCCCCATCATCCCCAATCGACGACGGCATCGGGATTCCACTTCCCTCTCCAACCTGAAACCACAGGCGCACAAGTTATAATCACCGGATGACAAAGCCTCCGTGCAGTCACACGCCACGAATGGGAACACTGTCTACAATGCAAGTTACAAGTTCAGCAACACATATACGGGGAAGCACGTACCGGTGGCGTGTCGGAAGGCAGGTCCTCAAAAGCGATGGTATCGGCGGGCGGGGAGGCGGCCGCGGCGGCGCGGGAGCGCAGTGGGGGCGCGCGGAGGGAGGAGGGGAAAGAGAGGGCGGTGGGGCTGGCGGTGGAGCGGTGGAGGAAGAGGAGTGGGAGCGTGGAGGTGGAGGTGGAGACGGCCATGTCGACGGGGAGGGGGTGAGGGTGGTGGGAGGGAGAGCGGCGAGGAGCAGGTCCGGGAGGCGCTGGGTTTTTTTTTTTTGAGAGACGGGAGGCGCTGGTTTTGTGAAGGCCTCTGCTGCGCTATCTCTGCGTATTATCCAGTCCGGGGCGCCTTTTGCGTTTGGGTCCTCCATGTTTGTTGAATTGTGATCTGGACTGCAACTGTTTTTTGTTTTTTTTTTAAGGGGACTGCAACTGTTCTTCGTACACAAACGGTTGCCCTCGTTGGTTGCTCCAAATCGATGTGGCCAGAAGAGACTCCAGATCTTCTTTGTTTCTTTGTCACGGTAGATCATGAGATTATATACACGCTAAACTATCCGACCTGATAACCAATACCAATTCTACTCGGACACAAGTCGTGCTTATGTCTAACAGACCTGACTTATTTTTCCTTTTTAACTGCGCTTCATGTTTCTGGCAAAAACTAAGATGATTTTTCTCCTGTATTCACTGCTTGGAACTCAAATGTTTCACCATCATTTGAACTCAGAATTTTTGCAGTAAAGGATCAGCTTCTGCAAGATACAGCAAAAATTTCCGTTTCCAGCCCCCTTAAATCCACTATTATGATTACATACATAATAATTTCCTGTCTACAGCATATACTGACAGATGGGCGTAAATTTCAGACTATTTTGTATAGATTGTGCAAAGGCAATGATAAAATTGAAAGGCATGGTCATTTAATCACACAAAACGTTATATTATCAACTTAACTAATTCGGAAGCAACATGCGACATTATGGGGTAAAATTTCACATCGTCTGTCTACAAGATGCATTGGAAAGACATGTTGTCAAATCAATCTCAACTAGAGATGATAAACATCTATATTTGCAGAGCTGATCTCTTCTAATTACAGAGCTGATCCCTCAGTCTGCACCTTGGTGGTCAGAATCAAAGAGGAGACAGCCCTTTGGGCCCAGGCCGGTGCCATTGGTCTGAGGGTAGCACTGTCGGCGACCTAGGACGTACACTAAGATCCCCATCATCATGTTGCAACTTGCCTCCTAGGAGGATTGTAAGCCCAAACCCTATCTTTTCAACGGAATGAAACACAAAGGTCCTTTGCGTTTTCTCGAAACAATCTCTTCTAATTTCATCGCGGCAACCTTCACTTACCCTCTTTATCACGGCCATCGCCACTATCCCCAGCACTCCTTTTCCCACGCCCAGACAGAAGGTCCATGCCCAAGCCCAACTGCATCTCACGACCCCTAGGATACGATGAACCAGCTGCTGGTGCCGGTTGCTTAAGCTGCCATGGTACAGGCTGCCTACTGGGAGGGGATGGAAGCACCTTCGGTTCAGTCGACCAACGATCAGCAAAAGGTACCCTCATTGTTACATCCGCCTTTCAGAATCCATTGGACATGATTCCTCGTTAAGGTTGAACCCACGAACGCTAGTTTCCATATTGTCACGATCCGAGTTTGGAGATGCTGAAAATGGAACATTCGCTGCCAGGATGCCTGGTTCAAGTCATGGGCCTCGAGTATCACAGGAGGTCGACCAAGTAGGCCGGCTTTCTTTCTTCCTCCTCTTTCACAATTACCATGTGGTCAGATTCTGCAGCTTCAGAGCTTTTTTGCTTAATACTATCCAACATCTTATCCTGATAAAGATCTTTACCACTCGACGAGCGTGCTGAATATATGTTTGTCATTGGGAAAGCTTTCTCTGGTGGTGTGGCGGGTGTGTAGTTCTGGGGTAGCAGGTCATCCCAATTCTCCAGGAGTTCTTTATACACTTTACGAAGAGTGACCTCTGTAAGGCCTGTTACCTTACAGATCTCTGCTTGAGTCTTCCGCTTGTCTTCAAGCTGACATGCAAGGTAGATAGCAGCAGCAGATATGCTTATGGGGTTCCGCCGGGTACAGAAGCATTTATTAACAACTACCTCACCAATGTGGGCTGCAAGTTCCTGAGGAAACATAATGTGATATGTTAAAACCAGGGCATATTATTTTCCATAACGTTTCAGGTTTTAAGCTCGTCTCATACCTGAGCTGATTTATTGAGCTGGAGGAGGTTACAAAACCGAGGCATGTGAACTGCTATTGAATTGCTGTTAAGAGGTTGGCTCAGTTTCAGAGCTTCGCCAAGTATTTTGATGTATTTTCCAATCTCTTTCTGAGGAAGATTGCTAGCGGTAGAGATTTCCTGGATGTGCAGTAAATGGAAGACGAATTAGTGCTAATGAAAATTAGCAATAACCAAAAGGGAGCATATATTTTTAAGGCTAAGAAATTCTATTTTAAGTCGACGATCCTAAGGGTCGTTCATTCTCCAACGGAATCAAGTAGTTGCACATTTATAAATTACACGCAACTTTCGATTTTAAGAAGCTGCACAGAACTTTTTGTGCAACTTTAAAGCTTTGTAATGCAATTTAGTCGACTTAGAAATAGCAAATCTGTAACAAAAATGCCAGAACCAGGTATTTACATTTATACAACACAGCTTTCCATGCTCAACAGCTGAGCGGCACTAGGTTCAGTCCTTGGCCAATGAAGCATGACTAATGTGTTTCGTCAGGTACAGTACAATCAAGGTATTTGCAACATACTTAAGTTCAAGGTTATAAAAAGCACGCTTAGGCACAGCATAAGCTATCTTAGGCGTGAGCAGAGGCAAAACGCCTAGCTTATACGTGCGCTTAGCGCTTTAATCCTTTAGAAAAGGGAAAAGCGAAGGCAAAAGGCTCAATAGTGCCTAGCGCTTAATACAACCTTGGTTAAGTTAAGCGTAATCTATAATATCAATACAAGTTCACATAACTATGGTAATTCAAAGCCATATAATTATATAATTAAAAAAAGAAGTACATGTATGTTCAACACAACACGGTAAGATACTCCATAAATAGCGATACTAAGTAGAGTGCAGTAAATTGATATGGGAACTTTCGGACCTTAATCAGTTTACTGGAAAGCAGCATATCACTGCCAGATAGTGAGATCATCTATTGAGTTGCTTGGTATCTAAAGATTCTGAAGTACTAACTAACTATTCATAATCCGTGAAGAAATTCCCACATCTGAAGCAACCGAAATTACATTGTGGAAATCCCCCTTTTTTACAACCTAGAATTCCTGGTTAGTTCTAAACCTTGGTTGCTTGGCAATTGGAAGTACTGCTGATTAGTAGAACTGACGAACAAAATCCCCAATTATGAAGCAAACAAATCTTGAATAAAATAACGTAAATCTCCCTTATTTTCAGAGCCTACAATTTGCCTCGTAGTCCTAAATCCTGATTGCTTAGAGAAACACATAAGCCTATCTATATCTGCAGGGGGCATTTCGATAAAGAAGTGGCGAACATGAGCGCAACACAGACCTGCAGGGTCCTGGGCTCCCGTGCCTCGCGGATGGCCTGGACGAGCGCGGCGGTAGCCAGCGCCTCGACGCTGCGATTCCTGAGGCAGGTGGCGGTGGAGCACTCCTTGAAGAGCTCGAAGGCGTGGTCGGCGATGTCCCGGTCGAGCCTCAGTATGGACGCAACGTCCACGATCTGGAGGTAGGCGCGGAGGCTCTCGACGGAGACCATGGGCCCAGCGGGGTCCGGGGTCGAGGAGGCGGGGGAGTCGACGGCGAGCGCGCGCTCGAGCTCGGCGAGCTGGCCGGAGAAGGCGGAGGCGGAGCGGGCGAGGACCGGGTGGCGCTCGAGGGAGAAGGCCGAGAAGGCGGAGACGAAGCCGGCGGGGAGGAAGGGGTCGTCGTCGTCGGAAGAGGAGGGCGCGGGCGGGAGGAGGCGAGGTCGGGGGTGACGAGGGGGAGCGGGTGGATGGAGGGGAGGAGGGGGAAGAAGGGGTGGTGTGGAGGTGGCGCTCGAGGACGAGGCGGGCGCAGGAGGAGCACTCGGAGACGGCGCGGGAGAGCGGCGGCTGCGTGGTGGCGCACCGCGCCGGCCGGACGAGCGGCAGTAGGGGCACGGCGACATGGCGGCGCGTGTGCGGAGGCGAGCTTTGGGTTCGGGTAGCTGCTGGGCTCTTGGCCTTTGGGGGTGGCTGACCTCACGCGACGACCCCGTCTCGCGTCACTCGCACACGACTACGGCGAGCTCCAGCCAGGTCGACTCCAGCTTGAGTGGCTCACTGGCTGTGTTCGTCTTTTTACCACTGTTTGGTTTACTTTTTTCCGAGCTTATCTAGACTTGTTACACGTCTAGATACATCTGCGTGTAGATAAATAAAATTTATCTAATTTAGAACGGATGGAGTAGCTTTTTGTTATGCTCAGTTTTTTTAATCTGTTTTAGAATTCCTAGTTTTCTGTCTCTTTTTTTCCCAGAGAAAACTTGAAGGGTGCCTGACTATTTAGAACCCTCTGAGTAAGCTATCATTTAAAAGCATATTCTTTTTCAATTCCATTCCATTCAATTGCATCACATAATAGTAAATTTAATAGGACCGTAATTGCCTTACAAAATGGACCATTAGTCACAAACAACACATAGAGTAGAAAAGCTATCAATTATTCAATTTAACATGTACTCCCTCGGTTCCAAATTATAAGATGTCTTAGATATTTAATATGGTGTACATACGGACATAAATGAGTGACATCCGAATCAGAAAAAAGTTATAACATCTTATATTCTGGGACGGAGGTAGTAGATAAGAAAAGAACATGTGAAACAAAGTATACAGGAGTCGAGAAACGAGAAGGAAATGACTAATCCCCAGCAGGTGACCATCTCGCCCCCGACCCCTTTTTCCTCTCGCGACCCGCGCCGCCCCCGTGGCGGCCGGGCCGCGCCGCCTCCCTCCATCTCCTAGTCCTCTCCCTCCTCCCTCCCTCCGCCGTTCCACAACACCCAAAGCTCCTAGTCCACTCACACCTTTTATTCTTAGAACAAAAAATAGATATGTTTACCTAGGTATACCATTTATTTTTCCGATATGTTCCACAACACCCAAATTTCCTGTGACGCATTCCAAAGAATATGTCTTAGTTCAAGTTTATCGCCTGAATGAGGTGTCATTGCAGGTGATCCGTCATTGTGAGGAATTATGATATTTCTCATCCTTAAAGTTTACGGTGATGAGCGATAGAGGAAACAAACCATTTCCAGTCCACGGTCTCGGTTTCAGACACAACAGCTGTACGCTTTGCGTTCCCGTCCGCACCTATGTTTTGCTCTCTGTGTTGGTTGGTTGCCTTATCCGCTATTGCTTTGCATAGGTTAATGGTAAAAGCCAATAAATTCTACCCTTACTGTTTATTCCCGTATGTGTGTAACTCCAACCTCACCTATCTGACTGTCTACCCCAGAAAACTACTGTATGTAAAATCTAATTTATGGATCTGTGTTATTTTTCAGTCTGGGGCTTGCAGTAGCTGCTCATATTCTCATGTTTCGTCTAAATTTTACATTCTGACTGATATTTGCTTGACTGCTGTTTGTTCTACTGTAAAACGTTCTAAACTACTGTCGACACAAGCTCATTTGTTAAAAGATCCATAGCCCTGAGGATTACCAGATACAAGAGTAACCAGATCAATCTGCTTGCCGTTGATTTTTATAAGAGTACGTTGTATTTTTTATAGAAGGCAGCAGTTGAAGTTTTGAGTACTCCACACCAAGGTTGTTGGTTGTGGAAAAAAAATATTTATGATGAATACTTACCAATCGATTAGAAGTCTGAACGATGGGTGGTGCCCAGGGGCGGAGCTACAACAAAGTCAGGGGGGCCGCCGCCCCCCAGCCCAAGAAGATCTCTATAGAAATTAGCTACTGTTTGGCCCATTTGAACAGAAAATCGTCAGCTTTTGGCCTTTTTGCCCCCCCCCAGTCTGGCCCAATCTGCATTTGAAGCCCATCTGCCCCCCCAGGCACTTGGGCCAAGCTCCGCCACTGGTGGTGCCTACTTTACAAATCGAAAACTCTAATGGGTGTAAGGTGTAAAGTGTATGTATGAAACAACTTTGTGTTTTGCTCTTATAAATTATAATCCCACTACTATGTAGACTCTATCGTGTCATATTAAGAATGTTTGTCATAGCGTTTTACAAATCAAAATCCAGTGTCAACGGCGGGTGGCACGCGGCAAGCCGCGCCAGGGGATCTAGTATATGATTATATACCATAGGTGTAGCTCACATGAAGCATAGGGCGTGTTTGGTTGCTAGCATGGAAATTCGGCCTTTTGCATCCGTGGCCCTGGCGGGCCTGGATCTGGAAAAACGTGGCGTGAGCCATGTTGTGCAGCCCATTTGCCTCGGTGCAAATTTTAAGCACGCGCTGTTTGGATGCAGTTTTTATTTCACAGCTGCAAACGCATGGTGTTTGGTTGCTAAACGTTGCTACTTCCAGTCACCACTTCTCACTAGTGGTGACCTTACCACGAGTCGAAGTTCATCAGTGCACTCCTAGCTACTAGCAAATGGGTATTCGTCACGACATCATAGTTAACCTAGCTACTAGCAAATGGCTAGTTCATAAGGACAAAGTTCACCTTCACCTTCACAGTCACCTTCTTCACCTTCTTCTTCTTCTTCTTCTTCTTCTTCTTCTTCTTCTTCTTCTTCTTCTTCTTCAGATTTTGGTGTCACCTCTAGCGTTCCACATTGCGTCAGCCCACTCCTGCCTCTTGCTCTTCCAAGCTTCGTGGTCGTTTGCGTCGACGCCATGGCCAAGATCATCATTGGTATCAGGTGTAACATCCTCCTCGTCCGGGAAGTACCCATCAATACCCCAACCTAAGATCCAGTTATGAAGAATGCAGCATGCAAGAACCAGATTAACTTGGGTGGGGAACGGGTGGAATGGTTTCTGATCCAGGATCTTGAATCTGTTCTTCAGAGCAGCAAATACCCTCTCAACTGTAACCCTAAGGCTTGAGTGTCGCAGATTGAACAATTCCTTCGCATCCTTAGGGTAGTTCCTTGAAGAGAACTCGTTGAGGTGATACCTGATACCCCTGAATGGTGGAAGAACACCTGGGCGATAAGCATATCCTGCATCTCCAAGGTAGAACTTGCCATCCGGAATATTGATCCCATCTGGTCGACTCATGCTGTCAGCAAGGATGCTTGCATCGTGGGCAGATCCTTCCCAACTAGCTAGCACATATGTGAACTTCATGTCGAAATCGACAGTCGCAAGCACATTCTGGCTAGTGTAATGCTTTCTACCCCTGTATGCAGCAGACTCTGACCTTGGCACTCTAGCAGTGACATGAGTGCCATCAATTGCACCAATACAAATCCTGTTGACATGAACATTGTGTTAGGTTAACACTGGATACATGAACAATGTCTGTATGCAAGCAAGCACTACGAAATCTGGTGTTCTCACCTTGAAGTATGGATACCACCTTTGGCTTTGTCGAATCTTCGGTGGAGTTTGGCCAGTTGGTGTCTTGATCATCTCTGCTCTGAGCTCTCCAACAGCGTACAGAACTTGCTTAAAATAGCGAGATATAATCTCACTAGATCTCCTGAAAGTGCTGTGAATCACTCTGAACCTCTAGTTATGACCAACAACATGAAGAAACATTGTCACTTGCTCTTCTATAGAGGTGTGGATGCTATCTTTCAGCCAACCCCTGGACCGAAACGTCTCCACAAGCTTGCTAAAAGGAGCTCTGCCCATTCGCAGCATGTTCACGGCCTCGACCTCGTTTTTGTTGTAGATGTAGTTCAGATTCGCAATCCTCTCCTGGTCTCGGCGGAACAATGGACCATACCTGATTACACCCCTGTAATTGTGGCGTACTGCTCTATGATGGACTAAGAGGAGCCAGGCCTGCATCACAGCTGAGTGCTGCGGCCTGAACGATGAGCGGCATACGAGGTTCTATGTCCTAGTGAAATCAAGATCAAAGTGCTTGTATGAGAGTGCAGGCGAAATCTAGCTAGTATGTACATCTAACTACTTTTCTAGTCTAAGATCCAGGCGAAATCAAGGTGATGTTGTTTGACTCTAAGATCCAGCCGAAATCAGGTGGGGAATACTGCTTACCGCCATGGGAGAAGAGAGGACCGAGCTTTCGGTCGGTGCCGTCGAGGTGGCGGAGGAGAGTCAGATCTTGGTCGTCGCCGCTAGCGGTGTCGCCATCACCGTCGCCTCCAAAGATCTAACTCGCCGAAGCTTCCGCCGCGGCCTTCGATGCCGATTTAGTCTGGTCTCTTCTCCCGCTTCCGGTGACAGACTAAAGAGGGGGGTGAGAGTAGCGTTGGCGCCATACGGCCGCACCAATTTTTCGTCTCCCGCCATCTCCATGGATGCATCCCCGCAGCTCCGTGCGCACGAGATTCGCTGCTACTGTACTGACCTGAATTTGGCCCTGGAGAAACGGCTGATTCGAGCGTTCCCCTTGGGCCTGGCTAAGGGGTGCTTTAAGGTTCGTGCGCGTGCATGCCAAGCGAAAACGTGGGCAACCAAACGGCCCATTTTTGCACCCCCAGGGCCTGTTTGGGGAGGGCGTGGGCTACCAAATACGCCCATAATGTCATCACCTGTTTGGGGAGGGCGTGGGCTACCAAATACGCCCATAATGTCATCACTGGACACTCGCAAGCACATCTTTCCGTATATCAGCAGCAAAGGAATCTGTGTCGGCATAGAAAGTACTACCATGATGATTGATTGCACGCAGCAAATAAGCAAAAAATTCAGAGCTGTCTTAAAGAAACATGATCAGATGAGGAAAAACATTGAGCAATCAGACCATCTTTCTTGCTCATCCTGATGATGTTTCCTTACATGGAATATCATGTCACATCTAAGGAGCTGAAAAATCATGTTTGCTTCTTGGCAATCTAGAGTAGGGTTCAAAATTTCAACAAAAAATATTTTAGTGGGTTCTGAAATATCTTTATCGATGAAGTTCAATGAAATTCAAACTCGATAAAATTTCATTTAAATTTGACAAAATTAGACGAAACAATTCCAAAATTATTTTTAAATTTCAGCGCTTTCTAAAATTTCAGAGATTTTGGTTGGTCTCAAAATTTTCTCATATCAAAACGCCTGAGAGCCCACCCAGCATCCCATTTATTTCTTGCTTTCAGAGAGAAAGAGGCTCATGAACGAGAGAAGAGGTACACATGGATTAGGGCTCGTGGCTCCAGCGAATAGTGGAGGCCTCAAAGGTAGCAAAGGAAGATTAGGCGCGGGAGAGGGACGAGACAATCATGAAATTATGATGGACGGTGGATGCATGCATGGAGCTAGAGTTCACGGTGGATGCACGTAGGGTGTCAACATGTTCCATCGATCTTTTATGGTATCGTAGGATTGCATGGATGTTGCATACACACAAAAAATAGCAAGGGGTTTCTTTTATGAAACAATGTACATCTTTGAGTAGGTTGGATGTGATACAAAGGTGACCAGGGATTTTCTGTTACCAGTGTCGGTCCAAATATATTTTGGCCCCAAGGTGAATTAAAATAAATATATTTATACTAAACTTTTATACTTATTTGTGAATTATTTTTACCATTTTTCCACAGTTTACATTTTCGAGCATTTCAATATACACAGCCTTTTGTTATGCTGATTATTTTATCTATTTTAGAATTTCTAGTTTTCCTTGCCTCCTTTTTGTCCCAGAGACACACATAACTCAGCTACTATTTATAAACATCGAAGCAGATTGAGATGATAAACACAGCAAGGCCACGCAGTGAAGAGCAAACCTTGAATGGTGTCTGTCTATTTAGAACCCTCTGAGTAAGCTCAGATCATTTAACAACATAGTACTATTCCCTCAAAAAAACAAAACAAAAACAACAACATAGTACTATTTTTCAATTCCATTGCATTACATAATACTCCGTAAATTTAACAGGACCATAATTGTCTGCAAAATAGGACCATAATCCACAAGCAACACATACAGTAGAAAATCGATCAATTTAACATGTATTCCAGACAAGAAAAGAACTTGTGAACAAAAGTATACAAGAGTCGAGAAAGGAGGACATGACTGATCCCCAGCAGGTACATAAGACCAACAGACAGATAAGCCAAAATCAAAATGCACGCATGGTATATTAAGCTCTAGAAATCAAAATGCACGCATGGTATATTAAGCTCTCGACTCAACCAGCCATGTCAGCAGCTGCTGTCCGCTGCATAGTACTAATAAGCAAAAAGATCAGCCTGATTCAGGTACAGAACAGTGCTGATATTAATCCAAATTTGCTCGTATGTTCTCTTGAGAGCAGGCTGATTAATCTTCATGACCAAGCAAGATTTACAATGGGATTTCCTGTATATTCCATCAATTACACTTCCAATCTTGCCAAAAGAGAATACAACATTATTGATCATAACTAACCTCTAGTAGCATAATTATCAACAGAAAGGCAAAACGATTGTTAAGCTTCCAGCTTCTGAAGTGTTTTTCTACATAACAGCCTGGTCTTCCGTATATAAGTATCAGCTCTCATTTACCTGAGATGCAAAGTGTCAAGAGTCGATGAGTAAAAGCTGTTCTTAACAAGCACCAGGCATCAAGAGGTGTTTGTGCACTCAGGACAATCGATGTATATGGTATTTACGCTAATGAAAGGGAAGTATAGTATAGGTACTGCTGAAAATCAATATCTTAGTGGTAACTTATTATGTAAGAAAATTACAAACCAGAATGCATTCTTTTGCAAAACTGTCACAGCTCAGAAGCTAAAATGTTCTTGTGTATAAGACATAGGTAACTGGTGAAGGTAAAAAATGAATTTCTGTGTGGTGCAATTCCAGTTGTCAAAAACAAACTTACCATAGTTCTGATATTTCTTTGAGAAGTTATAGAAGGCTTTCACAATGGCACCGTATTTCATTGATTTCAGAGGACCCATATGCCTGGAAAATAAAGAGTAGAGATATTTTCAATGGTGGAAATAGATAGTGATGGTAATTTGTTCAGTCACACTTCAGGTGGAATGATGCTAGCACATGACTGAAGAACAGTTTTCTCTGCTCTACTTGTGACACTCAAACTCTGAAGAGATAAATCCTACATGATAGCACCACTTTCAGGGACAGACAACTAAGCACGATCATTTATATAATTTTGGATAGTTACCAGCTATTGTATTAAGCAATATATGGGCTGAATGCATTTCAAGGAAAATCTTAAAAATCTTTTTCTTCAGAAACTGCAATCTGAGAAATTTCCTCTGATGCCATAGGTCAATATACATAGCTACAGACAAGAGTCTTTTACGTATCTAGGAAGCCTACTAGATGAGGGAACTTACATGATCTCAGTATATCGCAATCTCCATGCAGGAAATCCTAGATGGCATCTGGCAGGACCATACACAAGAAGAAGATCAGGTTCTGGTCCACCACAACCTAACGTACAAAGCAGACACTTAAGTACTCAATATAAAGTTGCAACAATGTAAAATCTGAAATCAAAAGCCCAGGATATATCAGAATATAAATATATCATGCATGAAAGAAAGAGGATAGGGTGTTTAAGCGCACCTACGGATTTCAGTGCACTGCCCATGTCAGTTTCTGTATATACTGAATCACATCTATCACCGTTTAAATAAGTTGAGCAAAGTAAGGTGGCTGCTTTAGCAATGCCCTCCTTGCCATCAGAACCAGAAATACACTCCAGCGTCATCTCACTGTGACAACGGTCCAAAGGTTTGATGTTTGCACTGACATCCTACATATTGCCATAACCCATGATTCATACAAACTATCAATAACTCATGAATGCAAACACCGTGAGGCTTTAGATAGAAAATAAAGCAAACTCAAGTCTGTAACTTACCAAATAATCTCCGGGATTGTCATCTCTTGAGCCATTCTTACTAGGTTCAAACAATTTCTTCAGCACTCCTGTGTTGCAGTATAGAACGATAAGGTATAGCTCTTGCATACTACTAACTGTTCATGCATCAGTATATATCACAAGCTGAAATGTACAAGGCAACATGGCTATTCATTTCAATTGTTCTGGTATGCCCCTGCCCCCCAAACATGATACGGCTATGTATTGCTTCTTAACGTTCTTGATTTCTATAGCGAATGTTTGCACAAAATATGCTGTAATCATGTATGCGGATAAATTTCAGACAGAAGACAATAGTCCCTACAAAGTAGAATAGTGAACTCATGTCGTACCGTCGATGTCATAGAGACATACATACTTGATACCAAGAGTTCTGAGCCAGCATAACAGTTGATTGATCTTCACAGTATTCTTTGCTTCTCTGCTATCTACCACAATAGCCAGGTATTTGACTCTAGACAGTTGGAGATTCCGATACTTTCGTAACAACCCAGATGAAATAAGATAACACTCTAGATTGAACATCAGATGAGAACATAAGCTAAAAATGCTGATTGCTACGTGGATGATGCACCAGAGCAAACCCAAGATGAGCTTTATAATTGTTGACGGTAGAGACATCTGCAGACAGAAATACAACCTTTAGGCTAACTTTTCTCGCCCAGAATGCATTAACCTGATGAGGCGTATATTTACAGAAAGAGAAGTAGCCATCTATGTTAAACGGTTTTGGAACCTAACCCTTAATATACTCTGATAATTTGATGACAGCACGCATGAGCTATTGTAGATATAAGGGAAATGATCGTCTCAATGGTATCACACATATTGTTTACCCATCCTTAATTTATAATAATTTCCTAACTCTAATTCCCCAAATAAACACATGAAAAGTGAGGACATATATTAGCATAATGCCTAAAGTATTTCAGTAAATAATTAGGGGTTGGGTCAAGCTAAGATGGGGTTGTTACAACAGGCAAGAACTACTACAATGAAGATTGAATCTTGACATGATTGGAATTTGTTGGTATGACTAACACAATTGTGAACTTCAGCTGAGATCATTAAAAATATGGAACTAAATCAACAGTTAAGACTAAGATCATCAGAAATATGGCTATGAGATAACTCACTTCAGCAAAATTAACAGTTAAGGTTTCAGCTCAGTCATAAAAGGTAGGGCAAAGAGACAACTCAGAGTATTTTTTCTAGTAAAGCAAATCGGTTGCAATATAGAAACCAAATACAACTTCTAAAAGAAGCTAAAGTATTGTTTCTGCATACTCCTCCTTTCCCTCACAAGACAGTGAATAACTTATCGAGAAGGACATACACTACTCACTGGTGCGTTCCTGCACGATTATACCTACCCACCACTATTCGCAGCAAGTATTCACTCAACAGAATTAGTATCTCCTCAGAAGAATCACTATAATGAGACAGAAATAGATCTAACAGCAGTTGCAAGAGGAAGAATCGAATTCACCAGTTTAAATACATGCGGAGGAGGCTTATTCAGGATTAGGGGGTTATCATCGGCCACAAACGCCTCCCTGCACAACAGCCACCAGATTAATGTTTCTCGAGAAAAATGGAAGAAAAGGACATCGTACATACAACGACCTATGCAATGAACAGTTGTGGAAGTTCAAAGAAGGAAGAAGAGGACAACGTGCATACAACGACCTATGCAAAGAACAATCTGGAAGTTCAAAGAAGGAATAAGTGGACATAGTACATACAGCGACCAATGCAAATAATAATTTTGGAAGTTAAACTAAAATTTATTCTTTCTGAACAAGGAGTGATTATGTAACATGGGTTCGAAGCCAAATGGCACAGGGGAAATGAAATAGGCAGAAGGGTTTGCTGCAAAAAATGAGAAGATAGCAAGGCAAGCAAAGAAATCTGACATGGCCTTGGTACCCATGGTAGCCGCAGCTGGGCTGAGAGAGATGGGGAGGCAACCGCCGAAGAATCAAGAACCACGAGTACGCTATCAAATTGGAGAACCGAATTTGTAGCCAGAAAGGCAAGAACTATGATCACAAGAAAAAGTTAGATGTGTCCTATCAATGGCGACTTATCACGTATACTGATTCTGATGTCGACTTGACTTGTCCGTTTTGCTAGGAGATAATAATTTCCTAAGAAATACACAGAACCATTCCTCTCTGCTTTGTAGTAAAAGTTTATTCGAAGCTTCAGCCTGTCCGGCTACGTGCCGACGCAGTACAATAATTCAAAGGCGAGTACAGTACTTTGATTCGTCAAGTGGACGGCGCAAAGAGCACTGCAGGTGAGGTGGCATGCGAGGTGAGAATAAAGAAGTAGGGGTTTCTTGCCACGCATTTGCACGAACACCTACCATGCGACCCACGAGAAGCATACCCACGCGTCCCACACCGGTAGGTCTCCCAGTTTCCACGGGGAGGAGAGATGGAAGGATGAGAAAGTGAGACCTGCCTCAGCTCGAAGCGACCGACGCGCCGTTGCGGCGCTGCCGCGCTTCTCCCAGGCTTGGGGGCGTCACAGCCGCATCGGCACCGTGATGCGGGGCGGATGGATGCGACTACGGCGGCCGGGTAAAGAGCGTAGTAGTCGCCAATTCTGAATTCACGATCTGGACTCTCCAAAGTCGAAAGGTGGAAGAAGAGCAGCGACTGAATTTTGACCTGAAAGAATCAATGTAATGGGCCGTAACCTGATGAAGCCTTCCCCGAGATGCAGCTGGCGCCCGGCCGATCACACGGACAAATGGACTGATCAGTTTGGAGCTTTAGAACTTCTTCTGGCCCATAAGCTCTTTTTTTCGGTAAAGGCCCATAAGCCTTCTGTCAGAAACTTAAGCTTTCTTCAACCCGCGGTGCTCCATCTGATTTTATTTTGAATGAACAGAGTACAAAACTCTGATGAACGGAGCGGTCATAAAGTGCTTTGCTACCACACAAATTGATGTACTCCTAGATCAGAAGATTTGATCAAAATAATGAGAAAGACTATAGAAGGCGATCATGCGAGAACTCCGATGTGCAACCACAGCCACAGTTTTCGAGTGCCTCAGAACGTGTGCTCCCCAATAGTATCTCGACAGCTCTCCCAGCTATCTGATTGGCATGTGCACCTGGCATTGAAAATAAACTGAGCTAAAGATTTATCACAAGCTTCACCGAGCTCGATCGCGTAGTGTCCTTTCTATTGAATTTGTTGATACAATTTAGTGGACCTTACGTGAATGTATAAATGGGGTTTTGTGGGATATTCCCATATTGGATTATACTATCATGTATTTATGTACACAATATCATCAAAGTTGTACCCACCTCAATGCACAAGTTCTTGTTAGGGGTGCAATGGATTCGATTTTAAGCAATCGCGTTGAAGGTTGGTTCAGGTCAGATCATACAAAGAGCGATTTGGCTCGAGTTAGAATTCGAGTTGTATTACCCACAAAAATAAAATAAAATAAAATAAAATAAAAATAATTCGAGTTGTAGAGGTGACTCATACTTGGTTGTAGCGGTCTTGAGTCAGTCTCAAGCCACTTTTGGGCTAGATGAAAGTACTATGAATTGCAGACTGGGGCATAGCCAGTGGCGAGGAGGTGCTCATGCCTTCCCATCTACCTGAGTTTGAATCCGTATACTCACTAATTTGAAGTTTAGACAATTCTTCTTAATAGAATATCAAAGTGCTAGTGACATACTCCCTATATCCACGAATAAGTGATCTTCTACCTTTTATTGTAAGTCAGATTTATTAACATTTGACCAACTTTATAGGGGAAAAGATAACATCATTTACGACACTAAATTTATATCATTAGATTTGTTTTGAAATGAAATTTCAAAATATACAAATTTGATGTCATATATGTTGATATTATTTTCTCTAAAGTTGGCCAAAGTTTATAAAGTTTGACGTGGTACAAAAACTAGAAGTACACTTATTTGTGGCGGAGGGGTGCACTTATTTGTGGACGGAGGGAGTAGACATCAATTATGTGTGATTACATGTATACCACAGCAAAATATCACACCTACAAAAAAGGGAATGCTACTCCGACGGGCTCTCCTTTTCCCCTCTCCTTCCCCTCCCGACCCCCTTGAGAGTCTACCGCTACCGCCGGCCAGATTCGGCCGTCCCCGCCGCCGGCGCTTACGCTGGATGGTGTGGAGATGAAATAGGGTGCCGACCCCCTCTGTATAGAAGTAGATTAGGTTGTAGAAGTAGGTTTATCTCTGTTTTCGTGTTTGTCGACGTGCAGAATGGCGTCATGCCGTCGAGGACCTGCTTGCCGACGCGCCCGGGCCGCGTCGGTTGGACGGCGGTGCTTGCTCTCCTCCCGGCAGTGCTCCGGTGGTCGGAGCTGCATACAGAAGGTAGAGACGCCACATCCTCCTTCTTCTCTAATAAGCTCGAAGGTGGGCTTTCGGTTCTGGAGGTCGACGTTGTCCACTCTGTAGTGGGTGGGGTGCAGCTGCTGCTTCTTTCTCTGGCCGGCCGTGGCGGCGAGGAGCGGAAGAGGAACTGCTGGTCTTCCCTAACTGTTGTAAGGTGGTTCGTGTTCTTGCTGCAACTCAGAGCACAACACGCGGTGGCCTTGCTTGTCGCCGTGATCCATGGCCAAGATGGCTTTCTTCAACCTCCGAGACGGAGGCCTGCCAAATCCTGCGCCGTAGCTCGGCAACTCGAGGTAGCCAAGTGGTTCGTCCCCGGATATTTCGAGTCAGCCGGCGGCAGCGGTTCATCGCCGGACGAGAGCATCCGAGCGTATCCCTCTCTGATCTCTATGCTCCACGCACCTGGAGGTCGGCGGCGATCGGTGGCGGTGAAGCCCTAGGACTTGATTGCTTTTTATCTTTTAATTCTAGGGTGTTTTGTGTAGAAGCACATGCCTTATCTTCAAATATTAGGTTCTTTAGGGCGAGTGTTATAAAGGGCCTATGTGCAAAATTGTACCCGCCACATGTTCCAATATAATGCAGCTCCGGGGTCTTCTAGACCCCACCTCTTGTAAAAAAAACAAAAACAAAGGTAACGACTTTTTCATTCCACAATATAGAAGATAAAATGGTATTCTAATTTTCATTCTGTGTATACAAAAATCAGTAACATCTATGCTTTGACTTTTGTCGGGTCAAATTTGGGTGAGCCATCCTTTTGCTCAAACTCGGCCCATAGGTCTACCAAACTACACAAAAAACTCATACTCAACTCATTTATTTTCGAGTCGATCTTGAACAACTCACAAGCCCCAACCTTTTCTTACAGACGTAGTTGTTGTGGATTTACCCAAATAATTGGAAAATAAATTAACATACTGGCACTTTATTACGGCACTCCTTGGAAAATTCTTTCATTTCTCTTCCTAAAACTTGCTTTGTGTACCATGGGCAAGCAGAGAATCGAATGTGATGCAAGATTTGCACTGTTGCAAAATATCATGTGAGGCCTTGTCCGATAGCACCTACACAATGCAGAAAGGGAACAACACACTTTTGGCAGGCACAAGTATGGGCCGGCAATCGGGTCGGGTTTGGTCGGGTCGACCTCTTCCAAACCCATGCCCGTTTAACAAATGGGCAAGCTTCTTTGCCCGCGACCCTGCTCATGGGTCAGATTTCATGCCCATGCCCGTCGGGTCGCCCATCGGGTCTGCATACAACAGCTCCTCATGTCAATTCTGACACTCCAAAATGTCATATTTTATATGTCAAACTGCATCAGTACATCAATAAAATCATAATAAGTGTTGAAATGCATCACAACATCAGTACATTAATATCATCAAACTTGGTGTCGAGAATTACATCAAATATTCAAGTCATCAAGTGGCAGGCAAGCAGCCACACAAATAAGCCACATAACTGTGTGTCCACTGTCTAGCATTACAACAAACTAACAAGCTTATACAGGAGCAGATAAGAGGAGTAGAGAGCTCCCAGGAAGGCAACCAGCAAACACGTCCAGGAAGGCGACCAGCTTGCTACCAGCAGCATGCCAGCAGCCACGCCCAGGAAGGCGACCAGCTAATCGGGTTACCCATCGGGTCGCCCATGGGTACACATGTCTGCCCATATCCTACCCTACCCATGACTAATCGGGTCGCTCACGGACGAGACCCATGGGCAAACATAGCGACCCATACCCTGCCCATTAGGGTCGGGTGCCCATGGGCGGACGTGCCCATGGGCGGAATTGCCGGCTTGACCGCACAAGTGTGTTAGTTATACCTACATAATGCTCAAAGCAAACAAACATACAACTTTTCAGAAGCAGAAATCTGTCGGTCAGGCGGTGCAGGTGCATATTAGGAACCTGGCCTTCATGAATAAAATTTTCTTACGCGAGCAAACTCCCCTCGCGTCGCCCCCCAGGCGGCGCTAGGGGCGTCCATCTCCGCGCCGCTAGCTCCCCTCCCGTCGGAGCCGCCCTGCCGCTGCCGTCGCCGGCCTCGTCCGCGGCGATGGCGGCACCCTCCCGCTGCCACAAAGGTGGTCGGGGGGGGGAGGTCCTCATTCCCAGCTGGAGGAGATCGACCCGTGGAGGCGGCGGCGGTCGGGATGGAGGATGCCAAGCCGGCGGGCTCGAGTGAAGGTCGAGGATGGAGCGCAGGCGGCGGGCGGCGGCATGGGGAGCCATTGGCGTCGTCGCCGGCGATGCGGGGCGCCAGATGGGCTTGGCGGGCCCGATCTGGGCCCATCGGGCCTGGGACGGGGAGCGCATCCTTCGGCGCGGAGGTGGTCGGGCAGCTCGGCGCGCAGGATGCAGAGGCGGACGGGCGGCACGTCGAGTAGTTGGCTGGCCAGTGGTGGTCAGGCGCCGGCGTTGGGGGTCCCCTGGCGTTGTGGTGTTGCTGCGGATGTGGGCTGGTGTCGTGTGGCCCGTGCGTGGAGGATGGTTGTGTGTGGAGGAGGTGGTGCGCTGCGGTGGCTGGACGTGGTGGAGGCTCCAGCGCTGCAGCCTGGCGAGGGCCAGCCTCGGAGGCAAGCCGGGGCGGCGGCCCCGGGCAGTGGCTACTCCGGCGGAGTGGCTGAAGCGGGCATGGCCTTGGCAGCGGCCGTGGAAGGTGGTGCCACGGCTGCTGCGTCATGCGGTGGAGCTCGGTGGTTGACGACATGGCCGGGATGCCATCCTGCTGCTCCCGAAGCTTTGCGGTTGGGTTGAACTCCGGGCGAAAGCTCGCATGGACTTCGGTCAGTGCCGACGACGGCGACGCCCTCGGGCGTCGTTACCTTTCTTGATTGCGTCGTCGTGGAGCTTTTCGACCTCGTCTAACGCGTGGTGGTTCCAAGTTCTCCGGGTGAAAACCTTTGCTCCTTCGTGAGCGGGCGGCGGTGACGGTCTCGTCACTACCTTGTTGGAGGCGCTGCTTTGGAGCCCATGGCCAGCGCTGTGCAACGGTTTCGCGACGGATGTGCAGAATGGCGTGTGGTCGTGGGCGGTGGATGTCGGGGCGGCGGCTCCGGAAGGTGGTGGTGCGTCGAGGCGGCGGCCTCGATCTCCCACGCTACGACGGTTCTATGAGGCAGAACCGTTGTTTAGTGTGGGTTTGGGTGGCGACCTGGATGTGGACTGCTTGGGCAGAGGGTTCGTCAACCCGACTAGATCGCCTTCGGGCAATGCGAAGATCGATCTGGTTGCTACACCGGGGCGGCGGCCCCGGAACAGGTGGTTTTGGTGGCAACCTGGATGAAAACTGTGTGGGCAGAGGGTTCGTTGACCATGACTGGATCACTTTCGGGCAATGCGAAAGTCGATCTGGTTGTTACGCCGGGGCGGCGGCCCCGGAGCAGGTGGTGTGTTGTGCGTTTGTCAACTTGGGTCGTGTGGGCGGCGGGTCGCTTCGTTTGTGTCATTCTTTTGTACAGATTGTATGGTTTTTTATCCGGTTTCCCTTATAAACTGGGTCAACTCTTTCTATCTATTCGGGCGGTGGATACGACCACTTTATAGCTCAAAAGAAAAGTTTTCAAGCCAGGTTGATATTTGAGAGATCCTTGCAACTTCTAATTGTTACTGTGAGGTAATAACATTTTCTAAGTTAAGCTTTTATTCCATAAACTAAGAAAATGTTTGCCACGTTGCTTATGCCACTGCCGTTCAATTGGTGCCACTGCTGTCCACCAGATTTTTGACAGGGATGCACCCCTTGCACCGAGCTTTTGTTCCTTGGAATCACGCGGTTTACTTTCTCGCGCGTCGTTCTCCCTGCACCGAGCTTAGTATACAATTAGGCCCAATGGCGCCGCAGCTTATTGCAGGATCCACCCACTCGGCTAGGCGGCCGGCGAGATCGATCGCTATCCGGCCGCTCCATCTCGCCGGAGACTTTTGGCGCGCGCGGCTGCCTCGAACTTTTTTTTTTTTTTGCGAGCAAGCACAAGTGTACGGCTGCCTCGAACTTAACCAGAGCACCCGATCGATCGGAAGGTAGGCGAACTGATTGATCGGCCGATCGCAACAGCAGGTCGACGAGAGTGAGTGGATGGGCGGTTTAAATTTTGTCCATGGTGCGTCCTTTTGATTTTCTTTCTGACGAACTAGCTAAGGCAGCTAAGCTGAGCACGCGGAGTGGCCGCACCCGCACGTTCCATCCATCCATCCATCTCATAACCAGCTTTGGGCCTCGCCTTTCCACGGTAGGATCGGATTAGCTTTCACAGGATACTTCCTATCGTGTTCCCGCGTAATGCCGTGATCTGATCGCTCCTAATTGCCACTCCCAAATCCCAATACAACCAGATTTACAGTTTACGACCCAACACATTCAGGTTTACAGTTATAGGCTTATAGCCGTCATTTTTACAATACTTGAACTCGACCTCCCCAATCGCCGTCATCTTTACAATCATCCACCTTGAGCAGTCGAGAGTGGACACACGGTTTCATAGCCGGACACCGCAAGCAGGTCCTTCAAGCATCAAAGGAATCTATATTATCGAAAAAATATATCAACATAGAAAGTACTACCATGATGAATTGATGATTGCTCAACACATCAAATTAGCAAATAATTCAGAGCGGTCTTGAAGAAACATGATCAAATGAGGAAAAACGTTGAGCAATCAAAACTCCAGATGGCACCCGCCGGGTACGGGGACGGGTTTGGCACCCCCATACCCGCCCCGTCCCTTCGCCCCGCCCCCGTCACCCGCCCCCATACCTGCCGCCGGGTCACCCGCCGGGTACCCGGGACCCGTCGGGTACCCGTCAATTAATTGACAAGTTTTTTCATAGCAATATGACAGGTTTTTGCACAGAAATTACAGCAGCAAAATGACAACAATATGATAAGTTTTTGCACAGCAATTACAGCAACAATTTCACACATTTAAAGCAACAGATTCACAGCAACAATACACAGTTTAACAACAATTCAGAGCACCAATTCAGAGTTTTACAACAAGTTCACGAAATCACGCATTAACACAACAAATAGTCCAGAATTCCAAACTTCCGAGTACATGAATCAAACAACTTCAGCAACAAACAAGTTCATGACAACAAATTCATCAAAGACAAAGAAGCTCCAGCAAGTTCAACTTCCAACTCCACCAAACTCGAAGCCTTGAAGCTCCAACTCCAGCCAGCAAGGACGTCTCATATGGAGGTCATGCATGAGTCCTAGGTACAATAAAATGTAAGTTATAAATTTGGAGGTGTGCAATCACAAAAATATGGTACAAATAAACACAATCACATACTAACCTCATTCTCTTCTTGTGTGTCTTGAAGACAAGTCCAGAAGCTGCCTTCACCCATATGAGCATCTATAAGACACAAAAAATGGACATACAAGAAGATAAGATTGTGTAAAAAGAGACATAAGAGATCAATGATAGAAAATGCATCATTAAGCAGACCCGCTGGGTATGGATTTTACCCGTTAAGCAGACCCGCGGGTATATTTCTCCACCATACCCTCGCCATTTAATGCGGGCACCCGTCGGGTTAGTGGGGGAAGGGTACCCATTGCCATCCGGATTCAAAACGTCTGTCTTGCTCATCCTCATGTTGTTTTCGTATAGGGTAACATCTGCACTGCTGGAACTGTTGTTTTATGTTGATCCAAATTCATATAAAGATAGAGGCTAACTTCGGAGTGAAGCGGATGCCCGTCGCCGGAGGCTTAGGGTTTTGCCTCCATATATATACATCTTGTAAGCCGCCGTTTGGGATAATCGCACATTGTAAATCCCCGGCGTTTGTAACCTCACCCGATATAGTGAAGTATTGCTGGCTGGCGCCCGTGGTTTTTTCTCTCCCATTGTTGGGAGGGTTTTCCACGTTAAATCGCCTGTCCCCGTTGGTTTGATCTTCCGCTTTCTTCGTCGTTTCTTTGCTATCGTTTATAACAGGAACATCACATTAGCTTCTTGGCAATCTTGAGTAGGCTTCAAAATTTTAGTGAAACTTTATTTCGGTGGTAAGAAATGGGGATCAAAGCGCCCCAGGCTCTGCATCAACTGATGCACATAACGTTTTATTAATAGTTTCAGAGTAACAAAGTTATACAATCAACAATCACATAAGGTCCCCACATAAATAACCAAATGAAATCAATAGGCGTAAAGAATCTAGACATTTTTAAGCCTAGTAGCATGACACCACCCAACCCGTCGGATAAAATCCCGAGCAACTATTAGCAGCCGTGTGCACCCAGAGACCATGACACCCCTCTAGTCTGGTGGTAGTAGGTATGTGAAGGAGATATGCCCTAGAGGCAATTAATAAAGATATTTTATTTGTCATATCTCGATTGTTCATAATACGTTTTATACCATGCTATAACTATATTGAGCGGAAACATTAATACACGTGTGATATGTAAACAACCAGGTCCCTAGTAGCCTCTTTACTAGTCCACTGAGATCAACAGATGATCAAGGTTTCCTGATAATGGACATGGATGTCAATTGATAATGGAGTCATATCATTAGGTGAATGATGTGATGGACGCACACCCAATATATAGAGAACATAGTACTTAAACCTTCGACCGTGAGATCATATTTAATTACTATCTCTAGAGGGTGCTTTGATTGCATCAAACGTCACACCTCAAACAGGATGAAAATAAAGGTGTCCCTCTCAGGTATCCGAAGGAATATGTTGAGGCATATGATCAAGAGCGGGATTTGCCAATCCATATAGCAGGATAGATACTCTCGGCCCACTCGGTGAGATTGCATCATTGAGCTTGCAAGCATGTGACTAGGTCACGAGGATGTAATATCACAGATGAGTAAAGATAGTATTGTCGGTACCGAGATCGAGCTAGGTATCGTGATACCGGAGATCGAGTCTCGGACAAACTAAGTATCGCCAGGCAAAAGGTATGAGACTTGACATTTAAGGTTCAGACGACAAAGATATTCGTGGACGCACAGGGGCTGTCATGGGTTTCTAGATCCCGTTGTTAGTCATTGATCGGAGACGGGTCTCGATCATGTCTGGAGTGATCCCGAACCGTAGGGTGGCACACTTTAGGGTAGGCGACATTTATATTAGATTGGACGCAGAAGAGAAAATAGAGAGAAGAACACCAGAATCGTTCCGAGACATGTCCGATGAAGTTCGGAGGGCAACGAATAAGTTTCAGAGCTAGAATAAATAAAATAATTTGTATTTATTATTAATTAAGGTAATTAATTAATAAATATATTTTTATTTTATTTTTAAAGGCAGCCCAACCTTAAATGGGTCATCTCCCGGAGGAGAAGGCTCATGGGGGGGGGGAGCCGCACCCCAAAGGAGGGGAGGAGGGGCGGCTGGCCTGGGTGGACCGAATGGGGCCCACCAGGGGGCCGGCGTACCCCTTGGCCGGCGCACCATGTGGGATTAGTCCCACATGGCTTAGCCACCAAGGGTGACACCCCTCCTCCACCTATATAAGGAGGTGCCCCCATGCCTTGGAAATTCACCCAGAAATTCCTCTCTCTCTCTCTCTCTCTCTCACACTTTCGGATGTGACTCCGCAATTGGAGTTATGCATAGGTTGAGGTTTTCTCCACCATACGCACACTGCCATGCTGGTGGTTTTTTTCGGTCCAAGTCTTCTGCTTCCGCTGCCTTGCTAGACCGGAGCCCGGAGGTCGTCGTCTATACCGTATGTGTGTAGAGCTACGAGGTGCTGCACTTGCGGCACTTGGAAGAGTTCGTCTACTCGACCTTGAGGTAGGCGCCGCCATTGTCATCGCCAACGTCCCTCGGACGTAACGCTTTCGGTCTACAAGGGTATGTATACCGATTCCTCCGTTACCGTATATCTGCATAGTAATAGATCTTGGCTATTTAGATTATTGTTGTTAGGAAATTTTTTATTTTCTGCATACGATCCCCTTCAGTGGTATCAGAGCCGATCTATGCGTAGATATAGTTGTACGGTTTTAGAACTCATGTTTATGAGGGCATTGTTCTTTTAATTGTTACCCTCTCGCGTGCACTTGTATTTACCGGCGGCATTGTGTTGATGAAGCGGGCCGGACCGACTTTACGCGTACGCTTACGTGAGACTGGTTCCATAACTGACATATGGCTTGTTCCATATATGTGGCTGGCGGGTGTCTATCTCTCTCACAATAGTTGGCCTTGCATTTTCAATGGACGGCCCGCAAGGGATATAAAACATACAATTATTTGATCATTGTTGTGGTTGTAGGTTCGTAGGTATGAAGCGGTTCTATTTACGAAAGCCGCTAAGCCACGTAAAATATGCAAAATATAAAGTAGAAAACGTCTAACTTTATTTTGCAGGGGCAATGTGATATGGTCGAAATAAGTTTAGTAAATTGTTTATAAACTATGGGCGCAAAGGAGACCAATGGCGCGAGGACCATATCATGTCGCATTAGATTTTGATATTATGTTATTGTGTGCATCTTATATTATGTGTATTAGATGTATTAGATATACGGCGGTTGTTATATAAGATGATCGCTCCAAAATTCCAATATTAGTGTTCTCCCTTTAGCGTGCACCACCAAGAAAGTTCTACGTTATGAGGCAGGCCGTGACGATCGGGTGTCAGACATATCGTCGTTCGCATACAGTGGGTGTAAGCCATGTTGCACACACGAATACTCTAAAGGTCAAGTTGGCGAGCCTAGCATGTACAGACATGGCCTCGGAACACAGTGACCGAAAGGTTAAGCATGAGTCGCATAGGGTGATGTGGTTGACATGTCGATGTCTACCTTTGAAATTATGCTATCGGTCGTGACGATCGGGGGTAGTATATTGGATTAGGATCGTGTAATCACTAAAACGATGCGAGAGATATTCGTTTTGAGTGGGAGTTTGTGTAGTTTATTTTATTAAAACATGAACTCTTATATTATGAATTTAGTCTTATGTTTTTGCAAATTCCATTGTAGATGGCTCGCCCCACCTTTAACCTAGGCATGTTCCTTGAGAAAGATAAGCTTAAAACCAATGGGTCAAACTTCATGTCCTGGTTCCGCAGCATGAGGATCCTCCTCACTTCCCACAAGGTGGCCTACGTCCTGGAGGCCACCGTAGGTGATCAGCCTTCATTGTTTATCTTGCTCGTTGTGTGCTTATTTGTATTATTTAGTTGCTCGTTGTTTTTTATATTTGTTTATGTTGGTTTTTTCATGGTTCGTGGTTTGTCGCCTTAGTGGTCAATTGTTCTTCTGGTTAAGGTTAAGGTCCATTGACCGGCAAAAGAATTCACCCACCCTTGCCGGCTTAATGACGATGTCGGCTAGTTAGGTCGCTCTGATTGTGCAAACTATATTGATTTTTAAAAACTAAATAAATCTACCAAGAAATATCATTATCCTTTGCCTTTTATTGATCAAATGTAAAAAAGGTTAGCTAAGAACACCCAATTTTGTTTCCTTAATGGTTATTCTGGTTTTTCTCCAATTGTTGTTAGACACCAAGATATTTAATTACGTTCCGTTTGCTATCGTGTTTACAGCCTCATGTTATATTTTTCGTGTGATCGGCCACTTCTTTATTTCTTTTGCTGACGTCTTTATATTGGTTGGATTCTGTGTCGGCTCTTGTGCTACCGGCTTAATATGGTTAGCCCCGCTTGGTTCCCTTATTTGTCCCTATGGAACTTATGCTTATTGACGCATGCCTTTCGGTTGATGTAATGTTCCCGTTTCGAGGATCTGCTTCAAGATTTTTCGCCTCGGAGGTACCCGCCGGTTCACATGGTATGGATGTTCAATCTGTTCCGACGCGGTGACCTGCTATTAAACCGACAACCTGATATTAAGCCGGCCACTGCGCCTACGCGTGCCCTGCTCTTTAAACCGGTCACTGTGTCTACACGGCGTGCTGCTATTAAGTCGGCCCCTGTCCCTACGCGGCATCCTGCTATTAAGTAGGCCGCT
Source organism: Poa pratensis (assembly GCA_947311845.1). Taxonomy (NCBI): domain Eukaryota; kingdom Viridiplantae; phylum Streptophyta; class Magnoliopsida; order Poales; family Poaceae; genus Poa; species Poa pratensis. The sequence continues at coordinate 16,242,510 of CAMZMU010000073.1, forward strand.
GTACCTAGGGTTTTCGGATGCGTTCAGTTTGCAGAGGAGGCGAGGAAATCAGAACCTATGGATGCATAGATCTCAGACTTATGTTCAAAACAAAGAACTTAGCAAGGTTATTCTGGGGATGTTTTAAGTTTCCTCAAACCGGTGGTTCATTTATTGTGAGTCAGCCGGCAACTGGATGCACACGTTGATCTGTTATTCAGCTACGGGTTGTGCTGCCTTTACCGTGGATTTTTTTTTACGTGAAATAAAAACTTGTCCCTTAAGCTTTTGTTACTTTCGGGTTACTTGTCGCGGGTTTTCTTTTGCTTTCTATCTATTTCTTAATTTCTTAGCAAGGTTATTCTGGGGACGTTTCAAGTTTCCTCAAACCGGTGGTTCATTTCTTGTGAGTCAGCCGGCCACTGGATGCACACGTTGACCTGCTATTCAGCTACGGGTTGTGCTGCCTTTACCGTGGATTTTTTTCTACGTGCAATAAAAACTTGTCCCTTAAGGTTTTTGTTACTTTCGTGTTACTTGTCACGGGTTTTCTTTTGCTTTCTATCTATTTCTTAATTTACGTAGTTTTTTTTGCTTCTTCTTGTGCAGGTCGTCGTCTTACTGGCGATCGTTTGAGCAGTGGGTTGTTGTTGTTTATTTATTCGTTTTCGTGTTCCCGTTCTACCGGGTCACTGGTCGCCGGCTAGGAGGTACCCGCCGGTTCACATGATATGGTTGTTCAATCTGTTCCGATGCGGTGACCTGATATTAAGCCGGCAACCTGATATTAAGCCGGTCACTGTGTCTACGTGGCGCCCTGCCATTAAGTCGGCCGCTGTACCTAGGGTTTTCGGGTGCGTTTTGTTTGTAGAGGAGGCGAGGAAATCAGGACCTATGGATGCATAGATCTTACAAGAGGGGTGCATACGTGTGGTTGTTAATCCAGTGCTTACCTTGGTATTAGTGACATGTTCAACACGGAAGGTAAAAGTAAACCGAACACTGCTCATATAGCACATAGCCACATAGGTGTGGTTTTTTAAGTACAACAGTCCGTGTAGTAGCATCTATATGCATTATAGAAGATAAACACATGCTCTACAAGGACAGTTTCTTCACATCTTTCTTTAGAGATTCATTAAGAACTCGCCGTGGGCTGCATGTTTTGCTCTGACGTGCGGCTGGCGCTTATGGTTGCCTCGACTGACGCCAACGGCATGGTTCACCATGCTGTAGAAATCTTCCGCAATTCGCCTTCCACAAAATGGACACCCATACCTGCCTGGAGCACGTAGGTACCTAATCTGTCCATCCTGTAGTTTGTTCAGGACTTGCTGGCATTTTGCTTGAAACGATTAATCGTCACTCCCAACGTCATCAGAATCTTCTTCCTGTATATTGGAAGAATATGACAATTAACTGCAATAGTTGGTGAAAGAATATACAATTATGAACCTCAGTTGGCGATCTGGAGGGACCATTCATATGGTGGAACCTAAACCGACGGTGGATAGATTGAGTTTGACTTTGTTTTTTTTTGTGAATCATACCTAACCTTCTTGATGGAATCGATTGCTAGCAGATACTGAGATGAATCAGTGTGGAGGTATACTATTGTGAGATTAACCTCATGGTTCAGGATGACAACAGCATAACGGCAAGATTTGTAAAAAAATTGTTGCGTACTCTATTATGGCAAGGATAGAGTATGTACATAAATATGACCAGCAAGTTAAAATTATATAACCCCAATATTAAGTAGTATGTACTTGCTCAATCGTATATTTAGATGCATCTAAAACAGTTATGATTCCTTCATTCGTTTAGAACGTACCTCCTCTTCCTCGTCGTTGCCAAGCTCCTCGAACGGCGGCATATCTACGGGAGCCGGTCCGTTGTTCTGCGGGGCTATGTCGTCCGGCTGCTGCAGGTGGTCGATGACGACAGCGATGGGAATGTTCTCCCGGGGGGCTATCTTGTCTGGCTGCTGCAGGTGGTTGACGACGGCAGCAACGGAATTGTTCTCCTCCAGATATGCCACGGGCACGACCATGTCCTGCTCCGTCTGTCCCTCGATGGGATTGACCTCCGCGGTGAGGACGGACGGAGTAGCCAGACCCACAGCGACGACATCATTGTCCTGCGATTGATCTGCCATGGCTTCGTTGGTTCCTCTTGGCCGTTCTATCGTCGGCGGTGGGTGTGTAACTGTGTGTGCGGTAGAGAGAGGCGGGTGTGTGACTGTGTGAGCGGACGGGGAGCGGTACTTATTAGACGCGGGCGTGGGTAGGCGATGCATTCGACAGTTCGAGTGGCCTGTGCCGTCTTAACGCGTCTCCTGGGTGTTCTTAATTGTTCTTTACCGAGGCATGCGCGGCGATGCTCTGTGTGTGATCCCATCAGTCAGACGAGTTGGACTCGCTGGTACACGATTAATAAATGTTGTGTTTGACCAACGATGCGTCGTGCCGGTACTGTTCGTCCGCGTTCGCACGCCCGCCGGCTTACACGCGGCTTGGACGTTCTGATAGAAACATCCTCGCTGTCATGTCATTTCGTCCTTCCATTGTTGTCTCGCAGAGAAAAAGTTCACCGTGGTACGGTCAACTGCTTAGGATTTTGACCAGAGTGGGGGCTTCCTAACATATGTATACCGGGTTGTTATCATGGTTAACAAAAGGATACCGATGTGTGGCCGAGAAGGATTAAGGAAGATTTATTATTTCTCTAATTTGGTACTCGAGTTTACATATGGATATAACTATTTCTACCCGTTCATTATTAGCATTGTGCATGGCTTGTCATCAAAACAGGGCTCGGGGGTCGTGCACCAAGGCGCACCCCTAATCTAGTTGGTATAAAGCGCATGAAGAAACTCTATTCTGATGGACTTTTGGAGTCACTAGATTTTGGATCTCTTGACACTTGCGAACCATGCCTTATGGGCAAAATGACCAAAACACCGTTCACCGGTTTAATGGAACGGGCGTCGGACTTATTGGGAGTCATACATACAGATGTGTGCGGAGCAATGAGCGTGTCGACTGATGACTCCCAAGTGCAGGAGATCAATTGTAGTACCTTTCAATTAGAAAAGGTTGTCGAACCCACGAGGAGCTGAAGGTATTGGTTAGCAAGATTGATAAATAGAACAATAAAAGATGCAAGTGTTTTTGGTATTTTTGGTTGTATAGTTGCAATGCAGAAAATAAAGAGTAGCAAGTCAAAGCTCTCAGAGAGAAAGCTCAATCCTCTTATGTGCAAGAGGACAAGCTCAAGTGATGTGTAACTTATATGTGGAAAACGTTCCCGAGGGCGGCATGGATATTGCTAGGCATAGAGATTTATTAAACAACATGTTGAATATCTTGTCAAGTTTTAATCTTCTTTGGACGGAGCCATTATTAGGTATAGCTAAATAAATAAACTACAACCCCTTATGATGGATCATGTGGCTAAGTAAATGACTGCACAAGAATTATTAAGACATAAAGTCCCACTATAGCATTACACTCTAAGGTCCCCGATACTAATACCCTCATAATATAACTTCATGATTCGGTCCCAGGTTTACATGTCCTCCCAAGTCTCCTCAATTCATTATACTATGGTGTTCTCCTATGAGCCCATATAGGTGAAGTGTTGTGCAGTCGACGTTCGCACAACACCATCATAGAATCACATAAAAGATAAACTCTTGACAAAATACCAACACATGTTATATATAAATCATTGCCAATTCATCCTATGCCCTCAGGAACATATGGGAACTACTCACAACGTGCAAACATGATAATATTCAGTGGCATAAGTGGTACAACACAATCTAAAAATATAACTTCACCACCAATAATGACAAGTACTCAATCACAAACATGAATAGTAGCACAAGACAAGTATCTAGGGTATAGCAACTCTCAAACTACGAGGGGGACGGAGTGGATCACGGAGATGATGATGGAGATGGTGCTGGTCTTGGTGATGGTGATGATGTAGAGGCCTCCTCCCACGCCAAGGAGGAGAGGTGATGACGATGACGATGATTTCCCCTTCTCCGGAGCTCCGGAGCAGCAATCTGATCCCCCTCGGAGGGAATCAGGAGTTTCGCCGCCGCCGCGGCCTCGGATATTTTCGGGAAAATTAGGGCGTCCTTTTGGGGAGGACGAAGCGTCGATAAAAAGCCCCAGGCGAGGAGGCGCCCAGGCTCCACTTAGTGGGTCCCACGCGGCCAGGTACTTGGGCCGCGTGGGCCCACCTAACTTGGGCCTCGTGGCTTCCTCTCTTCGGTCTTCTTCCCACTGTCTTTCTCCCGATGAAAAACCAGCTGTGTAATTTTCCTTTTATTATTTGGGTCCCTGTAGCTCCTGAAACATTAAATACAAGAAAAAGGAGGTTTTCTGCCTCCCAGAAATTAAATACCAAAAATAGGGACTTTGTAAGAAAGTCCCATAAATCATCTAAAACATGTAAAAATAATGATATAACAATGCAAATAACATTCTAATGTGATACTAAAAGTTGTATAAATGATGATACAAAATGCACGTATCAACTCCCCCAAGCTTAAACCTTTACTCGTCCTCGAGTAAGTAAGGACATAGATCATTACATGCATCAATGGACTTATGGTTGATAAATAAATACGAACATTGTATCATCATCATATTCAGTTGCAATGTAAAATTAATGAACTAAAACTCATACACATGAGGGCAACATAAGTAGAAGCTCTAGCAATCACCCCTTACTTTTGAAAGCAAATAACCATTGTATGTTGGACAATTGAATCATACTATTTTTCACATGCTTTTGCTCCTTATGGAAAGCATCATAATATTTTATACTTTGCTGAAATTTAAAGACAAGATAAACTCTTATTAGATAACAAGTTCAAAGAAGACAAATGAAAAGATAGATATAAGATTGTTTACAACCTTGCTACACTAGTAACTAGTGCAAACTTTAGTCATGGATATTTCAATCAAGTTCCTATGCTCTATACAACCTTTATCTTACACTTTCCATGGCTAACTGAATTTTCAGGTGCCTTCCTTTTCATTCACTTTCCAAGAGCATAAGTATTGAAATATCCATGATTCATTAATTTGCTCAAAAGATACTAGATTCTAACAAGAGTGTTTCATATCCTTTTCATTAACCCTTCCTAACTTTTTATCCTACAAGACTATATCTCAACCTTAAACTATTAATTTTCAAGTCATGTTGACTCATTCTCTTTACTCATTTTATAATGGGGTGATTCTACAATTGTCCAACATACTCAAGTTAATTAAGTTCAAGGCAAGATGTGACTGAAACTTCTAAATATGCCACGCTCATTTGCATGAGTGTTACCCATAAATCTCCAAACAAGGAATCATGGATGACACCATACTTTATATTCATTGATAAACCACAAGATAGAGATACATGATAATGCTCCATGAGCTCACACACGCCTAAGAGATATTGATAACTAAACGATAAAAGCAAAACACACCATGACTAGATAGATATGATAAACTAGTAGAGATAAAGACTAGGTGGAACTCCCCCAAGCTTGACGTCTTGCTAGAACCACTTCTGCTCTTTCTTCTTGTCTTCATAATAATTATCTTCAAGTTTTCCAACAATGCTCATCATAAGGTTGTAGGCTTTTTCAAACTCCCTTGCAGCTTCTCCCAGTTTTTCCATGAGATTCTTCTCCACCGTCTCCTTGCAAGGCTTCCACTCCGGGCTTGGTACTTTAACATTAGGGATCTTACGATCCCATTCACCAGGATAGTTCTCTTGGGTGGCACGCTTGAATTCCCTGTCAATAAGAGTAGAAACCACGTTTTTGCTAGCAAGTGCGTGCCTAGGAGCCTTCCCTCCTGTGCTCATGCACGCCGTCTGCCTCTTGTTTCCAAGAGACACGTTCACCCTCACACCAGCAACGGAGATAGGAGAAGGTGGTGCTGTTGCAATAGGTGCGATGTCGACGAAGGGCTTGTATTCTTTCTCTTCCGCTTCCTCCTTCTCCATCTCCTCCTCGTCGGGCTTGTAGTCTTCATCATCCGAGTAGTCCTTCCTCTTCCTATTCCTTCTCCATATGGACGTGGGGCTGTTGCCCTCGAGTTCATCATCATCATTGTCCATGGAGGAGCATTGGAAGGAGTCTCCCGAAGACATAGCTAAAAACCTGACAGGCAGAAACAACAAAAGCAAAGATCGCTCGAGAACGCTCGGTGCGAGATTAGATCAACGAAAAGGGGTATATATTGACGGTTTTTAGGTCAAGACGAAGCGTCGGAGAAGAAAACGAGACGGAACGGGACTCCGAGGGGGAAAGGAGTGGTCCCACGCGGCCCAAGATTCTGGCCACGTGGGACCCCTTGTTTCCTTCCTCGGGTCTCCGCTTCGTCCAGTTTTCTTGTCCCACACGTTAATTTCCATAAAAAATGACTTCCGTAAAATTTACGCAATTCCGAGAAACTTTCCAACACAAAAGTTACCTATTATTGATTTTGGGTTTCTGAAACTGCAAAGTTCTTCGCAATTACCTCCTCCGGTGTCTTTAAATTCAACTCCTCCACCTTTCCGATGAAGCTCCTTCCTGCAATATAATGTTTAAGGCGTTGTCCATTGACTACATGAGGTTTACCTTTCATATCACCGTGAAGACGGATAGCTCCTGAACGGTACACCTCCTGTATCACTAATGGTCCCTGCCACTTTGAAGCTAACTTTCCTGCAGAAAACTTGAAACGAGAATTGTACAATAAAACTTGATCACCTACTTTGAATTCTTTTCTCTTAATTTTCTTGTCATGCCAAATTTAACTTTCTCTTTAAACATTCTAGCACTTTCATAAGCTTCGTTTCTCCATTCATCAAGTAGGTTTAAATCAAGAATTCTCTTCTCTCCGCAGTCTTAAAATCAAAGTTCAATTGTTTAATAGCCCATCTAGCATTATGTTCTAATTCAACAGGTAAATGACAAGCTTTTCCATAAACCATTCTATAAGGAGACATTCCCATAGGATTTTTAAAAGCAGTTCTATAAGCCCATAATGCATCATTAATTTTAGTTGGCCAATCAGATCTAGACTTATTCACTGTCTTTTCCAAAATGAGTTTAATTTCCCTATTACTTAATTCAACTTGTCCACTTGTTTGAGGGTGATAGGGAGATGCAATTCTATGGTTAACATCATATTTTGCCAATGTTTTTCTAAGAATACCATGCAAGAAATGAGAGCCACCATCAGTAATTAAAAACCTAGGAACACCAAACCTGGGGAAAATGATGTCCTTGAGCATCGTCATTGCTGTGGCATGATCTGCACTCTTGGTTGGAATTGCTTCCACCCACTTTGTAACATAATCCACTGCAACCAAAATATGAGTTTGCTTTGTCTTTGACTCTGGGAAAGGCCCATAAAGTCAAAGCCCCAAACATCAAATGGCTCAAGTGGCAAAGAATAATTCATAGGCATTTCATTTCTCCACCAATATTTCCTACTCTTTGACATTTATCACAAGATTTAACATATTCAGCACAATCCTTAAATAAAGTAGGCCAATAGAAACCAGATTGTAGTACCTTTGCACCTGTACGATCTCCTGCATGATGCCCTCCATAAGGACTGTCATGACAATCTCTTATAATAGCCTGTTGTTCATGCTCAGGTACACAACGTCTAATAATACCATCCACACTTTTCTTATAAAGGAAAGGATCATCCCAAAAATAATGTCTAAGACCATAAAAAAAATTATTTCTTTGTTGAAAAGTGAAGTGTGGAGGTAGAACCTTGATACGTCTCCAACGTATCCATAATTTCTGCTGTTCCATGCTCATATTATACCATTTGCTACATGTTTTATATACACTTCGTATCACTTTTATGCATTTTCTGGGACGAACCTATTAACAAGATGCCACAGTGCCAGTTCCCTGTTTTCTGCTATTTTTGGTTTCAGAAAGTTACTTCTGGAAATATTCTCGGAATTGCATGAAACAAAAGGCCAGGTCCCTATTTTTCCAGCACGTACACGGAGTACGAAGGAGAGACGAAGGAGAGCCACGAGGTGGCCAAACCACACCCAGGCGCGGTAGTGGGCCCAGCCGCGCCACCTGGTGGTTTGGGCCCCTCGGGGTCCGCCGACATCGCCCCTTCGCCTATTTATTCCCCGAGACGCGAAAACCCTAAAACACCGAGCCTTTCATCCAGAACATATTCGCTGCCGCCGTCGTCGTCAACCCTAACTCGGGGGGTTTCTGAAGCTCTTCCCGGCACCCTGCCGGAGAGGGGAATCATCACCGGAGGGCTCTACATCGCCATGCCCGCCTCCGGAGTGATGCGTGAGTAGTTCATCCTTGGACTATGGGTCCATAGCACTAGCTAGATGGTTGTCTTCTCCACTTGTGCCATCATGTTTAGATCTTGTGAGCTGCCTATCATGATCAAGATCATCTTATTGTAATGCTATATGTTGTGTTTGCTGGGATCTGACTTATATTGATACCTATGTGGAGCTGAATATTATATTATCATGTCTATGTCATTTGTGATCTTGCATGCTCTCCGTTACTTGTTGAAGCCTTGGCCACGTGAATACTTGTAACTCCAAGAGGGGGTATTTATGCATGATAGTTGGGTTCAACCTCTATTTAACCTGGGATAGTGACAGCAAGTTCTAAGGTTGTAGATGTGTTGTTGCCACTAGGGGTAAAACAGCAATGCTTTATTCAAGGATGAATGTATTGTTTACATTACGCACATTACTTAATGCAATTGTCTGTTGCTTGCAACTTAATACTGGAAGGGGTACGGATGTTAACCGGAAAGTGGACTATTTAGGCATAGATGCATGCTGGATAGCGGTCTATGTACTTTGTCGTAATGCCCAAATGAATCTCATAGTAGACACCACAGCTCACACATGCATGTTATATGCACTTATCAATTGTCAATTGCCCAGCTGTAATTTGTTTACCCAGCATGTTAGTTATCTTATTGGAGAGACACCACTAGTGAACTGTGGACCCCGGTCCATTCTTTTACATCTGAAATACAATCTACTGCAATCATTGTTCTCTACTGTTTTATGCAAACAAACATCATTTTCCATTCGATACGTTTAACCCTTTGTTTTTAGCAAGCCGGTGAGATTGACAACCTCACTATTAAGTTGGGGCAAAGTAATTTGGTTGTGTTGTGCAGGTTCCACGTTGGCACCGGAATCCCTGGTGTTGCGCCGCACTACACTCCTCCACCAACACCTTCGAAGCAAACCTCGTTTTCCTACTGGTCCGATTAAACCTTGGTTTCATACTGAGGGAAAACTTACTGCTGCACTCATCATACCTTCCTCTTGGGGTTCCCAACTGACGTGTGATGTACAAGCATTGTTTCTAGCACTATCAACCTAGAGCCACCAAACCTTACCAACAATAAAATTTGCATAGTTGGCAAACCATGGTGATGCAACTTTAGCACTAGAAACATTAACAATTGCAAGTTGTTCATTAACAAAGCTATCATTAATAGGAATAGGATCATCAGGTATATTTTCCATTCTAGAAAGATGATCAGCTACTTGATTATCTTCCCCTTTCCTATCAACAATGTGTAAATCAAATTCTTGCAATAGAAGTACCCATCTTATTAATCTAGGCTTAGCATCTTTCTTATGCATTAAGTATTTAATGGCAGAATGATCAGTATGCAATGTGACTTTCGAATCAGTAATATAAGGTCTAAACTTGTCACAAGCAAATAGCACTGCTAAAAATTCTTTTTCAGTTGTGGCATAATTCCTTTGAGCAGCATCAAGTGTTCTACTAGCATAATAAATGACATTCAGTTTCTTATCAACACGTTGGCCCAAAACAGCCCCAACTGCATAATCACTAGCATCACACATAATTTCAAAAGGCAATTTCCAATCAGGAGGTTGAATAATGCACTTATTAAAGCATTCTTCAAAATATTAAAGGACTCAATGCAATCATCATTAAAAGAGAAAGGAACATCCTTTTGCAAAAGATTGGTTAGGGTTTTGATATTTTGGAGAAATCTTTAATAAACCTACGGTAAAAACCTGCATGCCCAAGAAAACTTCTTATACCTTTGATGTCCCTTGGGTATGGCAGCTTTTCAATAGCTTCTATCTTTGCTGGGTCAACTTCTATTCCTTTTCCAGAAATCTTATGCCCAAGAACAATACCTTCAGTAACCATGAAGTGACACTTCTCCCAGTTTAAAACTAAGTGTTGGTCTTCACAACGCTGCAAAACTTTGTTAAGGTTGAACAAGCAATTATCGAAGGAAGTACCATACACAGAAAAATCATCCATAAAACTTCCATTATCTTTTCAATATAATCAGCAAATATAGCATTCATGCATCTTTGAAAAGTAGCAGGAGCATTACATAACCGAATGGCATTCTCCTATAAGCAAATGTACCATATGGGCAAGTAAAAGTGGTCTTTTCTTGATCATCCTTATGGACAGGAATTTGTGAGAAACCTGAATAACCATCTAAATAGCAAAAGTGAGAGTGTTTAGATAACCTTTCTAACATTTGATCAATAAATGGCAATGGGTAATGATCTTTACGAGTTGCTTTATTTAACTTCCTGAAATCAATACACATCCTATAACCAACAACAGTACGTTGAGCCACAAGTTCATCCTCATCATTTGGAACAACAGTCATTCCACCCTTTTTAGGAACACAATGAACAGGACTAACCCACTTACTATCAGCTATGGGATAAATGATACCAGCTTCAATAAGTCTTATTACCTCTTTCCTTACCACTTCTTCATTTTTGGATGGAGACGGCGTTGATAATCAACAACAGGTTTTGCATCCTCTTCCAAATTAATTTTATGCATACATAGAGCTGGGCTTATACCTTTAAGATCATCAAGAGAGTATCCAATGGCTGGTCGGTGAGCTTTAAGCACATCAAGTAATTTCTCTTCTTCTTCAGCTGAAAGGTTAGCACTAATAATGACAGGATATATGCTCTTCTCATCCAAATATGCATATTTCAGATTTGTAGGCAAAGGTTTAATTCAAAGCTAGGATCCCCTTTAGGTGGTGGTAGCACTCCTAAATTATCAGGTGGGATATGCAATTGTAATTGTGGTGGTTGTTGCCATAATATTTGTTCTAAAGCATCTTTTCCTCATCATTAAATGGTTCATCTTGATTAAGCATATAACGTTCTACAACATCTGTTGAAGCTACAGCTATATGAGCAAGAGTTTCAATTATATCTTCAGAAATTGGCTCTTTCACAACATGTTTATCAGCAAATTTGGAAAAGTTGAACTCAAGTTTTTCACCAGCACATTTAATAAACACTTTCTCTTTAGGCAAATTAATTTCAGCACCAACAGTGTTTAAGAAAGGTCTACCAAAAATGATAGGACAAAATGAATCTTGAGGACAACCAAGCACAATAAAATCAGCAGGATATTTTATTTTGCCAACCAATACTTCAACATCTCTAACAATTCCAAATGGACTAATATAATCTTTATTAGCAAGTTGAATTGTCATACCTGTCTCTTCCATAATGATAGGATCAATATCAGGCTTGATTTCAAGATAAAGAGAATATGGAATGACACTAATACTTGCTCCAATATCACATAGACCATGATAACTTGAAGTCCCAATAGAGCATGATATAACAGGTTTACCAACTTTGGCCGAATTACCTTTGATGACTTTAGTAGCATCTTCACATAAATAAACATCAACAGGGTCTTCTTCATTTAATTGTTTGATAATTGAAATTTGACTGTTGACTTCCACCTGTTCATAAGGCTGAGAACATCTTCTTTACTCTTGTTAGTAACAGCAATAAGTAAATTCTCCTTAACTTGGTTTGGATATGGAGGTGGTTCAACATACTCTCAATTGTCACAGATGACACTGGTTCTGCCTGTTTAATAACTTTAGGAACAACAATAGATTGTTTAACAGGTTCAACATAAACTTCAAACCACTTTGAGGAACACAGATATGATCAGCAAAACCTTTAGCTATCTCAATTATAACATAAGGATCAAGATTAAAAGTATCACTCAGATTTTTAAACAAATAGAAGTAGAGAAGTTCTCTACACATGAATATCCATAATCAAAATAGGCTCATTACCTTTATCAAGATCCCAGACTAGTATTTTCAGAAATAGTCTCCAATAAATTCCATGCTTCTTCTTCAGTATTATTAGTAAAACTTCCACCAGATGAATTATCCAGAATTCCTTGTGCTTCACGGTAGCCTCACATAAAAGTTTATCAATATAAGTTTCCTTGTAAGATCATGACAAGGATTCTTGCGAAGGAGTTCCTTTAACCTCCCCCAAGCTTGAGTAATACTCTCTCCCAGATGTGGCCAGAAATTAAATATATAGCAGCGGTTTCATAAGCTTCTTTAGGAGTAAAATATTTAAGAAAGAAAACCTTCCTCAAGATATTCCATTCAATAGCACCTCTTCATCAAGAGACCTGTACCAATCACGAGCATTACCAGATAAAGACAAATATAATAACTTCCTTTTTACCTGATCTTCAGAAATACCAGGAAGTCTAAATAAACCACATATGTCTTCAATTAACTCCATGTGTTCACGTGCAGACTTAGTTCCATCACCTGTAAATGGATTTTTCATAACTCTTTTAACATGACCAACGGGAATTTTAAATCCCACTTTAGGTACCTCAGACACAGTAGTTTCAACCACTTTAGGAGTAGTGGCATAAGCACTTCATATAGAGCAAGATGCAGCGAGGACGATTCATAAATGCCATAGTAACAATGAGATAAAACAGCTTTCAAGTTTCCTTACCAAACTTCTTACCAATAGCGCTACGCTCCCCGGCAACGGCGCCAGAAAAGTATCTTGATGACTCCCAAGTGCAGGAGATCAATTGTAGTACCTTTCAATTAGAAAAGGTTGTCGAACCCACGAGGAGCTGAAGGTATTGGTTAGCAAGATTGATAAATAAAACAATAAAAGATGCAAGTGTTTTTGGTATTTTTGGTTGTATAGTTGCAATGCAGAAAATAAACAGTAGCAAGTCAAAGCTCTCAAGAGAGAAAGCCCAATCCTCTTATGTGCAAGAGGACAAGCTCAAGTGATGTGTAACTTATATGTGGAAAACGTTCCCGAGGGCGGCATGGATATTGCTAGGCATAGAGATTTATTAAACAACACGTTGAATATCTTGTCAAGTTTTAATCTTCTTTGGACGGAGCCATTATTAGGTATAGCTAAATAAATAAACTACAACCCCTTATGATGGATCATGTGGCCAAGTAAATGACTGCACAAGAATTATTAAGACATAAAGTCCCACCATAGCATTACACTCTAAGGTCCCCGATACTAATACCCTCATAATATAACTTCATGATTCGGTCCAGGTTTACATGTCCTCCCAAGTCTCCCTCAATTCATTATACTACGGTGTTCTCCTATGAGCCCATATAGGTGAAGTGTTGTGCAGTCGACGTTCGCACAACACCATCATAGAATCACATAAAAGATAAACTCTTGACAAAATACCAACACATGTTATATATAAATCATTGCCAATTCATCCTATGCCCTCAGGAACATATGGGAACTACTCACAACGTGCAAACATGATAATATTCAGTGGCATAAGTGGTACAACACAATCTGAAAATATAACTTCACCACCAAATAATGACAAGTACTCAATCACAAACATGAATAGTAGCACAAGACAAGTATCTAGGGTATAGCAACTCTCAAACTACGAGGGGAACGGAGTGGATCACGGAGATGATGATGGAGATGGTGCTGGTCTTGGTGATGGTGATGATGTAGAGGCCTCCTCCCACGCCAAGGAGGAGAGGTGATGACGATGACGATGATTTCCCCCTTCTCCGGAGCTCCGGAGCAGCAGGATCTGATCCCCCTCGGAGGGAATCAGGAGTTTCGCCGCCGCCGCGGCCTCGGATGTTTCGGAAAAATTAGGGCGTCTTTTCGGGGAGGACGAAGGCGTCGATAAAAAGCCCCAGGAGAGGAGGTGCCCGAGGCTCCACTTAGTGGGTCCCACGCGGCCAGGTACTTGGGCCGCGTGGGCCCACTTTTGGGCCTCGTGGCTCTCCTCTCTTCGGTCTTCTTCCCACTGCCTTTCTCCCGATGAAAAACCAGCTGTGTAATTTTCCTTTTATTATTTGGGTCCCTGTAGCTCCTGAAACATTAAAACAAGAAAAAGGAGGTTTTCTGCCTCCCGAAATTAAATACCAAAAATAGGGACTTTGTAAGAAAGTCCCATAAATCATCTAAAACATGTAAAAATAATGATATAACAATGCAAATAACATTCTAATGTGATACTAAAAGTTGTATAAATGATGATACAAAATGCACGTATCATCGACACGCAATGGTTATCGTTACTTCGTAACCTTCACTGATGATTTAAGTAGATATGGGTATATTTACTTAATGAAACATAGGTCTGAAACTTTTGAAAAGTTCAAATAATTTCAGAGTGAGGTTGAAAATCAACTCAACAAGAAAACCAAGCACCTTCGATCCGATCGTGGTGGCGAATATTTGAGTTTTGAGCTTGGCACACATCTGAAGGCCTGTCGCATCGTACCACAGCTTACGCCGGCTGGGACACCACAACGCAACAGTGTGTCCAAGTGACGTAATCGCACCTTATTGGATAGCGTGTGGTTTATGATGTCTCTTACCGACTTGCATGTATCGTTTTGGGGATATGCGTTAGGAACAACCGCATTCATTTTAAATAGGGCACAGTCCAAATCCGTAGCAACGACACCATATGAGATATGTCATCGCAAGAAACCCAAGTTGTCATTCATGAAGGTTTTGGGTAGTGAGGCGTACGTTAAGAAACTACAGCCTGGCAAACTCGAGCCGAAATCGGAGAAGTGCATCTTTGTAGGGTATTCCGTGGAAATCATAGGATACACCTTGTACAACCAAGCCAAGGGCAAAACGTTTGTCGCAAAGAACATCACCTTTCTCGAGAAAGAGTTTCTCGCCAAAGGAGTAAGTGGGAGAAAAATAGACCTCGACGAGATAGTTTGAAAGGACAAGGATGTCGCCTAGAGGGGGTGAATAGGCGATTTAAAACTTTTCCGGTTTAGGCTTGATAAATGCGGAATAAAACTAGGTGTTTTAATTTAACAAGCATACAACCTAAATATACTAGGTTCACCTATGTGCACCAACAACTTATGCTAAGCAAGACAAGTAACAAAGTGATATCAAGATATAGACATCAAGCACGAAGGCTATCATAATGTAAATTGCATAACTAAAGTGCTCGGGTATAGAAATAACCGAGGCACGTGGAGACGATGATGTATTCCCGAGTTCCTCCTTTTGAGGGGAGTACGTCTCGTTGGAGGGTGTGAGTTTCAAACTCAAGACGCCACAAATGGCCTCACCCTATTCTCCGATGAACCTTGCCCAAAAGCTCGGTTCACTTTCCACTATTGATTTCCTTTTGGGAGGAAATCGAGTCCCTTACAACGATCTTGAGGCATAACCCATAAAAGGATTGGGAGCTCCCAAGTGACCACAAAAGGTCCCAACTAGCCACAAAAGGCCTTGACCACAAAAGGCCACAAGAACACCGTCTAGGGTCCAACGACCCAAGAGTAACAAGCTCACGAACTTTCACTTCCACGAATCCTCGTGGAGAGAGCAAACCGATGCAACAAAATGCAATGGCAAGAATACAAGAAGTGCTCAAGACTGTGTTGCTTGGGCTTACGAATATATACATCAATGTAATCAATCTGGAAGGGCTGCTGTCATACTCAAGCTAGATTTTGCAAAAGCTTTTGATACGATTGGACATCAAGCTATTATTCAGATTTTGAGATGTAAAGGGTATGATGAAAGATGGATTAGGTGGATTAAGGCGATCTTCTCGACAGGTTTCTCCTCAGTTCTGTTAAATGGGGTCCCTGGCAAAAAATTCCCTTGTAGGAGAGGAGTGAGACAAGGTGATCCATTATCCCCAATCCTTTTTGTGGAAGGTGCAGATTTACTTCAAACAATGGTGAACTTATTAGCATAGAAGGGAACACTGATTGCACCTCTCCCAATACCAGATGCTGATTTTCCCATAGTACAGTATGCCGACGACACACTCCTGATCATGCAGGCTTGTCCCACGCAGCTATTGGCTCTGAAGCAGGTTCTTCACCTATTTGCACAAGCGACTGACCTTCAAGTAAATTACACCAAAACATGTATGATGCCCATTAACCTCGAGCCTGACCGACTGGCTCATTTAGCTGAAGTTTTCGGTTGTGCCATGGGTTCTATGCCATTCCCCTATTTAGGACTACCACTTGGAACTACTCGTCCATCAGTACATGATTTATCACCCATTGTAGATCAACTGGAGAGAAGGCTTAATGCTAGCTCCAGATTCCTTGATTATGGTGGCCGAGTTACATTTGTGAACTCTGTGTTGTCTGCGTTGCGTTACCCATGCACTACCTCTCTTCGCACAAGGTGCACAAAACTGTAATCAAAATCTTTGACAGAGGAAGAAGGCAATGCTTATGGGCCAAAGAGGATGGCAGGACATCCTCTCTTGCTGCATGGTCTCTGGTATGCAGACCTAAGAGGCATGGTGGCCTTGGTGTTATGAATCTTGAGCTCCAAAATTCTGCCCTGCTGTTAAAACAGCTGCACAATTTTTTTGCAAAGCTGATATCCCTTGGGTGAAATTAGTTTGGTCCCTTTACACTGATGCACCTCCTCAAGCTCAGTCCCCTCGAGGATCATTTTGGTGGCGGGATGTATTCAGCTTTATCAATACCTATAGAAGTATCACCTCTTCAGTTGTTGGCAATGGTGAATTAACTTTATTCTAGAAAGATTATTGGCAAGATGGTGCTTTGCTTTGTGATGCTTACCCTCACCTCTTCTCTTTTGTGCTCGATGAGGATGTATCCGTTTCCTCCATGGCTCGGATGACAGATATGAACACAATATATGCACTGCCGCTTTCGGTGCAAGCATTTGAAGAACATACGCAAGTGGGTACTCTGCTTGAAAATGTTTCTAGGGACCCAGCGGCTTTGGATTCGTGGAAGTTTGCTTGGGGCAGCTCTGCTTATACATCAGCAAAATACTATCAATTCCTCTTTGCTCAAGTTCCTAAGGTCATGGCCATTGATTTAATCTGGGCCTCCAAATGTTTACCTAAGCTTCGCATCTTCCTGTGGCTTCTGTTCAATGATCGACTTAACACTAAAGATCTTATGCTGAGAAAACATTGGAATGTTGAGGATGGGCCGAATTGTGTCTTGTGTAATAACCAGGAGCGGGAGACTAGAGATCATCTCTTCTTCTAATGCCCATTTGCTGCATCATGCTGGAATGCGGTTGCTATTATCTGGAACCCTCAATTACCTATCTCCCGAAGGATTATACTAGCAAGAAGCTCGTTTGTTGGACCCTGCTTTATGGAGGTTATGGCCTGTGTGGCTTGGAACATTTGGAAAGCAAGGAATGACTTAATCTTCAAGAAGGAACGTACCACTCTACGTGGCTGGAGGGTGAAATTTCAAAGTGATCTTCTTTTGCACTAGTACAGGGTGAAACCGTCCATGGTGGTCCCTCTGGTTGATTGGACCAGGAGTGTTTTTACTTAACCATCATGTATTCTTTTATGTTTTTTGATCCTCCTTGAGTTTTGAGGCGCTTGTAACTAGGAACTAGGCTGTCACCGCTTTGGTGACTCCTGGTCTATATTTAATTGAAAATTTACACCGTAGGGGTTTCCCCTACGGTAATGCGCTTCAAAAAACAAGAAGTGCTCAAGTCTTTCACTCCCGACAAATTCAAGGAATTGACTACGATGAAATGTTTTCACCGGTAGCGATGCTAAAGTCTATTCGGGTTTTGCTAGTGATGGCTGCATATTTCGATTATGAGATATGGCAGATGGATGTCAAAACTGCGTTCCTAAATGGCAACATTGAGAAAGAGTTGTATATGGTACAACCTGAAGGTTTTGTCTATCCAGAGAATGTTGGCAAGGTATGCAAGATTCAGCGTTCCATTTATGGACTGAAGCAAGCATCTCGGAGCTGGAATCTTCGCTTTGATGCGGTGATCAAAGGTTTTGGATTTGTCCAAAATGCGGAAGAGACCTGCATTTACAAGAAAATGGGTGGGAGCTCAGTTGCATTCCTAGTTCTATATGTGGATGATATATTACTGATTGGGAATGATGTGCATCTTCTGAATAGCGTGAAGAAGTATTTAAACAGTAAATTTTTGATGAAGGACTTAGGAGAAGCATCTTACGTATTAGGCACTAGAATCTATCATGATAGATCAAGGTGCCTATTAGTGTTAAGTCAGAATACATACCTAGATAAGATTTTGAAAAGGTTCAAAATGGATCAGGCGAAGAAAGGGTTTCGGCCTGTTGTAAAGGGTAAGGCATTAAGCATGGCTCAGTGCCCTGTGATGGCTCATGATGTAGACAAGATGTCTAGCGTCCCCTATGCTTTAGCCATAGGATCGATCATGTATGCCATGTTAAGTACTCGACCCGATGTAGCATTGGCTCTTAGCTTGATGAGCCGATTCCAAAGTAATCCTGGCAAGGATCATTGGACAGTTGTTAAGAATATTCTGAAGTATCTTAAGCGAACCAAGGAAATGTTTCTTGTCTATGGAGGTTGTGAAGAGGAACTTGGCGTAACAGGTTACGTTGATGCAAGTTTCTGCACAGATCCAGATGAATCGAAATCTCAGGCAGGATATGTGTTTTTGGTGAACGGAGGCGCTGTGAGCTGGAGAAGTGGGAAGCAACCCATAGTAGCCCAATCTACAATGGAATCGGAGTACATTGCTGCTTCGGAAGCCGCGAATGAAGCTGTCTAGCTGAGGAAGTTCGTCATCGAGCTCAGAGTGTTCCCAAGCGCGCAAGACCCTCTGAACCCCTACTGCGACAACACAGGCGCCATTGCGAACGCGAAGGAACCAAGGTCTCAGTCAACCGCCAAACATATTCTCCGACGCTTCCATGTGATATGACAATATATCAAGGAAGGCGATGTGAAGATTTGCAAAGTACATATGAATCTTAATGTGGCAGATCCGTTGACGAAGCCTCTTCCACGAGACAAGCATGATAAACACCAAGTTGCTATAAGTGTTAAGCTTTTACCAAGTTGTAAACTAGATTAAGTTGTACTCTAGTGCAAGTGGGAGACTAGAGGAGATATGCCCTAGAGACAATTAATAAAGATATTTTATTTGTCATATCTCGATTGTTCATAATACGCTTTATACCATGCTATAATTGTATTGAGCGGAAACATTAATACACGTGTGGTATGTAAACAACCAGGTCCCTAGTAGCCTCTTTACTAGTCAATTGAGATCAACAGATGATCAAGGTTTCCTGATCATGGACATGGATGTCAATTGATAATGGAGTCATATAATTAGGTGAATGATGTGATGGACGCACACCCAATATATAGAGAACGTAGTACTTAAACCTTCGACCGTGAGATCATATTTAATCACTATCTCTGGAGTGTGCTTTGATTGCATCAAACGTCACACCTTAAACAGGTGACAATAAAGGTGTACCTCTCAGGTATCCGAAGGAATAGGTTGAGACGTATGATCAAGAGCGGGATTTGCCTATACATATAGCAGGATAGATACTGTAGGCCCACTCGGTGAGATTGCATCAATGAGCTTGCAAGCATGTGACTAGGTCACGAGGATGTAATATCACAGACGAGTAAAGATAATATTGTCGGTAACGAGATCGAGCTAGGTATCGTGATACCGGAGATCGAGTCTCGGACAAACTAAGTATCGCGAGGCAAAAGGTATGAGACTTGACGTTTAAGGTTCAGATGACAAAGATATTCATGAACGCACAGGGGCTATCATGGGTTTCCAGATCCCGCTGTTAGTCACTGATCAGAGACGGGTCTCGATCATGTCTAGAGTGATCCCAAACCATAGGGTGGCACACTTAAGGGTAGGCGACGTTTATATTAGATTGTATGTAGAAGAGAAAATAGAGAGAAGAACACCGGAATCATTCCGGGACATGTCCGATGAAGTTCGGAGGGCAACGAATAAATTTCGGAGCTAGAATAAATAAAGTAATATGTATTTATTATTAATTAAGGTAATTAATTAGTAAATATGTTTTTATTTTATTTTTAAAGGTAGCCCAACCTTAAATGGGCCATCTCCCGGAGGAGAAGGCCCATGGGGAGGGGGGGGGGGGCAGCCGCACCCCAAAGGAGGGGCGGCTGGCCTGGGTGGGCCGAATGGGGCCTACCAGGGGGCCGGCGCACCATGTGGGATTAGTTCCACGTGGCTTAGCCACCAAGGGTGACACCCCTCCTCCGCCTATATAAGGAGGTGCCCCCATGCCATGGAAATTCACCCAAAAATTCCTCTCTCTCTCTCTCTCTCTCTCACTTTCGGACATGACCCTGCAATTGGAGTTACGCATAGGGTGAGGTTTTCTCCACCATACGCACACCGCCATGCTGCTGGTCTTTTTCGGTCCAAGTCTTCTGCTTTCGCTGCTTTGCTGGACCGGAGGTCTTCGTCTACACCGTACGCATGTAGAGCTATGAGGTGCTGCACTTGCGGTACTTGGAGGAGTTCGTCTACTCGACCTTGAGGTCGGCATCGCCATCGTCATCGCCAACGTCCCCTCGGATGTAACGCTTTCGGTCTACAAGGGTATGTATACCGATTCCTCCGTTACCGTATATCTACATAGTAATAGATCTTGGCTATTTAGGTTATCGTTGTTAGGAAATTTTTTGTTTTCTGCATACGATCCCCTTAAGTACGCCCATGTCGTAATCGAATTGCTGGCCTTATGGAACACCGACAAGAAATTGGTAGTTCTTACCTTGTTAAAAACTATATTATTCCTACAGTTAGTTCCAAATAGCCCAACACAAAACTAAAACCCAAGTACAGATTCTAGCCTTTCTCTTTTTATCCACTCTGTTCAACCAGTTATCTAGTAATATTAGTTGGTCAGAGGTAAATCAAATGAGAATTTAACTATACGCCAGACTATTTTAGCAAAAGGACATTGTAGAAAAAGATCTTCAATGAACTCCTCTGAATAAAAAAAACAACAACATTTTTTTGACCTAGTCCAATTCCTTTTCGCTAAATTATCCTTTGTAAGTAAAACCTTTTTATGAAGGAACCACATAAAAGTCTTAATTTTCAGGGTATCTTTAGCTTCTAAAGATATTTTCGAAGAAAACGTGTGTCCATTAATCATATCAACATACATAGATTGGGCTGAAAAAACCATAGTCAATTAACTTCCATAAAAAGCTATCTGACTCATCTGATAATTGAACATTCTTTCCTACTGGATTCATATGAAATATATTTTTCCTGAAATTTTCCTACTGAATAATATGAAGTTCAATGAAATCCTGACTCGGTAAAATTTCATTTAAAATTGACAAAATTAGACATAAATAATTGTAAAATAAATTTGAAATTTCTGCCATTTCGAAAATTTCGGAGATTTTGGTAGATCTCAAATTTAATCTCACACTAAAATGCCCGCGATGCCACCCTGCGCAGGTGGCTCTTATTGATGTGGCTCTTATTGATGAACCGGAGCAGCCAACACACGGCTTGTCAACAAGATATTGCGATGTCAGCAGCTTCATAGGATGCCTGACAACGACCATCCTTTCCATGGAGGCCACCAACGGTTCTGGATTTTTTATGCGGTGTAACCGAAATCTAATCTAATACGTCACCGATGTGACATTTTAGCGACACTGTATAAAACACTCTTACTTTAAAAAGTATTTTATGCAGTGTACCAAAACGTCACAATAGCGACGGTGGATATGTATGGTGGAGTTTGAAAGGGAACAGCTTGATTTCTCTAAATGTAAATAAGGATTTATGTTAGTTCTGACACTACTAGATAGAACAAACAATTTAACACAATAATATGAAGTATATAGTAGCATTTAGTGTATACTGACCTATGTATATAATTGGAGGACATTATGGGAAAGTTAACAAACACTACTGTCTTGAGTAGTGTTCGTTGTTTGTTCTGTGTCTCCGACTTTTTTATGCAGTGTCACCGAAATAGACTCCTGTTTTCACATGGACTAGTTACCTAAACTATAACCGGTTGCAAGTGCACAATAGTCAAGTTAACTACATCAAGAAATGATCTAGATAGAACTACCAGATGTGAACTGAACTACTATCAACAAGTTAGCCAAACTACAACTAGTTGCAAAAGTGCACAATAGGCAAGTTAACTACATCAAGAAATGATCTAGATAGAACTACCGGATGTGAACTGAACTACTATCAACAAGTTAGCTAAACTACAACTAGTTGCAAGTGCACAATAGGCAAGTTAACTACATCAAGAAATGATCTAGATAGAACTACCGGATGTGAACTGAACTACTATCAACAAGTTAGCTAAACTACAACTAGTTGCAAGTGCACAATAGGCAAGTTAACTACATCAAGAAATGATCTAGATAGAACTACCGGATGTGAACTGAACTACTATCAACAAGTTAGCTAAACTACAACTAGTTGCAAGTGCACAATAGCCAAGTTAACTACATCAAGAAATTATCTAGATAGAACTACGGGATGTGAACTGAACTACTATCAACAAGTTAGCTAAACTACAACTAGTTGCTCTAGATCATGTGCATAATAGGCAAGTTAGCTACATCAAAGAGTGGATCTGATACCTTCTTCACGTCGCCGTTGGATCGATCTAGCAGATCCGGAAGTGGTGGAGGCAGAGGAAGTGGACAGAGCGACGAACTCGTCGTGTCGGGCGATATGGCGAATACCTCGCCGTGTCAGGGGAGATGGCGAAGACCTCGCCGTGTTGGGGGAGATGGCGAAGACCTCGCCATGATAACCGTCGTCTGGGCGGAGACGGCGCCGCCACGGCACTGGCGATGGCCGCAACGCCAGGAGCCGCCGCCACGAACAGATCTAGCATACTGGACAGAGTGAGGAAACGAGTGAGTGCTAGGTTTTGCTCTGTACGCCCATATATATAGGTAAAACATAGGAAACGGTTCTTTAGAAGGACCGTTTCCTTTGTGTTTCTTCCACTGAGGTGTGGGACCTACGCGCCCACTCTGTGGAATTTCTTCTACTCTCTGAAATAATATTTTCCTATATGGACAAAACCACTTATAGGATACTTATATTAATATTAGTGATTACTACATTACATACGCAGTACATATTAATAATAATAAAGTAAATTATAGAACTACTACTAGCTACTTTTTGTTTTTCTTGCGCCCTGCTTCCGCGCAATCCTCATCTTCTCACGGCCTCGCTTGTTGGGGGGCCATTGGAGGTGGTGGCGGCGGCGGCAGCATATCGGAGGCGGTGGCGGCGGCTTTCTTCTCCGTCGCCGGGGCTCCCTTCTTCGGGACCGGCGCCTCCGCCTCGTCCTCCTCGTCGTCGTCCTCCTCCTCCTCCTCCTTCTCCTCTTCGGTTGACTCCTCATCAGAATCAACCTTCGGCGGACCCAGCATCATGGTGGGATCATGGAAGTTGGCGTATTCATCGTCGCTCGTCTCCGGCGTCGGTCCTTCAACGAACTCGCCGCTGACGGGGGGACTGTCCCGCGGCGACTCAGTGTGCTCCTGTGTGTCGTTGTTGTGAGGCATCTTCGCTAATCAGTTGGAGGGAGAGAGCGAGCGAGAGAGAGAGAGCAGATTCTGTGGCATCTTGAGCTAGCAAGGATTGGGGTTTTTAAGGAGTAGTGGGCGGTGCCACTACGCCATGGCATTTACTCGCCTCGCTTCGAATTCGAAGAAGCTTGAACGCGACCACATTGGAAACGGACACATCAAATGACCGTTGCCATAGAACCACATATCGGAAACGGAGGCACATTGGGAACCGTTGCCAATAATATGGGTAACGGAGATAATACTTTCTCCGTTACCTATGTTGACGGGCCAGCCGCGGCCCAGGTCAGGTTTGTACGCACCGGCCGCGCGGAAACGCCTGCCGTTTCCATAGAGGGGTATCCGATGTGTCGTTATGTACTAGTGTGCGTCCCTTTTCTTTCTTCTGTTTAGAGAGAAAGAGGCTCACAAACAAGAGAAGAGGTACATATGGATTAGGGCTCATGGTTCCAACGAGCAGTGGAGGCCTCAAAGGTAGCAAAGGAAAACTAGGAACGGGAGAGGGACGAGAAAATCGTGAATACATGATTGAGGATAGATGCATACATGGAGCTAGGGTTCGCACTAGTGAGCTCCAAAAAGACGTTGGGACTGCGGGGTATGGGCCCTAGTTCAGCCGATTTCGGATTTACAGCAGTGAGCTCGAATAGGCGGAAGTCGGCGCCTCATATGTGGGCACAAGAGGTATGTGGATTTTTTTTTATTGCGTAGGTAGTTTTGACATTTGCACCTGCAAGCGTGCATGTTATTTGTTGCGTACACGTGAACATGTTTAAGTAATTTTGAGCCTATTGTGAAATTGCGAATTTTATTGCAACTGAAATGTGTTTACTCGTTGTTTTTATTATTGCATTGAAATTTCATGTGATTCTGGTGTTCAATCAATATTTTATGGTATCATAGGATTGCGTGGATGTTGCATACACATAAAAATAGCAAGATTCAAAAAAGCGGTAAGCGCTAAGCGAGCGGTGAGGCTCCAATAATCTTCCTCCTATCTCTGCTTCCTCCTATTTCTGCATTAGCACCACTCGAGAACGAGGAAACACACACAGAATTAAACGGGGCACGTTTTAGCGCCCAATGCCTAATTAGCTGCGCGGGTCCAAAACTGTTTGGTTTGCCACCGATCCTCTCACCTAGTCGCTTAAGGGTACATTTTATTCTCTTTTTTAGACGTTGCAAAATGACATCTTGTTTGTGCTATTCAATAATGGACGTCCTTGGTTTACATCTTTGAGTAGGTTAAATGATACAAAGGTGGCCGGTCGGGGATTTTTTATCACTAGGTTGGGTCCAAACATATTTTGGACCCCGGGCGAATTATACTAAAATTTATACTTATTTGTGAATTATTTTTATCAAACTATAAATTTAGCGTGTATAGTTCTACCAATTAGTTCTCATAGTAAACCACATTTGACTGTTGCTAATATTAAATGTATCATTCTTTATTATCATATTCTAATGTCTATCAATAAAATGTGTAATGATAATTTTAACCTTCTTTATAAAAAATATTCATAAATTATTTTCATATTTACATAACTTATATGGTGTTTATTTTATGTGTGTATACAACGTATGTGTGCTCAACTCTATTTTAATATTCTTTATATCATTGTAGAGACCTCTAAAGTTTATGGTTTAATAAATAAATATATTAAAAGTAATTTCTCGTGTATAATTAGGTAAGCACATTTATATAAACTTTCAGAATATAAAGTAAAATATCATCAATAGTCATGCAAGTTTGATTTGGTGATAAGTTAAAAATAAACGCATGTTCAGTACTATGAAATATCATCGATCACAAAGTATATTTTACTTTTTTTTTTATCATATGCTCGCCTGCAAAGCACTTGGTATCATTTGGTGTATGCAAAAATCATATCTATTTCTCAAATAAAAGGTCAGACACAAAATCAAACATGAAATCCCACTAATACCGACTTGAACTTAAAAATTCACACGTGAGAGACTAACAACTAAACTAAAAATGTCGTTGTTAATCGGATTTGTTTGTTCTACGTGTTACACGATATTTGACCATTATGTAATGGAAATTCATATTTTCATATATTAATATATTTTAAAAGTAATGAAAAATGTTTAGTTACTAATATTATTCTAAGGGATCTTTTTCTTCTAGGCCCCGAGGCTGTCGTCCTCTTTGCCCGGCCAATGGACCGGCCATGTTTATCACCCTACCGACGGGTAGAGCAACCTAAAAGAGAGATCTGCACTTTGGAAAGTCGGGCAGTAGAAGATGAAAGGAAAGCAAATCCACGTGAAGAAATAATTGGTGGCGGATGCTGTTTCTCTTTGGGCTTACTCGTCCATGACATGTCTTTTCACAAAGGGCATTAGAGTGAGCCCCGCACTCATCGATTTCCACATATTAAAATTAATCCTTGGATAAAAGGCTGGTACGGTCATCGTATCCATATAGTTGGGATTTGCCATCCCATTTTTAAGCAGAAGTGATTTAGGATCCTACTACGTAGTACCGTCCACACTCACGAGCCCATCAACTTCAACTTTGTGGCTACGCCAATCAGGCACCAAATGAAAAGACCGTGGCTTAAATGGACTGGATATATACAGTTGATCCATCTCGTCGGTTAAAACCTGAATCTGGCTAGCTCTATCTGCCCCCAAAGTCCACAGAAGAGAGAGGTTCACTGCTTTGTCTCGCCGATCTTTTCTTCACCGGAATCGATGAGAAGATGTTCACTGTGCTCCCAGAGAAATAGAAAATATCCTCCATGTGCTTCTCTGAGAAGGAAAAGAAGGGTGTTGTTTTTCCCAGCAGTACGTAGTTCCCAGTTCCTTCGGTTCAGATCCCCATCCTAGCACAAGCGGTCCTTGGAGATACTTTGGATCGATAATTGTGTTCCCTGTCCTTGATCGATTAGCAGGAAAATATCAGTATCAGTCTGGTTGGCATCCTCGACAGCCATCAGTCTGTCTACTCACGACGGAAGACGGAGACGGATACCTCGGTACCGAAGTAGGGCCGTGTTGCATGACGAGTTGAGGCGATTGGCAGAGCAGCGGCATCGGATCGGATAGCCAAGGTCCCGTGATCAGCACCGCATATGTATATCACACCTGCATCATTGGACAAGAAAACTACTCACGCTAAACTTAGTGCATCGCGGGTTCGTTGGTGTAGTATGATGGTGGTAAAGCAAGCTGAAACACACCGGATAACAAGAATTCTATACCCCCTGCTAATGGTAAAGGATACGATGCTAAAGTCGATGTTGATACTGCATTTTCGTTGGCGACGTGTACGGGAGCAGCCGGTGCAGACTCAGCGGCAGGGCCCAAGATAAGTACTCCTGCATTAGTATTTCTTGGAGTCTCTTGTGCGAGACATGTTAATTAGGTAAGCGTTCACTAGCTAGACTGTGCGCTGATGCAACGGGATTAATGGAAAGCATGCATTCAGATTCAGTGGCAAGACTCTAGGACTGGGCAGTCGACATCGAACTGGTGCAGTGTGACTACAAGCCTACACAAAGCCATACAGCAAAACACGCTACTAGGATCAATCGCGATCTGGTGAGATCCCCGTGAAAATAATGGGAGTAAAAGCCACGGGGTAATAAGCGGTAGGCAATGGGAGGTAGGCTCCGGTTGGAAGATCCATGTCATTCTCTGGGCCGGCGGGTTTGCGTCGTCTCTTTCGACCGGCGCGAGAAGTCTACAGTGCTTGGCATGGACACCCCGTCGCTGCAGTTTCATGGACCACCCGGCCTCTCCCCGTCGATCTCCGCTGTCCACAGCCTCTTGCTTCGGGCCGTCTACACACGTGCTTTCACGGTGCCTGTGCTTGTCACAGAATAATACCTGCATCCAACACCGACCGAGGTGAAGACTTGAAGTCCGGCCTGGACAAGTTTACTCTAACCATGGAAAATCTGGGTATCTCGTTGAAGACGACTATCTATCGATCCCCATAAATTACTCGTCTTAATTGATCGACGATCAAGTGCAGCCACTAAATCTCAAACCGATCGGTAAGCGCGGCAAGTTCATGAACGAACAGAAATGAGCGTGGCGCTCCGGGTTTCCACAAGTATCCGGAGGTAGATCCGCGTGAACGGGCACACGTAATTCCACGAGATCCTGATCACTCGGTATGGACGTGATAAAGGCCTGGAGATCGCGTTTGGACGGACAAGTTTGTGATAGATCGATCGATCGTTCGATCTGTGGTAGCAAAGCATGACAAGATACACTGAGATGGTAGCTACTCCCTCCGTTCCAAATTAGATGACTTCTATTTGTCTACATGTGGATGTATCTATACTTGTAACATGTCTAGATACATCCGGATGTGGACAAATGGAAGTCATCTAATTTGGAACGGAGGGAGTAGATAGCAGGGCTGATCTAGGTAGGATGCAACAGGCTACGCTAGGTGTGTGTTCTAGGGTCACGATCTGCATTACGATAAGTAGAAAAAACGGTGCCACGGTCTCGATCGATCTCAAGGCAGACACGGCAAATTAAGTGTCTAGTGTAGAGCAGTCTCCTTCACTTGGAAATACGGGATCAATTGCCGTACGTACGTGACGTACAGACAGATTTCCTTCTCAAACTACGGCCGGTGCTCTTGAGGTTGAAGATGGCCTGTATTAAACGACGGGTCAGGACTCAGGATGGTGGTAGCAAACGTGAGTTAAACATGATCCTATATATGTATCCGTGACGCCGGGTCGATGCAGTGGAGCATTTGCCCTCGGATGGCAACCTGACGAGAGAAGGTTTTGTGCGCAGGTGAGACGAGGAGTCGAGGACCCGATGCTGCCTTGTGGGAGGCTGCACCGCTGCAGTGGGGGACAATGTCGACATCGTAGTATTGTACCCACCACGTTTTTTTTATTTTTAAAAAAGGGAGCCCAGCCTCTACATCAATTGATGCACACGGCTTTTATTGCACACAGAAAACGGGGTGTCCTCAACACCAGGTATGCATTGCAGTCTCCTTCCGCTTTTTCAATATACCTATAGTAAAAACATAACGACAAATATTGTTTAAGTATTAAGATTGGACAATTAGAAATTATATGAACATATGGTTTTATCGGATTTTTACTTAAAACGCGAGAGGGGCTATGTTTTCTCATCGATTAAGGAGTAAACATGTCGACCGAAGCGGAAAACAAAAAAGGTCACAAGACCCACATAACAAAGAAAGCAATGCGCCTCAAGACATAGTTACACCAAGTGTTTTGCTCCCGGCTCCCGCTGCAATCCAAGAATGGCTTTCTTTCTTGAATTTCCTCAAAAGAACAACAAATAGTAAGGAGAAGATGTTGTTGGGAACTCTACAATTTCGTTCCTTCAAGATCTCCCAACATACTTGGAACTAGTACACAAAACCCTATAGAGAAACGGGTCAAAAACCCCATCGTCAACTGGGAAAGGGTACGTGCACCGAGCCCGGTCACTAATGTGAAGTCTCAATGGCGATGGTTGTTTTTTCCGTTGCTCGCCTCATATCGGCAACTATTAATATATTAGGCTGTTACCGAAAGTTTATACATCAGCTATGGAGGTTACTAATAACTGGTTTTAACGAGTGCTAGAGGAAACAAAACAAACGCACGTGAGGTGGGATGCGCCGTCAACGGAGCCCCGCTCCTGCGACTAGACGGCCGCCGGTTTTTCACCGTATTCCTGTTCGCCCTCTTATATATACAAAAATTCATTTGACGACGCCGACGAGCGTGATGGAGCCCCGCTCCTATGTCTTCACAGTCAACGGTTGGTCGTCTCCTCTTCATCTTCTACATAAGCTCCTAGTGCACATGTGTTTCCACTGGAGACGACGGCTTCAGTGCACCATTGACGGAGTAGCCTCCTAAGTCTTCACGACAGTTGCATCGTCGGCAGGCCACCAAGCCCTACAAACAATGCATTGTTCATTGTTAAACAGAGCATAAACTAAGTAGGTTATAACAAAAACAAAGCAAATAAATAACTAAAGTAAGACGCAACATTGTTAAGCGGAAATTTATAGAATTTAATATAAACAGAGCAAATAAACAACTAGACTAACAAAATGCATTGATAAGCAGCTATTTATAACAAAAACATATCAAATAAATATTTCTCACAATCATTTCAAAATTATTTATTTCCACACCTTCTTTTTATTTTCTTTCACATGAATTGAGTTAAGATCTGTCCACCTGATTCTAAAATCTAAGGTGGTAATTATGCACCAGAATTTGCATGAACGTCATTGTTAGGAAGTAATTTATAAAGAAAATAGAGCAAAAAATAACTAAACTAAAACACAACAATATATCGAAAACAGAGCAAATAAACAACTAAACTAAGTCAAACCATTGTTAAGCATCAAGTCATACAACATAAACATACCAAATAAACAGAGCAAATAAGTACTCCCTCTAAGTGGAAATGATTGACATATGTTTGTCTAAATATGGATATATCTATACATATTTTAGTGCGTATATACATCCATATTTAGACAAAATTGTATCAACCATTTCCGATCGGAGTGTGTATTGTTGGGTTTACCTTAGACGAGGCGGGGTCGCTTACCACTGTCGTTCTAGGCCCCGGCGCCGGAGCTAGTGTCCCGAGCTAGTGTCCTGAGCTACATCTGGAACACCGCCTCATGGGTCTGTTTCATCTAGTGCTCGGTGGCGGAGATGCGGGCTGCCCGCTGCAGCGCCGCCGGCTTGCTCACGATCGAAGGTGGCTCGAGAAAGGAGGAGCCCGACCTCCATATGAGACTCCCATTCCTCCAACGAGGACGAGACTGGGGGTGGTGGGGGGGAGGGAGTGGCAGTGGGGACTGCACAGTGGAGCTCCGATGGCGGCATGGCGCAAGATGAAGTCACTCGCGGCGGAGCGACGGGGGGTTGGGTTAAGCTAGGGCGGAGCCGTGAGGATTGCCTTGACCTTGACTCCACACCTAGCAATGGTGAGGTTATTTCTGCCCACGCCTTCAGCTTTGAGACGATCGAGAGTTTTGTCCATAAAGTGTAGGAGATCAACTCCCCGCATACGAAACGGAATTATTGGAAGGCCAAAGGTAGCGCAAAGGGAAGGTCGTCGACTTGGTCCTTGGGGGTTGACAAGGTATACGTAAATTTGCCGCTACAGCGGACGTGCACTTATTGCTTCAGCTTTTCCTCGTTTCAGTGATCATCCCTAGGAGCTCCTTGTATAAAAGAGGGAGGAGTGAGGAGTGAGACGTGCACTTATTGTATACAAGCCAGTTCCCACACAACATCTGGTAGGTTGGTAGCAGTGAGGAGTGGGAGCTGCCACGCCGATTCTCTAAAGACCTATAGTACAAACAATTCCTGTTAAGTACCCTGCCGCGGAGCTACGTCCAGATTACCACAAACGCATCATCTCCAAGCTGAGCCCGCGCCATGACGAGCTCGTCGACGGACGCCGTGCCGGTGGCCGTGGCGCCGGCAAAGCGCCCTTCCATCAACAAGTACGCCTTCGGGTGCGCCCTTCTCGCCTCCATGAACTCCGTCCTCCTCGGATATGGTACGTGCATTTCCATTTCCAACTACCACGACGTCCATGCAAGGTCGATGCTAGCTAGCTAACGCGTGTGGGCGCGATCGAGCAGACATCTCGGTGATGAGCGGCGCTCAACTGTTCATGAAGGAGGACCTGAAGATCACGGACACGCAGATCGAGATCCTGGCCGGCTGCATCAGCATCTACTCGCTCTTCGGCTCGCTGGCGGCGGGTGTGACGTCCGACTGGCTGGGCCGGCGGTACACCATGGTGCTCGCGGCCGCCATCTTCTTCACCGGCGCTCTCATCATGGGCCTCGCCCCCAACTACTCCTTCCTCATGGCCGGCCGCTTCGTGGCCGGGATCGGCGTCGGCTACGCGCTCATGATCGCGCCCGTGTACACCGCCGAGGTGGCGCCCACCTCCTCCCGCGGATTCCTCACCACCTTCCCCGAGGTGTTCAACAACTTCGGCATCCTCCTGGGCTACGTCTCCAACTTCGCCTTCGCGCGCCTCCCCGTCCACCTCAGCTGGCGCGCCATGTTCCTCGTCGGCGCCGTGCCGCCCGTCTTCCTCGGCTTCGCGGTGCTCGCCATGCCGGAGTCCCCACGTTGGCTGGTCATGCGCGGCCGCATCGAGGACGCGCGCCACGTCCTCCGGAGGACCTCCGATTCGCACGAGGAGGCCGAGGAGCGGCTCCTCGACATCAAGAAAGTCGTCGGCATCCCCGAGGACGTGACCGACGCCGACGAGGTGGTCGCCATCGTGCGCGCGAACGAGGCCGCTCGGGGGCAGGGGGTGTGGAAGGAGCTGCTCATCAACCCAAGCCCGCCCGTGCGGCGCATGCTGGTGGCTGGCCTGGGTCTCATGTTCATCCAGCAGGCCACGGGCGTGGACTGCGTGGTGATGTACAGCCCGCGGGTGTTCTCGACTGCCGGCATCAAGTCCACGACCAACTCGGTGGGGTTGTCCATGTTGGTGGGCGCGTGCAAGACCTTCTTTATCCCGATCGCGACGCTCCTCCTCGACCGCGTCGGCCGGAGGCCGCTGCTGCTGGCCAGCGGCGGCGGGATGGCCATCTTCCTCTTCACGCTCGCCACGTCCCTGCTGATGCTGGACCGTCGGCCGGAGTCGGAGTCCAAGGCGCTGGGCGCGGTGAGCATCGCGGCGATGCTGTCGTTCGTGGCGTCGTTCGCGTCGGGGCTGGGCCCCGTGGCGTGGGTGTACTGCTCGGAGATCTACCCGCTGCGGCTGCGCGCGCAGGCCGCCGCCCTCGGCACGGGGCTGAACCGGCTCATGGGCGGGGCCACCACCATGTCCTTCCTCTCGCTCAGCAACAGAATCACCATCGCCGGGGCGTTCTACCTCTACGCCTGCGTCGCCGCCGCAGGGTGGGTCTTCATGTACTTCTTCCTGCCGGAGACGATGGGCCAGAGCCTGGAGGACACCGGGAAGCTCTTCGGCAAGGACACGGACGACGACGTCGACGCAGGCGCCGTCGTGCGCCACGAGCGTAAGAAGTCTACTGAGCTCATCAGCGCTCCACAGTAACAGCGAGTAAGCTATGCCGTACGTCCGTACACTTGTGGTGCGTGCTTGTTGTTGTGTGCTACCTCTAGATTTTGGACACGTTGTTTAGATTCCCAAGCTTTTGGACTTGATGCAGAGTGGTCACCCAGTGCTTTACGGGGAGAAAGATCACATGAAATTCCAATTTGCGCACGCGCGCGTGATGAATCCACGTAGCAAGGTCAGGTTCACCGGCCGTTGTGGTGCGCACTGACTGCGCAGCCTGAGCCCGTGACCGGATCTTTTTTTACAAAACGGGCAACATTGTCTCATTTTATTTAAAAAGTAGGAGGGAATTGACCAATTCATTAGCGGGGAACCGGCCAAAAACCGTTACAAGTGCACAAATGCAGTCATGGAACACGCGAGGAGAAAAACATCATCAAGGTCGTCACCGAGCGTCATCGTCGTCACTCCTCCCCGAGCAAGCGATTCCGACTTCACCTTCGACGACCACCGACGAAGCCCTCGCCGCAGCTGACGCAGAATATCATGTCGGCCTATGCCAAACAGTCGACCCAAAGCGTCGAGGAAGAGGCAGCTCCAACTTCGACGAAGAGCTTCACCGGAGAAAGTTGCACACCTTGCACCCACGGAGTCCGCGAGGCCACTGAAGAAAAAGTGGCATCGTTGCCAGCCTGCCCACCCGCGACACGCAGCTCCGACTTCACAACTTCACAGCGGGACGTAGCACGGACTGTTGGTGACGAAGGACATGCCGCGACTCGGCTCCGCTCACCACCGTCATCGTTGCCACACAGCTCGCAACGCCACCATAGCACCCAAGACATCGTCAGCCGCTGCCAACCACGATGTTGTGTGAGTCACGGGTGAGCACATAGGAACCACCATCTTCAAGACGACGCCCTCAAGAGGGAAGGCGACGAAGATCGACGCCGTCATCCGACCCAGCACAAACTGGGTACAGGTCTTCACCCGAAGAGGAGGTCCAGGACCGAGGAGAAACGAGGAGCTCCAAGACGACCCCTCAAGAGGGAGAACGGCGTCCACGGACGTCGCGTCGTCAGGCTTTCGCCCGGAGCACTCGAGCCTCTCCAACCCCACGTATCCGGACCAAAGCGGGGAAACCCGCGGCACCGCCGGCCTGCACACCCACTGAAACAAACACATCATGTGCGACGGTGGCGCAACCATCGCACAGAGCCTTCCAACCTCCCCTGACCCGTCGACCCCGCCGATGCAGCCTCACTCCGCTCCGGCCATGGCGGCCACGGCGCCCCTGGCCGCATCAACCATGCCGGACCCACGACCCGGGGCCGCCGCCCCGGCTTCCGCACCGCCGCAACCGACAGCCACGCCACGCCGGCCCACGCAGAGCATCATCGGCCCGCACTGCCCCGCGCCTTACCGGCCTCCTGCCTACGCGCGTCCTCCGCCTCCGCTCGACGCCGTGCACCCCCGTCGCTGCGCCCAGCGCCCGCCCCAGCCCAGGCCCGGCAGGCCCAGATCAGGCCCGCCAAGCCCATCGGGCGCGCCCCATCTCCTGGCCATCGAGAGCCTCGCCGACGGCGCCTTCCGCGCCGCACTGCCGCCGGAGGCCAAGCACGCACCAGAGAGCCTCCCCGGATCCGCCGACCCGGCCGACGACACCCCCACGGGCCGGCCTCCACCAGCTTGAACATGGGAGACCCCCGACCGCCTTTGGCAGCGGGGCCGGCCGCCACCACCGCGGAGGAAGCCGGCGGCGGCAGCGGCCGAGGGGGCCTGAACGGGGGGACCTGCGGCGGCCTGGACGAGGGGGCCTGGACCGGATCTTTTCACTGGGTAGAGTGTACGAGTATATAGGGATCGATTTACAGACCTGTGTTATACTATATGACTGAGTCATCTGTGTACTTTAATTTGTGTCATTTGTTGATTGTAGTTGCTTGTTTTTCATCTTTGTTACTGTACTGTAGCTAAGCTGAAATAGTAGTAGTTAGGTAAATGGGCAAGTAGCCAAATAGAAATAGAATATACGACAAAATAGAAGAGGGCGATTTGGGGGTGGATACCCTGGTGGTTCCCACCGAGGTCAAAACTCCGAACACTAACGAACTTTCGAGTCCGCCATCCCGACATCTAGCTACTCCGCCACACGTAAAGCAAACCGCCAATGGCACCATTCGGGACCGCCGCATCGACATACTATCTCTCGTGCTCGAGCCACACTCCGCGAACACCTGCTGCCCAAGCTCCACAAGACAAACCACACATAGACAACATCTAGGGTTGCCGCCCTGAATTATATGGAAATTGCCCTCGCTTAGACGCGTTATTGAGTCGACAATCTCGCCGCACTAGCAACATAAAGGTTATTGTCCAAAGCCATGCCAAGCAACTGCAGTGCCCCATGAAACTACCGCCCACCATATGACTTTCGGGGATGCCCCTCGATGTCCAAACATTGTCTACTCGGGGTCGCTGCCTCGACATCTCGTCGATGTGCAAGCAGCGACCAGATCAGTGCAAGGCTCTCGATCAAAACTACCCCATTCCATCGAAGGATGACGAAAACTGGACAAAACATAGACACCTCATGCTCCAATGCCAAAAATCACCACCTTTGGCTAGTCGATCTATGATTAGTCTCCAGATCTACCTACCATGACCACCTAGCCGACGACAATCGCTAAGACCACCCTAGGGCCGCACCGGCAACTTCCAACCGAAGTACACCACCGTCCAAGGCATTCGTGCATGTCCACCCTCCCCGAGTAGCACACAATCAAGCCCAAGGCCCGCTGAACCTCTGCGACGGGCACGCCTCCGTGCCACAACACTGTTCCATCCCCGCTGCCGCGTCTAGAGATGTGCCTCGCCAAAAAATAGCGATCGCATTACAACGATTGTGCCGCCATCGACGTCGTGTGGCTTTGCCCATAGTGCTCTCTGACTGTAGCGAGAGAGGGGTGGAGGTGGCGGCCGGAGTTAGGGCTAGGGCCCGTGTCTCTTTGCGGGATCTACATGGGAAATTTTATTACTACACTTGGACATCAGAGAGTTTTTTGTATTGTATACTCCCATCCATTCATAAAATATAAGATATTTTAGTTTTTTGCAGATTCATATGTATCTAGATTTATTTTAGTGTGTTGGTTCACTCATTTCAGTCCGTATTTAGCCCACATGTAAATAGTCAAAACTCTTATTATATGGAACGGAGGGAGTACATGTGGTCTTGATTGTATGCCTACCGATAAACACACACCGAAGCTCAGATTTAATCTACCTTTTTGTGTGCAGTTCTTCCAATAATCTGTTGCTCTTTGCGGATATAATGTTAACTGTCTGCTGGAATTTCCTCTCGTGGTGAAACGAACAGAGAGAGAACTGTGAACAATTGAGCCCCCCCGTAAACAATAAGCAAGGCAACTCAAACAGAAACCTGGAACATTAGCGAAAGCCATGTGATCCTGCCTGTGCAAATCCGCAAGGATGTATTTTCAAGATAAACCATCAGATCTGATCCAGAGTACAGTAGTCTAAGCAGGAGCTCCATCAATTCAGTGTCAAGCGTAAGACAAGTCTAAGCAGCCAGGCCGCAGGTAGGCATGACATTCGGAGCCCTAGTACGTACGGATCCCCTATTCTTCAGTATTCATGCCGACGATTGATTGCAACACTGACGCTACATCCTACCTACTCGATTGGTACACAACGAGGCCGATGGGAGGGCATGATACACCTTCCTGAAAACACAGGCATCAATTTCTACATTTGTACGCTGCATCAGTTTTGACCATATGCAAAACTACCACATCCAGTTCTAGGATCATCGGCGGAGACGTTTTTCAAAAACATTATCAGTCCTCTACTGAGGCAAGATCTCAAGTATTGAGGTCTGCTTTCCGGGTGCACATAACACAAATGTTATGCGGTGGAAGAAATAGAGCCTGTGTCTAGGAATCATATGCTTATTGACACAATGACACGACACATAGAGTTGGTGCACCAAGCAAAATTTAATTTTACACGAAAATATGTTATAATTAACTTGAACTAGAATTCGATTCACAAAACATGTGCGGCAAGGCGGGTGTTAGAGGAGGAGTGTCGGTGAATCTCTCCGCTTCTCACCCATGTAATGGATATTAGAAAAGCATCCCTTATGTGGTTAAACTCTCAACCCCTTATAAGACATGCAAATATTATGAACATTTTCTAGGATTTAGCAGACTAAACAGATACTAGCCCATAAAATACAACACAACACTTATGTTTTTATAGACCGTTGCGAGAGTATGATGCACTCCCACATGTGATGTAATCTCGATACTGCCATGTCATTTTGTCTATCTAAAAATTGCAGAAAATTATGAGGAAAAACACACCATTTATACTACGTGCAAGCTATGTGGCGAAACTTGAAATCCACATTCATTATGTAGCTTGCCAAAAATATAAAGCCGGTCGACTGCAGACTGACAATATTCATAGCTAGATTTGGTCTTTTCATTATGCGTATCTTACGTTTTGATTTTTTGCAAAATAATAAATGTATGGTCTATCTGTGTTACTATTTTTTTTTCTTATTTTCATAACTTTAGAGCAACTATTTTCAACGTCGGGCCCTGCTGGACGATACGACTCAACCTTTGGTTAATAGGGGCTGTTCAGGCCTCTACTGGGCTGCGAAATAAAATGCTGTTGCACCTCAGCGGTCAAATTTTGGCCCACGTACAGTCGAGATGGATCGCATTGCTTTTTCATTTCTCGGGCGCCGTGGCGTGTGGAAGCGGCAAGAACAAGCCCAACTTGATGTTATGGACTGCCGTTGCCCCTCGCCGGAGATGTTGTCGCGGAAGATTTCCAACCAAGAAACGATGGATCGCAACAGTCAGTAACTAAAATTCATTCCCTTCATTTTCACCTTTAAACTCTGCTGCACTAGGTAGCTAGCCCCCGTGGTGCCCGTCGCCGTACATTTCCCAGTCAGCACTCACTACTGACGAGGACATAGGCTGGAAATATCCACATGTATATCTGTGTGCCAGAAAGGTTTCCCTGTCATTTTGGTTCCGTATGATCTTGCGCGGCACCGCCAGCACGAACCGCTCATACAATTTGGAGGGAAATTAACCTTCCTTGAGCAGAGAAGAGATGTGCATCATCACGACTAAATGCCCGGACGGAACCTGCAACTATGGCATTGGCATGGTAGACGGTGCCGGAGATGTAGTAGTAGATGGTTTCAGCAATTACCAAATGGTTCGCCGACTCAAAGCCACGTGCACCGTGTGATCACTTTCACCACGCCTCTAATACCACGGCAAATGACGTTGCGGTCCAACAAGGAAGGTTCTAAGTCAAATTTCTGATGCAAGAGGAGAAAGAAGTGGGATCCTTCCAAGACTCATCTGCTACTTAGAAATGGCAGTTGCCAACCCAGCAACAAAAATAACAAAGAATAGTTGCTGCAAAGACTGAAACTGATTGGCTTTGACCCAAATCACAATCAGGCAACGTAAAGAGAACAAGTAGTAGCTCGTAAGAGCCAGGCATCGTTAGTTATTAACAAATGGACAAACCTGCAAGTTAAACACAGGGAAGTTTTTCCCATGTCGTGTTTCTGTACCGGTGTACTACGCCGTAGCTTTCAATCTTGCATTGACGCATGCCGAGTCAAGGTGTGCTGCTTTCCTGATATCCTTAC
Organism: Poa pratensis; assembly: GCA_947311845.1. Lineage (NCBI taxonomy): Eukaryota > Viridiplantae > Streptophyta > Magnoliopsida > Poales > Poaceae > Poa > Poa pratensis. Next base: position 16,281,033 of record CAMZMU010000073.1, read on the forward strand.
GGTTCCCGTCCTCCGTCTCCTCGTCAGTGATTCAGTTGGACATGTCTTGCTCGCGCGTCATGGGGCTGCCATGGAGTCATGGGTGCTTGTCACGTAGAAAATTGAGAAAATTCATATGGCCTCTGTAGATCCGTAAGAGCATCTCTAAATTAGCACCACCTTTGAGTTATAGGGCACTTGTTTTATCGTTTTAGGACATCAATTTTTTTCTTTACCAGCTGCTCTATTTTAGGACATGTGTGCTCCAACAGCTGCCCTAAAATTAGTGCCATAAACTAGATCCAACGGCTATGAGAGATCAAAACACATCTGACGGTCTGCAACTGTAGCTCTCTCACCGAAGACCGGAAGTCAACGGCGTGGCCAGATCGACCGAGACGGGCTGGAGGAGGCGTGCGGCCGAGCTCGAATGGCCGGCCGATGAAGCTAGCTAGCTGCGCACGGTCGGTGGATGATCGATCGATTCACATGCCTGCTTGTTTGCTTCAGATGAGCCTGCTTGTTTGCTTCGAATGGATCGATCGACCGATTCACCTGTGTGCTTGCTTGCTTCAGACGGATCGATTGATCGATTCACCTGCGGGGAGTGCTTCCTCGCGTGGATCTTCGAGGCCTGCATGCGAAGCCTGCGAGCGCCTCAACGGCGTCGTCGTGTTCGCAGCCACTCAACCTCAATTTGCCATGGCCGCAGCCAGCGGAGCTCGCCGGAGCAACGGGGATGGCCGACGATGGGGAGAATCGGTAAGGGACTCCGTCCCGGTGAGGGGCGGCGCGGAGTTCCGCCGGATTTGGCCGGAATCGGCCGGCGACAATGGTGGCAGAGAGGGCATCGGGAGGAAGATGAACCTTCCGAGTGGCAGTTGTTGCGCGCGCCACGAAAAGGAAAGGATAGGGCACGCCTCCGCGCAGCCCGGGGCAGAGAGGATCAAATTTTAGGACAGACCTATTATAGGGCACGTGATAGGGTAGCTGTTGGAGGCTGTTTTTTTACCCTCTGGTACCCTATAAAGCAGTTTTTAGTGCACCGCTCCTAAAATAAAATAAGGCTAAAATAAGGCAGTGTTAGAGATGCTCTAAGTGGATCGGCGAGGATCGGCGACAGAAATGTTATGAATGACGATGCTGGCATGCAGCCATGCATGTGGGAGTGGTACGTGGCACATAGCTGTTAGAAATGTATGCACATAAATGGATCCTAGTACTCCCTCCGATCCATATTAGTGGGCATAGCTTTGTCTAAATTCATATGTATCTAGTTAAGTATTTAGACTAGATACATGTATATCTAGACAAATTTGTGCCCACTAATATGGATCGGAGGTAGTACTACTTTTCAAACTGCCTTTTAGCCACGTGAAATTGATATTTTTCCTCTAAATGACAGCTCTCGTGGTAGACCGTCATGACACTAATACAAGGCATCAGTCGGATTGTATCGCGATGCGAACATTTGAGTTAATAAAAACACCTTTCATCGAAACAAAATAATACAAGGTATCGGTTGCATGGCGATGTTCATGTCAAGGTTGTGCGTGTGTCAGTCGTGAGGTGTGTCCATCTAGAGAACTTGGTTGGAAGGTCGGACCTTCAGACTAGACTATGATGATCTTACTGAGCGATTGGTTAGAATTCGGCTTTGTCGAGCCTAAAATATATGGAGGTGGTGATCTGAAGTGGAGGCGGCAACACATAGTGAATGAGGCTTGGTGGTGCAGTACTATGTCTTGACCTCTGGGGTGGAAATCACTTGGCCTAATGTTTGTTGGTTCTACCTGACAATGACGAGGTATAGGCATCATTGCATGTCAATTTTCCAGACCTACTCTAGAGGGTGAAATCCTATTATCTGGTCTTTATTTATTGGATGGCAATGGTGAAGCACATGCGTCGTTCTATCTGAAGGTATTATTTCTGGAGAACCTTTCTAACGGCTCATATGTTACCTAGTACATTGGTTGATGTCGTCTATGCGTTCCTTTTTTTTTCTTTTAATCATAAGCATGATACTTCAGCATTATGTTTTTTCTTTTTTTTTCTTTCTGTTTTATAATAATTTAGCATGACACTTTTGCTTCAGGATTATACATGTATGGTCTCAATTTGATAAGTGTAGCTCCATGCAAAAGTGGTCTTGTACGGTCATATAGAAGTTTGGGAGGCAACCCTTGCAGCTCCTCAAACAGAGTGTTTGTATTCCTGAATTTGTTTCTGAATTCTAGGTGGTGTTGAATCCAAAGGTGATTTCACTGCATAAATATGTACTAAATACAACAAAGCATCAATTAGCAGCACGATCACTCGTCACATGGTACTATGCTAATTCGGATGATCCAAGTGTAAAGGTGTATCCATGTTTCTTGGAAATGACATATAGCTATTACACCACACTAAGCCTACGTTTTCAAACTACAATTGCAATGTACATAAATTCACCCTTAAATTAGCGATAATTAGAGCATCTCCGGCGGCATTACCAAATTTGCTCTCAATACCAAAACCAGTTTTTTTTTTTGTATTAGGAGCAAAAACTTGTTCCTACGGTGTTCCCAGATCAAAAAATTGTCTAGCTTGCCAAATTGGTTTATTTGGCAATCCTCACTCCAGTTGCCAAAATACTTAGGCAACCCACCAGTTGGCAATCCTCGCTCGAATAGCATATATACTCTCGTAGAGTATCACCACCAGCGCGCTCAATAGAGCGCCCGGTAACGGTGTCGGGCAAGTGCTATTGGGAGCGCCGAGACATGTTGCCACACTACTGGGAGTGACTCGTCCCACCGGCCGTTCCCAATAGACGTTCTCAATAAATTTAAACCAGTTTTGTCTCAAATAAAGACAATTAAATCTAAAATGTCTAGAACAAAATCATATTACATAGTTTTAAACACATAAATTGTTCATGAAAATAAAAATAATAATTCACAATTATTCAAATTAAATAAATTGCACACTCAATTAGGAGGGATGGCTGCTTGTCCTTTGAGTGCCCAGATATGCGCAACTAGATCATTTTGCAATTGCTCGTGAGTTTCTTCTTCTCGGATTTCAGCGTTCATTGTGAGGAAAGTGACAAACTCTACAGGAAAATCATGATAAACTTGGGCAAGAGGTCCCTGATTATAGTATGGGTGTTCATCATGCAGTGGAGGATCAACACATTCACTCTCGATGATTATGTTGTCCAAGATCACACAAGTCATCATCACCTCCCACATCTACTATTTGGACCAAGTTAGAGCAGGGTACCTGACAATAGCAAAGCGAGATTGAAACACACCAAATGTCTGCTCGAAATCCTTCCTGGCACCCTCCTATTCTGATGCAAAATGAGAATAGTTTTGACCTATAGGGTTGGAGATGGTCTTGATAAATGAAACCATCTTGGATAGATGCCATCTGCTAGATAGCACCCCTTGTCATATGCATAGCCATTGATATCGTAGCTAGTTGCATGGTGGAGCACGGCCTTCAGCAAGTTGGCTAAAAATCGGTGAGCATTGCAGCACGTTGATGTCATTGTGAGTTTCGGCCATACCGAAGTTGTCGCCATCGTGCGCGCGAACGAGGCCGCGTGGGGGCTTGGGGTGTGGAAGGAGCTTCTCATCAACCCAAGCCGGCCCGTGCGACGCATGCTGGTGGCCGGCCTGGGTCTCATGTTCATCCAGCGGGCCACGGGCATGGACTGCGTGGTGATGTACAGCCCGCGGGTGTTCTCGACTGCCGGCATCATGTCCACGACCAACTCGGTGGGGTTGTCCATGTTGGTGGGCGCGTGCAAGACCTTCTTTATCCCGATCGCGATGCTCCTCCTCGACCGCGTCGGCCGGAGGCCGCTGCTGCTCGCCAGCGGCGGCGGGATGGCCATCTTCCTCTTCACGCTCGCCACGTCTCAGCTCATGCTGGACCGTCGGCCGGAGTCAGAGTCCAAGGCGCTGGGCGAAGTGAGCATCGCGGCGATTCTGTCATTCGTGGCGTCGTTCGCGTCAGGGCTGGGCCCCGTGGCGTGGGTGTACTGCTCGGAGATCTACCCACTGCGGCTGCGCGCGCAGGCCGCCGCCCTCGGCACGGGGCTGAACCAGCCCATGGGCGGGGCCACCACCATGTCCTTCCTCTCGCTCAGCAACAGAATTACCATCGCCGGGGCGTTCTACCTCTACGCCTGCGTCGCCGCCGCAGGGTGGGTCTTCATGTACTTCTTCCTGCTAGAGACGATGGGCCTGAGCCTGGAGGACACCGGGAAGCTCTTCGGCAAGGACACGTACGACGACGTCGACGCAGGCGCCGTCGTGCGCCACGAGCGTAAGAAGGAGCTTCGGTTCCATTGTCCGGCGACTTCTCGGCTGCAGGAGGGCTGGCTCCGATCCAAGGCGTAGGGAGAGCAGCTGCAGCGGCGCGCCACCGGCTCGTTATGCTCGTCGGCGTGGTCGGGATCCAGAGGGACCCGGTGTTATTTTTGTTTTTTTCTGGATCTTTCTGTAAGAACGCAGTTGTAATTTCATCTTCGTTTCCCCGCAAAAAAAAAAAGTCTACTGAGCTCATCAGCGCTCCACAGTAAAAGCGAGTAAGCTATGCCGTATGTTCGTACACTTGTCGTTGGTCCATGCGTTGTGTGCTACCTCTAGATTCTGGACACGTTGGTTAGATTCCCAAGCTTCTGGAGTTGATGCAGATTGCAGAGTGGTCGTGTAGGGTCAGGTTCACCGGCCGGTGTGGTGCGCACTGACTGCGCAGCCTGAGCCCGTGACCGGACCATTTCACCGGGTATTTTTTTTTTTGAATTTTCCACCACTATATTAGGTCAGCAAGACGCCTCATTAAAAACCCTGATAGTCCCCTAAGGTATCCTGACAGGGAAAAGAGTGCGTCTGAAACTTGCCGCCTCAACCAAACACAGATACATCGTTCATTACATCAGCGAGGATAAAACTAGGGGGATCATCGTCCCAATACACATTAATTTTTGAATGAAAAACATTCCTAGCTATTTTATGAGCTACTTTGTTTGCTTCCCTTGGACAATGTTGGACTTTTAGTGCCCAATTCCAACCTGCTATATCAAAACAGTCCATCAGCACCGCATAATATGGACTCCAAACTCAGAGTGTCCATTGAAAGGTTCAACTAGTTCCAGCGAATCTGTCTCCACAATAACCGGTGTGCATCCTAGGTTTTCAATCAGAATCAATCCTTTCTTAGTGCTAGGGCTTCAGATGTGGCAGTATTCAGCAAATTATTCAGAATTTCACCACAGCCCGCCAAAGCTTCACCTTTATAGTTTCGCATGACAGCACCTGAGGCCCCTGTACCATTTGCAAAAAAACATGCATCAACATTAATCTTATACGTACCTGGAGATGGTTTAGACCAGTGTATTTCTGGGGAGTCGTTCCACTAGCAGCCCCCTTGTAATTAAGCGTTAAAGCTTGAATAGAAAAGCTTGTTTGCTGGGGAGGGGCAACAGTTTCGCCCTTTACTGCTTCTCTCCTCTACCACCATATATACCATGCACCAACTGCTAAAACTTCTTTAATTCCCACATGCCTCAAATTATCCGGTACCTGTAAATCACTTCGCAACAGCTCTTCTAGGACAACTGAACCTGACCTATCCACAGCAAGTCCATTTTCAACAATGTTGTCAATACCCAGCGAAGTCCAAACTGCCTTGGCCCTTTTGCAGGAAAACAAGAGATGACCTATATCCTCCGCATCAATGGAACAAATAGGGCATTGCCCCGAGACAGTATATGCCTGTTAGCCAGAATTGCCATCCCTGGAACAATACCATGAAGAGCCTTCCAGATAATTTTTTAATTTTACTTGGTACTTGCAATTTCCAGAGAATGTCCCACACAGGATTGTTGAAGGCAGTACCTTGGTCATCCGTGCGAGTGAGTTTGTGGCCATTTTGGTGATTCCATTCTATGTAATACGCAGACCGAACTGAGAAGATGTGATTTTTTGAGTAGTGCCATGCAATAAAATCCTCGTGAAGATGATTACTAAGAGGAATTCTCTGAATTCTGTCAATGTCAATTGGGCTGAAATGGACTCCATCAATTCAACATCCCACTCCCCGAATCAATATCAATAAGTTCATCTACCGTTCTTAGCAGAATGTTGCCTTTAGGAGTGATTACTTTCGGGTTGGGCTGTCTGGGATCCAGCTATCCTCCCAGATATTAATACTTTTCCCGGTGCCAACCCTCCAAATGAGACCTCTTTTGAAAGTATTTAAACCTGCTACAATGCTTTGCCAAGTGAAGGAAGATCCACTTTTTGGCCCAGCCTTGAGAAGATCACAATTAGGTAGTATTTTGATTTGAGAACTCGGGCACAAGAGAGTCCGGGTTTGTGATCAGCCTCCAACTTTGCTTTGCCAACATCGCCAAATTGAAAGCATGGAGATCACGGAACCCCATCCCACCATTCTTTTTAGGAACACACATCTTCCACCACGCCATCCAATGCATACGTTTCTGAATATCCGAATCACCCCACCAAAAGCCAGCCATAGCATCAGTCATCTCTTTGCATAATTTCTTTGGGATTTTAAACACCGACATTGCATATACAGGGATAGCTTGGATGATTGCCTTCAATAGGATCTCCTTACCTCCCATACTAAGGAATTTTTCTTTCCAACCCTCTAGTCTCTTGATGATACGTTCAAGAAGATGGATGAAACTGTCACTTCTATCGGCTCCCACAAGTGCTGGGAGACCCAAATATTTATCAGATATTGCCTCCGTCATAATATTCAATTCAACACACATTTCAGCCTTCACCTCTGGATCAACATTAGGACTAAAATAAATGCTGCACTTTGCTTCACTAACCAATTGCCTGAGCTAGCACAGTACTGGTCAAGAACCTGTCTCAATGAGGTTGCATTAGTCATATTTGCTTTCATGAGGATTAGGGAATCATCAGCGAAAAGTAAGTGTGATACTGATGGTGCATTTCTGCAAACCCTGACACCTTCCATGCCACGAACCTCCTCTCTATGAGCCAGCAGACTTGACAGTCCTTCTGCACAGAGTAAAAAAAGATAGGGAGACAAAGGATCACCTTGTCTTAGTCCCCTAGTAGGGGTAAAAGAATCAGTCTCTTGATTGTTAAACCTGATTTTGTATGTGACCGACCGAACACAGCTCATTAACAAGTCCACAAAGTTGCGGTCAAACCCAAGCTGAATCATCATGCTCTCCAAAAAATTCCATTCAACCCTATCATAAGCTTTGTGCATATCAAGCTTTACTGCACAATAACCCCATTTACCCTTCTTCTTATTCTTAATGGTGTGCATACTTTCATAAGCAAGAAGGATGTTATCAGAGATCAGCCTTCCAGGGACGAAAGCACTTTGCACAGGGGAAATAACATCATCAAGAATCTTCTTAAGACGAAGAGCAAGCATTTTGGATATTACCTTATATAAAACATTGCATAAGCTTATAGGTCGGTATTGAGTAATTAATTCTGGGTTCTCCACTTTGGGTATCAACACTATAATTGTATCATTCCAACCTGGGGGGACAACTTTGTTATTCACAGCATCCAGCACCTCCATTGTTAGTGCATCTCCAATTATATGCCAACATTTTTTGAAAAAGATTGCATGTAGGCCATCAGAACCAGGGGCCTTCATGTCGCCAATGGAGAATAATGCCTTTTTAACATCCTCGAGAGTAGGGTTTCAGAAGCTGCTCGTTCATTCCTTCCGAAACTTTAGGTACCACTTTAGCCAGCAGATCAGGGTCTGGCTCCTCTACTTCAGTGCTAAACAGACCTGCAAAATAGTCCGAAACCATAGGATTTAAAGTTGCAGTATCTTCTAGCCAGGCACCATTTTCATCTCTCAACTTCTTTATTAAATTCCTCTTTTTCCTTTCCTTTGCAAAGTTGTGGAAGTAAGATGTATTTTTATCACCATTTTGAAGCCAATTGATTCGGCTCCTTTGTGCCCAGTGTATCTCTTCTTGTTCTAGAAGTTCTTCAATTTCTTTTGCGAGCTCTCTCTGCAGTTCAACATTCTCATCATTCAAAACATCACATGCCACTCTTTCCATCAGAATTTGTTTATTACGAATTTTTTCTTCCTTTTCTGAAGAATCGACCGATCCCACTTATGGAGTTGATCATGAACAATTGCAAGCTTTCCCGCCAAGGTATTTGAATTGCTGCGGACCCCGGCCTGTTCCCAGGCTTCTTCAACCACTTGACGAAAATGGGCCTCTTTCAGCCATTTTGCTTCGAACCTGAGGACATGCGGCCCATGGACTGTTTGGCCTTCATCGCTCTCGATATTCATCAGAATGGGTCGATGATCTGAACCACTGTACTCCAAATTCTGAAGGGTTGCACTTGCAAATTTCTGATTCCAAGCATCATTAGTTAAGGCACGATCCAATCTCTCGGATACTACCTCTATGCCAAGTAAATTTATCCCCCACGTAACCAAAGTCGGAGAGATTGCAGTCGTCCAAAGCCTGATGAAACGCCTGCATAAACTGATGTGGCCTTGGGTTCCCTCCCTCCTTCTCAAAGGGGTATAGAATTTCGTTAATGTCTCCCATAATCAGCCATGGAAGATTAACCGAAGCATTAAGATCCCGCAAACATTGCCATGTCAAGTGCTTATCTTGCCATTTGGGTTCCCCGTAGAACCCCGTAAAACGCCAGACGTCCTGTTGAGAATTGCCAACAAAGACATCAATATAATTTTTTGTCTTATGCCTAAGAGAAACGATTACCTCCTTTTTCCACAAAAGTAACAAGCCACCACTGCGGCCATCACTTTGGAACACCTCCTTAAAATCCATATTCAGTTGTCTACGCAAACTCTCTGCCGTCCATTCATCCAGATGAGTTTCAGACAGAAAGAGAATATCCGGGCAGACCCGCTTCAACAAGTTGAGCAGAGCCCGGATCGCCGTGGCCCGGTTAAGACCACGGCTGTTATAGCCTAATATCTTCATTGCGTCCGGTCAGCTTCCTCACTGGAAGCCGCCGATATCATTTTGTTTGTTTGTTCCAAATCTCTCTTTGTTTTCTTCTGTACCTGAACCTTGCCTGGTGTCTCTGAATTCAGTCCACCTGTCTCGAGCTGTTCCTGCTCAGAATCTTTTTCTACCAGCTCTAAAGGAATTAAATCCTTTGCCACGAGCTCTGTAGAATTTGGCAGAGAGTCATCGAAATTTAGTCTCTTCCTGCTACTTGGATCTTTGTCTACATGTCTGCATCCATATGTTCTGACGGTTGGTGTTGCTTTCCATCCATATCATCGTAAGTTGCATTATCATATGCGTGGTTCCAACCACCTCTTCCAGGAAAGTTTCTCCCTCTCGCACCACCACGACCTCTCCCACGGCCATTCTCTGGCTGTGTTCATCAAACCCTGAACCTGATCCCCTGCCAGATCCGCGGGACGACGGGGAGCCAAATGAAGGAACCCCACTCGAATTTCGATTCCTCATGTTCACCAGTCCCACACTCTTCATGCCAATGTCCAATCATACCACAAAAATTGCAGAAAGTTGGAAGCTTCTCGTATTTAACTTGGAAGAAATCAGTCTTTCCTTCCTTGAAAAACTCACGAAGCGAGTCAGTTTCTTAGTTACATCAAGCTTCACATGCACCCTAATGAACTGTCCCACAAAACCATTGGGCAGAGTGATCTGAACCTCCAGAACCTCCCCTATCCTTTTTGCCATGTTTTCCACGAAAGCTTTGTTCCGAAGAACATCCTCAGGTAGCTTGTGTATTTGACTCCAAGTCTCAATCCGGTCGAGTTTGACACTCTCGGGATTAGTGAAGCCATCATATTCCTGGATGATCAAGGCTGACCCACGAAAATCCCACGGGCCTTGATGTAGAGCTTTGTTCCAATCGGCCAAGCAATTGAACTGTACGGAGAAGAGGTTAGGGTTTAACCTCCTCCAAACTACTTCCTTCGCAGGTTCCACGCACCCCGCATATCACCGATCAGAGCACCTTGGTTGAACGTCTTCTCTGTCAAAACCCTAGCTAGGGCTAGCCACTTCGGCTTCTCTTCCGGATCTTGCACCTTTCCTCCCAGATCAGATTGTCGAGTTCATCCTCTTCCAGATGCAATCTCTCTAAAAGACGGGAAGGATCCATATTCTCCTGCCCTCGCGAGCTGCCGGCGGCCGGCGGTTGAGCCATGCGAACGAAAACCGAACTCGAACTCTTCCCCGTGCACCGTGATGATCGGAGAAGGGAATCAAAACTCGTGGCGGAGCGTCGCCCGAGGACTATCAAACGCTAGGTCCTAAGCTGTAGGGGAAAAACTACTATGCTCGTCTTGTCAGTTTTTTTAAGGCAATACCATGTTTATTCCATCCCACCTGTCAAAAAATTCAGAAAAGGTGTTTGGACCATTTCACCGGGTAGGTGTTAACATGTCAGTGATGCTGTATAGAGTGTACGAGTATCTAGGGATGTACAGACCTGTGTTATATATGACCGAGTCATCTGTGTACTTTAATTTGTGCCGTTTGTAGATTAGTTGCTTGTTTTTCATCTTTGTTAGTGTAGTTAAACAGAAATAGTACTACCTCTAGTCCACAAAAACTGTCGTAGAAACATTAGCCTAGTACAGAACCTATACTACCTGGCGACATTAATTTTGGACCTGAGGGAGTAGTAGTTAGGGAAATGGACAAGTAGTTTGATAGAAGCAGAGGGCAGTTTGGGGGTGGATACCCTGGTGGCCCCCAACTGACGCGAGGTCAAAACTCCGAACACTAACGAACTTTTGAGGCCACCATCCTGACATCAAAATACTCCGCCACACCTAGACGAGACCGCCAATGCCACCATCCGGGACCGCCACGTCGACATACCAACTCTCGCACTTGAGCCGCATGTCGCGACCACCTGTTGCCCAAGCCCCACAAGACAAACCACACGTAGACAATATATAGGGTCGCCGCCCTGAATTATAGTGCAATTGCCTTCGTTGAGACACGTTATTGAGTGGATAATCTCGCCACACTAGCAACAAAAAGGTTATTGGCCAAGTCATGCCAAACAACAGCTGGGCCCCATGAAATTACCGCCCACCATATGACTTTCGAGGATGCCCCTCGATGACCAAACATTGTCTACTTGGGGTCATTGCCCCGACATCTTGTCAATGTGCAAGCACCGACAAGATCAGTGCAAGGCTTTCGATCAAAACTATCTCATAACATCGAAGGATGATGAAAACTGGACAAAACTTGGGCACCAAGGCATCTAGATCATCAGAGCACCACGTGCAGCATGGCTTCACTTCATCGAAATCACTGAGCACCACCTAGTGATGTGCCCGTGCAACACCTCATGCTTTAATGCAAAAAAAATCACCACCTTTGGCTAGTCGATCTACGATTAGGCGCCAGACTTAGTTACCACGACCACCTAGCCAGCGACAGCCGCTATGACCACCCTAGGGCCGCCACCCGGCATCTTCCAGCCGATATAATGTTAACTGTGCTGGAGTTTCCTCTCGTGGCGAAAGGAACAGAGAGAGAACCGTGAACAATTGAGCCCGCGTAAACAATAAGCAGGGCAACTCAAACAGAAACCTGGAACATTAGCAAAAACCATGTGATCCTGCGTGTGCAAATCCGCAAGGATATATTTTCAAGATAAACCATCAGATCATCACCTGCGAAAAATAGCTAGATTTGGTCTTTTCATGCCACACTCCATATGACAATTTTGTGGTCATCACTTCTACGTGCAACATCAACTTTTTTTAGATACATGCAACATCACCTTTTTCAGACACGTTCAACTTCAGCTGGGACCTGCCGTTGGCCCGGAAGATTTTCAACCAAGAAACGATTGATCGCAACAGTCAGTAACTAAAATTCATCCCCTTCATTTTCAGCTTTAAACTCTGCTGCACTATTTTTCTCAGTGGTGGCCGTCAGTGTGGCGGATCCACTAAGGGCCACCTGGGTGCATAGGACACCGGGTAGCAAATATTTTCTTTGTAAAGTAACAGTTTTTCACCATGTATGCACCAACGCAGTTTTTCTGGCGGTGCCGCGGACTACCGGTCCAGCATCCGCCACTCGCTTGCCCCTCGCGATTCGGATGTGGACCCGGGTATTATTTTTTCTTATTTGGTATTATTTGCTGCATGAAGCGTACAGACGTAGGATATGTACATAATAACTGCTTGGCCCACTCGATTCATTAAATATCAAGGCGTGGACTACCGGGTCTTTTTCATATTTCTCTCCTCTCCCTGCATCTTGATCCAGAGAAAGCGGCGGCGCTGCCGATGCAGAGGCGCGAGGAGAACCTGCGGCGGGTGTGCTCTAGTTTGGGCGGTGAGACGACGCAGGAAACGGCGGCGCGGCAATGGCTGCCGAGATGGCGTCCGCAACGACGGCGAGCGTGCAGTCATGTGGCCGGAACAACGGCGAAGCTACGGGCCTACGAACGGGCAAGAGGAGGGCGGAGGCGGTGGCGCCGATCCAGGCGAGGTTGGCGACCTACTTCGACGGTGGCTGTTGCAGATACGTACCAGGACCACCCACTCTTTTCTTATTCCCCCCTCTCTCTCTCAATCTCGCTCGAGAAAAGAAAAATGGCGACGGCCAAGCAGCGGCAAGCCGGAGCGCGACCTGCAGCGAGACTGCGAGCTATCGGCCGGAACGCGGCGCTGTGCAGTTGCTCTGAAGCTTTCTCACCCACCGCTCCTTCTTGTACAAGCGCTGGTGCATAGCACCCTGGTTTCGTTGCTTTCAGCCCAGGTACGGTTGTAGCATTCGACCTGAAGGGCAGCGCCTCGGCCTCCTCGACTTGAACCACCAGAGGATAATGGAGCTGCAGGGTAGGTTTGAGGGTTTTTTGCCTCAATATATGCAATATTTTCATTCAATCCGATGGATGCAGATCTGGAGTATGATTTTGGTGGTGGCTATTTTTTGTTCGATCTGAATTTTTGTCTTCAATTCAATGTCAAATCTACTGCATCTGAATCCCTGCTCTAACTTAATTTTCCAGACACTTTTTTGCTATGTCCAGATTGAGAAATCCTTGTCCAAATCCAACTACAAAATCCCTTTGGTTGAGAAATGGTTTGTTGGTGGTATTTCCTAAAACATAATTGGATCACATTAACATTTGGAATGGGTCATGTGTGATTCATACCAATTTGGTACCATAACCAAATGTGAATGATAAAAAGTTTGTCTCAAATTTCAATACTATATGCCATATTTTGGTGATATAATACCGGTATCCCCGACAAACTGTTTTGATTTTTGAAACGTAATTGGATTGTATTTATTACCATTCAATTTCCAGAAATGTATGAAATATGTGTCACATCTCTTTGATACCAAAGTGTTATTGAACCCATACTTGAAATATATCTTGAAGAATTTTTATTGGAATCATATTGCGAAACGTAATCGGATTATATTGTTCATGTATATCATATATACCATACACTTATGAAATACTAATGAAATAAAACTCATATGTTTTTATACCAATTTCGCACCATAAACAAAATATGGGTTGTAACAAGTATGTCTCAAACTTCAATACTATATGCCACAATTTTTTGATATAATATTGGTATCTCAAAAAATTGATTTTTGAAAAGTAATTGCGTTGTGTTTAGTATGACCCAAATTTTTGTAATTTATGAAAATATATCTCACATTTCTTTGGTACCAAAATTTTACTCAACCCATACTTAAAACATACCTTGATCATTCTATTACAATTAGCTAAAGGTTCTTAGAAAAACATTCCGATTTTTTTATAAAAAAAATTGAACCATTTTTTTAGAAAAGCTAATTAAAATATATGTTGGAGAAAAGGAACATAGGCATTTCCTACCGTGGAAGACAATATCACAGTGAAGGATGGGGAGGGGCCATGCGCCCTTTCAACTGTTCAGCGCCTGAGAGGTAGGTGATGGAAGAAGTTAATGCTGCCACTGACACACTCACGTGGGTGGGGGCTGGATGAGAAATACGGGATTGCTGTAAATGGGAGGAAAGAATCTATTACAGCCGAACCTGTACCTAGGTATATGCATACAAGCAATCGTGCCTTCTTCTGATTGGTTCGGGTGCACACCGGTAGCCACCGGCTCCGCTAGAATTGCATTTTCGATGTATGCACCCCTTAAATATGATTTTAATGTGTTGTAGCACCCTTTGTGCACCCTGCTGGTTTCAGATCGTGTAGCTCCGCCACTGGTGGCCGTCGCCGTACATTTCCCAGTCAGCACTCACTACTGACCAGGACATAAGCTGCGAATATCCACATGAATATCTATGTTCCTCCTGATATATTTTCATGTGTGCTCGAAAGGTTTTCCTGTCATTTTGGTCTCAGGATGACCGCGGCATCAGTAGTCCAGCACGAACCGCTCATATAGTCTGGACTCTGGAGGGAAACTCACCGTCGTTGAGAAGAGAAGAGATCTGCATCATCACGACTTAATGCCCGGACGGAACCTAGAACTGTGGCATTGGCATGGTAGGCGGTGCCAGAGATGTAGTCGATAGATTCAGCAATCAACAAATCTGTCGCCGAGTCAAAGCCACGTGCACCATATGTATACTTAGTATCACTTTCAGACACCTCTAATACCCCGGCAAATGACGTTGCGGTCCAACAAGGCAGGTTCTAAGTCAAGTTTCTGATGCAAGATGAGAAGAAAATGGGATCTTTCCAAGACTCATCTGTTACTTAGAAATGGCAGCTTCCCAATCAACAACAAAAATAACAAAGAATAGTTTGTGCAAAGACTGAAACTGATTGCTTTGACCCATATCACAATCAGGCAACGTAAAGAAACCAAGTACTAGCTCGTAAGAGGCATCGTTAAACATTAGCAAATGGACAAACCTGCAAGTTAAACACAGCGAGGTTTTTCCATGCCGTCGCTAATGTCAGTGTTTAACTTGAAGTCAGAAGTTCCGTCTGAACACGGGGAAACTTAGCCCGCCGCCGCAAAGCTCCCCAGCGCCAGCTCTCCTCCGCCGCTGCCGCTGGCCTCGCCGCGGTGGCGGCGGCTCCAGCTGCCAAAGGTGGATGGGGGAGACCCGCGGTGGACGCGAAGACGGACGGCGTCTCGCGTCTCTCCGGCGCGCGCGGCGGCCCGACGGCGGCGCTGCGTGATGGGCGACGGGTTGCAGCGGCGACGGGCGGCGTGGTGCTGCAGATGGCGGCGGCGGCCCCTCGGCTCGGCTACCGGCAGCAGCAGCACGGCCTGGGCCTGATCTGGGCCCGGATGGGCCGGGCGGGCTGAAGTTGTGCGCGGCGGCTCCCGCTCTTTGCGCCTCTGGTGCGATGCGCGGTGGTGTCCGGCTGTCGTGTGGCTGCGCATGTGGAGGCTGCAACGCGGTCGGTGGGAGGTAGAGGTGTCCCGACGGCTTCCCTTTGACGGCACGTCGCGTCGGATTCGGGAACGGCAGCGCGTGAGCATGGCTCTGTCCTGCAGCACTTGGACGCCGGGGCGGCGGCCCGGTCTTGGTGGCGGCGTCGAGTTGAGCTAGGAGGTGGCTCAGTGCGAGGCGGACCTAGGCCCCGGCGCCTAGCTCTGTTTGGTGGCCGTGGATCGTCGGGCGCGTGGGGCTCACGGTGTTTGCGTGCGGGTCTGCGATGGTGGGCTGGTCGGTCCCCGTGTGGGCGGGCGGGCGGTTCGTGTTTCTCCGCCAGGTGAAAACCTTGCCCTGGTTGTCGACCAGGACAGGCGACGCTGACGCCCTCGGGCGCCACTTCCTTCTTGAAGGCGTCGTCATGGCGGTGCTCTCACTCCTCCGCCCGGAAACTTCCGGGGGAAACCCCAGATCCTCCATGGATCGGGCGAGGGCGGCGCTTCGGCGTCGTATTCCCCTGGGGCCTCGTCTTGGATGTTTCGTCGGCCAGAGGGACCCGTGGATGTTTGGTGGTCAGCGGCGACGATCTTCTCGTCTTCGGCTAGGTGGTGCGTGGCCCTGGGGCCGGCGTGGATGTCGGAGCGGCGGCTCCGATCTCGCCTCCGTTGCGTCGCGTTGAGGTGCATGGGTATCGACTTTTCCTGCTTGGGCGGTTTCGTCGTCGACCTGTGTGGAGCGTGGCCCGTGGCCAGCGTGGATGTCGGAGCGGCGGCTCCAGGTTTCGCCTCCGCTGTTGCGTTGAGGGCCTCCGTTGTTGCGTTGAGGATGTCGGCCTTGGCTGCTTGGGCGTTAGGCTGTCGACTTGTGTGGTGCGTGGCTTCAGGGCCGGCGTGGTGCGTTGTGTTGTTGTATCCGGTTTTCGGCCAGTTTTCCTTATAAACTGGCCATTTCACTTTCTCTATATCAATGAAAAGGCAAGTCTCTTGTCCGGTTTCAAAAAAATTAACTTGAAGTCCTCTCGTTCCACATCAAAACATAAACTACCATAAAACAAGGCGCTGATAGACCACAAGAAGAGTCCAAGATTATTTCGTAGATTCGGACAAGATTTTCTACTCAAATGATAGCGATGCCCTCAGTCCTCGCAGGGTATTAATTTGAGGAGAAGACCAGTCATAAGAGCGTGGGAGGAGGCAGTGGCTCAGCAGGAGCAGGACACGGCGAGTGTACCTGAGAAACACATCATACACAAGCTTCGTCCCCGCGCCTCCCCTCCGTTCCACCATGTCGAAGGACGCCTCCGCCGACATCCCCGTCGCCGAGGCGCCGGCGAAACGCGCCCCCCTGAACAAGTACGCCGTCGCCTGCGCTGTTCTCGCCTCCATGAATTCCATCCTCCTCGGCTATGGTTCGTGCACCTCTCACTGATTCATACAAGTACGCAGCTTTTGAATTGTACTAGTCAGTGTGTAACAAGTCTTGTGCTATGCCGGTACGTGCGTGCTCGAGCAGATGTCTCGGTGATGAGCGGAGCGCAGATATTCATGAAGAGAGACCTGAAGATCACGGATACGCAGATCGAGCTCCTGGCCGGCATCATCAACATCTTCTCCCTCGTCGGCTCGCTCGCGGCGGGTCGGACGTCGGACTGGATCGGCAGGCGGTACACCATGGTCCTCGCGGCGGCCATCTTCTTCGCGGGCGCCCTCATCGAGGGCCTTGCATCAAATTACGCGGTCCTCATGATCGGCCGCTTCGTCGCCGGCGTCGGCGTCGGCTACGCGCTCATGATCGCGCCCGTGTACACGGCCGAGGTCGCGCCCACCTCGGCACGTGGCCTACTCACGTCCTTCCCGGAAGTCTTCATCAACACCGGGGTGCTCCTCGGCTACATCTCCAACTACGCCTTCCACAGCCTCCCCGTGCACATCAGTTGGCGCGCGATGTTTCTAGCCGGCGCGGTGCCGCCGGTCTTCCTGGCATTCGGTGTCCTCGCCATGCCGGAGTCGCCGCGCTGGCTCGTCATGCAGGGGCGCATCGGCGACGCGCGCCGCGTCCTCCAGAAGACCTCCGACTCTCCCGAGGAGGCCGTGGAGCGGCTCGCCGACATCATGAGCGCCGTCGGCATCCCCGAGGGAATCTCCGACGACAAGGACGAGGTGCTCGCCATCGTCCGCAAGAACAAGGGCACCCACGGCGAGGGCGTCCTGAGGGACCTGCTGCTCCACCCGACGCCGCCAGTGCGCCGCATACTGATCGCCTGCCTCGGCCTCCAGTTCTTCCAGCAAGCGTCCGGCATCGACTCCGTGGTGCTGTACAGCCCCAAGGTGTTCGAGGCGGCCGGGATAAAGTCCGACGCGAACTCACTTGGAGCCACCATTTCCGTGGGCGCGACCAAGACGCTCTTCATATTGGTGGCCACGTTCCTCCTCGACCGCGTCGGCCGGAGGCCTCTGCTCCTCACCAGCGCCGGAGGGATGGTGGTCTCGCTCGTGACGCTGGCCTCGGCGCTGCACGTGATCACCGGTCGGGCTGCGCCGGCGGACGGGGCGAAGGCGCTGTCGGCGCTGAGCATCGCGTCGGTGCTGGCGTTCGTGGCGTCGTTCTCGATCGGGATGGGGCCCATCGCGTGGGTGTACAGCTCGGAAATCTTCCCGCTGCGGCTTCGCGCGCAGGGCTGCGCGCTTGGCACGGCGATGAACCGGATCATGAGCGGGGCCATCACCATGTCCTTCTACTCGCTCTCCCACAAGATCACGCTCGCCGGGAGCTTCTACCTCTACGCTAGTGTTGCCGCCGCCGGGTGGGTGTTCATGTTCTGCTTCCTGCCGGAGACGAGGGGCAGGAGCCTGGAGGACACCGAGAGGCTCTTTGGTGGTGGCGATGGCGAGGAGAAGGAAGATGGCCATGGGCAGAACAAGTCCACAGAGTTGACTGCTCAGTAGTGACTAGTGAGTGAGTACCACGTACACAACACGTGTGTACTGATAGTGGTCGCGTTTTAGTCCAAATGGTGCAGTGACTAGCTAGCTGGATATTCATACTGGTGAGTTTGGAGTCTGCCAGTGAAACATGCAGACACGCATGGAATGCGCACATGATCAAAGACCGTGACAATTTCGAAGCTATAAATACAGTACATAGTACTCGTTCCGTTAGGAAAAGGATGTCATAAAAATGGTCTATTTATAGTTCATTTTTGTGACATCTTTTTCTGAACAGAGGGAGTAAGAATTTGCAACATACACCTTGTGCAAATTGTCAAACTTAACGATGAAAGGAAAATCGTACATGTGCAACCCATGATTGGGTTATGTCCCGCCTACATGGACTGTTTTGACTAGGTTGACCGCCTTGTGGTATCTGTAATTGTGCTCGAGTCTCTTTAAGTTATTGTTCATGTATTGTGCTCCAGACTCGTTAAGTTATTGTTTATGTATTGCAGTATAAGATGAAAATGAATGGTAACAAGACCCCAGCGACATTTGCACTTAAGTTATTGTTTTCTCTTCTATCTCACCTCTCTTTAAATGAAAGAGGCCATAAAATAGGACGCATCACGCAAAGAGTAATTTGCATACACATGCAAATTTAAATACCCTTCTCAAGATATGTCTGAGCAAAATCTATATTAAGTGAATATACTGTAAGTTCCAAGCGCCATCCAGTTTTACAATTACTGTAAAACATTATTATATTTTAGACTAGTATTTATGACTCCTGTTTTAAAACTTTGGTTTTCGAAAACTGGCGTCTAAATTATTGATCACTTGCATCTAAACGGAGTCCGAGATCTTTTCATGAGCTTCCAAATTGTATCTAGCATTGGTTGTGATGGAAATAGGCCAAGTCGAACCCTCTCGTGCGTTGCTTGACCGAGCTTATCAAATTTTGATCCAAGTCTGGCTTGGTTTGTCACCTGAAATTTTTCCAAAACAGGACTTGGCTCGACTTGGTGGAGCCTTGAGCCGAGCTTGGTCGGCTTGCGAGCCTATCATCAAAAAAATAAAGTAGCATATGTGTTTTTATTCAAGAAAACAACATATATTGGAATATTTTGTTGTTTAGGCAATATAATAACTGTTTAGCTATATATTAGTGTGACAAGAATGACATCAAAGTAACTAACGCTTGCACACTACACTAATGTTTCCGTATGAACATGTCAACCAAGTTAACTTTATGTGATTGTTGACTACAATTATAATTATTACTTCAATTTTTAGTAAAGGTCATATCAATTTATTTTTTCACCGAGACTTCGAACCGGCTTGTCGAGTTTGGCCGGAAGGCTTGTTAGACCTTCGAGACAAGCTGAGCCGAGGCGAACCTCAAGCATTATATCCACCCTGGTGCTATTTCTAATGCGGTTTAAACGGATGGCAAATTTCATTTTAGAAATCCAACTCGAAGGACTCCTCGGCTGCAATAAATTCTGGAATTAGCAGAGACATGATTACAGCCGTACTGATATTTCATTTCGCGTGCTCGCCAGAGCATATACTAGATCACCCTGCACGTGCAGTCCAGTAGTCCACCTCACCGGTTACCCTTGCCACGCGCGCCAAGTGGCTAAGATAAGACGCACATCGCGGAGCTCAGCACCACCTCGAGCCATCGGGCCACCCACCCTCTTCGTCGTGACCAGGGGCACGTCGCGCCCATGCACGCAGCGGCTCCCACGTAGCTCACGGCTCATGCCACGCAGCACCACTTCGCCAGCTTAGCATCGTCGTCTACATATGAGGCGCCGAATCCTCCCGTTCGATTCACAGACCGCGCGCGCGAGGTCGAGAGGGAGAAAGAAAAACAAAGACTTGCAAATATGGCGGTGGCGACAGCTCGGTGGATCGTCCTGTTTCTGTCAGTGTCGGCAGCCGTATGGGCGTCGGCGGCCGCGGCGCACGAGAAGCAATGGAAGGCCGGCGGTGCGCTGGGCGGCCAGGTCGTGCAGAAGGAGAAGCGGAGGATGGTCGATGCCAGCGAGGCCGGCACGGTCACGGCCGCCGACGTCGCCGACGCGGCGGGCACGGTGTACCGGCTGCAGTTCATCACCATGGATCCCGGCGCCCTGTTCCTCCCCGTGCAGCTGCACGCCGACATGGTGTTCTACGTGCACAGCGGTGAGTATTTACACGGTTGAACACTACCATATCAGGAAGCGTAAGTGTTCGTATCTGACTAATTATAATGTCGTGATTTCTGGTGGCTGCAGGGAGGGGTAAGGTGACTTACATCCAAGAAGGGGCCAGTGAAGCAAGCTCACTGGAAGTGGAGCGAGGAGACGTGTACAACTTCGAGCAGGGTAGCATCATGTACATCCAGAGCTATCCCAACGCCACGAGAGAGCGCCTTCGGATCTACGCCATCAGCTCCGATGACCACTCGGTACGTACAAGTACAAACCGTTCTGTGTTGGGTGATCTACTTGTTCATTAGGCTTGTGATACTGACGACGGGTACTCTGCCCCAATATTGCAGCATCCTACGTCAGAAGCATACTCCAGCGTCAGTAACCTACTGAAAGGTTTTGATGAAGAAATTCTTCGGCTGGGATTTGGGGTAAGTAAAGCAGTGTATGTCAAACGTCAATTAAGTATGGAAATGCCTTGCCATCTAGAAATAACATCGGTTACATGAACTGTTCATCTTGTAAGGTTTCCCCTGACGTGGTGGAGGCAATCAAATCGGCGAAGAGCCCGCCGTCGATCATAGCATGCAACCCAGATCAAGAAAAGAAGAAGGAAGATGAGTCGAATTGGACGGAGGAAATATTCGATGCGCTGTGGGGAGTCGACCCGCTGAACAAGAAGAAGAAGGAGAAGCAAAAGAAGGAGAAGAAGGACAAGGACAAGAAGTCCAAGACATTCAACTTCTACTCCGGCAAGCCGGACGTCGAGAACTGCTACGGATGGAGCAAAACCATGACCAACAAAGACCTCCAGAACCTCAAGGGGTCCGACATTGGCATGTTCATGGTGAACCTGACCACGGTGAGTGCCTCTCGCTGTTGCATTCAGTAGTTTTTCAGTTCTCGCGTTACGACTGAAGTTTTTGAATTGAACAATTTGCAGGGATCTATGATGGGGCCTCATTGGAACCCGAAAGCGACGGAGATCGCCATAGTGACCTACGGATCGGGGATCGTGCAGACGGTATGCCCAAGCACTCAGTCGGGCGCCGGTGGCAGGGGCGAGAGAGACCACCACGAGGGCGGCGAGGAAGGCGCCCAGTGCAAGAACTCGGTGTTCAGGGTGAAGGAAGGGGACGTGTTCGTGGTGCCGAGGTTCCACCCGATGGCGCAGATGTCGTTCAACAACGGGTCGTTCGTGTTCGTCGGATTCAGCACCCACATGGGGCAGAACCACCCGCAGTTCCTCGCCGGGAAGCAGTCGGTCCTCCAAGTCATCGGCAAGGAGATACTGGCGTTGTCGCTGGGACAGAAGAACTCGTCCGCCGTGGAGAAGCTGCTGTCGGCGCAGAGTGGCTCGACCATATGGCGTGCATCTCGTGCGCGGAGGAGCTGGAGAGGAAGGCGCAGCAGGAGGAACAGGAGGGTGGGAAGGGAGAGGGGGGCGGCGATGAGGAAGAACAGAGAAGACGGGAGGAGGAAGAAAGAGCGAGGAGAGAGGAGAAGGAAAGGAAGCAGAGGGAGGAGGAAGAGCGGAGGCGACGTGAGGACGAAGAAGCGGCAAGGAGAGAGCAGGAAGAGGAAGAGAGGCGAAGGAGAGAGGAGGAAGAGGGGGGCGGCGGCCAAGGCGGGGGTGGAGACGAGCCACCAAGTGAAGAAGAGGAAGAAAGGCGAAGGAGGGAGGAGGAAGAAGGAGGCCCAGGCGGAGGTGATGAGCCGCCGGAAGAGGAGGAAGGCGACTGGGGAGGTGATTCGGCCAAGAACCTGAAGAAACACTACCGTGTTCGCAAGGGCGCCGTGTTCCGGAGCGTCTGAAGATCGAGATTGTTCAGTTCACCACCTCGCATTGCATGGTTTATGCAATCCCGCTCTGCGCTTCACAGGGTTCTAGTAGTAGTAGAATAATGGTGTCTTGCCAAGTCGTGTGGTTTCTGTTCTGTCAAGTTTATCTGCAGTTTTGTTGGGTCCGTTCTGCTGCCACTGTGTGGTGCTGTAGCTGCTAGTAGTACGAATATATAAGAACAGCTTCTGTATTTATTAGGAGTTTGTTTCATAAATAAAGAAGGATGTTTGCTCGAGCATTGGGTCGTCACCATGAAAGAGTCCAGGAGCAATGGCGTTTTTTTCTTTTTTAGATGGCGGGTCGCAGCAGGCCGTGGGCTGCTGGAGTGGCGCATCAACCATTCGAGCCCGTCCCCTTTACACTTTTTATTCCTCCTGTTTTGCACTCCTCCGCTCCACTCTTTAGTCCCACCTCGCTTCTTTACAAACAGCGACACCAGCTTAAATACTCGGCCGAAGGACTGTTATCGCCGAGCTCAGTCACCCCATGTGGGGCACTGGATGGTGTGGATGTTTGGTGCGGACTCTGGACCTCGGCCTTTGCTGTAACACGCTGGCCTGCCCGTTCCAAGTTGCGTAGAGGGGTTGAGGCGAAGGCTTCGGCTTCTCTGTCCCTGAAGTGGCAGGCACCGCGTGAGGCTGGCTTCACAGAGCAGCACACACTGTGCCCTCTTCCAACGGTGGAAGGATAACAGGCCGCTGCAACATCGGTCCGCTCTGGCCCAGGGTCCTTCCATAACAGACCACCATCTTTTTTTCCCGAGGTAGAATTTCTTCTTTTTTTCAGGGATTTCACATCTCTTTTTTTGTTATTTTTCACAAGCTCGCATGGCTCTCTTCTGATAGCAGCTGTTCCTGGAATATTGTGTGTTGGCGAGGATTACAAGGTAGAGTTGGTGCAATATATGTAATCTATTCCGTTCAAAGGTAATTCATGTGAAAGGACTACACTGTTATTGTAAAGAATGACATCAAATAATTCATGTTGTAAGAGAACAGATTTCAGTCCTTCTACCCTTGTTCTTTTACATGTATTACTCAAGCAGCTGAGTTTGGTGTTGTACTGAGTTAGAAAAACTATGTTTACCTCATCTATTTTTGTGTTTATGTTAACATGATTTTTTTTTACATTCTCATAATGTTGTACTGTTGATCTGTACATTCTAACGTCCAGGTCTGTATGGCCATCGTAGACTCCAGTTACTGAAATCAGTAATGCTTTATTGTTGATCTGTACATTCTAAAATCCAGGTCTCTGTGGCCATGGTAAACTCCAATCAGTTTGACACGAAAAGCTCTACTGCTGTAGCCATGCATATGTAAGGACTAAATGAATCAGTACGACCAGAGATGGGCAACAACTACCCATCAAGAAACAAAGAACAGCATATCCAAAGCATGCCAAAGTACAAACTACGAGTATATGGCCTTTGTTAAAAAGGAAATTCGTTGCCTGAGTGCTACAGCCCAAATTTTCTTCAAGTAATGCGCTTCTTGAAACCTATTGTACCAACTGAAAACCAGAGCACATAACTGAGAGCATTTTCGACCCAAATTTCACATCAGATCATTGCATAGCAGAATTGGCTCTAGAAGTATTGACAGTACTTCCAACAGCAAAACATTTGTACAAAATGTTAATCCAGGAAGTTCATCAGTGTTGGCGCAGATACCATCTTAGCAACTGGATGGATAAAATCCCTCAGACAGGTATAGCGACCCCCTTGCTCGACAAGCTGTCAAGGATGTCGTTCACTGCTTGGCACAGTCCCGCGATCTGCAGGTGTCAAGTGCGCAAACCATGTTTAGAAATTGATGGATCTGTTTTCTAGACAGTGGTGGTGGTGGTTGTATTACATAGCAGACGCATGTGGAGGGAAATTCGTTGCTGGAACATAAAAATAATGTTTAAACTAAGAAGCAATGCACAGTGCTACATTAACCTGCTGGTCCCACTGCTGCAGCCCTTCAGTGTCATCCTCAAAGTGTATCACAGCTTCAACCTGTGAAACAAAGATGCAGGAATGAATCTTAGATTGACACCACAAAAAAGTTGTTGAGTAACTCTGTTCCAGAATTTCATGATTTAATTAATAGGAAATAGCGAATACCAAGAAAAAGGGGAACTGGTCAAGATACCTGATCAATTGAACCCCGCATTCTATCTTCACAGATCATTCGAGATGCAATCTTCTCAGCCTGACAGTATAGAAGTCAACAGTAAGAGGATCTAAATTTAAATGGTTACATAGATAAGTCCAGAACTCTACACACTGTATTTCTATACCCGTAAAAACAGACATAAGAACAAGGAACTCGGCCTAATCTATGTTTCCATGTTGTGGTTCATGAACTTAATGCGTTCCATGTATTGCTTTACATAGCAGTTTTAAGTTTCCTTTTACAAGTTGTAAGCAAACATGCCAGGTCCAGGTTGCTGGCAGAGTTGAAAGAAGCAGCACGTGAGCAAAGATTATTACCTTCCTAGGGTCAATGCCCAACAATGTTCCAAGCTCATCAAAGCTGCAGAAATAAATTGATGGTCGGTTAGATAGAATCAACCATGATAAATGCGCAAAACTATCTGTGAATACTGACCTGATATTTGTGTAAAGTTTGCTGGCAGCAAGAAGATTATGCTCAATCATCGCCCGGTCAAGCACAGTAGACTTGTCTGGCAGAAGAGCTTTCTGTTGAATGGTCGAAAACTCCAGTCAAGAATACCATAAATGACATCTTATCTGAAAAAAGGTACCGATGATTGAAGGTTCTTACTTGATGCGGCTTCAGCTCCTCTGCAAATGCATCAATTTCTGGTTTCCTCAAAATCCTTTCAAGAAAAACCTGAATATTTGGAGAAAAAATTAGAGACCCTATCAATGAAGAAAACTTATATCCCAAATTTGGAGTATATCAACATCAGGTACCTTCTGCAGTATTGGGTATATCTTGAGCTTCGAGCATCTTTCATCCTGAAAGAGCAAATCAATATAACATCATGCCATAATTCATAGTTTAGGAGTCATTATGTTTAGGAGCAAATCAATATAACATCATGCCATAACACATTTGCAGATAACTATAAAGGTAAGAAAATGTTGGTTCTAGGCAGCGCAGCCAAAAGGCCAAAGAAATCATTCAGATAGAATAAAGATGATGGTTCGAAAAAGTGTAATAATGAAGATGATGCTGGGTCTCCACAATTCCAGGATGCAGTTCAATTTATTTCACGATATATTGTTCTTTCACATAATAACAGAGGAAATATGTTGAGTGGCAAATTAACATTTGCTATCTGCCAAAAAAATACAGAAGAAAAAGGAAAATCCCAAGACCATTGCGATGGTAAGGTAAAGTCACAATAGTAACTTAAACCAGTCAGTCTTAAAACATCAATAAATAAGTGGCGTGGCTCCAGAAAGCTGCATTCCATTTGTATCAATGATGCTTGGGATACTGGGTACTAGGAGTAATAGTGTAAATAAAATAGGTGCGGAAACACGGGATGCTACTAGGAGAAATAGGGTACATAAAATAGGTGTGAAAACACAGAAATATTGAGATGCGCCAAGAGCCAATACCTTATACAGTGTAGCAAGAACACGAGAGCGCTGTGGACCAGCACCAGCTAATATTGTGCATGTTATAGCAGCACTAAGAGCTTGATCAAGAGCATTTTCATCAATCTCTCTGAAAAATACACAGGAAAGTTCCATCAAGAATTTTTTTAGATTAAAATATCGAAGCAATATTAGCTCCGAACACGACTTGCCAAATCAACCCAACATAACCAACTACAGTATCTAAATATGGTATCAAGTAGGGCCATTCTATTACGTACAATGAGTAAGAATATTTGCTTGAAAGGTGCTAAACAGAAATTATACTAGCAAGACAACAGATGAACCATACAAACAGAATTCATAAAAGGGGTAAAGAAAAGAAAGGCTTACTCATCCCCAATTTGGCGTTGTTCAATTTGAGAGATACCGTAGTATCGAAGTGCAGCTTCCAAAAATTTACGCTTTAGATCTAAAATTCTCGCATAGCAGACCTTTAAGAGATACAAAGATAAAAAGTGAAGTAAATATTATTGCCTTCAGTTGTAGTAGACAGATAAATTGCTAAACTGTTTCTGCACCAACAAACCCTGTATTGTAAGTTCAGAACTTCCTGGTTGCTGTTTGTGACCAAAAACGAGGCTTTGTTAATAAAAGCTTCAGCATTCACTGCATCATCATCCTACAAAATGAACAACTACATTAGTCCAGCTGACAATGCAACGACAATAAAAGCTAAAATCACTAACCTCCAAATAGAGTCTTGCAATCTGGACACACTTGGATAATTTGTTAGTATCGTCAAGCATCCTGATATTTGGAAGATGGTCAGAATTCCCTAACTTGGAGAAAAAACCACTCACGTATTTGAAGAGAACAAGCTTATTCCTACCTGATTCCTGAGTCCAAGTCAATGCCACTAAGCATTTGTGCTGCTCTAGACCATTGTTGTTCGGATTCATAGAGTTCTGCAAGCTTCTCTCTAATCACTACTACCTGCATATAAGATAGCCAGCAAAATCATAGATTAAGAATAATGCAGCATTCCTTTATATAACAAGGATCAAACAAAAAAGTTGCTCAAAAAGATTTAATGAGACGTTACAAAACACAGAGACAGATACTAAATAAGTTTTCAGTAATCGAGGAAAAAATGATTTGTATTCTCTAATAGACAATTTATATGCAGATATTGAAATAGCAGTAGCATTATCACATAAAATCACTGCATAATTTATTCCCACAAGATGGCAGGCATGATGTAAGCATTCTGTGTACCTTCTTTCAGCATGGTTATACATCAACCAGCTTCAATCTACAAAATCCTCCAAAACTAGGCATATTTTGTAATAAGAACACTTGTTCCACATTGGTTAACTATCATGGTGGATACTAGCTACTGCCTATCAATGAATAGCCAAGACCTATGACATAATTACCATAGTTTGCAATAACAGAAACCACACTGCCATAATTGCAATAAAAAGAAATCACACTACTCCATAACTGCTCATTCTACTGACTGTTCTCAGTAGCTTTACAAAGTTTAAACCCATGACATTATTAGTTGCAACTTCAACAACACCTCCCAGAAAGGAAGAATAAGAAGTAACCAAGAGAAATCTGAAACGCAATGCATGAGAGACATGATGCATGAAGCTATCTCTACATACTTAGATTTCTCCAGTGAAATCCGCATGAGCATGGCAAAGGTAATTGTCTGTATTCCATTGTAGATTAATAATCTCTACTTGTAGACATGATTATGCAGTATAAACAAAAACTTACACTGCCCACTTTACTGTATACTCCCTCCATCCCCAAATAGGTGGCGTATAAATTGACAAGATATATATAAAGAAATATGAAGATGTAATATACCAAATTAATATCAATAGATTCACCATAAAGATATATTTTCATAATGTATTCATGAAATGTTATAATTGTTGATATTTTCTTCCATGTATCTAGTCAAAGTTCGAAAATGTTGACTGTTAAACTCAGTTTATAAGCCACCTATTTGGGGAGGGAGGTAGTAGTCAGTTATCTGCATACATAGAAATTCGGTGGTCGAGACCAATAGATAGTGCAATGCACATACAAGGTCTCAGACAATACACAAATTCACTAAAAGATGACGCTCATAAAAGTAATTACTTTTATAAGAACATGAACCCCTCAAGAGCAGCAGCATTGCCTTTACCTCCCTGGACTGCTTTAATCAAATTAAAACAATTATTGTAAACCTAGACGGGCAATTTTCCACCGACTGCTAAATATAGCCTGATGAGCATCTACGAACTAACTTGCTCTGTAATTATCCCTTCTGCCACCAGTTGCTCGATATATGCAAGTTGAACTAATAGGCTAACGAGCTTTGGGCCATTAACCTCGAGTTCTTTACCAATAATTTTCCAGTTCCAGCCAAGTATCGAACTATCGAGAAATTATTCAAAACAAGTTAACCATACGGGCGAATAAGCTTAAGGAATTGGCTGACATGTGGGATACTGTTGGGTAGATGGCATAGCACTAGGTCTTCTTAATGGCTAACAGCCTAAGACAGCTTGTAATAGCCGTGTGGTTGACTGACATAGCTCGACCAAAGCTCTATTTCCATGAAGAGTATGCTAAGCGGTAGGGAACACCAACCAGAACTCATAACAGTATCCTCCACTGCATGCCTTTCCGTTCAAAATCTAAGCTTAAACTGGATAAATGAGCTAAGGATGATATCATCTTCATGCATTGCATAGTTGCAATGCATCCTCTCTTGGAGAAAAATTAGCGAGAACCTAAATTGGTCATTCCAGAGCGAATCCCATAAAAACAACAGAAAATCCATTACAGCAGTCACTCTATATGTACTAGTAGTTAGTGTGTAAATTCAAAACATTCAGCGCTAGATATGTTGACCAACTGACCAAACAGAAGTGCTGTGACAGCAATTTCCCCAAATATAGCATGGCATTGTATAGCAGGTCTACAGATTGTGCAGTACGGCATACTACAACTACTACAGAGCAATCTGGCAGTTCAAATTAGCCTGCTAGGAATCGAAGGGTGCCTACCTGCTCCTCGAAGGAGACCACGCGAGGCTGGATCTGCGTGAGGGCGTAGTGGGCAACCTCCTTCTGAGAGTCCGGCTCCAGCTTCCCCAGCTCCTGTGCGAAGGTCTGCAGAAGCTGCCGCGACACCACGAGCGGCACCTCGTCCGACACCACTGCGTTCGCACCAATCCCAACCATTAACACACAGATAAAACCAAACACAGGTAAATCTAGGGAGTCAGTGTTCGAGCAGAGCGCGCTTACTGTGGTTAAGGAAGCGCTTGGCCTGGGCGATGTCCGGCGGGGAAGAGGAGAGGACGGAGGCGAGGATGTGGCGGTACTGCTCGATCTTCTGGCGCTGGTCGGCGATCGCCGCCGCGCTCGCGAGGGCGCTGTCCATGGCTTGCTACCGCGGACAGTCGGACGGGTCGGGGTTCTCGCCGGCGTCGGGGATGGAATAGCTAGGGTTTTGGCGTTTGATCTGCGGGGAAGATGAGAGGAAAAGCTAGAACTGGACTCTTGGCTATATTTCTCTGGAGGGTAAGGCAGAAGATGGGCCGGCATGATCTTTCGGCCTAAAGTTTTGTTGCGTGCAGCGAATATTGGTCGACTCGGCCTGTTAAGGTTTTTAGCTACTACTGTATGTAAACCTTTCAAAAACCAGTTTTAGATGGACCGAAATAGTGCCAGATTGGTCAATAGTAAGCCCCGCTCAAAAACAAAAAGTTCAATAATAAGCACCAGCACACCTTAACCTAGCAAATAAAAGCAGTAGCACACCTTTTCGCGAATTTGGACCCTAGGTTCTGCCTAAATAAAGTATCGTAAAAAAGGGAATGGTTTTTCAGAAATTCGTATTGGCACCCGGGAGCATATGCTCCCGGTATTTTCAAAAAAAAAAATCCAGAAATGAAAACTTATCAAAAAAATCCGAAAAAAAATCATGCACGTACCTGATCATGGTACGCACCATCGTGTGAAATTTCGAACCGAAATGTCACCGTATGCGCCCTGGGCAAAAATAACAAAATTTTGACAAGAAATTCAAATTTTCGGATCTCATTTCCTGTCAGAAATTTGTCATTTTTGCCCAGGGCGCATATGATGACATTTCGGTGCGAAATTTAACACGACGGTGCGTACCATGCTCAGGTACGTGCATGATTTTTTTTCGGATTTTTTAATAAGTTTTCAATTTTTGAATTTGTTTTTAAAATACCGGGAGCATATGCTCCCGAGAGCCAAAACGCCATTCTCATGGTTTTTGTGCATCATAAACATGGAAGAGTACCGTGCTTGGAGTTTACCTATCGATAAGTCAAGATTTCTCAACAAAGGTTGAAAACCCATAGAACATAAGATGGAAATAAATACTTTGATGTTGGCAAGGGAAATGGTTGGATATAGGGGCTAGGACTAACTTGCTCGGTGCTTGTCGGCTACCATTATTCTCTATAAGCTATCTCTATAAGATATCTCAGTGAGAGTTAGGAAAACCTTCGATGCTTTCAGAGGTAGGTTTCTGTGGTGGGAGAATCAAGCATCAGAAAAATCATTTCATAAATTAGGAAAATGTTTGTTCTGCAAAAGACTTGGTGAGTTGGTCCTTATTTAGGTTTTGATGAATATTAGTTTGCTTTGAAATATGACTTTGGACATTATAAAATGAAGATGGGGCCTAGAAGCAGATTTTGAAGAAGGGAATACATAAATGATCTTTGTCGTGGGACTCGGATAAATAAGGAATTTTCGGAATTTGGGCTCGACTGATGAAAGTTAAGTATAATTTTGAAACTACGAATCCTAATATGCACCAACAAAAACCAAATGTTGGGAGGATATCTGAAACAGTAATACATCTTTTGTTGGAGATTATTCTCGATTGTACAATTTAACCTTTAGCAAGAATGTGAAAATAGATAAAGTCTTTGTCATCCCAAGAGCCCGCCTTTCGTTTAGAAGTTGTGTTGATCTAGACATTTAATGGAGGAAACTACTTGAGATCATCCGAAAAGTGGAACTGAGATGATAACGTGGGATGGAACATGGGTTGAAAAGTTTTTCAATCAAAACCTTACACTATGCATTGAAGACCAGACCTTCTAAAAAAATGTTTGGAACTGTTATGGCTCACAAATTAATTGTTGGTTAGAAATAGCTAGATTGGGCAGGGGATCTACTTCCTCTATGTGGACAGATGAACCCCCTATTTCTATTGTACCTCTTTGGCTAAACGATGTATTCATGATTTCCAATGAATAAAAGAGGTATAAGTTGGTCAAAATAAATTGCGGGCTAAAATAAAGATTTTCTTGTGTCCACTAATGCAGGGGAAACTGAAAGTGCATGGTGTCCCCATGTATGGTTTTGGTAATTAATGGCAATCCTTATGGACTAATGTTTGTGTTGACTTATTCTTATAGGTTTGTCCATTGGCATCGCTTGAACTCCATGTGTTGGATTCAAGGTTGTATGCCATCAAGATCATTGATTATAATGGACATATTTGATATGATCAATAAGATGAAAAGATACAAGGTTGATCAAGACTAAGTGCAAAGAATAGATTCAAGTTGATCAACACACAAAGCTAAATGATATACCATGTGGGATCATGTGATCCAATGGTATGGTAAGAATTTGTCCATATAGTTTTGTAAACTAACCCATTATGTGTGTGTGGCATTCCTTTGTTGGGGTTAGGTATCTCTCCATGGGCTTGAATCAAAAGGAAGATTTCTTATAGCTCATGGAGGATGACGTCAAGTGGTGATCATCATCAAGATTGAGGTGTGCAAGTTTAAGATGGGCATCTAGAAGATTTCATGCTTGAAGCTTGCAACCCATTTGGAGATAATGGTCAAGTGAATATGTTCCTAAGAGAGGCACTCCCATCTTGGTGTATGGGGGAGCGATATGTGAGTCTTCATCAAGCAAAGCGCAATCAAGAAAGGTGGTCCACTTGAAGAGATCAAGATCGTCATCATGTAGCTCAAGTGGAATGCGCAAGGCAAAGGTATGATCTTGATAGGGTTTCTATTTTACCGATCTCATGGTGTTAGTGGGAGACCGGGTTATAGGATAGTTGTCGTACTATCAAAAGGGCTCTCAAGTGAGTAACTTGATCGCATCTTTGTGGAAAGCTCAAACCTTTGCATACTTGGCATATCATCTTTCTTGGCTCTTACTTGGTTTTTCTCCTTGTTGGGTTTCGGTGCTTGTTGTGATCTTCATGACAAGCCCAAGTTCTCCAAAAACGGATTTCGTATGGAAAACTTGTTGTGTTTTCGGGTTGGAAATATTATCGATTTATCCTTGAGGAAAGTTCCACACCTCCATGTGTGTCAACTTAACTCTATTTATGGTTCTTAATATTTCCAACAAAGCTCTTGTTGCTATCTTTCCAACAAAATTGGTTTTACCTCATTTGGATTTCGTACGTAAAAGTTATTGGGTTTGCAGTTTTCGCTCTGTAGGTTGTCGGAATATCTGATCCAGGTTGGCTCAGATTATCCGATTCTCAAGGTTGCTCGAAATCGGCTAAGGACTTAAAGCAACCAGTTTTGTGGCTCTCTGGAGGTTGTCGGAATATCCGATCCAGGTTGGCTCGGATTATCCGATTCTCAAGGTTGCTCGAAATCGGCTAAGGACTTCAAGCAACCAGTTTTGTGGCGCTTTGGAGGTTGTCGGAATATCCGATACAGGTTGACTCGGATTATCCGATCCATCGGATCATCCAATCCTGACTTGTGTCGGAATATCCGACTCTCCTGTCTGCAACGGCTACATTTCTGGGAGGGGTATAAAAACCCCTCCACCTACCTCCAGCCAGCTAGCTTTGCAAAGCACCTTTTTCTCTCTCTCTCTCTCTCCCACCATTGTTGACCTTGGAAAGCTTGCCCCTCTCTCAATTCCTCTCATGATTCTTGCATATCTTTGAGGGAAAGAGAGAGGAGATCTAGATCTATATTTCCACCAATCCATCTCTCCTCTAAGTGAGGGGAACCCTTTCGATCTAGTTCTTGAAGTTCCATTTGTTGAGTTATTCTTTGTTCTTCCTCTCTTCTCCCCCCACAAGCATTAATTGCTTTTGGTGGGATTTGGGAGTGAAGTACTTGAGCACTTCTTGTGTTCTTGCCATTGTTTTTGTGCATCGGTTTGCTCTCTCCACGAGGATTCGTGGAGGTGAAAGTTCGTGAGCTTGTTACTCTTGGGTCGTTGGACCCTAGACGGTGATTGAGACCTTTTGTGGTCACTTGGGAGCTCCCAATCCTTTTGTGGGTTGTGCCTCAAGATTGTTGTAAGGGACTCGATTTCCGCCCAAAAGGAAATCAATAGTGGAAGGTGAACCGAGCTTTTGTGCGAGGTCCATCGGGGAATAGGGTGAGGCCATTTGTGGCATCTTGAGTTTGAAACTCACACCCCTCCAACGATATGTACTCCCCTAAAAAGGAGAAACTCGGGAATACATCATCGTCTCCGCGTGCCTCGGTTATTTCTATACCCGAGCTCTTTACTTATGCAATTTACATTGTGATAGCCTTCGTGCTTGAAGTCTTTATCTTGCTATCACCTTGTTACTTGTCTTGCTTAGCATAAGTTGTTGGTAGACATAGGTGAACCTAGTATATTTAGGTTGTGTGCTTGTTAAATGAAAACACCTAGTTTTATTCCGCATTTATCAAGCCTAAACCAGAAAAGTTTTTAATCGCCTATTCACCCCCCCCCTAGGCGACATCCTTGTCCTTTCAGAAACTTTGACTTGGCATAATTTAAGGGAAAAAAAGATGGATGGTGCAAAACAGTGTATGTGCTGTGTTGTTGATGAGAGCATGGACCGTGTTTTCTTTACATGTCATGTTGCTAGACACAAATGAGAATTATCCAATGTGATTTTGACAGCTCACCACATCGAAGTTCTATTTCAAAACCGGGGTATCGGATTATCAAGTCCTAGCGCGGAAACTGAAGGTGCAAAATGCGCTTCGGAGAGGGGGCTGAGAAGATGAAGACCGATTTAGTTTCAGGCTTGTTGTAGTCTTTTCACGCTTTTCGGATGATTTCACGACATCTTTTTGTAATCTTGCTTTTACTTTCCACATCAAAACCTTGAGGAGAAACCTGAGTTTCGTTAAGCGTGCCTGGTTGATGAGTCAGGTGGCATGTGCACGATGATGGGTCAATACCGCGCACCAACCTAAATGGAAAAAGTCTATTTTGAACCCTGAATTCATAGAGGTCCGGCGAAACGAACCCCAACGTCCAAATCCCCGTCGTTTGCACACCGAACTTACGAATCCCGGTCTAAATCAAACCCTGGAGTCGTTTGCCAAACGGGGATTGTCAACGTGGTAAGCTTTGGCTGGGATCGTTGGTTTGGCGAGCCGCGCAGGTGGAATAGAGTGGGCTGGCCCATCGAGGGCCCGCTAGTTGTGAACGCCAGCCTAGCTGCGTGTGCATTTGGTCCACTCCGTGAGCCCGTTCTGGCTGCCCACCCCGAGCTCTCCGCGTCTCCCTAGCTTCCACCTTTCTCTCCCACGACGGCAATGGCGACGGGTGATTGATCGACGGGGCGGCGAGCAACGTGACGGCGCGGTGAGGCGGAGAACAGGAAGGTAATCGCATTGATTCCCTCGTCGCCTGTTAGCCGTAATTTTATCATGCGCCATTGCGTCAATCGGGCTAGGGTTTTTCCGTGATTTTTTGGGGGTTTGGGCGGCCTAAAGTGATGATTTTTTGTGCGATTTAGCCCTCGATTGTGCTCGTAAATGACCTAGTGAGGTTAATTTCGGTCGTATTGTTCTTTATTTCAGTTAAAACCATGGACCCGACCGAGATTTTGGACGTTCGTTTTCACTATGGCGGCGAATTTCTTCGAATTGGTCCTAACTTGCACTATGTCGGGGGAGATGAAGCAATGTCGATGATAGAGAGGGATAAACTGTCGCTGCAGGAGGTGAAGGGATATGTCAAAGATCATATGGATCTAAAGGAATCCATGAAGTTTTATTTTCTGATTCCTAGGCAAGATATGGTGACTGGTTTGGTGTTTCTCAACGATGACAGCAAGTGTGTGAAGATGGCAGACTATGCTTGTGTTGGTGGAGTTGCAGATGTGTTTTTGGAGTACCATGGAGAGGAAGACAGTGAACAAAGTAGCAGCGGTAGTGATTTTGAGAATGAAATTTGGGAGTTGAGCGATCTGGAGCCTGATGCTGTGCTCACTGCTGCTGAACCTGATGTGCTCATTACTGATGAAACAGGGGTGATAACACAGGTCATTATTAGCCCACAGAAGCATCCAAGAAGCAGCACAAGGCCAGTAGTTGTTGATCATGCCGAAGTGCCATTGAAAGCAACTCAAGAACCATTTTCTCAAGTGGTTAATCCAAGCTGAGGTGCATCTGATTCTGCACATTCAGACTCTGATTCAGATAGTGCCACTGAGTACGTTGCTTTCACAGATGATAGTGGAGAGGATTCAGGGGTTGTTGAGCTTAGGAAACATGCTAGGAAATTTAAGAAAAGGCTAAAAGACTCGAAGAGTTGGGTTGGCAAAGATGCTTCAGGTCCAGTGCCTCTTGATTTAATTGCCAACATGGAGGAACAAATTGCAGGAGAAGAGGCTGACTGGAATAACGATTGCTCTAATGAAGATTACAGTTATGATGAAGATTCGGATGGTCAGTTAGTGAAGAAAAAGAGTACATACCCAAGGTACAACAATGAAACTGAAGTTCCACACTTTGAATTGGGCATGGTTTTCAGAAGCAAGAATCAGTTAGTGAAAGCTTTGAAAAGGTATGATCTAGTTACAAAAAGAAGCATCAGATTCAAGAAGTCAGAGAGTGACAGAGTTAGGGCTGTGTTGTGGATGGCCTAATTGCCCTTGGCTTTTGTATGCAGCCAAAACATCGAGAACCTCTAGATTTCAAGTAATAACATTTAATGATGAACACAACTGAGCACATAACAGATGCAACAAATTAGTAACAACAAAGCTTATTGCACAAAGGTATGAACATTTCATCTTGGCTAATCCTATGTGGAAGATAGAAAGCATGAAAGCAACTGTGCTGGTAGATATGTTTGCAGATGTTTCAACTTCAAAGTGCAAGCATGCAAAAAAATAGTAATGTATAGGTTACTCTGTGGTATGAACAATGAGTACACTAGGGTATTTGACTATCAGCTTGAGCTTTTAAGAAGCAACCTTGGAAGTACAGTAGTTGTTTGCTTGGATCCAACAAACATGGAACAGTCAGTTTTCCAAAGCTTTTATGTGTGTTTCAACGCAATGAAGCTCCGATTCAATGCAATGGTTCAAACTGTGAGTCAGTCGACAACAATCTGTGCGAGTCATTCAACCATGCCATACTTGATGCTAGGTTTTATCCTATAATTTCTATGCAAGAGAATATTAGGAAGAAAATCCTAGTCAGAGTACAAGAACAAAGAGAGAAAGGTAGCAAGTTCACTAGAAATATATGCCCTGGCATATTTAAGAAGTTAAAGAAAAGCATTGCAAGGACACAGTGGCTAGAGGTGCTCTGGAATGGAGAAGATGGATTTGAAGTGAAGCAAGTTAATGGAAGAGGAAGGCAGTACACAGTTAATCTTGAAAACAGAACTTGCTCTTGTGGTTACTTCCAGCTCGCAGGCCTTCCTTGTCACCATGCAATCAGTGCCATATACAAGTGCAACAGGCAAATTGATGATTACATTGCTCCTTGCTATTCTGTTGAAGTGTTCAACAAGATTTATGAGCACTGCTTGCAGCCAGTTGAGGGTGAGGAGATGTGGCCAGTTGAAAGTGCATGGTTGCCCCCATGTGTGGTTTTGGTAATTAATGACACTCCCTATGGACTAATGTTTACATTGAGATATTCTTATAGATCTTGTCCATTGGAGTTCATGTGTTGGACTCTTGAAGATGGCATGATGACCAATGCTCTATTTAAGGGTTTATATGAAGAATGGTCATGTGTAGAAGATGAAGTGCAAAGGAGACATGAAGACGGAGCTTAGCGAGGCTTTCCCATAATGGAGTATGGGGGAGCATTTGGAGAAGTCTTCATCAAGCATGTGCTAGCAAGCACAATCAAGAAAGGTGTTCCAACTTGAGAGAGTCAAGATCGTCATCATCGAGCTCAAGTGGAATGCGCAAAGCAAAGGTATGATCTTGATAGGTTTTCTATTTTACCGGTCTCATGTTGTTAGTGGGAGACCGGGTTTGAGGATAGACGGCGTACTATCAAGAGGGGTTCTCAAGTGAGTAACTTGATCGCATCTTTATGGAGAGCTCATACCTTTGCATACTTGGCATATCATCTTTCTTGGTTCTTATTTGGCTTTTCTCCTTGTTGGGTTTTGGTGCTTGTCGTGATCTTCATGACAAGCCCAAGTTCTTCGAAAACGGATTTCTTATTGAAAACTTGTTGCGTTTTCGTGTTGGAAATATTACCGGTCCACCTTCGAGTTAGGGTCCACACCTTCACATGTGTGGTATCACCTCTATATTTGTGACCCTTAATATTTGTCGTTACCTTTCCAACGCAATTGGATTCACCTGATTTGGAGTTCATACGAGAAAGTTATTGCATTTCAGGCTTTGCAGTTTCACTGCTTTCAGGCCGGAGTCTCCGGTCTTCTGGACCGGAGTCTCCGGTCCTTGGTTTTCCTCGGAGAGTGTTTTCTTGTTCAGCCCCTGGTGGGGGCCGGAGTTTCTGGCCCAATAGGCCGGAGTTTATGCCTGTGCTTTTCTCGTCTGGAAATGGTTCACCCCCTGGTGGGGGCCGGAGTTTCCGCCCCCAGGGGGCCAGAGTTTCCGGTGCAGGCCGGAGTCTCCGGCCACTTTAGCCGGAAACTCCGGTGTGAATCTGGCTGCAACGGCTACTTTTCTGGGAGGGGTATAAATACCCCTCCACCTTTCTCCAGCCAGCAAGCTCGCCCAGTTTTCTCTCTCCTCCATTGTTGCAAGCTCATTTCTTTGATATCTCCCAATCCCTCCACCCAAACTCTTTGATCTTTGGAGGATTGAAGGAGAAGACCTAGATCTACATTTTCACCAATCAATCTCTCCTCTAAGTGAGGAGAACATAGTGGATCTAGTTCTTGGAGTTCTTGTGTGGTTCTCTTCTTTGTTCTTCCTCTCTTCTCCCCCCATAAGCATTAGTTGCTTGTGGTGGGATTTGAGAGTGAAGGATTTGAGCACTTGTGCTCTTGCCTTTTGCATTTGGTGCATCGGTGTGCTCTCCACGAGGATTCGTGGAAGTTGAAAGCTTGTGAACTTGTTACTCTTGGGTCTTCGGGCCCTAGACGCCTTTGTGGTGGTTGGACCCTTGTGTGGTCAATTGAAACCATTCGGGAGCCCCCAATCCATTGTGGGTTGTGCCTCGAATTGTTGTTGAGAGCCGTTCGGGAGCCCCCAACCCATTGTGGGTTGTGCCTCGGATTGTTGTTGAAAGGCTCCGGATTCCGCCTCGAAGGAATACCGATAGTGGAAGGTGAACCAAACCTTTGTGGTGCGGTTCATCGGAGAAGAGGGTGAAACCTTTGTGGTTGTTGAACCGTTGTGTCGGTTCACACCTCTCCAACGAGACGTACTCCCTTTCAAGGAGGAACTCGGGAATACATCCTCGTCTCCGCGCGCCTCGGTTATTTCTATACCCGAGCTCTTTACTTATGCAACTTACATTGTGATAGCCTTCGTGCTTGAAGTATTCTATATTGCTATCATCTTGTTGCTTGACTTGCTTAGCATAAGTTGTTGGTGCACATAGGTGAACCTAGTTTATTTAGGTTGTTGGCTTGTTAATTTAAACACATAGTTTTATTCCGCAATTAGCAAGCCTTTAACTGGAAAAGTTTTAATCGCCTATTCACCCCCCCCCCTCTAGGCGACATCATTGTCCTTTCACCAGTGTCGGCAAATCCTAGGCCTAGAGCACCTCCATATGTTAGAATGCCGGGAAGGCCTAAGAAGAATGATAGGAAGAGAGAAGAAACAGAGAAGCCTAAAGGAAAGAAGATGAGCAAGCATGGCACAATTATAAAATGTGGGATGTGTGGTGCTTCTGGACATAACAAGTCAGGTTGTCCTCAAAATCCAGAGAAAGGCAAGAAAAAGAATGCACATCTTGAAAAGCAAGAAAAATAAAACAACTGAGGTAATTAAACACAATTTTCCTTGTTTTGATCATTACCTACACAAATTGTGCATTGACCACTATTTCTTGATAAATGACAGCAAGCACAAGCTCCAGCCGCATCTCAAGCTCCAGCAGCAAATAGGACAAGCTCTAAAGCTGCAGCACCAGCACCAAGTCAAGCTCAACCTGCAGCACCAGTACCAAGTCGAGCTCATCCTGCAGCTGGTCCTACTGCCAGCAGGTTTAAACCTCCCAGAAAGAGAAGTGCAAGTTATGAAGCAGGAGCATCAGCACAAGCTGGACCATCCACTTCTACAGTGAGAGGAGTTGCAGCAAAGAGGGGAAGAAGGAAGCATGCATCTGCTATGCTAGGCTATAGCTACTTCACTTGCAGTGGCAACTATTAGTCATGTTCCTTTTACTTGTCGCTCGTGTTGTAATGTTGCAAACATATATACTGTTATGATGCAAACATTTCTTTTGGTGAACTATTAGTCATGTTCCTTTTACTTGTCGCTCGTGTTGTAATGTTGCAAACATATGTACTGTTATGATGCAAACATTTCTTTTGTTGAACTACTCGTCAAGTTCCTTTTAATTGTCGGTCGTGTTGTTATGTTGCAAACATATGTACTGTTATGCGACAATCATGCATCGAAATCTTACAGGTTTATGTGAAATATTCATCTACAATTCATTCCAGTACATGTACATGTTGCAACTAACTATTTTGTTCATCTGAAATTGACGAGACATTGAAATATGCATCTTAAAATCATGCTGCAACACAGAATTCATATCACATTCAACTCAAATTCATTCCAGATCAGTAAAACTAGTTCCACACTTGAAAAGAGTGCATCAGATACAACAGATCACTACATTAACATCTTGCCTACAACTAAACCAACAACAAACACAATGAACAGAAACACCACATTCTGATACTTTCCCTTAATACTAGCTAACTCTGCATTCTTCACTCACAATTCATTTCTCAGAGACAGCAGCATCATCTCCCTTGCTGTTTGATCTTCACTTGGGGCTAGCATTGCACTTCCATTTCCAGACGGAGCCACGGTTCCTTGACCTTTCAGACGCCACACTTCATCTCTTAGATCACCAATCAGGTCACTAAAAAACTTCGGTAGTGCTGCATCATGCCATTCAACAAAGCCACAACAACCATGCTGTACAGTTGTAATAACAGAAATTAGTAAGAGAGAAGAAGATGAAATGCACATACCAAAATCCAAGAAATTGAAGCTCACCAGGGCATCCACGCAGGAGTAGTACCTCCT
This sequence comes from Poa pratensis, assembly GCA_947311845.1. Lineage (NCBI taxonomy): Eukaryota > Viridiplantae > Streptophyta > Magnoliopsida > Poales > Poaceae > Poa > Poa pratensis. The sequence goes on from CAMZMU010000073.1 coordinate 16,321,438, forward strand.
GCCCGGGTTCTGAATGCTCCAGGAGATCCATCTCGGCGCCTTCCTTGGAGGATCACAGTGGCAGCGCTTCTCCGGCTCATAGTCCATCGGCCTCTCACGGTAGCGCATCGGAGACCTCGATTCCTCTCCACGCCTTCCCGTACCTCGACGGAATCCGGGAGCGGCGACAGAAGAAGCACTGGAACTCCACGACATCCTCATGTCTGCACCGCCGCCGGCAGCTGCCGCCTCCCTGCTACGAAGTAAACGCCGCCGACGGAACCCTAATTTTTACCCCACTCGACCGCTTCAGCCCACGCGATCCAGTTAAGAAGAACGGTGCCTGGCCCACCTGTCAACAGCATCCCGGCCATCATTTGCCACGTCAGCGTTTTTCAGCCTGAATCCACTCCAGGGTTTGATTTAGACCGGGATTCACAAGTTCGGTGTGCAAACGACAGGGATTTGGACGTTGGGGTTTGTTTCGCCGGACCTCTACGAATTCAGGGTTCGAAATAGACTTTTTCCAACCTAAATCCCACGAATCTCTACTATATAATACGAGTAAGCAACCGTGGTATGGTACGTCGCGTGTTTTGCAATTTAGTCCCTGACAAATTGTCTTATCAACCCGCGGTCCATCTAAGTGAAAAATAGGTTTGCAAACCCGCCCGATTCTCTCCCATCGCCGTCGGTCTCTAGAGCGCCTCCTCCCCCAAATTCCCCGCGCCGCCGCACCAATTGGGTGGCCTGTCGCCAGTCCCTCCGCTGAGACTGAGGTTCTGGGAGGGTCCCAAGGCTTCAGATCCATCACCCATTCCGATTTCTCTTCAGATTCGGGTCCCGAGTTTCTCTTCCTTCTTCTGGTGTTGGCCATGGCGGCCGGGCTGGGAGCTTCAGCAGGAGGTTGGGCTGGAGTCTGATTCTGGTGCCCTCCGTGATCCCGTCCGATGGCGTTGTCCTCAACCCGTGCCCGATAGTTGGGGCGCGTGGCTGTGGTCAGCGACCCCTTCGATGCCTCTCTTGTCCAGCGCGGCTCCGCCATGCTCCTCTCCCACGAGCTCCAGACACCACAAGGCAAGATTTATCACGGTGAATTCAGTTGCTCTATTTGCTGCTCTCTGTGCAAGCTGACGCCGTATTCTTCTGACAGTCATGTCGCCCAATCCTTCAGTGCTGCGATGTTTTCTTTTCAACATGGATGCACACTCAGGTTATGGTTATGCTTGCAAATCTGAGCGTACCGATGCAGGTCGGTCGAACCTGCACACAAGGAATGGGATCGATCTTGTTCACTGTCAAGGGAGAGCGACCATGTTTGACAACCTCTCCCGTCTCACACATGTTGTCAGTTAGCAGACTTACCACCTTGCTACACTCTCCGAGGTACTTCTGTGAACCAACGACAGGTCGTACAAGTTGAAGATTGAGAGCCGCAGCGACGGTGAGAGCTAAGCAAGTGGAGGCTGTGGAGCACGGAAGACGTCAGCTGATGAATTCGTGGGTAACACTGTCAGGGCTGATGAACCTACACTTTCAGACGATGAGGCTGGTAATTCAGCTGCAACGGGACTGCAGGGTCGAGGGAATGCATGATGGCCAGGGATGATGAAGAGACTGCGGACGTGTTCCTGTACAGATCAGCAAGTCTTCTGTCCACAGCTGTAGCTTTGAGGCTGAGCGAGCTTGGTACCATGGTAGCGGTGGGTAAGCTAGGGAACACAGACCTATTCCATGGGGAGCTCAAGCTCAAGATCAGCCGCGAGCTGAGGATGGCCCGTATGAATGAAAGTGCATATTAACTGGTTGGTTAACAGTGTATATGAGTCGTGCATGAGGCATGTTCAAAACATGACTTTTTGGGTACATGAACACTATTGTTCGGATGTCTTTAGTGATGTTGTTACACCAGATTATGTGAAAAGAAATGTTATGTGAAGGAAAAGTGCAGATTATGACAGTATACCAAATTTTTTCCGGCCGAAAATCAAAACATCAAATCCATTCAAATAATTCAAAAATTGGATTGTTCTTTTCGTCCAAGATTTTCCAAAAAAATAAAAAAGACAATTTTTCGCCCATTCCATTCAGGGGCGCTAATGGTCATAGCTTTAAATAGCCGGCTATAGCCTGGCTATAGCTCGGCTATATATCCTTTTGAGAATCTTGAGGCTAAATGATTTCATGTATAATTTCCGACTATAGCCCCATTTTGAGAGTCTAGGCTATTTTCTATAGCCGGCTATTTAAAACAACTAATATTTGCAAAACGAGATCAAAAACCTTGGCGCCAGGGACACGCTAAAATTGGGTTTGCCTCTGTGGGTAGTAAAATTAGCTGGTTGTTGTGACACGTCAGCGAGAACTTAATTTGTTTGTTGCCTCTGCCACACCGATTTTCCAACTCCTGTTGCAACGCACGGGCAGTTTGCTAGTCCTAATAATACCGATGGGGAAAGAGACGGGACTTCAAATGCGGAAGGCCAGAGTTCCCATCGAAACAGTACCCATATCCTAGCAGAACTGCAATCAATTTGCCGTACGAACTGGGATCAGGAGGCCTCGCACAGGCACAGTCACACTAGCGTTGGTCTGGGCTAGCTGCCCGTCTCCACGCAAGTGCCAACAGTATGATGTTCGACGAAGATAGAGAATGAGAATCGGACACGCACTGCACCGCCGTTCCACCTGGTGCTGCGGCAGCTGCATGCAACGCCGATAAAAGCTGCACGCTTCCGTGTCCCAACGGGCATTACCTATTTATCGACCAGGTCGACGTTAACCCGGCGTCGCACACCCCACATGGGCCACGGCCCACCGCGTGCGAGGAAGAAGACGACGACCCGTGCGACTCACCGACAACGGGGACGATGCGGCTGGCCGCGGCGCCCCGTCAGAGGTGAGGCCAGGACCTCGCCGGAGACGGGGACGACGCGGCGTCGCCGACGAAGGCGAGGAAAGAAACTTAACTTGTGCGGGTGAGGGTGGCCGGAGTTAGGGTTCGGGTGCGGGAGGGGGGTGTAGCGACCCGCACCTGCCACCACTTGTGTAGCAAGTGTAAGTCTTTGGCCAGACGCAGGTAAAGCATCACTTTACCAACATCTTTCCCATCAGAGTAGCATAACAGAAGCACGGCAGTGGATTCGATAATTTGGCAATGGAATACATTTTACAAAACAAATTACAACTCAACTCTTACAAACATTTACAAGAACAATGGTCTAAATGCTACAATCTTCGGATAGACACCCATTGCGTTGCTCGTTGGAGTCCAAGTGGTAGTTGACTCCTTCACCGTGCCTGCTTCTCGAACTCCTCCTTGACGTCCAGGTATCCCACTGCAGCATCTATTGCCTCGCAACAACCTAAGCAGGGGAGGGTTTTACACGTATGAGTACACGGAGGTACTCAACAAGTCCAGATAAAGGTGTTTGATGCACTATCATCTACTAGGACCAATGGTCCAGAAGTTGTAATGATTTTCGAAAACATTTCTGAAAAGGTCAAGTTTTATATATGAAATCTATGATCTTCTTGTCTCACGAGCTGCTAGAATCCCCTGTGGATTCCTTTCTCGCCACGTTCGCAGCTCCTTCCCGGAACAGGGAGTGACATGCCACAATTTGATACACTCTGCAGAGGTGCGCTACTTTACCCACAGACAATCCGCAATCCGGGTGACCATGCCCTGCACTCACTACCGAATTTTGGATCACAAAGCTGTGTCACCCACCTTGTTTGACATACCTCGCATCGCAGCTGGCAGAACCAGCTACCCGTCCATAACATTGGCTACAGTAGAGTCTAACATTGGCTACAGTAGAGCCCTTCAACAGTTTGGTCACCTACAGTAGAGGTCACACCCCAAACTGCCATCCCTGGGTGGTATGCCTTATAAGGTGGTATTTTTCCAGCTCAGCCTCGCCCATACAGGTCGTGTGGTCAACGCTGTCGCTACGGCGCTTGAGCACAAGAAGGCAATTGTTTTTAACCTACTGGTGATATCCCTTATAGTCGAACCCGCTTCCAATGGCTTGACAGCCTCCAAACAAGGGTTCGAACTACCAGCCATAACAGTTCACCGACTGCTCCATCAGTCGATCAACAAGTTCCATATCATATTATTCATAACATATATTTTTCTTTGATGCAGGTGATATCACAGATAATAAGTTGCAAATAGTTTGATAAAAATAATCAAGCGGACATGAGCTGAACTTGCCTGAGATATCCGGAAGTTAGCAGAACAATAAGGATTCAATTCATCCATAAGAACTCCAAAGAAGATCCAAACTGAAAAAGGCAAATGAATTCCAATCAACACTAACACACAAGTTCACATGGCAAGGAATGATGCATATGCACACTACGGTTACACTTATCAGCACTGAAGTGTGGGTGGTTAACTTAGGTCACTCTTAGTTTATTATTTTATCTTGGATAGTGCATTCCATGAGGTAATGGACAAAACTTCAATGTAGAATTACACAAGACATGCATTCAGATTTGTTCTGGAAAGAATTGTAGTAGTAGTATATAACAAAGAGTGAAGAATAATTGATTCCCAGATTTATTTGTAAGGATACATATCTCAGATGTTAATGATCTCAGCTTATTCTTGTTTACCTCACTCAGATTTGATTTCGTCTCAAGGATGAATTTTAGTTCACACGGTTCAGCAAAATAGTTGGTTAAGTAAATTACTGGCTTCTAACTATCTCTCTTGGTGAGAAGAGAATAATTGAAGAACAGATAGCAGGAGCTATGCTAAAGGTTTAACTAAATCAATCTCATCTACTACACGTACTGGAGTGACAAGGGCTGGCATTTGGTTGCTTATTTGGTCACCTAAATGCTGCTACCAGATAGAAGAAATAATATGGTGTTTGACTCATGTGAATTAACCAAGCATGAAGGATATTTGGTTAATAATAGGTACTAGTACGCTGCTCCAGAACTACAGGTTCCAGTAATGATGGGAACCTGGAGCGATGTATTTCAGTACTGGTTATACATAACCCACTGGTTTTGATGCTACAACAATGGTTAATTACAGATTGTGAGATACTGAATAATAACCTGTGCTACCCACATAGGTACCTGATGGCTGCATACTTATGATGCCTCACCTGAACTTACGACTTTCACAATACTTGGGTTATGCTAAAGGAACTACTCCGAACCTGATTGCCTGAAGGTTTCCTGAAGCTAAGTTCGGTTGTCGAAACTAAAGAAATGCTACAGGAATTCTCTGAATATTAGCTCTCTCGTGTAAACTAAGTTGTGGTACAGATGTACAATTATTACTCTGAAATATGAACACTACAACCTTTGGTTTGATTCCTGATGGATTTCAATTGGTAAAGGATCATTTTAGGATTTATTTGTACAGCAAGATTGCAACCAGCAAGGATACATGTATAGAGCAAGCTACAACAGTTCCTACTTTCAGGATACAAGTTACTGCATTTTTCAGAAATAAATCTGTAGTTCTTCTCTTGCTAAATCATTTCTCATATGCACATGTATTAGCAGCTACAAGTTTCGATGGAAAGAAGACCTCACATGAGTAGTGTTTGTGCAGCTATTTATACTTTGCAAATGGTCATGCGTTGCAGTTATTGACCTTGGACTAATAAGGTTCAGTTTAGCTAACACTTGTACAACAGTCTTTAGTGTATGCAAGCAAGCAACAGGGCGTACACATACAGAGCAAATTCGTAAACTGCAGTCTATCTAGGATGTCAAGCTCTGAATCTGAAACAATGGTTGCAAGATGGTGCCTATCACCATGATGCTTAATTCAAACTGTTCCTTATTATACTCTCACACATGTATCAGATCAGCACACAAGAGAGTAACACATGCATCAATTTGATTCAGACTCTTCGTGTCCTCAACTGTAAGGTATTACCTGACATGTTGAGGAATTTGGGGATGTCTAAAACTGGTTGGGGATGGACTTGGGTTTCCTATGCAATTCCTCCTATTCGGCGACGGCATGGATTGCGGGTGCCGACAGGTTCGGCGTGCTCTGGCGACGACGACGGCGCCACGTCCGGCGACAGGCCACTGGTTGCTCACGGTCCATCACCTCCACCGAGCCATGCTTGCCGCTCGCTGCCGCCGACGGATAGCCCATGGATCTCGAACTTGAGTAGAGGTTCTTCTCCTCCAGACAGTCTCTCCTCCCGTCCCTCTTGTGATCCGGTGCTGGGTCTCCTTGGTCGACGCCCTGGCACAAGAGCTAAGGCATCGGTGGAATAGGTAAAGAGAAGAACAGAGCCTACAGGAAGCTACAGTGGGGAAGATGATTGAATCGATCCCCATACATAAGCTTGTACAGGAGCATGAGGTGTCCTATTTGGCTACGGTGTCTCTTCCTCTAGTTGCCAGCTCCTCCTGTGGTCATTTTGCTAGATCGGTGGGGATAGGCTCTGGTAAGAACACAAGGACTAGAACACTGGAGTGTTACTTGGCCCGGTAAAAGTAAATGGTAGAAGTATTTTGATATTTTCAGGGATGTCATATGTGCACATGATAGGATAATAAAATACCACTAAGACCGATCAATTGTAGTATAAATATTTAACACGCTACTAAAATGTGTATTGATAGCAAATTGATTTTACTAGAAAATGTCCGTCGAAAACAAATTATTCTTATAGATTGTTTCAAATTCGATTATTATGGTTCCTCAATCGGTCCATCTGCCCTCGCGACTATTCTGCGAGTTAGGCGAATTATACCGACATAATAACTTATGTCGTAAAATAGCTTTTCTAAAAAATATTATTCTATGAAAAATAAGGATTCCAGAATATGTCCTCGAGCATGTGCTCGACGGCAATCTCCAAAGTAATTTTCCCTTCGATTTCTCAAGTTGCGTATTTTCAAATATTCAACAACACTCAAGTAACAAAAGTGACAATTAACTAGTGGCATTTATCCACATGCATTATTCTCTGCTTATTTGTTTCATAGCGTGCGATGGTTTCAGATTTACTCGAGTTCCAATTTCTTATGCATATAAATGCATGCAATGCATGACAATCAATAGTTCACACATATATGGTTATAGCCATCACCAGGGTTTGACCTACACTGCCCCCAAGCCGGTGTCGTCTCACCAATAGATGGTTAAACCTAGCAAAATATAAAATATTACTAAAGCATAAATGATTTTTTTCTAGCTCACATTTTACTAAACTAGTTGTTAATATCTGGGGTATTACAGGGGGTTAGAGGGATGGCCGGTCGGGCGGTGGAGGACCGGCGGAGGAGGCGGCTGGGGCAGGGCGGGGCGGCGAGGCGGCGCGGTAGCGACGCCGGCCGCGGGTGGCGGCAGCAGGCGGTTAGGCCGGCGGCGGTGGGCGGCTCGAGGAAGAAGAAGAGAGGAGGAAGAAGGTGCGGGGATGCGAGGTGTGGGGTGGGAGCAGCGGCGAGGTGCGGGGTGAGAGGTGCGGCGAGAGGAAGAAGAAGGTGAGGTGCGGGCTGCGGGGGTGTGCGATGCGTCCCTATCGTCGCATAGGTCGACGCATAGGGGATCCCGTCCCAACGTGGAACCGAGCCGCATTAAATCCGCACGACCCATCACCCAGTCTCGGCAGCAGCAGTCTGCGGCGGGCCGCTTCTACGCCGTCCAATCGCCACGCCAGCGAGTTCAATGCGTGGCACGGCGCGCACACCCACCGGATCAGTTCGGGCGCCACGCCAATGACGACGACAGTAGGAGGGCAGGGCCCTGTTCTGCGAAGCACGCACATGAGGTGAGGTGATCGCTGATCGGTGACAAGTCGGGCAGGGAGAATTCAAGTGCCGGTACGGTACGCGCGACACGATCAGAGCGGTACACCGTATCCCCCTGCAGCGGCAAACAGTCGCCGCCATCGTGTCTACTAGTCAAGATCTGCACAGCGTCTGTCCATCAGGTGCGTGCCCTCCATGCATGACGAGGGTGCCAGGGGTAAGCCCGTCGGCGGCAATGTGCGCAGTCGTCCCAACGGTTGATCTCCTCGGTGTGGCCACCGAAACTCCGGGTCATACCGATCTAGGTTGCGCTGTAACTGCAAGTCGCATTGGGGGTCCTGGCGCTGGTCGGGGGTGAGCTTCCCCCGTAGTGGCGTAGCACCGCCGTCCTCCAGTCGCGGTTCATTAGCGTGAGCGGTTCGACACGGCGATGCCGCTCATGCTCAGCGTCTAGTTCATCGGCCCCCGCATGTCCGGCGCCGCGGGGTAGCCGTTCTCCTGCAGCATCGTCGCTTGCTTGACAAGGAGCGTGCGCGTCCCAAAGCCGTTGGTCGCGGTTCCACCGGTGCACCTGCTCGTCATGCTGGCTAGGGTTTTTGGGAGAGAAGGGGGCGCGAGAGATTGTGAGAACGCAACGGCGAGGACGCGCCGTTTTAACTGCGAGGTAGGTGAGCAGGCGTGTGCCACGTATTAACGCCGTCACGGATAAGCTCGCCACGTGGGCGGGAGTTATGTGGCGATGGTACGAGAAGTTGTGCCCGCCTAGGGAGCCGACGCCGACTTCAATGATGGCAAGTAGCCCGTCGACGGTGATCAGGCTGGACGCGCCAGACGTAATATTTGGTCGCGCCAGATAAAAAGGAGTTATTGGCGCCGCGAGTGGGCGAAAATTTTCGTCCGGGACGTTCAATAGAAATATTGAAGGGGGACTATTGCCGTCGAGTGGAGATGCTCTAATCTAATCTGTCATGTGGAGTCGCACCAAGGTTTTAGTTAGTCGATTTGTGATATGGATTATTGTAGGTTGCCGCGTGAATTTGTGTGAAATTTGACAAAAATAACCCTTTTTTGAAACTTCAACAAAAAATAACCATTTTTTGAAAAAAATTCTGAAACTAACCATTTTTTGTGGCTCCCGCATCGGGGGCGCCACACATACATGTGCAACGCCCCAAGCTGGGGCGCCACAACTCTGCACGTGTGGCGCCCCAGCTTGGGGCGTTGCACATAAGGGTGTGGCTCCCCAGCTGGGGGAGTTGCACATGTATGTGTGGCGCCCCCGATGCGGGAGCCACACAAAAGGGTTAGTTTTAGAAAAAATTTCAAAAAAGGGTTATTTTTTGCTAAAGTTTCACCAAAGGGTTAATTTTGTCAAATTTCACTGAATTTGTTTGGCTTCGCCCATAGCACGCCGAAAAGGACCGGTGACACCAGAATCGTCTACATTGCATTCAGAGCACTGCTATGTACAGGTGCTGGTCAAGATTCGAACCAGTAGGTGAGGCGGTCAAAATAATGCGCTGGAGTAGTTCGAGTTGGTCGTCAAGTTACTACTACGTACCGGACCGGGATGTTTGTTCCTCGTGGGATTCAGATCGGGCAGTGTTTGAAGCTACTGCACTGTTACTTAATGAGCACATCCAGTCACACAAATAGGATAGTGTAGTACAGCACGGTTTGGGATGCTTTGCCTCTAGCCACTGCCGTCTGCAAGAAAGATGAAAGAGTTGAACATGGTTGTGCATGGCAACTGGAAACGGCACACAAGTGGAAAAAACTTGACAGCCACTGCTCCCCGGCCGGCTCGCTTCCAAGTCCGATCCATTCAAAACTTTGACCAAAACAGCATGCAAAAACAATGTCAGGTTAAACCTCTCTAGCAAGAGACATACAGTAGTATACAACATTACACAATGGACTGACCACCGACCTGTGGCCTAGCAGGCTTGTGCAAATGAAAATGGAACAGGCCGGCAACGCAACCCCCCGTACGTTGTTTAGTAACGAGTCGACACTAAAATGTGCGAATCTTCCTTGTCCATGATATGATGATATATATCTAAACAAAATATAATTAAGCGTTCTCTTAAAATAAGCAGATAGTGACAAGGTTGGTCTGCAGTTTAAAATAGGCGATACTTTGCACAACCGTACGTGCAATCTATGTGCGTCATCGCCCACTGACATTTGGACCCATCGCATGTTTGGTCCCACTCTTCAGAGTTAAACCATGGTCGTAAATCGTAATTAGATGAACTTGAAATGGACATAACCAGTTCATTAAGATTGGGGGGCGATGATAATCTAATCAGCACAATGCTAAACACTGCCAACACAAGGGTGCTAATTAATGGTACTCCAGGAGAAAAAATCTGGCATGGCAGAGGACTCCGGCAAGGTGACCCAGTATCCCCCATACTTTTCATCTCTATCATGGATGTTCTGAACAGGGTATTCTGTATTGCGGAGGAAAGAGGATTGTTCCAGAGTCTAGACCGTTGGGGAATTAGGCATAGACTCTCTCTGTTTGCTGATGATGTTGCCATGTTCCTAAAACCAGCAAGAAATGAACTGACAGCAACACGAGCTCTGTTGGACCTGTTTGGGCAATCTTCTGGCCTTGTCTGCAATTTGGAAAAATGTGCTATTGCGCCAATTGCTTGTGTGGATGTGGACATTCAGCAGATCATCCAACCGTTTCCTTGTAAAGTGGTGGAATTTCCTTGCAAATACTTGGGGCTGCCGATTTCCTTGACTAGACTAAGGAAAGGTGACTTACAGGCTCTTATTGATGCCATTGCAAATAAGCTTGCAACCTGGAAGACGTTGATGCTAACTCAGAGTGGCAGACTCCTATTGATCAAAACGGTGTTGTCTGCGATCGCTGTATACCACATGTTGTCTTTGGATCTGCCGGCGTGGGTGATCAAGAGGATTAATAAAATCTGCCGTGCATTCTTGTGGCATGGTGCAGGGGATGCAAAGGGTGGCCATTGCCTAGTTGCTTGGGACCAGGTCTGCATGCCCACAAAATTTGGGGGCCTGGGCATTCACAATTTGAAGTTCCTGAATGACGCATTAAGGGTAAGGTGGCGATGGCTTGAAAAAGCTGGTCCTATGAGAGCTTGGTCCGGGTTGCAGTTCCGACTGTCGAAGGAGGCCGAACAGATGTTCAGAACAGCGAATTGCTGTATTCTTGGCAAGGGTGATCGACTGAATTTCTGGGAAGACAGGTGGTTACAGGGGAGAAGCCCTGCCCAGATCGCTCCACATCTCTTTCCCTTCGTCCGTGCTAGAGGGGCAAAAAGAAGAACTGTCGCCGAGGCCCTGTTAAATAACAATTGGGTAGATTATTTCCGTGGTGTACTCACAGTCCAAGCTATTGCACAGTTCATGGAGCTCTGGATGGCGATCCAGGACTTGCCAACGTTAACTGAAGATGAAGACACTTGCAGGTGGAGGCTAACCACAAATGGCAGCTATTCTGCATCATCCACATACCAAGCGTTCTTCTATGGGAAGACAACTGCTGATTATGCTGAGGCATTGTGGAAGAGCAAAGCACCGCTAAAGGAGAAGCTTTTTGCCTGGCTGGTTATGAGAAATCGATGCTGGACTGCTGACAGGCTGCAGAGAAGAGGACTTCTAGGACCAGCAAAATGTACCTTGTGTGATCAGGAGGAAGAAACAATGGATCATATTATGACCTCCTGCTCCTATTCGCGGGATTTCTGGTTCAGATTTTGCACTGAAGTACGTATACCAAACCTTACACAGGTGGCATGGAGTGGCGTCAGAAGATGGTGGTGCAAAACACTAAAGAGAAAATCGAAGAAGCAGAAAAAAGAGCTGGCTACTATGATGATCGCAGGGATGAGACGCCTGTGGCTTGAGAGAAATGCTAGGGTGTTTGAGGGTAGAAGTGCCCTGGTGCATGTAGTTGTTAGAAATGCAGTAGATGAGTTACAGATGTGGAGAGTAGCCGGTAGAGAGGTAGAACATCGCGAGGAGTAGTCCGTAGAGTTTCTGTGGGCGGCAAGGCCGGCAAGTTGTAAAGCTGTTGTAAAACTCTCCCCTTTTCAAGTCTTAATGAAATGACAGCAACCAATTCGGTTGCCTGTCCTTGAAAAAAAAAATCTAATCAGCCGAAGCCAATGAGAGGTTAAGTAGACTAAGGCATTTGATAATTCATAGGAGTGGACCTAAATGGATGGTAAAGAGGACGTAGCATACGGTGCCAATCACATTATTCAGTGGGCGCGATGATTGTGTGAAAGTTCTGCAAGAATAAACCAATGCAGACTTTATGGTAGTATCAGTCTCGCCCCGTCGATCAGCCTTTTGCGGCCTGCACTTGCTCCAGGCGAGCCGTTTGAAAAGAGGCGTTTTCAAACATAGTAAAACCCACAGATTTTTAAATTTTGTAGTTGTCAGACTCCATTTGTATTGCTGTCAAATCGTTAATTAGATCTTTGCCGTTTTCTCCGATGGCTACTTTTCCTCATAGGGGTATTAACATACGGGACCTCATTTATTAATTGTAATTTGTAATGTATTATTCATCAAAAATCGCCATATACTACCCCTTTGTAATATTCTACAAGTCATAAAATACTCAAGAAATCAGTGAAAAATACGAACAATCAACGAAAATTGCTAACATATTCAGAGAATATTTTGCAAGTCGTAAAATGCTCAACATTCAGGGAAATTCCGAATACTCAAATAAAATTGCAAACTTCATCGAATATTTTTTGAGCATTTTATGCTAAAAAAAAATCAGGGAAATTCTTAACATATTCACATAATATTGTACAAGTCATAAAATGCTCCAAAATCAGGAAATTCCTAACAATCAATTAAATTGCTAACAAATTTACATTATTTTTGCAAGTCATTAAATAATTATAAAAATAAAATCCTAGTATTCACCTAAGATTTCTAATATATTCACATAATATTCTACAAGTCATGAAATACACAAACATTTAGGAAAAAATATGTGTCCTTTCTGCATATCTGAAATAATTGCAGTCTGCCACGCCGTCACCCTGGACCGGTGTTTTTTTGCGAGAAAAAAAAGAAAGTTGGTTGTTTTTTGTGATGATGCTCTGATTTGTGTTGGTTTTTTGCACTTGTCTCGGCTTCGGCAAAGCAGAATATACTTAAAGAAATTTATGTTGAAGAAAGCATAAAAGCGCAAGGCACCATCTTGGATTGGGATAGTTACATCATCTTCGCACATATCCGCCTAGGCTGGTTCTTTGTAGTTTGGAATAAAGCTGCGTCAGCTTTGCTTTCCCCTGGCGGCGGGTGGCATTTTCCGTTTGCCATAACAAGGTTGTGCGTTTGCTTTAGCTGACAAACTTCTTCAGAGGATGCAACCGTTGCAAATGAATGGTCGTTTTCACGTGTTGTTTCTTCGAAAAAAGGAGAGAATGATTGTTCGCTGATCCGTTTATACGTTTCGAGTAGTCCGACGGCAAGCACAGGAAGATGGCTTTGCATCCTCCACTGGTCCTCTTTTCCATACTGCGAATGCAAGCAACGCCTCCTCCACTGGTCCTAATTATTGGCGCTGTCTCGCTAAAGTCCATCAGCTAATGCGATCCTGGCTGTTCCCTCAGTTTCTTGTTTTCCTTGCTGCTACTGTGGGAGCAACATCTGCAAGACTGTAATCGTGGTGGGAGCAGTAACAGAGTTGAGAGCACATTTTACACCGCTAGATAGTTTCTTAAATCTTGTCGCATGCAAGTCCACTGCAGAAGTCAGCTTACTACAACTACAAGCACGCTAACTCCCCCTCCTCGGTCTCTCCTCCTATCTACTGTTTGAGAGTCGTTCCTCTCCTTCCGACCTCTCTCTCGGCTCGCTCCTCTCTCCTCGCCGTCGGCGCGGCCGACCGGTGTGGAAGAGGATGCGTAGCTCGAGGTGTACATAGTAGTTGTAGGTCTAGATCTAGGGTTGTTCTTGTTGTTTTATGTTTTCTCGTGGCAGATGCCCGTGTTATGTCTTTCTTTCTTCTTCTTGGCTGGTTTCCGGTGAGTCGCGGCGGCGCCGGAGCCAGATCTCTCTCGTTTTGCTTGCTGGATCCATGGAGGATCTCTGGCAGAGCTGGAGAAGGTCAAAACCTTCTAAATAATACCGCTCACCGTATCTTCTACTTTGCAGATCTCGGGAAGTTTCGGTATTGTCTTCCTCTGGCCGGCCGTGGAGGCGAGGGGAGGAGATCGTGCTGCTGCTCTTTTGCTAGATCGGTGAAGTGGCTCAGCTGGAGTTGGTTCGTTCCTGCGTTCGAGCACGGCGCGGGGCGGCGACGAAGATGCATCTCTGGCCGGCTTGCATGGTGGAAGCCGAAGCAGGAGCTACTCCAAGTCAACTCCGTCATCAAGCGCTGGTGCCTCTTGCTTGAGCATGGTTTGCGGTGGCTGTATCTTTCTCTGGCCGGCCGAGGCGGCGAGGGGCGGAAGAGAAGCTGTTGTCCTTCTATTGCCTTGATTGGGAGGCCTATGCTGCATATCCGAGCTCCACACGCGGTGGCCAGACTTACCGCCGTGATCTATGGCCATAGGGATGGCCGATCTACAACCTCCACATCGGAGGCCTCTTTGATCCGACGTCGGAGCCCAGCTTCGCGAAGCAAGCAAGTGGTTCATCCCCGCTCGCCTCGTGACTGCCGACGTCAAGGATCTTCCGTCGGAAGGGAGAGTCTGGGTGATGCACTGTGCTCTGATCTCGGCGAGTTTCTCGCCTGGAGGTCGCCGGCGGTGGGTGGCAGAGATGCCCAAGGGCTTGATTGCTTTTTACTCTTTAGCTCTAGGGTGTTTTTTGTAAAGAAGAAGGCCCTTTCTTCGAATATTAGGTCTTTTAGGGCAAGTGATGTAAAGGGCTTTTCTGCAATTTGTACCTGCCACGTGGTAATATGAAATGCAGCACTGGGGTCTGACCCCACCCCCTTGTTCAAAAAAAAAAAAAAAACTACAAGCACAAAATCTCAACTAGGAGCTGGAAAACAAGTGAGTTAGATTAGGCTTGCCCAGAATTCGCGTTCGTCGACACCTGGGCGATATGGGGTTGCTTCAGCTGACATCGTCCGGTCGCCAAACTCGGCCAGCGAAATCATCGGATGTAAGCAGAACGCGATCGAAGCAGAAGAGTGACAGCCTTGCCTGATCTTTCTTTATCTTTTCCCTCTTCCTCCCGTCCAAGCCATCCAGCAGCCTATCATCAGCACCAAAGAGAAAAAAAAGTGGAGGCCCGCAAAAGTCCAAAGGGAATATTAGGGGGGCGCTACGCGACAAGGCGCCTGCCATGCTCTCGGCGCCCCGCTTGAGCCAGATGCCGAGCCCTCCTCCGGCGCCAGCCCCCACGTGTACGACAGCGATCCCTCCGCGTCGCCGTCGTCAGCCCGCCTCCCGTTCCGTTCCTCTTTTTTATACCACTACTCGGCCGGCTCGGTCTGCACTCTACTCTCTTCCTCCCACCATTCTCATCGCCGCACGCCACGACCACGAGCAGCCGCCCCCGTCGCGTCCCCACGACCGGTGGTTTGCCCGCGCCCGCGACTGGCCGGTGGCTCGTTCCGATTGCGCGCGCTTTTATGCTCCAGGCAGCTCGCTCCTTGGACATTTGTAGTGGTATCAGCGCTAGAGGAGGTGCTCCCGGGCCCGGAAGAAGGAAGATTCTGCCATGGAGGCCCAGACGTCGTCCGCGACAGCAGAGCCTTCAGGCGCGGTGCCGCCGCCCGGCCCGCCTGCCAAGAAGAAGCGTGCCCTCCCCGGCATGCCAGGTGATTACTCTAATCTGCGATTGACCAAGAGAAAGCGCGCCGCCTGCGGCTTGCTCGTGCTGGTTTGATTGTGGGGGTGACCGATCGATCGTGATGGTGCGCGCAGATCCCGACGCGGAGGTGATCGCGCTGTCGCCCAAGACGCTCATGGCGACCAACAGGTTCGTGTGCGAGATCTGCCAGAAGGGGTTCCAGCGGGACCAGAACCTGCAGCTGCACCGGCGCGGGCACAACCTGCCGTGGAAGCTCCGGCAGCGGAGCGGCAAGGAGGTGCGGAAGCGGGTCTACGTGTGCCCCGAGCTCACCTGCGTCCACCACGACCCCTCCCGCGCCCTCGGCGACCTCACCGGGATCAAGAAGCACTTCTGCCGCAAGCACGGCGAGAAGAAGTGGAAGTGCGAAAAGTGCTCCAAGAAGTACGCCGTGCAGTCCGACTGGAAGGCGCACACCAAGACATGCGGCTCCCGCGAGTACCGCTGCGACTGCGGTACCCTCTTCTCCAGGTCCGTCCGAGCTTCGACCGCGCCGCCGCCAATTGCTAGTATACCTTCTCCCTCCCTAATCAACTGTGCTGACTGACAACAGGAGGGACAGCTTCATCACCCACCGCGCCTTCTGCGACGCGCTGGCCGAGGACGCCAAGGCGCGCGCCCCGCCGGCGGAGGACGGGAGCTCGGCGGCTGGTGGCCCGCCTGCGCTACCGGCACCACAGGTGCCCCTACTAGCCGCACCGGCGCCACTGCAACAGCTGCCGCCAGCCCGGCCCCGGCGCCCGCGCCGCCGCCGCAACAGGAGGAGCAAGGTTAGTAATGGTCAACGCAAATACTATTCGTCCGTCCATTTTAGCTGCTCTCAACCTCTCATTCAGGTCTCAGAGTCAAAATTCACAGTACTGGTAGTACCACTTCTTTGACGCTTGCGTTGTTTTGGATTGTTATGGTCTTGTCGGTAAAACTGTGATCTTGCGGTGACACTTGGAACAAGTTACTGTGATGCATTTTTGTCTGTAACTGAGAGAGCTCCCAAAAACAAATGCCGCCTTTGGGGTACGCAAATCTCGAAATCCAATTATATTAAACAGGCGTTAAAATACATTATAAGATACTGAGTAGTATGAGATTCAATCTTACTAGACTCGGGGGATTGTTGTTAATTTCTTTTAGGATCGTGTAAAGGTCCTTCTGCGTGCTGATTTACTAGACCTTTGTGATGCAATGCCAGTTGCAGTGGAGAACCTTTCTGGAATCTGAATCATCAGCTGAGAAAGTAGCATGTCCACGAATACACGAAAAAGGCCACCATCATGACTTGGATCCTCTTGTTGCTTTCTGCGTCTGTCTTGAACGAGCTTTGCAGATAACCAAGTAGGAGTACATATTATAATCGAAAATCTTGCTCCTGATTTGCTGACACTTTGCGTTTCATGCAGAGCGGGAGATCATTGCTGCGCCTGAGCCCGTCGTCCAGTTCACGCCGCCGGCGCCACTGATGCCGTCACCACCATCAGTCAACGGTGCAAATGTCAGTGCCAGCACCAGCAGCCTCTCGGCGAATTCGCAGAGCCTCCTCGGCAGCATGTTCGCACCGTCTTCAGTGGCCCAGCCGCCGCAGTATACAGAGCGCTTGCTTGCCACCAAGCCGCCATCGCTGTGCCTGGCGACAGACGCCTCGTCCTGGTTTTCTCGGCACCTGTAGCTGACCGGCAGCAGCTTGCGCCGCCGGCGTCCCCGTCGCCGCACATGTCCGCCACGGCTTTGCTTCAGAAGGCCGCCCAGATGGGCGCCACCTCGTCGAGCTCATCCTTCCTCCGTGGGCTGGGCCTCGACGTCTCGTCCTCCTCGACGGTGTCGACTTCATCAGGTCAGCAGCATCACCACCACCAAGAAGCAATGCAGGTGTCGTTCCCGGAGGGTTCGCTGGCGCAGTGGCCGCCGCGGATGGAGCCTGAGCCGGCGCCGATGATGTCGGCCGGGCTCGGCCTCGGGTTGCCGTACGACTCAACCGGAGGCCCGGTCAGCTTCCCGGAGCTGATGATGGGTCCGTCGTCACTGTTCAGCGGGAAGCCAGCCACGTTGGATTTCCTGGGCCTTGGGATGAGCCCGACGGGCGCGACGACGAGCAGGGGCATCTCCGTGTTCATGCAACCCATGGGCGGTGCGGTGGGCATGGCCGGGAGTGGCACCGGCGCCCAGGAGACGTTCGGCGCCGCCCGTGGCTCGCAGCCGAAGCCGTGGGAGAGGAATCCGAGTAGCTCGCCAATCCTGTAAACTGGGTAACAACAACACGTAGCAGAAACTGTGAATTGTGCAAAACGAAGGAGGTAGAGAGGCATAGTAGGTTACGTCTAATTAGCAGCTAGTCCTTCCTCCACTCTCGTGTTCTTTTACTCACTCTGTTCGGATCGACTATTTTTGTGACGTCTTTTTCCACGAAGCTAGTACAAGCAAGTTACTTTTTTTCCATTAGCTTAGCAGCACGAAGCCTGCTCCGGAAGTAAGTTTCTTTTGTTCTTCTCATGAGTCTCTTTCTCTCTTCAGGATCTTCTCCTCCTTGTCGTGTTGCCTTTGTTTCTCCTCGTTTGCTTCCTTGTTCTTGTCATCTTGCTGCCACTGGACCCTGCATTTAAACGAAGCAGTAAAGCGGATACATCAGTGGAATTAAATCTGGTGCCCACCTGCCTGCCTTCAGCTGGACGAGCTCTTGCAGTGGGTGATCATGAGCATTCAAACTACTACCCAAAAATGATTTTGAGCACAGTAGCGTATCCTCATCAGATTGAAATAATTCTCGGACATGATGTTTTGCTTCACGGGTGCAGATGAACCCGTTATGCAAAATGCATTTTTAACGTATTTCAAAATGTCAAAAAAAATCAATCACAAATTTGGGGTGTTCATATGAAAAATCTCTATCCATACAAAAACTTTCGCATCGAAATGACATTTTGTGTGACCGGTATAAAAAAGAGAAAAAATGTTACGTGCAGAGGCTTTTTTGAGCGCCGGGATGTCTTTTTTACGCCGGCCGCGCGCTCGAAATGTCTTTTCATCCGATTTTTTTTTTGTAAATATCTTTTCATCCGGATTTTTTTTGTAAATGTCTTTTCATTCGGATTTTTTTTGTATGAACATAGAATGTTCATATGTACATCTGAAAATTTTGGTTTGAATTTTTTTGACATTTTAAAATTCTTTTTTAAATATTGGGTGTAGATCTATGAGCCGAAGTGGATTTCCCATAATTCTCCCGCTCCTTGCAACTCGTAATATTGCTACTTCTCTAGCGCCAGGTACATGCATGTGTTGGTGATTGATGCCTCCCATAAATAAGTTATCTCGCTCTACCTGGTGAAGTATTCTTTCGTGGTGGTTGGCTTCATTGCCTTCATCAACGGCCGACATGATCTTTTGTTTAGTCATGCAGTTTTGCATACTAATTTTTTTGCTCCGGTGACAATGGTACCTTAAATATACTTTGGCGTTCCTAAAAAAAACTTTGTCGTCGAATTTATGAACCTAATTTTAAGTTCCCACTCTTCCCGGTTTATAGGGCCTACGCTTACCTCAAGACTGTGAATTTTACCATTGTAACATAAAAAATAAACTCTCTCTCATGGCTAATTGGTGAATTTTACCATTGTATGCTCTTCCCGGAGAATTCCAAGAAAGTTATAACATTAGAAAATAGAACATCTAAAGTTTATAATGATATACATTTTCGTAATATATACTTCTTGAATGTTCCGTAGAATGAACTTATGGTTTCACGAGCATCACATTACTATGTGGTTAGAGAACAAAACGGTTGTACAATTGTCACAAATCTTATGTAAGTAACATGTCAGATTTGCGAGTAACATTATTTTTTTATCTTAAATTTGTGAATGGAGAATTTCTATGCCATTTGTAAAAAAACACATATACATGTTGTTTGAATCCGATTTTAGATTGGTAAATAAAACTATAGTTTCGGCCGGATTTTGTATGCATGTTTTGACGGCGGCAGTTAAAGTTAAAAAAAGTTGGTTGCAAGTTTTCGACGTCATATATTTTCAAACTGGCGTAGTATTTTTATATTTTTGGTCTCTGAATCACTCCATGTTATGTACCATGATTGTGTGGCTTGGATGACATAGTTCTAGTCTCTTAATTAGTCGTTAATTTTGTCCCGTCAATGCTATGACATGCTCTCTTAAGTTGTTCTAGTTATATCATGGGAAATGCATATAAGAAAATCTGAAATAATAATCATACAAACCAATCAATTTACGTTGGAATTCTAAATATTCAAATTCGTCTTTTTGGTTCTCTTGGTATTTTATTTTTGAGAAAACTGCTTCTATAGACTATACTATTGACAACGCATGAAATGGTGTATTTGGCATTGAACAAAGGCTAGGTGCTTCTATACCGAAGACAAAGCTTTTTAATTGCTTCCGTGCCATCAGATTTAACTAGTATCTGGGTAATTTGGATGATGTTCCTTAACATGATATCTGAACCTCATATTCCTTTTCATATATAATAGATGATGCCGCATGACGATGAGTTTTGAAAATCATCGATTAGTTAGACGTCTTCTTCCGGTAGTACAATGTTGTCAATGTAGAAGTAAGCACAGGGAAGCAAATACTCTACAGCGGTAGGTCATGTTCACATGGAATAATTGGTGGTTAGAACAGTGGAATCTAAGATGCCGTGTCACCCTGAAGTTTACGACACAGGATTATCAGCATGTGCTCGATCGTCGAAGATGAAAGAAAAGAAAGAGAGGAGAAGATGGAGACGCATCCTATACCTACGCTGTCTCTTGTTGCTTGGAATTATTATCAGGAGCGGGTGTTTGTTATTTGGTTAGATTTAATCAGAATGCCTTTTTGGTAACCTTTCAGCTAATTGTGATCTTTAAAATAACTTTCACCCACATATGACCCATCCCTAAAAGGCGTTATGAAAATTGCAGAGAACCCTCAAAATCTCGGAAAACACCCTTCATTTTGGCTTATCCCAAGCCGAAGAAACGCATAAATTTCGAAATCATTTGAAACAAGAGTCATTTGATATGGCATTCTCAGTGTCAAAGGATTTAAGAATCTCACAATGCGCCATATCAGTTGGCATACTCTGAGACTGAAAACGCCCTATTAAATGGCTTATTCCAGATAATACGTGATATCAGTTGGTGTAATTTGAGACTGAAAAACGCCATATTAAATGGCTTATTCCAAATGATCTGTTTTTTTTTGCATTTTATAGATGAGGATAAACCAAAGTGTATGGTGTTTTCTGAAATTTTCGGTGCGTTTGAGGTTTTCGGAACGTCTAAACTTATGACCCTTTAGGATAAGGACCCTTGTGGCTGAAAGTTATTCAAAATGCCACAATTAGCTGAATGAGCTTAAGGATCATTTACTGTTCTTCGAGTACGTACTTGCTGGGTTCATCAGTGAGGTGAGTTATCAACTTCCCGTGAGTTTGAGTCTGACTAGCTTTTCGCTCGCATTCGAGTGCCCAGCATGCATGTGACGACGCTCGCTTTTGTCCTCGTCTGATGACTTGTGCCTTGTGCTAAAGTCTGAAGAATCCGGAAAACCTATAGTGCCCAAGTTACATGGAGCTTGTTATTTTGAAAATTCAAAAATGATATTTTTGTGTCTTCAAAAATCGCGAAAAAAATAACAGATGTGGATACGGCCGAGATCTACAAGCGTGCAAAATTTTACCTTAAAATTCGTTGTATTTTGGTCTGTACAAAAAGACAAATAAGTGGATCTGGATGGTGAACAACACACGATTTCAAAATTTTGAATTTTTCTCCGATTTGTCATTTTTGTACAGCCTAAAATACAACATATTTTCAGGTCAAATTTGGCACGTTTGTAGATCTAGATATTATCTATATCTGTGAATCCCGCATATGTAGCTGCATGCATGACAGCATGAGGATGGACTATGGTCTACGGGTGGCAGAACCAGCAGAGTGTGAAAAGACCGTGTTGCTGAGCGCCGATGATAATTGCTGAGCGCCGATGATAATTGGCATACATGTGCTTGCTTGCATGATGTGTCCTTGCTTTCCACCCAAGAAAAAACTCTGTCTTGGACGAACGCAGAGCGCACGAAGTTTGTGGGATTAAGCTACAGGATGAGAGAGAATATATGACACAGTTGAAAAATGGCTTTGTTCTGTTTTCATTCGATGGCCTCTGGCAACTGATCGAGTTACTGGGCTAGCTAGCTGTTGTATGTATCGCTCTAGAGTGCGGCGGTTTGAACCATAGAAGCGCGCGTGCCGCCGTTAACCGCCGTCTAGCAGTTGCCGGAATCTGCGTGCCGTCGCCAGCACGCCCTGTGCCACTCCACACTCTACAGTGATCAGAAAACCGGAGTGGTATCATAGCCGCCGGCCTGTCACATGGACTGATGGACATGGACATGCATGTGGCGACAGAGTTTAAGTCCAAGCAAGCTGGGTCACCCCTGCGGTCTGCTTCCGACGACTGGCGTTGAAGATGTGCGACGCCCCGAGCATGTGCTTGCGTCGCAGCAGTCAAATTTTGTGGCTAGCTGCGGGATTTGGGCGCGTCTCGTCGTTCACACGCGGACAATGGCCGGGAATGAGTTTTCCTTTTCCCTTTCTTCTTCTCGAGGAGCAGTGGCAGGCACGCACTGCTCGATCTGACCTGGTCACCTGGGCTCCGACGATCTCTAGTAACTTGGATTCCGGCCGGTAGTCGTTCTCATTTTGGACGATGATAAAAAACGATACTCGGAGAAAGGATCACACTGCAGTAAATCTGTAGCTGCCGGATGCAAAGACAGAATAAGCCGGGTCCAAGGCGACTTAAAGAACAACAGGAGGACCATATGCCACCGCCGCATATCTGACGCGCAGGACGGCGTCGGTCCCCGCCGAAATAGGCACAGAACAGCCAGCCCGGCATGCTGACGCCGGGCGCACCGTGTTTCCGCGCGCGAGAAGAAGACTTTGGACCCAAGCTACGCTCCGATCGACCTCCCGAATGGCATCGCTCACGGCGCACACCATCCCGGACGGAACTGTACGCGAGACCCACGCCGCGTTCCCACTCCCACGCGTGCGCGCACGGGCGTTCGCAGGCAGGCAGCCTGCACATGGATCTGCGACGGTCCCTGGCTGGCCGGTCAGTCAAACGCGACAGCTCGAAGTGAATGCACGTCAGGTCGATCGATCCATCACCGGTGGTAGGCGCACGGAGGAGGTAGACGTAAATGCCATGCAGCCCACCTGTTTCGTAAGGATGATTCCGCGTTTTGTCCGTTTGGGTCGGGGAATAGACGCGCGTCCGGCCCTGTCCGCCCCTTTCCTGGCAGTGCGCCCAATGGGACGACGCATCGCGTCCGCCCGCAAGTTTTTTTAAGAGTTAAAAGGCTATATATGGATCATATTCATTCATATACAGGGGTGGGCCACACACGGCCATTTTCCATATTATCTAAAAATAAAAAAATAGTATACTTGTTTTTCGCGGGCTACAAATCGTCGTCCCCATCGAGGATGACGTAGTCCGGCTGCTGCCAGAGGTGTGCCGGTGGCCCGCCTCACGGTGGGACGGCGGCCGGCGGCATGGGCGGCTGCTCCTGCTCCTCGTCCTGCTCCGGGAGCTGGACCTCCCATTTCCCGCGCATTGAAGGTCCAGCTCCGCCCAAGCAGGCCGGCTGGAAGGGGCGGCGCCGGTGGAACGACCACGTCCACGTCCATGGGCTGCTGCCACCATGGCTCCTCGAGGACCGCGGAGGGAGGCCGGGAGGCGCGCGCGGCGGCGCTCAACCTCCAGATCCCGGGCGCGGACGCTCATCGGCATCGGCGGCACCGGGATCCGCTGCGGGTTTAGGTGCCAATGCTCGGAGAGCTTGACATCTGGCCATGGCAGCGAGCATGCGTGCTCCCAGTACCATCCGCAGTCCTCCCTGCGCACGTACACGCGGTTGCGCCACGCGATCTGGGCGCCCGGCGGCGCGAGCTCGAAGGCGGCGGGGGCCTCCGGCTCCGGGGAAGATGGTGGCGTCGGGGAGGGCGTGCGGAAGCGGTGGCGGCGGCTAGACGACGATCCCGCCTCGCCGTCGTTCTTGGCCTTGCCGAGTCCAGGCCACCGGAGCGGCATTGCGGAGACGGTCGCCGGTGAGGGTTGTGGCTAGGGTTTCGGTCGCCGGTGAGGGAGCGGAGTGGGGCAGTGGAGTGGGTGGGGGCTGACCGTCCCTATCCCTAGCCATTAAAAAGGACTGGGCCAGGGGGAGGCTGACCGGCGCCGTGTCGCTGACAGGTGGGCGCTGGGAGGACCGAACGCGTGGGCGCGCGGACGCGTTTCCAGTCCGCAGCATGTCCGCGCCCGACGCATCGGTGGCCCAAATTTGGGCCAACAATGGGTCGCGGCAGACAGAAAAACGGACCCTGGTCCGTTTGCGTCGCCCCGTTGGGCCGTGGTTTTGGCAAAAACGGACAGGGACGGACCGACGCGGACTCGATGCGTCGCCTCGTTGGAGTCATCCTAATGCCCTGTCCGGCCGTCCGGTGTCATCCACCTCCGCAGGCAACCAGGCGGCATGATCGGCGGCGAACCGGCCGGCCATGGGAGATCGACGAAGCGAGTGGTGTCGTCGCTCTGGTCTTCCTCGAACCTGCAGGCGCGTGCTGCATGCGGCGGTGCGTGCCGGTCGGAACAAAGGTCTGACAATCTTGAGACGCAGATCGCGAACCTCGGTTTTGGCTGGAGCGCATCGGCTCACTTGGCTGAGCACTAGCACGCGCGCGGGGGTGAATTCACTGGCGCAGATTGCTCGTACATTTGCTCGATTTCGTCCATGTCGCCGGCCGCCAATTTTACTGATCACGGACATCGATCGCAGCAGGATTGCATTTATTATGCGCGAGTTTGCATCGCATCATGCTTTATATGGGGAAAAAGTCCAAAACAAATCTTGAACTTGTAGATGAAAGATAAATCAAACCCTGAACTCCTAATCCGATAAGTTGGCACTCTGAACTTGTCAATCCCGGTCTATTTTAGACCCTAAACCTGTTTGACGCATCGCAAACAATATAATCCCAGCCGGGATAACATGCTAGTCTCACTGACCCATATGTCATATTCATCTTCTTCCCTAATATGTCTCAAAATCAATTTCTAATATATCTCAAAATCAAATCCAGAGCGGATCCCATTCTCCAATTCACTTTGGTGGGCAACAATCGAATTAACTGGCTAGTAATTCCAGCCTGCTTGCACGTGCTATGGCGCTAGAGATGGGCTCCGCATCCCAGGCGTTAGTCCAGGCAGCAGTTGCCATGGTGACATGACCGCCGGAGTCACGGACAGATTGAAGCAGCAGCAGCACCTTGACGAGCAGTGCGCCGTGGCGGATGTAGTGATTGTAGTCTATGCGGGCAACTCGCCACGCGGCTCTCCCGTGCATCGATTTGAGTCGTCTAGAGCCAGGTCGCCCATTATTTTTTGAGTTTTAATGCGGAGAGCTTTATTCATCTAAAACAGATCCCGCTCGATCAGCCAGGAGGCTGACAGCAAGGAAGTCTGGAGGGTTTTTTTTTTTTTTTTGAACAAAGGAGGGGTTCCAAACCAACTATCCGTGACCATCAAAGTGCAGGCAAACTTTGCACAGAGATGAGCAGGAACGTTGGTAGCCCGAGGTACATGTTTAATAGAAAAGTACGAAAAATTACAAGCCAGCTCTCCAATTTCTAAGAGGATAGGTGCCACGGCCGAACGAGAACCATGGCGAGTGTTCCAGAGGTTGACAACCTCCAGGCAATCGGTCTCCATCATCACCTTCGGAAAGCCTCGTAGGCGAGCGAAGAGGACTCCATCTCGCACCGCCAAGGCTTCAGTAATTAGAGGATCCGAAACCCCTGCAAAGGGTTTACTCCACGCTCCAAGAAAATCCACTCGTGATCTTGCGACCCCTCCTGCACCTCCTTGATGAGCATCGAGTGACAAACCACCATCAGTATTGATTTTCACTATATCATCTTCAGGTGGTCTCCAACCATGGCCAGGGAGAATAACCGCTAACTTCTTTGGCAGCTCCAAAATTGCTAGTGCTTCTTTCGCCATCTTCATAGACTGAGCTGGATCATAAGCACCGCGGTCATGAGTCCAGCTATTCCGCGAACTCCAAATCGCCCACATAGTAGTGATGAATTTAGGTCGATCTGAATCCGAAAACATTTGGTCACAAAGAATATCCTTTGACCATGTAGCAGGATGCAATCTGGGCAACGAAATATCTAGCCATTCCTTCGCCACTGCCCAGAATCTCCTAGCATGCTCACATGTGATAAGAGCATGCATCATATCTTCATCCGTAGCGAGGCAGATTTTACACCTGCCTATCTGTGCAATATGTCTGTGCTTGAGAGTGTTCCCAACCGGGAGAATACCCCGTAGTACTCGCCACCAGAAAACACGTACTTTTGGCACAACATTCAGCTTCCAGAGAGATTTCCACATCTGTTCTTCAGTAGTTGAGGTACCAATTACCGTCCCTTCATCTAGAGCGGACTGCTCGTTACGAATCACAAGAGATCGGTACGCTGTTTTGACAGAATATAAGCCTGACTTTTCATGTGTCCAGGCCTAGAAATCCTCCCCTCCATCCCGCCTAAGGGGAATATTAAGAATGGCATCAGCTTCTGGTGCAACAAAATTTCTTCTGATCATATCAATCTTCCAGCAGCCGCTCTCATTATCAATAAGGTCAGCAACGGTTGTGATAACATCAGGATTTTCATTGTCTCCCCCAACCAATTGCACCGATGGCCTCATAGACCTCAACCCCGGGATCCAATTGTCATGCCAAACTGATACTGATAACCCATCACCTATCCGTTTGATCAAACCAAGCTGAAGGGTTTTCCTTCCTTGAACTATTGCCCGCCAAGTTGCTGAAGATTTAGCGGGAATATTGGCCTGCAGGAAATCTGAATTTGGATAATACCTACCTTTCAACACCCTAGCACATAGAGTATTAGGATTTGTGAGCAGTCTCCAGCCGTGCTTCCCAAGCATTGCTAAGTTGAATAGCTCCACATCCCTAAAACCCATACCGCCTCTGATTTTTGGCTTGGAGAGCTCCTTCCAGGACACCCATTAATTCCCTAGATTTGGTGTGGGACGTCGCTGACGATGGTGCTCTCTCTCTCCTGCTTTTTGACTCGCTCACGGCACTGAGGGCGTGTTTGGTACCTCGCGGCCTACCCAAACAGGCCCTAGGGGATGCAAAAATGGGTTGTTTGGTCGCCCACCGTTTCGCTTGGCCCGTATGCGCACGAAACTTAAAGCACCCCTCAGCCAGGCCCAAGGGGAACGCTCGAATCGGCCGTTTTTTCAGAGCCACCTCGAGGCCAGCACAGTAGCGACGAATCTTGTGCGCGCAGAGCCGCGGCGATGCAGCCATGGAGAAGGCGGGAGACGGAAAATTGGTGCGCCCGTATGGCGCGAATGCTACCCTCACCCCCTCTTTAGTCTGTCACCGGGAGCGGGAGAAGAGACCAAAACTAATTCAGCATCGAAGGCGGCGACGGAAGCGGCGGCGGAACCATCGGCCAGTTAGATCTACTGGGAGGACGGCGCCGGCGGAGAGGACCAAGATCTGACTCTCGTCCACCACCTCCACGTCACCGAAAGCTCGGTCCTCTCTTCTCCCATGGCGGTAAGCAGTATTCCCCACCTGATTTCGGTTGGATCTTAGACTAGAAAAGTAGTAGATAGTAGCTAGATTGCGCCTGCGCTCTTATACAGGCAAGTTTATCTTGATTTCACTAGGACGGACAAGGTCGTATGCCGCTCATCGTTCAGGCCGCAACACTCATAGCTGTGATGCAGGCGTGGCTCCTCTTAGTCCATCATAGAGCAGTGCGCCGCAATTACAGGGGTGTAATCAGGTATGGTCCATTGTGGCACCGAGACAGGGAGAGGATAGCGAATCTGAACTACATCTACAACAACAACGAGGTCGAGGCCGTGAACATGCTCCGAATGGGCAGAGCTCCTTTTTGCAAGCTTGTGGAGACGTTTCGGTCCAGGGGGTGTTTGAAAGATAGCATCCACACCTCCATTGAAGAGGAAGTGGCAATGTTTCTTCTTGTCGTTGGTCATAACCAGAGGTTCAAAGTGATTCACAGCACCTTCAGACGATCTAGCGAGACTATATCTCGCTATTTCAAGCAAGTTCTGTACGCTGTTAGAGAGCTCAGAGCAGAGATGATCAAGACACCAACTGGACAAACTCCACAGAGGATTCGCCAGAGCCACATGTGGTATCCATACTTCAAGGTGAGAACACTAGATTCTGTATTTTTTGCTTGCTTACAAACATTGTTGATGTATCCGGTGTTTATGTACTAACACTATGTTCGCCTTCAACAGGACTGTATTGGTGCAATTGATGGTACTCATGTCACAGCTAGAGTGCCAAGGGCAGAGGCTGCTGCATACAGGGGTAGGAAACACTACACCAGCCAGAATGTGCTTGCGACTGTCGATTTTGACATGAAGTTCACTTATGTGCTAGCTGGTTGGGAAGGATCTGCCCATGATGCAAGCATTCTTGCTGATAGCATGAGTCGAACAGATGGGATCAATATTCCGGATGGCAAGTTCTACCTTGGAGATGCAGGATATGCTTGTCGCCCAGGTGTTCTTCCACCCTTCAGGGGTACCAGGTACCACCTCAACGAGTTCTTTTCGAGGAACTATCCTAAGGACGCTAAGCAATTGTTCAATCTGCGTCACTCAAGTCTGAGAGTGACAGTTGAGAGGGTATTTGCGGCTCTGAAGAACAGATTCAAGATCCTTGATCAGAAACCTTTCCACCCGTTCCCTACCCAGGTTAAGCTTGTTATTGCATGCTGCATTCTTCATAACTGGATCTTAGGGCGGGGTGTCGATGAGTTCTTCCCGGACGAGGAGGATGTTACACTTGATACCGACGATGCTGGCCATGGTGTCGAGTCAGACGACCAAGAAGCTTGGAAGAACAAGAGGCAGGAGTGGGCTGACGCAATGTGAATCGCTAGAGGTGACACCAGGATCTGAAGAAGGAGCAGAACAAGGAGAATAAGAAGAAGAGATGAAGGAGAAGAACAAGAAGGTGAAGAAGAAGAACAAGAAGGTGAAGGTGAACTTTGTGATCATGAACTACCCATTTGCAAGTAGCTAGGTTAACTATGATGTCGTGACGAACTACCATTTGCTAGTAGCTAGGCGTGAACTGATAAACTTCGTGGTAAGCTAACCACTAGTGCGAAGTGGTGACTGGAAGTAGCAACGTTTAGCAACCAAACACCATGCTTTTACATGCTGCATTACGAATACTGCTTCCAAACAGCGCGTGGTTAGAATTCTGCACCCAGCCGAACGGGCCTGGCCAGAACATTGTGGGCAACCAAACGGGCTGCACAATTTGGCTCAGGCCTCATTTCACCTCGGCCAGGCCCGCCAGGGCCACGGATGCAAAAGGGCAAAAAAGCATGCGAGCATCCAAACAGGCCCTGATATTCCTGGCCTGCGCATCTCGCCGCCGTCGATCCTGCTGGTTGGGGGCGAGAGGTGCCGCTGGCAGCTGGTCCGAGAGCGAACACCAGGACGGCAGGGCCGACACGCTGTGGCTTGGGAGCCGCACCTCCAAGCATGGCCGCAGCTTCGGACCGACCTCCAGCGGCGCAGTCAACCACGGCCTTTTCGCAGCGTGGCGACCTCGTAAAGACAGGCGACGCCGCGATGGAGAGTTGTCGCCGGCGACGATGGAGACATAGGAAAGAGGATCAATACGACATGTGGGTCCGCATTGTCAGTGAAACTAGCACATTATCCCGGCTGGATCGTAATATTCCCGGTGTGTCAAACAGGTCAAGCAGATTTAGGATCTAAAATAGACCGGGATTAACAAGTTCAGAGTGCTAATTTCCGAAATTGAAAGTTCAGGGTTTAACTTAACTTTCACCTATAATTTCAAGGTTTATTTTAGACTTTTTCCTTAGTCTGTGTCACGATACAGAGAACCTAGCTAGCACTTTTGATCTAGGCTCTATAGGTGAACGATTGCACTGATTTTTTTTTTTTTTTTGCGAATCGATTGCACTGAAATTCAGGACGATCCGTCGGCTCACGTCCGTGCTTTTTTATATGACAGAAGTGACAAGTCTTCTAATCGAGAATCGTCGACGTGCAGTTGACTTCCTTGCATCAATCATCTACGTCACTCTTGCTAGCTATAGCATCATTACTTACTTTCTTGTTTCTTCGATGCGCTCAAAGTTGAAACTTGGACCTGGTGCCCTAATCTAGTAAGCGTCGTTATCCAGCAGGTCGATCCAGGAGTCGGGGTTCCAAACTGAACTCTTGACGGACGGAGCAGGAAACGATGGATCTGAGCTTGGTCGCGCAGTTGTCTACTGATGTAAGCTCCTGATAAGAATTAGGTTTCCATTGTTCCATTAGCGGGGATAGCTCAGTTGGGAGAGCGTCAGACTGAAGATCTGAAGGTCGCGTGTTCGATCCACGCTCACCGCATTTTTTTTTTCTTTCATTTTAGAATATTGTGAGAGTTCCGTTGTTACGCGGCCCAGCCTTTTTCTTCATCGTAAAAACAGCCGTTGTCGAAGTACTAGCTCGGCCCAGCTAGAATCAGTAGACGGTTGGACCAAGAAAACAAAGTGTCTCCTACTCTCGTGTAGGCACATGTACGAATTGGACCAAGAAAACATACCAAACTACACTTCGAATTCAGTCCATACAGACCAAACCAATGAAAATTAATCAGAAAACTAATCCATATATATTGTTTCGATCCGGGATTCCTTATATACCGTTCTAATGAAATCACTTGTGTAGCCTATCCTATTCAGAGCTCCCTCGATCAGGTCAACTGCACCGTCTCGTATTGCTTTCTGAAGTACTGCTGTACTGGTAGGCTGTCTCGAATACAGGTGGCAAGCAAGGCCTCTACATCGAAGACTGGAGAGACTGGCGCAAAAATTTCTGTTGCCTGCCAATCCTATTCTATGCTTCTGAGAAAATGAGACTATAAAACCTTCGAGAGAATGGAGTGTCCGTTCAAGGTGAGACCCGTGGTGTGTGCGCAATGGGAAAGGTCCTGCTATTGCTTGTTTAAGTAGGCATGGAATCAACTACTCAATTTATTTTAATTGGTAGAGTGTACTATCCTCGCAATTATGAATTTTAGCGATCAAACATTGTGGTGCAAATCAATGGTGGAGATTTAGAAAGTACCCTTTCATTGAACTAGCACCGTGGCCCTCGCAAAGCGGATGAGATATAATTGAATACTCTCACATATAATCACATTTTTGTCAATACGAAATAATGTAGATATATTGTAAATGGTTGGCTAAATAAAATATACCTAGATAAGGAAACCATTTTAGTTAGATTTAATTTAGTCTCAAAGCTGATTATGTAATAAAAAACCCACATTGATGCACTAGTACAGAAACACCTATTAGTGGCGCACGGAAAAAACATTCTGTGGCGCACCCCCAATTTTGGTGGGTGCGCCACAGAATCGTCGCCACTAAAATATAATTCTGTGGCGCATCCCATCCGTGCGCCACAGAAAGTGCAAGATTCTGTGGCGCACCCCCAGCCATGCGCCACAGAAATATTTCTGTGGCGCACCCCAGTACCATGCGCCACAAAATTATTTTTGAATTTCAAAAAAAAGGGCAGCCACTTTTTATGCTTTTAACACTTGTTTTATACTAAGTTTATTATTTATTTGGACTAATCTATTAATAGTTGCAAAAGTGTAAAATGTTCTTGTTTTACACTTTGACGTGTAGGAAATTATCAAAAATATAAGAGAAAACCTTTTTTGAGTCGAATTGGGACTTTCCTGAAATCTGTCTGCAAACGTTTTTTGGAGATGGTCACATTGTGGCTCGAAGACGATGTCAAACGGCGACCTCACCGAAGACAAAGTTGCTGGCATTTTCCATGCGTTTCTTTTAAGCCCAAGATTAGCCCAATCGGAGGTCGGACGCGGTCTACAAGCCCAATTTACTGAAACCCTAAAAGAGGATGACGGAAATCCGAGAGGCTATATAAAGTGAGGAAACCTAGATTGTGAAGAACACCTCATACCCACAAATTGCAGCCACCAAAACCACGTTTTTTGCCTCCCCTATGGATCCCATCTCTATGGGGGAGGGCTAACATGAAGCCATGAAGGAAGGGGCTAAGGGGCGTCGCTTCCCCTTGATGTCGGCGGCGCGGGAGGAGTTCGCCGCGCCACCGCCGGCGCCGCCCTGCGCTCCTCGCTGCCCCCTCCGTCATCTTCACCGTCATCTCCATCGCCAATTCCTCCTTGTATACAGTGGTTCATCCTCCCACACACCTCTGTACCGCTCTATGTAAACATGGTGTTTGATACTATAAAGTATTATCCTATAATCTATGTCATGTTTGTGTAGTTTCTTTATTCTTTGATTACATTGTTGAATCTTTGATTCATTAGAGTTGTATGTTGATATGGTACATTCCTTTGGTGTCCATTATATTTGTGCGCGCATGGATCAAACATCATATGGTTTGTAGTATGTGTAAAGGAAGGGGGTAGTTTTGCCGAGTGATAGAAACCTGAGGACTCGAACCAGAATGTTGCACGTATGGGAGTAAGAGGACCGTTAACTTAATGTTATGGTGGGGAAACCTTAATAAATTGTTAGCATTCGCGGATGCCCGCTAACAATCCAATCATATAGTATGTGTAATCGCAAGTAGTCGAGTGCATGTATATTTAGCCTCTCCCACATGAAAAACTTCGAAGACAATGAACCAAGTATCTTCACTAATTAATCTTTGACAATTCCATCACACTTTCCACCACTTTTCCATACTCATGGTACTATTAGTTTATGATTATTTAGTATACTTTATTGCTGCATCAACTAACATTTACTTTCTTGTTATTTATTATCTCGCAAAGCTATCTCTCATACCCGTATTGTTACTCTAGTTTTATTTCCTAATTAGAGCAAACGTTTAGTGTGCGTAGAGTTGTATCAGTGGTTGATAGAACTTGAGAGAATACTTATCCTACCTTTAGCTCCTCGTTGGGTTGACACTCTTACTTATCGAAAAGGCTACACACGATCCCCACTTGTGGGTTATCAAGACCTTTTCTGGCGCCGTTGCCGGGGAGCCATAGCGTGGGGTGAATATTCTTGTGTGCACTTGTTTTTTATCTCTAAGTAATTTTTACTTTTCAGTTTTAAGTTGTTTCTATCTTAGTATGGATAGGGAATGCGAATTATAAAAAAATTAGTTGTACTTGTTATCTAAAAACGTTTTCAAAAAGAGAGTGATTGGAAAGATAATAATGGTTAAGTGGGGGTCGACCTTGAACACTTGTGTTCATGCCTATGAAACCAAAGCAAATCTTTCATGGAAGCTTCTCAGCTAAAAACATGTAAATATTGTGTATATATCTCTGTACATAAAAATAAAGTGCTAATAATAATCTCTAGTTAATTGAAAGTTGATAGTTTTACTTTGCTGTCCAGAAACATAGATTTTCTGTGCTCCACCGTATAAAATGTTAAAATCACAGAACGTTATCTTGATCTGAAATTTCTTGAGTGCAAAGTACTGCTTATTATCTTTCTTTTATTAGTTTTGACTTTTCTGATTTGAGTTACGTAGCTGTCTCAAAATTCGATCTTCACTGACTGTCCAGTTTTAACAGATTTCTGTGCTTCTCTGTAAATAAAATCGTGATAAATCTCAGGATAGTATTTTGATCTGAAAATTCTTGTGCTTAAACCTGAGCTTATTATATGTCTTTCATTAGTTTTGAGTTTTTTATTTGAGCTACGTAACTATCTCGTTGAGTGCATCTTTACAACTGTTCAGTTTTGGCAGATTGTTGTGTTTATTTAGTATTGTGCTTATACTCAATGTTTATAATCTTTATTTGATCGATAAAAGTTATAAATTGGCTAGTATACAGTGGCTAATGTTTAATAAATTTTATGAAACTTGCCAATACTTGAACATGAGTGGATTTTATTTAATGAGTACTAACGGTTTTTATGAAGTTTTATGTGGATATAGTTTGTAAGATCTAATCAATATGGTGATACGAGATGAATAAGAAGACAAAGAGCTCAAGCTTGGGATGTGTAGGTGCACCCCAAGAACATATTCAAGAATATTCAATCATTTAAGCTTGGGGATGCCTCTCGGGCATCCCCTTATTCATCAACAAATATCAGGTTGTCTCGTTTATGATCTTTATTACTCGTCCACATGATATGTATTGTCTTAACTTGTATTATAATTTGTTTCTATTAGTTTTGGTTTTCTCTTATTTGGTTTTATTTGGTTCTTTATTTGTTTTTATTGCTTCTTCTTTTGCTTTCACTTATAAACTCAAAACAAAAAAAGATTTTCTTTTCTTTTGCTTCTTTATTTGGTTCTTTCTTTGTATTCTATAAGGTTTTTACTTTTGATTTTTATTTAGAGTTTTCCTTGCTGTAGCTAGAAATTTAGGTCTTGTTTACTCTCTGGTCTTTTAGTTTTTCAAAAATAAAGTACCAAGTTTTACCCATTTGGTTTTAGTTGATACATATTCAAAAATGGTTTTTCTGTTTTCAGCATCTCTGCTCACTGTACGATTTTTCATATTTTACTGGAAACTCTAAAAATCATGTCAATTTTACAGATTATGTATCACCTAATCCTCTGCATGCACAAAAATTGCTAAAATTTCGACATGTTTAAGTGCACCTAAAAATTACGTTTTCCAGCTGCTGTTTTTCTGAAGATTCTGACTTTTGTTGCAAGAGTGGCCTCTTTGCGTTTTCATTTGATTCTTTTTGGTCTTACCTTTTATTTAGAAGTTGGCCACTTAAGTAACCTTCTGTAACTTAAAACAAAATTTGATTTGGTTTAATAGCAGCACTTTGGAAATATTATCTATTGCACTAATGTCTAACCGCAGAAAAGAATGAAAGTTTTTGTGTTGAAGTTTTTTCACAGAAATGAAGGAACACCAAACTGAGAAATATTGAAGAATGGTCAAAGCCATAAGCTTGGGGATGTCTCCGCATCCCTCTTCATCAACAACCCCTCGGTTTGCAAACCTTTAAACTTTGTTTTTGAGCAACATAGAAACTTGCATAAACTTGGAGCGTCTGTATCTTATTATTTATTTATCTTAGCATCAAAACACGGTTACATTAATGAGGTGATTATCATATCTTTTATTTACTTAGTTGCTGGACTATTTGATGAAACTTAAAAATGATGTGTGCATAATATTTAGTAGTTTATGTTTTCTTATGGTTAGTCTCAACTAGCTAATAGTGTATATTATGTTATTTTGATGTTAACATGCATTGTCCTTTCATAAGATGGTATGGTATTGTAGTATCCTCCTCTGAAGAGTTTATTTGGATCGACTTGGCGCATGTTTACACATGTTTATGACTAAAAAGAAAAGTCTATCAAGCCTTGATGAACTTTTGTGACTCAAAGTGGTAATATCACTTCTTATGCCTCAGTTAATATTATTTTGTCCAAGCATGATTATGACAGTTATTGCTCTCTTAGTTGTCGCTTCCAGTCTATTGCTAGCCTCCACTTGTACTGAGCGGGAATGCTGCTCGTGCATCCAAAATCTTTTAACTAAGTTTTCCATGAGAGTCCACTATAAATTCCTATTCATGGTAAATTTTCATGTGCTACCTTTAAAACCTTCAAATTACTTCTTATTTTGTGCCATTGTTTTTAGCTCATGAGGAAGTAGTAGTTGGGTTTGTTATCTTCCATGCTAAATAAAGTTTTCCTGACTTGCATGCTTCATCTGCTCGTCACTAATTTTGCAAAGAGCTGGTTAGACCATTATAATATCTAAAAGAATAAAAAAATATAGACACTCCTCCATGGTATGTGATTGTTGGTTGGCACCTGAGGATTCGGTTAGCCATGGTTTGTGTAAGCAATGGTGGGGAGGAGTGTCAAGCTATATAATATGCGCATATTATAAGTGCAAAGTATACATATTTCGGAACCGCTCTCAAAACTTGTTTAGCATGGAAGATAATAAAAACTCTATTGCCATTCGTTGACAGGAACAACCACCTCTCAAAACAATTTTAATTCTGTTTTAAAAATAAAAAGCTCTAGCACATGTTGAAAGGACAAGGATGTCGCCTAGAGGGGGGTGAATAAGCGATTTAAAACTTTTCTGGTTTAGGCTTGATAAATGCGGAATGAAACTAGGTGTTTTAATTTAACAAGCATACAACCTAAATATACTAGGCTCACCTATGTGCACCAACAACTTATGCAAAGCAAGACAAGCAAAAAGGTGATAGCAAGATATAAGACTTCAAGCACGAACACTATCACAATGTAAATTGCATAAGTAAAGAGCTCGGGTTTAGAAATAACCGAGTCACGCGGAGACGATGATGTATTCCCGAGTTCCTCCTTTTTAGGGGAGTACGTATCGTTGGAGGGGTGTGAGTTTCAAACTCAAGACGCCACAAATGGCCTCACCCTATTCTCCGATGAACCTTGCCCAAAAGCTCGGTTCACCTTCCACTATTGATTTCCTTTTGGGCGGAAATCGAGTCCCTTACAACAATCTTGAGGCACAACCCACAAAAGGATTGGGAGCTCCCAAGTGACCACAAAAGGTCTCAAACACCACAATGACGTCTACGGTCTAATGACCCAAGAGTAACAAGCTCACAAACTTTCACTTCCACGAATCTTCGTGGAGAGAGCAAACCGATGCACAAAAGCAAAGACAAGAACACAAGAAGTGCTCAAATCCTTCACTCCCAAATCCCACCAAAAGCAACTAATACTTGTGGGGGGGGGGAAGAGAGGAAGAACAAAGAAGAACTCAACAAATGGAACTCCAAGATCTAGATCCAAAGGGTTCCCCTCACTTAGAGGAGAGATGGATTGGTGAAAATGTGGATCTAGATCTCCTCTCTCTTTTCCCTCTAATTTGAGGCAAGAATCATGGAGGAATAGAGAGAAATCAAAGCTTCAAGAGGTCAACAATGGGGGCAATTTCATGCTTGGAAGCTCTGCTCACTTTGGGGAAGAAGGGGGCCTTTTATAGGTCCCCACGAAAAATAGCCATTGCAGGAAAACTGAGGCCAGAATATCCAACCCAGAAATCAAATAGTCCAGCCCCAATGTCCGGCCCCCGGAATATCTGGCCCAGAAATCAAAAGGTCCGGCCCAAAGGTCCGTTTTTTCTAGAGACTCGCAAAACTGGCTAGAAGCTAGTCCTTAGCCAAAAATTCCAGGACCCCGGAATATCCGGCCCAAATTTCGAATAGTCCGGCTCAATATTCTGGTTTTTCCAGAGCAACGCACGCAAGGTCCTTAGCAAGAAAACCTTGACACCGGAATATCCGGCCCGGAAGCAAAAGGTCCGGCCCAATATTCCGGTTTTGCAAACTGGCAGAAACAACAGAACAAGCATAACTATTGCAAGGAAAATCCAAATTGGATGAAACCAATTTTGTTGGAAATATTAAGAACCATAAAATAGAGTAAAGTCACCACACATGGGAAGGTGTCGGACCTTCCTCAAGGATAAACCGATAATAATTTCAACACGAAAACGCAACAAGTTTTCCATCCAAAAACCGTTTTCGAAGAACTTGGGCTTGTCATGAAGATCACGACAAGCACCAAAACCCAACAAGGAGAAAAACCAAATAAGAACCAAGAAATATGATATGCCAAGTATGCAAATGTTTGAGCTCTCCACAAATATGTGATCAAGTTACTCACTTGAGAGCCCCTCTTGATAGTACGCCGTCTATCCTATAACCCGGTCTTCCACTAACACCAAGAGACTGGTAAAATAGAAACCCTATCAAGATCATACCTTTGCCTTGCGCATTCCACTTGAGCTAGATGATGACGATCTTGATTTCTTCAAGTGGACCACCTTTCTTGATTGCGCTTTGCTTGGTGAAGACTCACATATCGCTCCCCCGTACACCAAGATGGGAGTGCGACTCTTAGGAACATCTTCACTTGACCATTATCTCCAAATGGGTTGCAAGCTTCAAGCATATGATATCTTCTAGATGCCCATCTTGAACTTGCACATCTCAACCTTGATGACGATCACCGCTTGACGTCATCCTTCATGAGCTATAAGAAATCTTCCTTTTGATGCAAGCCCATGGAGAGATACCTAACCCCAACAAAGGAATGCCACACACACATAATGGGTTAGTTCACAAAGCTATATGGACAATTTCTTACCATACCATTGGACCACATGATCCCACATGGTATATCATTTTGCTTTGTGTGTTGATCAACTTGAATCTACTCTTTGCACTTAGTCTTTATCAACCTTATATTTTTTCATCTTTTTTATCATATCAAATATGTCCATTATAATCAATGATCTTAATGGCATACAACCTTGAATTCAACACATGAAGTTCAAGTGATGCCAATGGACAAACCTACAAGAATAACTCAACACAAATATTAGTCCATAAGGATTGTCATTAATTACCAAAACCATAACATGGGGACACCATGCACTTTCACATGTTAATCCCTGCTTCCCTCTGTG
Source organism: Poa pratensis (assembly GCA_947311845.1). Classification (NCBI taxonomy): domain Eukaryota; kingdom Viridiplantae; phylum Streptophyta; class Magnoliopsida; order Poales; family Poaceae; genus Poa; species Poa pratensis. The sequence continues at coordinate 16,359,598 of CAMZMU010000073.1, forward strand.
AAGGGTCTATCTTTTACTTTTATGTTGAGTCACCATCCTTTCTTTGAGCACTTCTTCGAGAGCATAGTTGTCATTCTTAGTATAATGTGTTTGTCCCAGAATAATATTAATTGTGGCATGGCTGTGATGTTTCTATCTTTGATATCTTTATTTCTAGTTTCCACTTAAGTTTCAGGGGTGTTGTAGCATTTATGTTTTGCTCCACTATAAAGGGCAAGCGAGATACCACTTTATCATACTTTATTATGATCATTACAATCTTGTTGATGTTTATAAATTTCATATTATGAGCTCTTTGTTCGTTGATGTCTTTTTATTAGGTAACATGATTGCTAAGTTTTATTATCCATATATCATTTGTCATGCAATTGTTAAAGACCTGATCATAACATTCAACATCAAAAATTATCTTTGTTATCGTTTACCTACTCGAGGACGAGTAGGAACTAAGATTGGGGATGTTGATACGTCCAAAACGTATTTATAATTTTTAATTGTTTCATGCCACTTTTATGCTTTTAACATTTGTTTTTATACTAATTTTATTATTATTTAGACTAACCTATTAATAGTTGCAAAAGTGTACAATGTTCTTGTTTTACACTTTGATGTGTAGGAATTATCAAAAATATAAGAGGAAACCTTTTTAGAGTCGAATTGGGACTTTCCTGAAATCTGTCTGCAAACGGTTTTCGGAGATGGTCACGTTGCGGCTCGAAGACGACGTCAAACGGCGACCTCACCGAAGACAAAGTTGCTGGCATTTTCCATACGCTTCTTTTAAGCTCAAGATCAGCCCAACCGGAGGTCGGACGCGGTCTACAAGCCCAATTTACTGAAACCCTAAAAAGGGATGACGGAAATCCGAGAGGCTATATAAAGGGAGGAAACCTAGGTCGTGAAGAACACCTCATACCCACGAATTGTAGCCACCAAAGACACATTTTTGCCTGCCCCATGGATCCCATCTCCATGGGGGAGGGCTCCCATGAAGCCATGAAGGAAGGGGGCTAGGGGCGGCGCTTCCCCTTGATGCCGGCGACACGGGAGGAGTTCGTCGCGCCACTGTCGGCGCCGCCCTGCGCTCCTCGCTGCCCCCTCCGTCATCTTCACCGCCATCTCCATCGCCAATTCCTCCTTGTATACAGTGGTTCATCCTCCCACACACCTCTGTACCGCTCTATGTAAACATGGTGTTTGATGCTATAAAGTATTATCCTATAATCTATGTCATGTTTGTGTAGTTTCTTTGTTCTTTGATTACATTGTTGAATGTCTTTGGTTCATTAGAGTTGTATGTTGATATGGTACAGTTCTTTGGTGTCCATTATATTTGTGCGCGCATTGATCAAACATCATAGGGTTTGTAGTATGTGTAAAGGAAGGGGGTAATTCTGCCGGAGTGACAGAAACCTGAAGACTCGAACCGGAATGTTGCACGTATGAGAGTAAGAGGACCGTTAACTTAATGCTATGGTTGGGGAAATCTTAATAAATTGTTAGCATTCGCGGATGCCCGCTAACAATCCAATCATATAGTATGTGTAAACGCAAATAGTCGAGTGCATGTATATTTAGTCTCTCCCACATGGAAAACTGCATCGAAGACAATGAACCAAGTATCTTCACTAATTAATCTTTGACAATTCCATCACCCTTTCCACCACTTTTTCACACTCATGGTACTATTAGTTTATGATTATTTAGTATACTTTATTGCTGCAGCAACTAACATTTACTTTCTTGTTATTTATTATCTCGCAAAACTATCTCTCATACCCCCGTATTGTTACTCTAGTTTTATTTCCTAATTAGAGCAAACGTTTAGTGTGCGTAGAGTTGAATCAGTGGTTGATAGAACTTGAGAGAATACTTATCCTACCTTTAGCTCCTCGTTGGGTTCGACACTCTTATTTATCGAAAAGGCTACACACGATCCCCTACACTTGTGGGTTATTAGTATGCCACATATGAAACATACATATTGAATTACAATATTTCGAATCGATCGCCTATTTATACTATTCATTTGACAAAAAATCCGCAGTGCGATATTTTTATTGTAGTGTGCGCATCCTCCAAATTTTTCCGGGATCCGCCACCGCCGATACGCCAGCAGCATGTGGTGTGCGTCCTCACAAAGTCATGATACCTATCTATCTTCCAAAACGAGTTGATGCACCATGAATCCATCATGTGGTTGCCTCGTCCCTACAGTACATCGTTCCTCCAAATCAGGGGGACTTCCGAGACTGTTGTTTTGTAGCCCAGGCTTCATGTTACTTTGGTTATTCAAATAATAAATTTTGAAGTCTTAAGAAATTCTGAAAAAAAATATAGATGTAGCCACGAATATATCCTACAAGTATGTAAAATCCCAATCCAAAATATGGTGTATTGTACGCTACGTAAAAAGACAAAATTATAAATCTGGGTGCATGAATAGTGCCCACCAAATCTTGTCAGAATTTGTCTTTTTACGTACCCCGAAATAAAATGAATTTCGGATTAAAACTTTGCAGAACTATAGGATATAATAATGCCTACCTCCAGATTTATTTTGAGATTTTTTAAACATAAAAAAACCGTTTTTGAAAATTCAAAATAGATGGCTACAAAAGCCTTTTTCGGGGACTTCCATACTTTTGTGCCTTGACGAAACAGGAAAATCACTCTCGCAGCGACCATGTGGTAGTATCTAATGCATGGGTGGGTCCCCTGAAGTGGCTACAGGACGCCACTTTTGCCACCACTATTGTCACCTCCAGGCTTCGGCACGGTTCCGGTCGTAAAGCCTTGCCGGCCGGCCCTCTTCACGACCTCACCGAGTCACCGTCGTCCGGTCGTCCCCTGCGCTCTCCCGTTGGGCAAATGGACACGCATACGAAATGCCAGTGTACTGTCGTACTTTGAAAGGTGGTTACAGCAATTTAATCGTGCCAACTAGCCGTTCAGCGCCCGCAGTTTTTTGTTCGTGCAATTTGCTCTCACGAGCTGTGCAGCAACGTCAGCGCTCACCAGAGATAGGTTCAAGTGTGAAATTTTGCTGCAAAGGTTACTGCAGCATATAAGCGGGCCACGTAATTTGTTAAGTTCGACAGATATCTACTAACCCGTGTCGAGTCTTGCCGGCTTAAATAGATTTCAAAAATCTTGGTTTTGTCCATTCCGAAGTTGTAGCAGAGCATGAATGTACGATTAGTCTGCTCTCAGCTTACATCTATCTTTTTAGGCTTTTTACTATCAAAGGGGCAAACCCCCAGCTTGAAATCGTAAGAACTTATTCTACGGAGTTTTTCACTCAATACGAAATGTAACTGCTCAAATCGAGATAGCATAAAATAGTGTGCGGAAAAATACAAAAGAACTCAGCAAACAACATCACCCAACTCCTTTCTCTAACCTGAGCAAAGCCGAGACGCACACATTATGTTCGAAGCCTATCCACTGCCTAGCCTTCCAATAGTTAGTCAAGTGAAAAAACAGACATACAACATTACAGGGATCGTTTGGCATAATTTTGTCAAAGCAAGTTTTATTTCTTGTTTTCCGAATAGACCAGAAAATAGTTACGATTTTTTTTGTAAGGATATGTCCAAACAGACTTATCGGTTTTAAGAAGGAGAGCCCAAGCAACAAATTACAACGCGTTTAGGCACAGACGCCATAACCGCAACCCACCGAAAGCGGAAAAAAGGAATCACTCGCCAACCCTCCACATCTTCAAAGGATTTAGCCTATCCCTGAACAACCTAGCCGCTCGTCAGAGATCCGCTTCGGCTTCTACCATCCCGATGACTCGTTCTATCGATGGTATGCGACCTTCAAAGACCACGCCATTCTTATGTCTCCAAAGACACAAGCAAATCAAGGTGATCGGCGTCCAGAGATCCCTCGCTCTGGCCCCTCCGAGAGTTTTCGACAGTAGCCGGTCCACGAGGCGGTCATCGTGGCTAGGGACCCTATCCACCATACCCCACCCGTTCAGGAAAGAAGACTACAAAGAAGACCACACCTCCCTCGACAGGACACAACCAAGCCGCGAAACAAAATTTTACTACCATACAATCATGTCCTTTGAAATTCAGGACATCTTTCATTTTAGACGTGGCAACTCATATGTTTCCAACAGCTCCGCTGCGCATCACTCCAATACTGTGAGAATTTAGATCAGGCTGTGCATTAAGTGTAACGTTGTACGTATATATCTTTACCCAATAATAAAAGAAGCAAGACTTCTTGTCCGTCCGTCGTGGTTTCGACCGTTGCTCGCGTTAATTTCAATCAATCTCTAATACACCGTTTTGGTCTGCCGTGCGTGCAGATAATTTAAATCTGAGTCCAACACGGACAGGCGACAGGCCAATGCACCGCCTTAGGCCTGCCTGCTCCCGACATAAAACAAGGGTCTCGGAGGAGATACGCGCAGAACTCCTGCAGGCAATGCCTCGCTCACGCACGCAATATCTCAGCGGAAACGATCTCGCCAAGAGCTCGAAGGATACGGTATCGCCGAGAGCCTGTGGCCGGAGCATACGCGCGCACAATTCCGTCGCTCAAGCAGACGTGAGCTCAGAGGACACGATCTCGCCGAGAGTCTCTGTCCTGTTACACACATACACTGATTCATGCCGACAAGGCACTCGTTACATCTACGCCGGTGAAGCTAGGAAGAAGATGGCTGGCAAGGCAATCGTTCCATCTATGCGAAGGCATCGGCGAACCTAGGAAGAAGATGTATGTGATATTCTCCAATGGTGTCTGAGCCTTGGTGCTGCCAGATCGAGACGATCAAAACCTCCAGATCATGGGGAGAGGACAATTTGGGCGAGATGAGTTTTTTCAGACATGAGGAAGACGACTCGGTTGAGGAAGTTGGGGAGAGCATAAAAAAGATTTATCAAGCAGCTAACTCAAGTAGAACAGAACAGACGTGAACGAAAGCAACTACCTCCAGAAACAAGAAGCAGAGAAGAAGTTGTACGAAATCAGCAAATCAAGAAGATGACACTAAATCCGCACGATGGTGTCCAATCCGCACCCAGTACACCATGATTCTGATTAGGTGAAATTTCTTATATGTAGGAAACCAAAGTTAAGAGCAGACTGTGGTTCTTATACTCAATCAGAAAAGGAGGAGACTGAACAAACCTCAGGCGTCTGATTTTGTAGGCCAAAGTAAGGCAGATAAGCACAAGAAAAAATTCTCACGCGAAAATTATAAGGACATCAAACAAATAGACCTCAGGTAAGCTACAGGCAAGGGCACCGGGCCAGGCAATTGGACTCAGGCTAGCAACCTAACACACCCATACTCTGAATAGGCATGTATCAGTAACACAGCTTTTTGGCTCATGCTTGCATCTATATCAGGACGGAATAGTTTGAATAGGTGTTTAACTCTTTTCACTGATAAGAACATAATTCTGTGTGAATTAGTACTACTGATCGTCTTTGGCACAATCCATAATTTCTTGGAAATTGTTGTGTTGTTCATTTCATATTGAAGTTTTCTCGTCGGGATATTCTCATCTAGCCGCCTGATCATTGTTAAGAAATTAGAATGGAGATCTGGATGCAGTTCTCTGTGTTGAATCCTGCTTGGCCACTCTAATAGTATCACCCTGCTGCTACTATGCTTCCACCACACCACCACCGTTTCCTACATGCCTGGGCTACCAAATCCTCCTCAACTATTGCGAAGTAGATGGAGATGTTCTTATTTCCTTCTGCCGAGCTAGCTAAGTGGACTCGAGGGAATAAATGTGTTGATGCAATGATGTATGAGGATTTGCCGATCGAAGGAATGCTCCAACTCATTATCCATGTTTTTTACCTCTTTTTTAATCCCTAACTACAGAACTGTCGTGGGTGTTTCTACTATGTCTATTACAGAACATAATTTGAGTGTCTCCGCAGCCTTTCCTTTTTCTCTCCCGTTGCAACGCACGGGCATGTTGCTAGTCAATGAATTACGTATACTGGACCAAGGAGAGACACCTAGACAGATCGGTACACAGAGATGAAGTCAACGAGGATAAAACAGCTCAATTTTGAATTCGTATTCAGCCGTTGTAAACTTAGATCAAGCTCATGGGGTGCGCGTGCAGGCAGTAATGTCACGAGTACGTGCACATAATTGCTGATCGGTACCTGAAAAAATATGACAGTTTTACTTCACCAACGCTGTTGTTTCGGAGAGACAAAATGGGGAGGCAAGAGGTTATCAGCACTATTTTTTTTTTGCCTTTAAACTTGCAATTAAAAATTTGGACGAAGACATGCATTCTTTGAAAATGAACAAATCTTTATCTGACCGGATGTCATTTTGCTGACAAGAAAAGATGAGAGACTACTCAAGCGAGACGGTAACGCAGAACTCTAGGTCAAAGGGCGCGTGGATAAAGACGCTTTGAGATCTTCAAACGCTACGCTCAGGGTACAGAGACCAGACTCTGGTCGCATCAAATCATATCAAATCAACTGTTTGCTTTCTTTCTACACAGACTTTTTCGGGAGATTGGATGTGATCCCTTGATCTGGATAATGTTCACGCAGATGCAGTGGTCAGACTTGGTTACCAAGCTAGCGCACTCGGCAGCCCGTTCCCCTCTCCCGTCACTGTTTGAGAGAGGAGAAGGCGATTTTTGGACACCGTCTGTCGACCCGCCGCGTGCTCGCCGCCGCGCCGCGGGATTCCTCTCCTCCGCCGGCCGCTTCGGCGGCGGGAGGGTGGGGGATCCCCGGTGCCGGCTTGTACCTATGGTAGGATAGGGTGGAGTGTCTGCCGGCGGCGCCCTGGAGGAGGTGGTGCTGGTGGTGGGCGTTTTGGTGCCGGCGCGTTCTTCTCCGGCGGCGGTGCTCTCTGGGGCTCGGCGTCGACGCGCACGGCTTCGTGGAGCTCGAGGCCCGGTGTGGTGCTCGAGATCCTTTGTTTCCCGTCAGATCTGCAGTGGCGGCGGATCTGGCGGAGGGATCCCGGAGCTGCTCGAGTTCTTCATCTCCTCTCTGCGGCGGATCCGAAGGCGGCTGGGGTTAAGCGGCGTTGCTGGGCCAGAGGGGCGTCTGCCGTGGCGTTCATCGACAGGAGTCCCGCCGCGGCGCGGCGGGCAAGCTTTGCGGCGCCTTTCAAGGGAGAAATTTGCTCCCAGGCAGTGGCAAGACGGCGGTTGCTGCTCTTCGCCTTCGTCGCCGGTGAAGCTGGTGATCTTGGAGCTAGCTCTGGCTCCTCCTCCTCGTATTGTTCTTCCCTTTCGTTTTTAGTTCTATGTACTATGTATGTGGATCTTTGGTGAATATACGTGGAAATTTTGCAAAAAAAAAAAAAGACTTGGTTACCAAGCTTGATCAATCAAGTTACTAGTAAAGCGCCAAAAATGGGAGAAACATTGAGCTCAGTATGAACAAGCCAGCAGTACATTCTCCCTGGCAAATAGTCAGCTAAATCTTTTTGAAATCCACCTAGGGGATTGGCTTCTTTGTTTGTCCATGTCTAATCATGCACATCACATCACCTTGGGTCATATGGCTTATCCCTGTCCCCGATCACGGTAGCAAATTTGGTAATTAATGATTTTTCACATTAGATGGAATTCTATACTTTATCGAAAAAAGATGGAATTCTATAAGATCAAACCAAAACGAAATGCAGAAGACGAACCGCATTATTTTGAAATAAATTTTAAACCCAATTGCGAGATATAATTTCCAGACCAATTTACATTGTTATAAAATTCTGCGAGAAAGTTGAAAAGAAAGGGAGGAACAGGCGTGTGTGCAGACAGACTCTGTTCGCGTCCTATCACATCCGAGTGGCGCCCATTTTCATACTGCAAACACGGAGTATGATGCAAGGAACCGAAAGGAGAGAACTGCCGCAAACCCAAAGAAGAAAACATAATGTACACATAACGTCTAGTCTACAACATGTACATATAATCACTGGAGTGAATAGAGTGAACCGGGCGGCAGGTGCTCCTGCCTATATTTTTTTTTAAACGTTGATTTTAACCACTTTTGAAAAGTCTAAAAAATCTGTAAAAAATCAGATGCATATGTAATGCAAATCCAATGCGCCGGCGAGTGAGTTTCGTGACGAATTTGTATTTACGTTGGCTACGTAAAAATCACAAATTTTCATTGCTACAGTAGTACTATATAGCAGTGTATATACGTCATAGATTTATCTTTTTTACACAGACCAAATGAAAGATCGTTTCTCCACGAAATTTTGTACTATTACATAAATACATGTGTATGCATGCCTCAATTTTTTTCGGAATTTTTGAACATTCGCAAAAGGGTTGACCCGGACAGCATCACATGTACCCAGGTTCATCCTATTATTTTCCATATAATCACATTTTATACTACGGGGCAAACATACGTGCTCTGCACTTCTACTGACGAGACGTCGCTGCAGGGTCGGACACGACGGCGCCGTGGGACGGTGGTTTGGCGAACACGGCCTCCCACACATCGCCGAAAGCGTCGACGATGTCGCGGCGGTGGCGCTGGTCGTTCAACGCCAGGAAGCACCGCAGCAGGCGCTCGAGGCCGTCGGCGTCGTAGATGCCGCGCCCGACCACCATCTCCGCCATGGACCGCCGGAAGTCCGCCCGGGGGTCGTCCGAGCGCTTCACCACCGCGAAGCTCCCGGCCACGGACGCCTCCGCTGCTGCCACGGCGCCGGAGCTCCCCGACGAGGTCTCTGTCGCCGTCGTCGTCTCTGGTCCGCCAACGAGGCTGCAGCTGTACGCGCTGGGCTCCTCGTCGCTGCTGAACCAGCCGCTGTCGCCGGACGAGAAGCTCGCCAAGGCCGCCTTGCGGTGGAGCCGGCGGCGGCGGCGGGAGCGGCGCAGCTGGCGGTGCGCGTCGATCTTGATGCGGGGCGTGTCGTCGCCGTCGGTGGCGGCGGCCTCGATGACGTGCCAGCGGGAGCTCTTTAGCCAGCGGTAGGTGGGCGTTCCGGGTGGTGGAGGGAGATCGTCGGCGGAGTAGTCAGCGGCGCAGCCTCTTGCGCTGCATGTCTCCTGTGGCAGGGGACGCCGGCGAGGGAGGCCGCGCGGACAGCATGCGCTTGCAGGGGGCGTGTAGACCGCCGACTGGTGCTTGTTGGTTGGGATGATCACGGCGGCGGCGGTGGGTGAGCGGCAAGAATGAAAGAGGCGCTTGGCCATGGGTGGTGAGGGATGAGCAATGCACACGGTGGTACGGGTCGACGTGACCAGTGCAGTTGCCGGGGGTGGTGTAAATGTGGCGGGGATTGGCGAGTTTATATTGGGAAATGTGTGATGCGAGGTTGGGGCTGGAGGGAGGAACCGGCAAAGGGGGACATGGTTTCCGTAGCACTGGATGGGAATCGGAAGTGATCTGTGATAGCGACTTGGTTTGTACAGTGTCCGTTGCTAAAGCCATTAGTAGCTCGCGAGCAGACTGGTGCTCGTGTTTTAAATATTCGAAAACAATATGTCTAGGTCCAAAAAAAACTCAGAAATGAAGTGTGTAACAACGTATACACAATTAGCATGCTTACATAAGTTTTATTTTGGGCTACACAGAAAAGAGAAATTTCGGAGAATAATAGTCGTCTTCCTTTTTTACAGCGGTAATTTTGTTTTTGCTGTATCTCAGAAGTCAACATTTTTCCGATAAATTGCCGACACATGAACAAAGTGTGTATGAAGTTACGGAAATAAAATTTGGAATTTTTAAACTCAAATTTACCATTTCCAAATTTGAACAACCAACACAAAGGAGCTCTCGAAAGTTATACAGTGTTTTATTTTTATTTTGCTGGTACTGACGTTAACAAACACTACAATGAGTATGTGCACACACTTATGTATAACATCTGTTTCAAAATACATCTCGTATTTTAATTGTAGATATTCATGTTTTGGTTAATAATTAGTTCATGTTATAATTTATGTCATACAATATTATATTTGTGGAAAATAGAGTCACAATACTTGGATATTGATGAATAATCATGGACGTCAGGTCCCAAATGGAAAGGGATTTTTTTTGCCTAAATGGTTTTGCTAAATTCGATGAAATGCACAAGACTATGATTTACCCCTCGAAAAAAGATCAAAGACGGTGCCCATAGATTTCGTAGTATAATTTGAATCGTAGGGCAACCGTACTATCAAAAGGGTTGCTCAATGGAAGGTATGGGGGAAATCAGCCATTTACAAAAACCATATACACCTAGTTAGCCGTCCTATAACGATGGTAAGAGATACCCCGCTGGATTGCAACCCGGAGACTCCGGGTGCCCTGGCCAGAGATTCTGGTGTGTATGCACCGGAGACTCCTGACTTAAGGCGTCCGGAGATTCCGGCTCTTTATTTCCTAGACTTGGCCAAGAACTACGTAAGCGGTGTGCGTCTCGGGTGCCAGTTCTGGAACACGTCCAGATTTTCAGGTCCCTCGTGGGCCGGAGATTCTATGCCTGGCGAGAGACACTAGTTTCTCCAGACCGGAGACTTCGGGGTTGAAATCCTGCAATGGCTAGATTTTGAGAGACACTATAGAAAGTCTTCTTCTTTCGTGAGTAGGGTACGAAGACGAGAATATTTTGACCCACCATTGTTGCAATCTCCAATTTCCCCTCTCTCCTTACCTACTTAAACACCTTGTCCACCACCGAGGCAAGCTCCAATTACATACAAATTCTGTTTCAAAATACATATCGTATTTTGATTGTTGAAATTCATACTTTGGTTAATAATTAATTCATGTTATTAAATTTATGTTATACATTATTATATTTGTGAAAAATAGAGTCACAATACTTGAAAATTGATTAATAGACATGGACGTCAGGTCCCAATGGTACGCCATCTACTACTTGAAAATGTGAGATACAAGGGCTTGTTTGGTTCAAAATAAAAATGGAGAAATAACATGGAAATAGAAAATGCATCTATGATGGCCCCCATCAGTTATGTTTAAAAGAATGGCAAAAGAAAAATATAGATAAAATCCTTTGATCCCGGTTTCAAAGTCAAAATGCGGAAATTTCATAATATGCGTGAACATCTTTTCCAATTTCTGTGAACAAAGACTAAGATTTTAGTGGCATAATAACATCTTGGGCTTGTTTGGTTCAAATGAAATCTATACGAGTTTTGGAGGAATCTGTTTCCAAGGAATATTACCTATAAATCTTGTTTTGTTTGTAGGACTAAAAACCATAGGAACTTTTTCTATGGGCTACTTTGTATGCAATGTCCTAGGAAAGTTTTCGGGTTGTCTAACTTCATGTAAAATTTGCTTTGTCGGAATGAAAAATATGGCATACATATATTCCTTCACAAAAATTCTTGTGTATTCTGTGTGATGCAAATAAACAACTATTCATAATGGTTCCCGCGATTAAATTTCTTGTATGATAACATATGAATTGCCATGTCGATCCTTTTTTTTTTCTATTGCCACGTTTTCAAAAAGTTATGAACCAAACAAGTCTTAATTATTCGTTCTCACGTGCCTTGACTTTGATTTTGAAATTTTGACTAGGATTCTTAGGTTTTCCCTATTCATGTGAACCAAACACCAAAGTTTATGTACTTAATGTGTTTGTTCCTATGTCTTGCACGTACATTTCCATTATATTCATGTATTCTCCCTATTTCTATGTTTTTGGAATCTTGTAAACCAAACATGCTCTAAGATGTTGGACCAAGGCTTGGATTAAAATTAATGTAGTGCGACTACTGCCAACCTACACTGACGTATAAATTGCTTGGTGCCGTATGAACGAACTAACTAACAAAAATGACATAATTACGGCCTAATGAATAAGATACAACAACCTGACAGTATTCAAGTACATCGCAAGAGAATATCACAACAAGAGTTGTTTTCATAGAACATAAAACACACAAAAAAAGTTGCTCCGTTTTTTGAGTGGAAATCCTACAATACCAAGGAGTCTTTTAGACTTTTTTTTTGCTGGAACCAAACTGTGTAGAATTGAGATTATTCTAAAATACAATTGGGATAAATAGTCTCCGAATCTAGGTAAAAAAAGTTGGTTGGAAAAGTTATAGTCATAAATTTCAGGGCAGCCGGGCTACCAAACACGCCCTTAGTGTAGGGAGAAATAGGAAAAATTTGGTTGGAAAAGTTATATTGTCATAAATTTCAATCTGAACGCACCACTCTTAATAGTAGAGAGTCTTACTACAAAATGGGCGTCCACATGGAGAATACTAAAACTTATGGGAATGGTAGTTGAATCAATAGATCGTATGATGAGTTGAAGTTTTATTTCGACAATAAATTTCATTATTTTGTATGATATTAAAAAACATCTTTTTTTAGCATTTGAATCAACAGCCAACCGGAAGAATAGGAGATTACACAAATAAAAGTAGTTCATCGATAATAGAAAGTGAGGATATATAATCTAAAAAATGCAACTATGTGACTCAACCTATATGCCAAGATTACTCTAGAAAGGTAAACAAGCTAATATCAAGCTAAGGACAACAGAGAAAGAGAAAATACATAAGTGAAATGAAAGAACAAGATGACATGACCAAACAAAGGATACTCAAAAAGAGGTTACGTTTCCTATGAATTCTAGTACAAAGGATTTCTTAGCAAAAATTTCAAGGGATTTCATCCTATAAATCAAGCTACCACTATAGGAAAATCCTAAGAATTTTAATCCTCCAAAATTGTTATGCAAATCCAATGAATCAAAGGCTCTTAGGACAATTTGGTGCTAACAAAAGAGTTGCTGCGTGCTAAGAATGCAAGTTTTAAGCGGAAGGATCTCATCAATTGTCTTGGTTAAGCCGCGGCGGAGAGAATCTCACGCATGTGATTCCTCCTTACTTGCATGCCTTGTTTTCAGATGGATTCATGCAAAGAAAAGCTTGCATTTCCTAATGTTATCCGTTGCAGTCACTTATCCATCCATAGCCAGTCACGGTTCGATGACAAGAAACTGAATGGAACAGCTGACTGAATCAACTGAGAAATACTAGCAGAATTATTGTGTGTGCGTGCTGGTGTCATCGTTGGTTGCAAGAACCAGTCCTGTTTGCATTCTGAAAACCTTGGTTGCCTGCGAGCTGCGATGATGTCCTGTTGCCGTCCTCGCGACGAGGAGCGAGACATCGTTGCTATGTGTAACCATATGAGCTGTGGTCCATAGTCGCCTCTTCTCCCTTGCGTGCAACTCACGGTTTACTCGCTTTCGATACATTATTATGCTACCTGCCAACCCTGACACATATATAATGGTCCAGTTCCCTTAAGCTTCGCTACGACAATCCGGATTGCCTCGGCGGCAGATCGTCTACGGACTACAGCTCTGCAGATGGTTTTGAAATTTAATAAAGGCCACCCCGGCGCGGTGGCTTAACTCTCTGCTTTCACTACAGGGTACTGCTTGTCCTAGATCTTGCGTTGTGCCTTGTACCGATTGAACCGATCCGCCAAGTGGTAACGTTTCACCCAAACCGTCAAACAGTAGTCGGCGCCGCCGTCGGTCATCTGGATGATCACCTGTGTAACCATTGTCCATGGAAAAACCTGGGTGCACGATGTGACACAAGCATTGAATGGATCATGAGTCACTGGTGAAAGAACGTGGATACCTAGGCAGTATTCTTTTTTTTTTTGCGAAGACAAACACAGAATTACAGCGACAAGTTACAAGAAGGCCCTCGAAAGAAAAGAAATTACAGACCAGTCCTTTTGCAACTCGACAACGCCGGAGACGACGAGCGCTGTCGGTGGCGCGCCGCTGCTCAAGCTCCGCTTGACGCCTTGGATCCGGAGCCCCCCTAAGCAAACGGGAAGTCGCCGAGCACCGATCTCGAAGGATCTACGCCAGAAGACGCCGTCGTCGTCACGCCGCTGCACCTCTGCATCCGCCAAGTGTTCCTGCACCAGATCCGCCGTCTCGCGGCCTCCGGCAAAGGGGGAGACGAGCCGAACGGCTCCGCAGAGCCGCAGACTCGCTATAGGCGACGGGTCGACGCCGGAGCTCCGCGGAGCGCCACCGTCGAGGAAGAGGACCGTCACCTGCAAAACCACCACCGAGCGCGCCTCCTCCGCCATGGCGCCACCGGCTGCAACCCAACTCACACCTAACTTACATATGCACAGATCCGTCGATTCCCCGTCCTCCCGCCGCCGGAGGGCGGGGAATCGAGCGGATCGACGGCGATGTGTCGACGCGAGCTGGAGGTCCAAAAGTTCGCCTCTCTGCGTAGACGGGGAGAGGGACGCTCCAAGGTGCGTTATGCCATATAGCTAGGCAGTATTCGCCAGGCTGACTCACAGTTTCTTCTCCAAGTTCCTTTGGATTCCAACTTCGTTGTTGAGACACGAGGCAGTTATTGAAATGCGTGAGACAACAGAACGGTTTAAGTGTTCAGAGCGGTTTCATGGTGTAAACGAAACGAAAATCCTGGCTCCTTGGGCCACCTGACGGTAAAATGTTGCGGTCATGTTAGATGATTTGCCGGATCCTGCGACGGCGCCCTCTCCGGCTGCCGTGGACTCCCTCTCCGGCTGCGCTTCCGCGAAACCCGGCCTCGGCGGCAAATCATCTAGTACTACGGACTACAGCTCTTCAGATGGTTTTTGAGATTTATTAATTATCAGCTTTCACTACATCTGCTACTACTTGTCCTCGATCTTGTGCTGTGCTCCGATTGCAACGATCCGCCAAATGGTAACCCATGGCGTCACAACTGCACAAAAATTAACCGAAAAGAAAGGACAATGGGATCGGCCAAGAATGGCGCTCTCCAGTCTACACGCAGCACAGCAGTACAGCAAACCGTCGTGCGCGCGCGTACGTGCGGCAGAAGCTGCCACTACTGCCAGTGCGACCACACCGTCCGCGTCGCCGCGCCGTAGCGGGCGCTTCGATGGAGGACTTGATCGGAGCAGCGCCCGTGCGCTCGCGGTGATCACTGGCATGTCCGGGCGCGTTTGTCCGCGCTCGCTTGTCGTGGACGACGAGATCGATCGTGGCTGCGTCGCGATCGGGCACGGCCCGTGCTCCAAGTGGACACGGTGCGCGGGAGTGGCTTCCGGGCCCGGGTCAACCCGTACTCTGGCCTCTGGGTGTGCTTCGCGATCTGACGGGGTCAGATCAATCCTGGGTTTTTCTAGATTCCATCCAGGCTGCGGCATCGGAACCGCGGTGCATTCGCGTGAACCTTGTGCGACACTGTGCGAGTGTCTTTCTGTGTTGTAGCCCGGCCCGAAAAATTCAGAATTTTGTTCAGCTGCCGTCAGTAGCGAAATCTTTAGGATCAACTTGTAAAGCATCAGACTTTTAGGGTGCGGTTTGTAGACTGCATACGGTAATCAGCCAGGTCCAGAGCACTCAATCTCGCCTAAGACAGGTCCCAGGTGAGAAAATGCTACTAGCATTGCTTCATTTTCATTCCATCCCATGCATTTATGCGTCATACACAATGTCTGGAAATAAAGAAGCGGCAAAACTAATCAAGCTGGATGGCAAAGCTGAAATTGTTGCAAACTTAATGGAAAAAGTATTTTTGGACTAAATTCACCAAGTGTCAGGCTTTAAATTAATAAATCTACATGCAGGTTATCGTCGCTGCTCAACGGTAGTGCACGAGAACATATCAGCTCCGACTTCATAGCCTAGGGAGACACACACAAAGACACTCGGACCTGACAGAACAAGCCGAGTAACAAGGTCTTGCCGCGACCAAACCTTCGCTCACCACCAGTCGTTGCCAAGCTAGTCGCGACACGGAATCTTCACATCATCAATTGGCATCCGCCAACCACGATGCCGTGTAGCCCCGGGAAAGCATGCAGGAAATCACCATCTTCAAAACAACGCCCACGTGAAGGGAAGAGACGTGGATCGACACCGTCATCCGGCCCTACACCACAGGATTTAGGTCTTGAAAGAGCATATTTTATATCCCCTTGGTGTTTTGTGTGTTAGACAACAACATTAGGATATATCTAATATGTTGTTAAGTGGTGCAGGAATCAAAAGAAATATTTACACTTTGCATCGAAACACTTGACAAGAAAAAGGAGTTTGCAACAAGTCTATCCTGTCCGGAGTCTCCGGCCTCAGGGGTGCTCAGGGGCCGGAGTCTCCGGCCAGTCAAGTTTTGGAGCGAAGAGCTCCACAGGACGGCAGCCTCGGATGGGGGGTTCGGAGTCGGTCCGGAGTAAACCCGGAGTCTCCGCCCTAGGCCGGAGTCTCCGCCCCCTCTGGGTCCGGAATCTCCGCCTTGGTCAGAGTCTCCGGCCCTCCTGGACCGGAGTCTCCGGTGAAAGTGGATTGCAACGGCTACATTTCTGGGAGGGGTATAAATGCCCCTTCACCTACCTCTAGCCAGCTATCTCGTCCAAAATTAGTTGCTCACCATTGTTGCAAGACCAAAGCTCACCGATTTCCCAATCCCTCCACCCAAACTCACTCATACTTGGAGGATTGAAGGAGAAGGCCCGGATCTACAACTTCACCAAAGCGTTCTTAATTTCCCCCTCATTCACTTGAGAGATTTGAGCCTCGGGTTTCCACTAGGAAAACCTAGGCATCTTGTTGTGCTTACTTGCTACTTTTGTGTAGCGAAGTTGTGGTGATTGGAAGTTCCCAATCCTTTTGTGGGTTGTGCTCCAAGCTTGTTGTAAGGGCTCCGGATTCCGCCTTGAAGGATTCTGATAGTGGAAGGTGGGCCGAGCTTTTGGGCGAGGTTCATCGGAGAATAGGGTGAGGCCATTTGTGGCGTCTTGAGTTTGAAACTCACACCCTTCCAACGAGATGTACTCCCCTAAAAAGGAGGAACTCGGAAATATATCCTTGTCTCTGCGTGCTTTCCAATCGGTTACTCCTTACTCGTTATTTACTACTTGTATCGTATCTTGTTTAGGCTTAACTTGTCATATAGGTAAATTCACCATAGTTGCACATCTAGAGAATTTACCTTTGTGTCAAGCCTTAATCAAAAAAGAATTAAAATTTGGAGTAGCACCTATTCACCCCCCCTCTAGGTGGCCATACGATCCTTTCAGGTCTTCACCAGAAGATGTGATCCGAGGCTGAGGAGAACGAGGAGCTCCTCGACGACCCCTCCAAAGGGAGAGTGACTGATATGTGGATACAACGTCTCTTGGTAGGTACATCATGTAAACACAATCCTGGAGCCATCTAACTTTGTGATTGATTTCTTCATGGGAGGAGTGTCAGCTACAGTTTCAAAGACTTTGCAGCTCCCTTTGAGCGTGTTAAGCTGCTTATTCAGAACTAGAATGAGATGCTCAAGTCTAGCGGGCTCTCTGAGCCATACAGGTATTGGTGAATGCTTTGGGCGCAGAATAAAGGACGAAGGTATTGGCTCTCTTTGGAGACTGGAGAGGAACATTGGTGAAGCCAGCAGCAGGAACGTGTGGAGTCATTCTACTTACATAGCAGGACCATTACGTAAATATCTATAAATTAAATGGGGTTTACAAAAAAGTTGTGGGGTAGATGAACCCACAACTTACATGCAGCTAGGCAAGTGAGAGAAAACACTGCTTCCAAACTCGGGCACCTATCTCCTAATTTTCTGTTCTTGAGCACATTTTGTATTTCATGTATACTTGCATTATGGTGTGCTAGCAAACTTCCTTGTGCGTTGTAACGGATTTAAAATAAAATGTGTCTACAATTCTGAAAATAGAGCAACATGGTTTATGCCACACACAAGCATAATTACTTGCCAACACGACACAAGACTCACCGTTGGTTGGTCAGAAACATACTTAGATTCTTCTTGAAGACAAATCTTACAAGTCCTACTACCTTAGTAGAAATCTTACGTAAAATGGTTACTGCACGATCATCTGAATCTACGCTTTTCCCAACTCCAGCATCACAAAGAGTTGGGAAGCTCGGAAAATACATTTTAGGAGCGTCCTCTCGATAGACCTGTTAGGTTTGCCGTTCTATTTCCCACCAGTCTAGTCCTCAAAAACAACTTTGTCTATCGAAGAGACGATGTTGAACGTCTAAACGATCTCCTGCCCAACATCCTACACACCGAAAATGACCCATCTCACTCTACCAGGAAACAATATTTTGTCTTGCATGACGTTCAAGTTAAGATAACAAATGATCATGTCAAAATTCAGATAGTTCAATGCAATGTTGTTGATTATTTATTTAAAATAGTTACCTTGCTGAATTGGAGTCAAGGTAGTCCGGGCACACATATGACGGTCATCTTAGACCTGGAGCTAAAATATAAAGCAATGCCAAAGAGACACATATGAATTCTTTTTGTTCATACCTACTCCATGTTCTTTGCTTTATCTTTGTACATCTAGACCCGATATTGTTTTGAGTGTAGGGGTGTGTGCAAGGTATCAAGCCGCTCCTAAAGAAAGCCACTTGTTGGCGGTCAAGAGGATCCTTCGATATTTGGTTTATACCCAAGGTTTGGTTTGTGGTATCCGAAGGGCTCATATTTCTCTCTTGCCGGCTATACGGACTCGGATTGGGCCGGTTGTCTTGATGATAGGAAATCAACTTCCGGGTCATGCCAATTCCTTGGTAGGTCCTTGGTGAGTTGGTCTTCTAAGAAGCAAAATTGCATATCTCTTTCCACCGCCGAAGCCGAGTATGTAGCCGCCGCAAGTGCTTGCACTCAATTGTTGTGGATGAGGCAAACTTTAAAGGAATACGGTGTCACTTGTGACAAAGTGCCTCTTTTGTGTGACAATAAAAGTACTATCAAGATTGCCCACAACCCCGTGCAACATTCAAGAACGAAGCATATTGAGATTCGTCATCATTTTATTCGAGATCATGTTGCCCGAGGAGATATTGAGCTAGGCTATGTCCCCACAAGAATCATCCTTGCCGATATATTCACGAAGCCTCTTGATGAAGCAAGATTCACCTTCTTGAGGAATGAGCTAAATATCGTGGATTCAAGGAGTTTTTTTTGAAGCACGACTGTAGGGCAAAAGCCCCACATCATTTTCTATTTTCTCAACACAAGTCTCAGCGAACTGTACAATAAATTACAAAAGGGGGGTAGAGAAAGAGGAGAAATATATACAAACCCTAAGGTAGGTCATGCATGGCTTACAAGTAGCAACCTATGCCTAAGTAGTAAAGGAGGCCCGAAATCCAAGCCATCAGGCTGTCATGGTGTTTTCTCTTAATTCTGTATCCCAAAAGCGTCATGTCATGAATGAAGTTGCACTTCCACCTTGCAAAGGAAGGTCTCTCATTCTGGAATATTTTACCATTTCGCAACTTCCAAATGTGCCAACAAGCTATAATAATTACCTCCATGAAAAAAGGTTTGTCAAAATCTTTCCTGGCTGCCACAATAGCTGAGTGCATATCCTCACTGAAGGACCAATCAATCTGTAAGTAGCTCCAAATTCGGCAGCTGAAATTGCATGCAAAAAAAAGATGAAATCTTTCTTCATAAGCCCTAGTGACACATAGCACACAGTGGGTATCTTCGGTGACATTCCAATGTCGACGCTTCAACATATCTCTCGTGTTCAGTCTATCAGATAACAACAGCCAAGCAAGCATTTTAGTCTTCATGATGCAAGCCGACTTCCATATCCACTTATAAATTGCAGGAACAAACATATGCGAGTGGATGAGTTTGTAATACTTCACCGACTTGTATGCCTCTCCCCATTGATAGCACCAAACATCCTTGCCCATGTTTAGAGGGTTACTACCCATAGCATCACGTAATAAACAGAATTCCTCATGAGCTTGCACCGAAAGTGGCAAATAGAAGAGTGAAGCCAAATCTGAAGTGTTGTAGACCTCCGCAGCTGAGAGCCTACTGTCCAAAACATATGAAAAAGCCTGGGCCACCTTTGGCATAAAGGTTGAGAAGAACCCATGAACTCCCAATGATCGGACCAAAACAGAAACGTGTTTCCGGAACCAGGTTTAACCATTGACACATCCCTGAAATTCCCTTCCAATTTGAAGATATCACGCCACCAAAAAGAGCCTATTAGGTTTTGTGAGTGTGGCACCAAATCAGAATAGTAAGCATTCCACACCAATTTGACCCAAGGAACCTCTGCCTTGTTATAGAATTTATCTAGGTGCTTCATCAACAAGGCATCATTCTTGTTAGTGAAGTTCACTATGCCCAAACCGCCATTCTCCTTAGGTTTGCAGATCATTTCCCATGTGGCGGTGAACCCAAGATATATCTTCGCGGTGTCACACCACATACACTCATACATGGTGGCCTAGGCCACCGCCCTCTTCTTTGTGAAGAGTTGATCTTATTTGGTCTTTATTTGATTTTATTTGGTTCCTAGACCTTTTATTTTGTTTTTGGGAGAAACACTTGGAATTGGCTTTTATATTTGCATCTTGCAATTTCCTAGTGTGTATCCCACCATCAGTGACTTTTTTCCAAACCTATGCCTATCTTATCTTAAAACCATGCTCCTCTTGCAACATACATGTCCTCCACAATATCTGTCATTTTTGGAGTAGTTGGGTCTGGAGACTCCGGTGTGCACCACCGGAGACTCCGGTCTGAGCAGAGTCTCCGCTCTAAACCTGGAAATCTTCGGCCCGGCCGGAGACTCCGGTCTCGGCATTTTCACTGGGTTCCGAAAGGGGATCGGGGTGTGGGGTTGGTTCACAACTCCACTCTCACCCCCGACCCCAAAACCGCACCCAGCCGCCGCCACTTCTCCAAGGTGCTGTTTCGGCCGCCCCCAGCCGCCGGAATCCGTCGTGCCACCGACTCCTCCACCTCCCAAGCGCCGAGGACCTTCCTCCCCTCCGTTTGGACCTCACCATGAAGGACAAGGGTAAGTTTTCTCTCTCTCTCTCTAGGATTTCAGCCTAGATCTGTTGGGGAGAGTGGTTTCCTTAGTTTCTCATTATCGAGGTGTGCCCTCAGCAATTCCCATGGTTGCTATACCTAGGATTGATTGTGTGGTAGAGAACGCGTAGTATCGGTGGAATCGACGGCTGACAAGCTGGATTTACCCAGGTTCAGGGCCCTCGAGTGAGGTAAAACCCCTACTTCCTGCTTGTCTGTGTTTATGGTATGAATATGAGGGTTACAAGGGTCCGACGAGCTGCTGATCTCGTCGGGGTTTTGGTGGCTATGGATTCCTTGCCCTGATCGATCACCCTCCAGCCTTTATATAGGAGGCTGGGTCTCGGGAAGCATAACCGACCAAGGTTACAGGTATGGAAAGTCTTAACCGACCATAACTTGATCTAACTTGGAAAGCACTCTTCCTCTTGGGCCTTCTTCGTGGGCTTCGATTAATCTTTAGGCTTCTTTGATCATCACGTGCACCAGGTACCCTTAAGCTGGGGTACCTGCAGAGTATAACCTCGTCATTAGCCCCCGAGTACTTGCTTGACTCGAAGAATCGAGCATGTGCTCCCTTCATCGTGCACGTCATAATCTTCTGAGCTTGTTCTTCTGACCTGATGTAGTTCTTCAAGCTCTAATTTGTTTCAATTGTATGTGTATGCTAATCGAGGGATATTAACATAGTAGGCCTGATTTACTCGAATATCGAGCTCAGTTAACTGCTTACTTGAGCGAAAACCTTACTAGTCTTCAGTCAGACTCGAGTCCCTGGGCTCGAGCCTGGAACGCAATCGAAAGATTATGCCTAGGGATATTGACATAGTAAGCCTGATTCACTCGAACATCGAGCTCAGTTAACCGCACATTTGGGCGAAACCATGCTGGTCTTCAGTCAGACTCGAGTCCCTGGGCTCGAGCCTGGAACGCAATCGAAAGATTATGCCTAGGGATATTGACATAGTAAGCCTGATTCACTCGAATATCGAGCTCAGTTAACCGCACATTTGGGCGAAACCATACTAGCCTTCAATCAGGTTCGAGTCCCCGGACTCGAAGCTAGAACACTTTTGAAACTTTTGCCTAGGGATATTGACATAGTAGGCCTGATTCACTCGAAAATCGAGCTCAGTTAACCGCACATTTGGGCGAAACCATACTAGCCTTCAATCGGGTTCGAGTCCCCGGACTCGAAGCTGGAACATACTGGACATACTCGACTCAGGCCGTTGCAGGTCTTACTGATTCGTTCTGCAGCTTAACTTTTGATACCTAACGCGTCAGTCAGGATTTTCATCATGTCTGTTGACACGGAAAAAATTCAAGGGAAAACACTGTTGGAGCGTCCCTCGGCCCAGCTCGATTGCTCAGAGGGTCTTACCTTTGCATTTGCGTATGCAGCATCCGAAACATCCGCGATTGACGTAGTCCAGGAATTTATGAAGTATGATTCTAAGATTTTCGAAGTACTTTAATGCATTTAATCGAGTCTGTAGTCGAGTGAGTTTCTTACCTTCTTTTGTAGCCCCCGAGATTGTGGTTTATTGTCTTGCAATAGAGGACAATCTCAAATCATCCTTCTATACTGCTTTTGTCCATCGAAATATTTTGTTTTTTTGAAATTTATGGGAGCGCGTCAGCACTCCCATGGGAGTAGCCCCCGAGATTATGCTTTATTTCATTTGAATAGAGGATAATCTCAATAATTTTGCTCCTTTTTTATCAATCGCAAGAAAATTTTGATATGCTCCCATGGGAGTACCTCTGCCAGTCGAATCATTTTGTCGATTGTAGTCTCGAACCCACCACTCGAACGTGGACGTTGTTTCTGCCCTTGATGTCATTCGTGACGTCTTAGGCGTGCGCTCACCGTTTTGACAAGACTTGTCCGTGTGGGCCCAATGTTCAGAGTTTTGACCGCAGAAGACGCCGTTTTTATTTTGGACCCGACTTATCGTGGTATAATCGGGGCAGTCCTCGGGTAACATATCTGTTTATTTGATTTGTGACAAGTCCCGAGTTTATCGAGTGGGTTTGTGTTTCCTGTTTGACTCAGCCCCCGAGCATGTCGAGTGGGGTTTGGGTATTCTGTTTGACCCAGCCCCCGAGGATGTCGAGTGGGGTTTTTGGGTTTTCTGTTTGACCCAGCCCCCGAGTATGTCGAGTGGGCTGTAAGTCTTTGAGTTTATTGATTTTTGAGCTAGAATTTTGATGCTTATGTTTTTATGATCGAGCCCCCGAGTGTTTGAGTGGGGTAAAGGCATATATGAGAAATATGGAGGAACATGTATCTTTATTCGAAATATGTGTTCGATCAGCAAGCCGCCTCATTAAAACCTTCCAGTCCCCTTAAGTACCCTGGTAAGGGAAAAGAGTGCGTCTGAAACTTGCTGATTCTTTGACCTTATGCGCTATTACATATGATGTTAAGAGATATATGCATAGAACCGACGCAGGTGCGCCACGTTCCATGGATTTGATGCTACTTCGCATGTCTTTGCATTCTTCAATCGATAGGCTCCTCCTTCGATGACTTCTGTGACGATGTAAGGTCCTTCTCATGGTGATGCAAGTTTATGGACTTTCTGAAAGGACAATGATGTCGCCTAGAGGGGGGGTGAATAGGCGATTAAAACTTTTCCGGTTAAAGGCTTGCTAATTGCGGAATAAAACTATGTGTTTAAATTAACAAGCCAACAACCTAAATAAACTAGGCTCACCTATGTGCACCAACAACTTATGCTAAGCAAGACAAGCAACAAGGTGATAGCAATAGAATACTTCAAGCACGAAGGCTATCACAAAGTAAAGTGCATAAGTAAAAAGCTCGGATATAGAAATAACCGAAGCACGCGGAGACGAGGATGTATTTCCGAGTTCCTCCTTGAAAGGGAGTACGTCTCGTTGGAGAGGTGTGAACCGACACAACGGTTCAACAACCACAAAGGTTTCACCCTCTTCTCCGATGAACCGCACCACAAAGGTTTGGTTCACCTTCCACTATCGGTATTCCTTCGAGGCGGAATCCGGAGCCTTTCAACAACAATCCGGGGCACAACCCATAATGGGATTGGGGGCTCCCGAACGGCTTTCAACAACAATCCGAGGCACAACCCACAAAGGGATTGGGGGCTCCCGAACGGCTTCAAGTGACCACACAAGGGTCCAACCACCACAAAGGCGTCTAGGGCCCGAAGACCCAAGAGTAACAAGTTCACAAGATTTCAACTTCCACGAATCCTCGTGGAGAGCACACCGATGCACCAAATGCAAAAGGCAAGAGCACAAGTGCTTAAGTCCTCCACTCTCAACTTCCAACAAAGCAACAAATACTTATGGGGGAATAAGAGAGGAAGAACAAAGAGGAGAACCACTCAAGAACTCCAAGAACTAGATCCACTATGTTCCCCTCACTTAGATGAGATATTGATTGGTGGAAATGTAGATCTAGGTCTTCTCCTTCAATCCTCCAAAGATCAAAGAGTTTGGGTGGAGGGATTGGGAGATATCAAGGAAATGAGCTTGCAACAATGGAGGGGAGAGAAAGCAAAGGTTGCTGGGCAGAGCTGGCTGGCTGGAGGTAGGTGGAGGGGTATATATACCCCTCCCAGAAAAGTAGCCGTTGCAGCCAGATTCACACCGGAGTTTCCGGTCCAAATGACCGGATACTCCGGCCTGGGGCAGAAACTCCGGCCCCCACCAGGAGGTAAACAACAAATAGACGAGAGAAGCTCAGGCAGAAACTCCGGCCCCTGGGACCGGAAACTCCGGCATGGGGCGGATACTCTGGCCCCTTGGGCCGGAAACTCCGGCCCCCACCAGGGGCTGAACAAGAAAAACACTCTCCGAGGAAAACCAAGAACCGGAGACTCCGGTCCAGAAGACCGGAGACTCCGGCCTGAAAACAGTGAAACTGCAAAACCTGAAATGCAATAACTTTCTTGTATGAACTCCAAAACAGGTGAATCCAGTTGCGTTGGAAAGGTAACGACGAGAGCTTTGCCACAAAAAGTGGAAATATTAAGGGTCACAAATATAGAGGGGATACCACACATGGAGAGGTGTGGACCCTATCTCGAAGGTGGACCGATAATATTTCCAACACGAAAACGCAACAAGTTTTCCATAAGAAATCCGTTTTCGAAGAACTTGGGCTTGTCATGAAGATCACGACAAGCACCAAAACACAACAAGGAGAAAAGCCAAATAAGAACCAAGAAAGATGATATGCCAAGTATGCAACGGTATGGGCTCTCCACAAAGATGCGATCAAGTTACTCACTTGAGAACCCCTCTTGATAGTACGCCGTCTATCCTAAAACCCGGTCTCCCACTAACAACATGAGACCGGTAAAATAGAAAACCTATCAAGGTCATACCTTTGCCTTGCGCATTCCAATTGAGCTCGATGATGACGATCTTGCTCTCTCAAGATGGAACACCTTTCTTGATTGCTCTTTGCTTGGTGAAGATTCAAATGTTGCTCCCCCATACACCAAGATGGGAGTGCCACTCTTAGGAACATCTTCACTTGACCATTATCTACAAATGGGTGGCAAGCTTCACGCATATGATTTCTTCGAGATGCTTCTCTTGAACTTGCACTTCATCTTCTCTACATATGACAATTCTTCATATAAAACCATGAATAGAGCATTGATCAGCATGTAATCTTCTACAGTCCAACACATGAACTCAACCTTTTCCTATGGACAAGATCTACAAGAATATCTCAATGCAAACATTAGTCCATAAGGATTGTCATTAATTACCAAAACCACACATGGGGCAACACATGCACTTTCACTTTCTTCTGTTTCTCCCGCACCACCAAGTCTCCCACCACGAAGGACCGTGTGCGTAATCGACGACTATGGTAGTTGCGGAGGTCTTGTTGATAAATGGTTGTTCGTGCCAAAGCCGTATTGCGTGCTTCTTCCAGCAAATCAGCTGCGTCTTCGAGTGCTTTGTTCGCGTCGTTTTCTTCATATGCCTCCACCCGTGGTGCATTAAACTTGACGTCGGATGGTAACACTGCTTCCGCACCTTAGACCATGAAGAACGGTGTATACTGTGTGGAGGCGTTTGGGGTGGTCCGTAAGCTCCATAGTACTGATGGAAGTTCATCTACCATGCACCCGCGGCCCTTTTGAGTGGTACTAAGAGTCTCTTTTTTATGCCACTGCATATCAGTCCATTGGCCTTTTCGACCTGCCCATTGGATTGTGGATGTGCCACAGAAGCGTAGTTTAGTTTGATGTTTTGTTCCTTGCAAAAGGATTTGAACTCTTCCGCCGTGAAGTTTGTACCATTATCAGTTATGGTGCTATCCATTACTCCAAATCGATACATGATCGATTGTATGAAACGAACTGCCGTAGAAACTGTTGAGCTTGTGATGGGGATAGCTTCGATCCATTTGGTGAACTTGTCGACTGCCACTAGTAAGTGAGTATGACCTCTTTTTGATGATTTCTTCAGTGGTCCCACCATGTCAAATCCCCATTGGGCAAAAGGCCATGCTAATGGTATGATTTTTAGCGCTGATGCGGGTGCATGTGGCTTGGAAGCAAACTTCTGGCGACCAATACATCTTTTGACTATGTCCTCTGCGTCCCTTAGCGCTGTAGGCCAGTAAAACCCTGCTCGTAAGGCTTTGGCTACGAGTGATCGACTGCCCGCGTGGTGCCCGCAAGTACCGACATGAATGTCTCGAAGGAGATCCTTGCCATCTTTGAGTGCAATGCATCTTTGGAACATACATGTGGTGCTGCGTTTGTACAACTCACCGTTTATGATGGTGTATGCTTTTGCTCGTCGAGTGACGCGTCTGGCCTCATTTGTATCATCTGGTAGTTCATTGCGAAGTATGTATGCGAGAAAAGGTTGAGTCCATATTGGCTCAATGAGAAGTACCTCAATCGGATGATCCGCTGTGCTTGGCGCTTTGCTCTTGTCTGTAGCTGCTGTCATGGTCGATGGTCGTTTGTCGATTGACCTACGCTCTATTCGTTCAAAGAAAACACCCGGTGGGACTGGTGCTTTTGTGGAAGCAATATTGGCTAATTTGTCAGCCTCTTCATTGCTTTCTCTCCCTATGTGTCGTAGTTCGCAGCCATCGAAGCTGCCCTCCATTATGTTGTACAAATCCCGATAAGCGATCATGTTGTCTGCGATTGCATCACAGGCCTTCATTGTTTGCAGCACAACTAAGTTAGAGTCGCCATAAATCATTAGTTGAGTGCATCCCATGGCTTTTGCCATGCGCATGCCATGGATTAGACCTTCGTATTCGGCCTCGTTATTTGATGGGAACTCGAAACCCATTTGCAAGATATAGCGCAGTTTGTCGCCTTTTGGTGATATGAGTATGACGCCCGCTCCTGCTCCTTCATTCTTTTTGGACCCATCGAAATACATGGTCCAAGAATTTGATACGTCAGGTACCCCTGGCAATTGAGCTTCTACCCACTCGGTGTGAAAATCGGGTAGGACTTGTGATTTGATGGCTTTCGGGTGTTCGTACTTGATTCCTAGTGGTCCCAACTCGATGAGCCATTTTGCTACTCGCCCCGTTGCGTTGGGGTTCGTGAGGACTTCTCCAATCGCTGACTTATTGACCACCGTTATCAGGTGTTCTGTGAAGTATTGCGCCAGCTTTCTTGATGTCATAAATACGGCATACGCCAATTTCTGGTATTGCGGGTACCGCTGTTTGGATGGGGAAAGAACTTCACTTATGTAATATACTGGCCTCTGTATGCTTTGACTATGTCCTTCTTCCATGCGGTCAACCACCAGCACGGTGCTGACCACTCGATTGGTGGCTGAGATGTATAGGTAGAGTGGCTCATTTTCCTTAGGTGCTACGAGGATTGGCGGACTTGTGAGCATCTTTTTGAGTTCGAGGAAAGCTACTTCCACTTCATCCGTCCACTCGAACTTGTCTGCTTTCTTCATCAATTTGTAAAATGGAAGTGCTTTTTCGCCTAGTTTGCTGATGAATCGACTGAGTGCTGCTACTCGATCAGCTAGCTGATGTACCTCATGGAGTTTGGTAGGTCTCTTCATTGTGAGTATAGCTTGCATCTTTTCTGGGTCTGCTTCGATTCCACGTGCAGATATCAAATAACCCAAGAGTTGTCTAGCTGGGACACCGAAGGTGCATTTCTTTGGGTTAAGCTTGATGTTGTATCGAAGGGGAGCCTTGGCGCAGCGGTAAAAGCTGCTGCCTTGTGACCATGAGGTCACGGGTTCAAGTCCTGGAAACAGCCTCTTGCAGAAATGCAGGGAAAGGCTGCGTACTAAAGACCCAAAGTGGTCGGACCCTTCCCCGGACCCTGCGCAAGCGGGAGCTACTACACCGGGGCCGCCCCTTTTTTAAGCTTGATGTTGTATCGATTGAGATTCTTGAATGTCTCCTATAGATCACTGATTAATGTGTCCTCCTTTTCAGTCTTGATGACGATGTCGTCGACGTAGACCTGAACATTGCGCCCTATCTGTTCTTGTAGACAGTTTTGCATCATGCGCTGGTAAGTTGCACCTGCGTTTTTAGCCCGAAAGGCATGGTTGTGTAGCAGTAGACCCCGAGTGGGGTTATGAATGCTATTTTGTCTTCGTCTTCTTCTTTCATCCGAATTTGATGGTATCCTGAATATGCATCCAAAATGATAACCGAGCGCATCCTGCTGTTGAGTCAATGATCTGATCGATTCGTGGTAATGGAAAGTGATCTTTTGGACATCATTTGTTTAGGGCTGTAAAATCTACACACATCCGCAGGGTGTCTGAGTGCTTCTTTTCGACCAGTACAGGGTTAGCAACCCAGTCTGCCTTTTTGATTTCTCGAATGAATTTTGCAGCAAGTAACCTATCAACTTCTGCCTCGATTGCACCTCTTTTGGGATCGGAGACACGGCGCATAGTTTGCTTGACTGGCCTAGATCCTGGCTTGAGTTGTAGAGAATGCTCGGCGAACTCTCTGGGGACACCTGGCATATCAGCTGGGCACCATGCGAATATTTCCCAGTTTTTACGGAGAAATTCGACGAGCGCACTTTCCTGTTCGCTGGTAAGACTCGATGATATGTTGACCGTTTTGAGGGATCTGTCGGGTGCACTTGATGCTTTCTTGTGTCGTTGGTTGCATTGAATTGTCTGTCGGATGCTAACCTCTTGTGTTCCGGCAGAAGTGTGCGGTCGTTAGAAACCTCGAGTTTGGCGAATGATTGCTCCATCCCATACATCTCTGAGATTTTGCTGAAGTCACGGTCACATGAATCTGACCTTTGAAAGTTCCCGTTGATCGTGATGACTCCTTTTGGTCCTGGCATTTTGAGCTTGAGGTAGGCGTAGTGTGGGACGGCCATGAATCGAGCGAAAGTGGGGCGCCCAAGTATTGCATGGTATTGTGACTTCCAATCGACCACTTCGAACTCAATCGACTCGGTTCTGAAGTGAGTAGGATCTCCAAACGTAACATCGAGTTGTATGGTGCCTTCTGGGAGCACTGCTTTGCCTGGGACGATACCGTGGAAGGTACTTGTGGACTTTGGCAGATTTTCGACTGATTTGTTCATTCTGCGTAGCGTATCTGCAAAGATTATGTTGAGGCCGCTACCTCCGTCCATGAAGACCTTGGTCATGGCGTAGCCTCCGATTTGGGCGTCGAGTACCAAGGCTGCATGCCCTGGTCGATATACTGCGGGTGGATGGTCCTCTCGATTGAAGACAATCGGAGTTTCTGATCCTTTCAAAAAATCTGTATAGCTGGGGGTGCCATGACCGCCATATTGACGTGTCGAGTGTGTAACTTTTGCTCTCTATTGGAGGGACGTCCTCGCTGGATCATGTTCATCTGCCCGCGAGTTACGGGATATTTTTGTTCATCTCTTGCTGCATCTGGTGCACGGCTGCTGCCATTTGTGTTTGGGTTGTGCTGGCACCATGTACACTGGCGTCGGTTGCGCTGGTGTTGGTGCAGGATACACCTGAGTAGGCTGGTTTTGTGGTATGGAATATACCTGTGCTTGTTGTACTTGTTGCGGTGCTGGATATGCCTGAACAGGCTGTGTTTGCGGTGTAGTCGATGGAGTGTGCGTCAGTTGAGGAGGTGCACGTCCATCTTTTGCAGTCGTAATATATGTTCAATCGCGAGTTGATCGAATTCCCTGCAATTTCTCAGCGAGTGGTTAGAGCGAAGCTTACCATCATCCCCTTGTAAAGATGGAATCTGCAATAATCGTCCATCCTTTCTTCGATTGAGCGCTCAGGATCTTTGTCTGCTCGCCTGCGCCACTCTGGCCTTCTGTAGCTATCGCGGTCGTCGCGTCTGTGGTCTCGACTGTCACGTCGATCGTCTGTGCGATGGTCTCGATTACCTCGGCGGTCGTCCGTACGATGATCTCGATTATCACGATGATCGTCGGGTCGTCTGTCAGTTTGGTCGCGGCTGTCCCTTGACTGGACAAAGCCTGCTGCGATGAAGTTTGGATGGTCATCGTCGTGATAACGATGCTTGCGTTTGCGCCTTCGATCATCTCTGTAGCTATCTCTGCGGTCTCGACTGCCACCCTCGTGATTTTCATGTGAGGGTACGGGTCGAGTGCCTCGTACGGAGTCTTCTCCATCTGCCCACTTTGTTGCGAGTACCATGAGTGCCGCCATTGTCTTTGGATCTTCTCGACCAAGTGTTTCTTTGAAGTCTTCTCTCCAGAGTCCGTTTTTGAAGGCGTCGATTGCCCTATCTTCTGATACGTTGCCTACTGAGTTACGGATGGTGGTCCACCGCCGTATGTACGATCTCAGAGATTCATCTGACTTTTGCTTGCAGGTCCGGAGCTCCTCGAAAGTTTTGGGGCGCTCACATAGAGGCTCGAAGTATTTGATGAAATCACCTTTGAAGTGCTCCCACGAATCGTAGTATGATTCGGGTAGCGATTTGAGCCAATCGCGAGCTGTTCCTTCCATCATGAGTTGTATGTACTGCATAGCTGTAGTTGTGGTGCCGCGCTGACATCCGACTGCCAGCCTGTAATCTTCTAGCCAGCCTGATGGCTCTTGTTTGCAGTTGAACTTTGGCGTGGTAGCTAGCGAAATTTCTTGGGCATACGAGCCTCCCGGATCGTCGAGTGAAGCATAGCGCTCCACATGGCCGATTTCTGCTTCCGAGTCTGAGCTGTTGCTGTATGACCTCCTCGAGTGGCTCCTGCTGGACGATGACGGTGTGAGCTTTTTCGACTGCTCCTTCCCCGAGGACTTCGACTGCGACGGTCCCGATCTGTATCTCTCCTTGGAGTTGCTTGTGGATGCTGTATGGCTTGTGCTGCTATTGCCAGTTGTTTGTACAGTTGGAGGTGCTGATCCCTCTTTGGGTCTCCTGCAGGAGGTTCGATTGTTCTGAGATAGGTGCCTAGCGTCATCAGCGCCCCGGCTGGCTCAGTAGGTATGGGGACTCCTTCCGCGTCGACTGCCATAAAGGCTGGGTTTAGGTTTCGAGTGACCGCTGCACGATCTGCGTCTCCGAGGTTTATGAATCGTGACCTATTCGCGGGGTCGTTTCTGCCTGTTGAACTCGTAGACAATGCTCTTCGCCGAGCACTCGATATGCTGGCTTGCTTTTTGCGTTCTTCGAGTACTGCTCGGTAGTTCTTCAACCGTATCGATTCTTGCCACTGGAAGTATTGTAAGGTCAATACCTCTTCCGGAGTTGCGTTTGCTGGTAGCATTGTGCAGCTTTCGATTACTTTGCTCACTTTTTCCGCCATCTCTGCGGTGATGGTCAGCGTGGTTGTTCCGTCAGGCATGGTGACTGTGCAAGGGTATTCTGTAGGTCGACGGCATGTTGCAGCTGCTGACGTTTCTGCTGTACTCGCGGTGTATACCTGATACGGTACCACCCGATCTTCTACCCATGTGTTGCTAATGCGCATTATGGATTCGGCGTCGTCATCCAGGCTCATGTTGGAGTTGCTTTGCTTGCTGGGGTTTCTGCCGCAATCGAGTTGATCTTCGAGTGCTTTGTCCAGGCTATCTGCGTCGCAGGTGAATATCTCGTGGCTGGCACGGATTTCTGGGCCGTTGAGATCGGCGAGGTATATGTTGTCATCTATGTTCTCCTTGTTCCCCGCGACGTCGTTGCAGTCGACGACGTTGTCGAGTGACTCGATTGAGTTGTTTGGGCGGTACGCAGATTCGATCTCGCTTCTTCCAAATCTTTTTGCCACCTCGTCACGGAACTCTTGCGAGGTCATGGATGTTGCAGAGTCGCTTGGCGATTGGATCGGGACGATCTGTGACGATGTCGCCCAAGATGGATGGTGTTGCAGTCGAAGCGTTGTCGATTGTCTCCGTGTCGAGTGTCTCCATGTCGAGTGGGTCTAACAGGTCCTGCACACCATCTTTATCGACAAAGAAGTTAAATTTTCCAACTGTAATATCCAAACCTGATTCGAGTCCGGCAAAGGCTTGTTGAGCTTCCATCGAGTGCGGCGTGAGCCTCCTTGGAGATTTTGGCGAGTGATCGCTTTTTGAATTGATGCTGGTCGATCTTGCCGGCGAGTTGCCGTTTGCAGCGGTGGTCGGTGATTTGCTTTTTGATGATGTAGTAGGCGAGTTACCTTGTGCAGATGCGATCGGCGGGTGGCCGCTTGATGATGAAACCGGCGAAACCGTGAGCCCAATACTACCTTTTCCCACAGACGGCGCCAATTGTCGAGGTGTGCCCTCGGCAATTCCCATGGTTGCTATACCTAGGGTTGATTGTGTGGTAGAGAACGCGTAGTATCGGTGGAATCGACGGCTGACAAGCTGGATTTACCCAGGTTCAGGGCCCTCGAGTGAGGTAAAACCCCTACTTCCTGCTTGTCTGTGTTTATGGTATGAATATGAGGGTTACAAGGGTTCGACGAGCTGCTGATCTCGTCGGGTTTTGGTGGCTATGGATTCCTTGCCTGATCGATCACCCTCCCAGCCTTTATATAGGAGGCTGGGTCTCGGGAAGCATAACCAATCAAGGTTACAGTATGGAAAGTCTTAACGACCATAACTTGATCTAACTTGGAAAGCACTCTTCGTCTTGTGCCTTCTTCGTGGGCTTCGATTAATCTTTAGGCTTCTTTGATCATCACGTGCACTAGGTACCCTTAAGCTGGGGTACCCGCAGAGTATAACCTCGTCACTCATGGTGTAGAACTGTTATGTTGGCAAATGTATTCTCAAAAATTACTTGTGACAAATTTCCCCCCAGTTTTAACCTAGATCAAAATTTCCAATTTCAGGGCCGTAGACTCCGATTTGTCCGGAATCTCCTCCCCCTGAGATCGGAAACTCCGGGCTTGATCACTTCAGAGCGAAAATTTATTTCAAATAATCTCTTCATTTTGGCTCCCATGGACATGTATGCTTATCCCATTGCTACCTCCCTACTCCTGTTTCACAGATAACAAAAGGTATCACAAGGCCTCATCCTCATCCTCAACCATCAAGAAGCCGAAGCAGAAGCTCCAAGGTAGAGACTACATGGTCTATGATGAAGTCAACGATAGGCATGTGCAGCGTGGTGTTTTGGATCAACAGCGGGCTGCTGAGGCAAGAAGGGTTAGGCAGGAGGTTGCCCTTCTTCGAGAAGAAAGGGCCAAGAAGGCCAAGTTTGACAACTTGACCACCGTGAAGAACTTGAACAAGGAGGATTTTAGAACCATGAGGGCGCAGAGTTTCTATGATATGCCCAACAACACAACAGATGATAACTTGTGGAGAAAGGAGCAAGAGCTCATTATGAAAGAAATCTATGCCAATTTGGACCCAAAAGCCCTTGTGTGCCCTCAAAAACCGTTGAAGTTTGAAGTATTGGCCAAGAAGCAATACTTTGTGGAGGCTCTTTGGGTTGCTAGAAAGGTAGGACTTGAGAAGCTCATTTCCACTCAACAAAATTATGGTATTGAGATGTTCCCACAATTCTTTGCCACCCTTGTGCTAGGACCGGAGGAGGACACCAAAATGACTTGGATGACGGGCCCTCTCAAATGTAATGCAACTTTTTCAGAGTTTGGATAGATTTTGGGATATGAGTTCAAAGGAGCTTCCATTTCCGTTGGTCGAAGGATGCATGTTGAAGGGGTGGATTATGATAAGAAGTTATTTGCCCCTCTTTGTGCTAAAAAGGGTGTCATTGCTACCACCCGAGGACTCAAACCCATCTACAATATCTTGATTCGCATGTTTCGTTGGAGCATTGCACGCCAAGCGAGTAATACAGATGCTATCTGTGGAGCTCTTGTCAACCTTATGTATCATTCTCGCAAGACATACCTTGCCGGACCAAATTGTCATGGGTATGAGATTGATGTGATGGATTATATCAAGTGTGAGATCAACATTGCTATTCATGAGAAGAAGAATCCTATGTATGCTCCCTATGTCATGAAGCTCATTCTCAACAAGGTCCCCAATCTCGATCAATCTCATTTCAAGCAACACAAATATGGAAACCTTCAAGTGCTATCCATTCGTACTACTCCCCAAGCCACTTATCAAGAGATAGAGTCGGAAGAAGCTCCTAGGGTAAGAAGGAAAAATGCCACTCCACCCTCTTGGAATCATGGTGGCAAGCAAAGAGTCCACAATGAGTTGAAGCATGTTTCTTGGTGGCAAAGGGCTATGATGTGCATGGGTGTTGCGGTACACAAGGAAAATCATCAACAATATGTTACTAGCAAGAAGATCTTGTCCAACCAAGCCAAAATGATGAAGGAAATGCGCAAAACCAACAATGGTGGTACCACTCCTCCTCGCAAAGAAGGTGATCCCGTCATTCCGCCATCCGAAGCCACTCTCCCTCTTGAGGAGTGGAATGAGGATATTTTTCCTTGGGCTGATTATGCCGATGTGTCCTCCTCCTTCCTCTTCTCGCAACACCGGCAAGGCCCCTATGTGCTATGAAGAAGAAAGTGATGATGAAGAAGCAAGTGGGGAAGTAAGTGGAGATAATGATGATGCCGAGAGTGATGATGAGGAGGGTCGTGATGCCGACGAAGATGAAGACGACGAGTGATTGCCTTGGGTTCCGGTAGCATCACTTTTTCCCCCTTTTGGTGTTTCGATGCCAAAGGGGGAAGAAGTAGTTCTACTAGGTTCTCTCATGGGATTTGCATGGGTCGGACACAAGCATGCTCTTTTTTCACATTTCTTTGAAGCTTGTGTCCTTTTTATCTTTGTTGTTGAACTTATTTGCTTTTTATTCAGTGTGAGACATATGGATATTTCATATTATCTATGGTTGAGATGGTATCTATCTTTGCGATATATTATTGTGCATTGGTCTTTATTCTACATTATTTATGCACAAGGTATGCTTCCATTCCTGTCAATCCATTATCTTGTTATGTCTTTGTGTTTATGGAATTTTATCATGTTCAATATTTCTTGTGAGTTGCCACTCCTCTACATGTTGAGCATTTGTATTCAAATGCAAACTACTTATATGCACACATGTGGGGGGGAGCCTCTCAAATCCTTTGTGGAACATGTCGTTATTTGTTTTGTGCTATGTTGCAAATCCTAGTGTTGTCATCTAACACCAAAAAAAGAGAGATTGAAAGAGCATATTTTATATCCCCTTGGTGTTTTGTATGTTAGGCAACAACATTAGGATATATCTAATATGTTGTTAAGTGGTGCAGGAATCAAAAGAAATATTTACACTTTGCATTGAAACACTTGACAAGAAAAAGGAGTTTGCTATAAGTCTGTCCTGTCCGTAGTCTCCGGTCTCAGGGGTGCTCAGGGGCCGGAGTCTCCGGGCCAGTCAAGTTTTGGAGCGAAGAGCTCCACAGGACGGCAGCCTCGGATGGGGGGGTCTGAAGTCGGTCCGGAGTAACCCCGGAGTCTCTGCCCTAGGCCGGAGTCTCCGCCCCCTCTGGGTCCGGAGTCTCCTCCTTGGCCGGAGTCTCCGGCCCTCTTGGACCGGAGTCTCCGGTGAAAGTGGACTGCAACGGCTACATTTCTGGGAGGGATATAAATACCCTTCCACCTACCTCCAGCCAGCTAGCTCATCCAGAATTAGTTGCTCACCATTGTTGCAAGACCAAAGCTCACCGATCTCCCAATCCCTCCACCCAAACTCACTCATACTTGGAGGATTGAAGGAGAAGGCCCGGATCTACAACTTCACCAAAGCGTTCTTCATTTCCCCCTCATTCACTTGAGGGATTTGAGCCTAGGGTTTCCACTAGGAAAACCTAGGCATCTTGTTGTACTTACTTGCTACTTTTGTGTAGCGAAGTTGTGGTGCTTGGAAGCTCCCAATCCTTTTGTGGGTTGTGCTCCAAGCTTGTTGTAAGGGCTCCGGATTCTGCCTTGAAGGATTCCGATAGTGGAAGGTGGACCGAGCTTTTGGGCGAGGTTCATCGGAGAATAGGGTGAGGCCATTTGTGGCGTCTTGAGTTTGAAACTCACACCCCTCCAACGAGACGTACTCCCCTAAAAAGGAGGAACTCGGGAATACATCCTTGTCTCCGCGTGCTTCCCGATCGGTTGCTCCTTACTCGTTATTTACTACTTGTATCTTATATTGTTTAGGCTTAACTTGTCATATAGGTAAATTCACCATAGTTTCACATCTAGAGAATTTACCTTTGTGGCAAGCCTTAATCGAAAAAGAATTAAAATTTGGAGTAGCACCTATTCACCCCCCTCTAGGTGGCCATACGATCCTTTCAGGTCTTCAGCAGAAGATGTGATCCGAGGCTGAGGAGAACGAGGAGCTCCTCGACGACCCCTCCAAAGGGAGAGTGACTGATATGTGGATACAACGTCTCTTGGTAGGTACATCATGTAAACACAATCCTGGAGCCATCTAACTTTGTGATTGATTTCTTCATGGGAGGAGTGTCAGCTGCAGTTTCAAAGACTTTGCAGCTCCCTTTGAGCGTGTTAAGCTGCTTATTCAGAACCAGAATGAGATGCTCAAGTCTGGCGGGCTCTCTGAGCCATACAGGTATTGGTGAATGCTTTGGGCGCAGAATAAAGGACGAAGGTATTGGCTCTCTTTGGAGACTGGAGAGGAACATTGGTGAAGCCAGCAGCAGGAACGTGCGGAGTCATTCTGCTTACATAGCAGGACCATTACGTAAATATCTATAAATTAAATGGGGTTTACAAAAAAGCTGTGGGGTAGATGAACCCACAACTTACATGCAGCTAGGCAAGTGAGAGAAAACACTGCTTCCAAACTCAGGCACCTATCTCCTAATTTTCTGGTCTTGAGCATATTTTGTATTTCCTGTATACTTGCATTATGGTGTGCTAGCAAACTTCCTTATGCGTTGTAACGGATTTAAAATAAAATGTGTCTACAATTCTGAAAATAGAGTAACATGGTTTATGCCACACATAAGCAGAATTACTTGCCAACAAGACACAAGACTCACCGTTGGTTGGTCAGAAACATACTTAGATTCTTCTTGAAGACAAATCTTACAAGTCCTACTACCTTAGTAGAAATCTTACGTAAAATGGTTACTGCACGATCATCCGAATCTACGCTTTTCCGAACTCCGGCATCACAAAGAGTTGGGAAGCTCGGAAAATACATTTTATGAGCGTCCTCTCGATAGACCTGTTAGGCTCGCCGTTCTATTTCCCGCCAGTTTAGTCCTCAAAAACAACTTTGTCTATCGAAGAGACGATGTTGAACGTCTGAACGATCTCCTGCCCAACATCCTACACATCGAAAATGACCCATCTCACTCTACCAGGAAATAATATTTTGTCTTGCATGACGATCAAGTTATGATAACAAATGATCATGTCAAAATTAAGATAGTTCAATGCAATGTTGTTGATTATTTATTTAAAATAGTTACCTTGTTGAATTGGAGTCAAGGTATGAACAAAATGAATTCATATGTGTCTCTTTGGCATTGCTTTATATTTTAGACGTATCTTGAGGGAAGATTTTCAGCTTCGCATTACTGATCCAGAGACACACCCATGGGGAGTAGGTCTGCTCACGTTTGAATCTCCTGTTATTCGTGACCAGTTTATTCGTGATAGCCCTCATCCTTATGATGAAGATGCAAACTTCTCTGTTGTCCACCATGATGAGGGTCTAAATTTGCGCCAGCCTGTGTTTGAATTAGAAGCTTGGGACATGCTTGTAGGTTTTCCGCTTGATTATCAGACGCAGTACTATGTCAATAAGGCCGTGTCCTGCTTTGGCAAACTCACCCTGTGGCATCGCCCTGGAGTTCGCAAGGCGCGGGTGC
Source organism: Poa pratensis (assembly GCA_947311845.1). Lineage (NCBI taxonomy): Eukaryota > Viridiplantae > Streptophyta > Magnoliopsida > Poales > Poaceae > Poa > Poa pratensis. Next base: position 16,397,717 of record CAMZMU010000073.1, read on the forward strand.
TAGTGCGTGCTTGGATTAATGATATGGCTCTGGTACCGTGCAGCTTTGGGGTCAAACGGATTGGCACGCTAGGTGGTGTTGGTCTCTCATGGTCAGTTCCAGTTTACATCCTCAATGCTAGGCTGCGTAACCCTGCTTTGATCCCCACGGAGGATCCTCTCCCTCCTCTGAATGCCACTCCCCACCCATCTGAACTGCAGTTTCTGTCTGTTGCTCAACAGAACCAGCTCGCAGTGCATAACTGGCTCCAACAGAATCGGAATGCAAACTGGGACCAGCCCCCTCCTGCGCCGGAAGTTCTCCAAGCCAATGGTTGGCGCGCTTGGCCCCCTGCTCCTCCAGCACCCCCTGCCTCCCCTGAGTTCCTCGGTATCAATATGAGGGAGGTAATGGGGTATGAGGGGCCCTCTATGATGGATGGAATAGAACCTGAAGGTAATATCTCTGACGATGGAATTGAGGCATGGAATGCGGAAGTCGCTGAAGTCGAGCTTGCCGCGGACCGAATCATTGCTGGCCTCCCGACTACAATGAACCAGGTGATCTCTGCACAACCTAGTGCTGCTCAAGCTGAGGTGGAGGGCTTCTTTTGGCCTTCTTTCCTTCACTTCCTGGGATGGATGGCATGTAAAATTGCCATTAGAACAAATCTGCCACCTGCTACTAGTGGTGCCAAGATGTCTGAACCTGTGGTGCAGTTCCCCTTCTCTGTGATGCAGCTGGAGGGTTTAGTGCGTGCTTTTCAGTGGGCTGTGATGGACCTATCTATTCACCTTCGGCCTGTTTATGCTGCGCCGTGGGCTCAGCTCATGATCATATTTGATGTGCCGCATCACCTGCTACTTGAAGAATCTCCCTCTCATGTTTTGGCTAGTGCTGTTCAGTCTGTTTGCTTTGAGTTCTCTGGTCGCTCGCTCATCACTGAATTGGAGCTGGCTGCTGACATGCCGCCTGCCCCGGCTGCTCCTGAGATGGTCGAGAGTGTAGGTATGTTGGCACACTCTGAATTTACTGAATCATCTTTTTATGAGTTATCTGTTTCGACCCTTGAGTTGGAACCTGTTTGTAGCGGACCTGCACTTAGAAAATTGGCAAGATCCCTGTGTATAGTGCAAACCCCTGGATCGTTTCATTTACACACACTGTTTAAGACGAATATCACAACATTGTATCATTATTACACGAATGATCCAGACTTGGTAAAATAAAGTCCATTACAATTTGCATAGCATAAAGCTAGCTTGATAGAGTAAAGCAGCGGAAAATTTATTCTTCATGGAGTCCTCATCCTTTGCATGTGCCACAGGCGAAAACATGTTGGTTGCAGACTCGAAACCCAAACGTAACCTTACTCATCGTCAGAAATTTCTGCAACAAATAAAATTTTGCAACAGAGTGGGTCAGAACCATTAAAAATGGATCTGGCAAGTGACACTATGTGAACACTTAATGGAATAACTCTATAGCCTATATGCATATTTGGCTGGTGGAGTTCAAGGTTATTTTGCATAAACGCCAATTTTGCCTAACACTTTGTAAAACATTTTCTTCCAAAGTTGGAGACGATATGGTATAAGACCATAGTCTCATCTACCCTTGTTCACCATCAAGTTTTACTTTCGAAATTGGAATGATGAAGCCTCCGTTGAATCCTTGATCAGCTGCTCAAATTGTCCGTAACCGGGGACACGGCTAAGTACTTAGTTTTTAACTCTGCAGAGGTTGTGCACTTTCACCATTAGACCCAACAAACCCAAACTATCCTCAAGCACTCAAATTGTGCTAAGGAAAAGGAGAGAGTTGAGACGAGACTTTTCAGAAGCATTTTCCCATCCCATACCGACTTGACGCGCTCCCATTCTGACCATTCTACCACCACCTGTCAAGTCGGGACGAGTCCACGCGACTTAATCCATCTAGCCAGAGCCCATATGACTAATGGCTGCATGGTAAGCAATCTTCACTTAGAGAAAACATTGGCCCCTTAATACCCTGGGTGGCAACCACAAGTGACCATCCCTTAGAGGTCACCCCTAAGAGATGACACTCAACCTTTCCATCATCTTTTCATAACCAAGTCCACCCAGGTGATAAATTACTTAGTAGAATTAAGCTTTAAAGAAAACACATTTGCATAGCATCAAATATTCTACTAAGTTATCAAAAGGTTCTAGACACAACTAGTGTAAAGGTATGGTGGGTTTGGCACATAGCAATAAATACTATCCAACACATGCATATAAGAAATACACTAAGTAATGCATATAAAATACTTAGGAAATTTATGGGGGTGTGCCACTTGCCATGGCAAACAGGAGTGTAGTAGTAGCAGTTGCAACCACTTTCGTCTCTCTCCGGAAATTCTAACAAGTCGAACAAATAACAAATAAACATACAATCATAAATGCAACACTTAGAAAAATATGACATGCATGAGATGCGGGATGATACAAAGAAATGTGGTATGAAAGACAAGCAAAACAAAATAAGGGAGAGACAACAAAATAACATTATCCTATTCAGCTAAGGCAAGGTCATGGTTGAGCTTAAGTAAACTTAATAAAACAACAACTTGAAAAGTTGTAAGGCTAAACCAAGTCTTCACAAGTTTGGTCTTCAATTAATCTTCAACTCCTTTGCAGCTTCATTGATCTTCAAATAGCACTCTATGAACTTAATCTTAAACACCAAGGAGATAGAAAGAAAAGAAGTAGTTGGTCTTCTAAAATTCTTCTCCTTGCTTCATTGTAGTTTTACTTGATGCGATGACTTCATTGCACTTTGTAGACTTGATGGTTCTGAAGACTTGATGACGTTGGCAGCATCAAGGTTGGTCTTGATTGTAGAATATTCACCAAGAAGTTTAAGAGAAGAAGGAAGAAAAGAGAGAAAGGGAAGGAAGACTTGGAAAATGTTGCTGGTTGGTCTTCATGAACTTCCTCTTGATTTCTTCTTAGTCCTTTCTTCTTGGAGATTCTTCTGGAGTCTTGTTTTCATGCTAAGTCCTTCTTTGTTTACCACTAATTTCTAACTTAGTGGTTTTTGACTAGGAGAGTCAAAAGAGCCAACATGCATCCTCAAAAATTTCTAAGGAGGAAGTCATGTAAGGGGTACCAAAATTACTAAGGACTTAATATGCATGCCATGCTTATGAAAATGCTCTAAGTTAATGCAAGACAAACAAGATGGTCCAAAAAAATGACTAAGGACCAAAGGTCAAAATACTTTGGGGTCGAATTTTAACTAAGGACTAGAGACTAACGCATCAAGTCAAAATAATTTCTACGTAATAGTTCATAGAATAAAGTGTTGGTATATTTTCTAAGGAAAAAAAATACTTTAAAACAATAGTTGGTAAATTTTCTAAGGACAAACACTTGTCAATACAACTATGTTTTTAGGATGTTAAATTTTTCTAAGGAAAAGATTTAGCACTTTTAAGGTGTTGAAATTTTCTAAGAAAATTTCTAAGGAAAAGTGTTGTCAAATAATTATCAAATATTTTCTAAGGAAAAGAATTACTTTGTTTAGAGAGGCAAAATATTTCTAAGTACTTTTTGTAACTGAAGTGATCAAAATATGACTAAGTCATTCTATTAGTCGAAAATATGAAGAAAAATAATTTTAATCCATTTTTATTATTAAAATAACACCTAAAAAACATTTAATCATAATTAATTACCAAAACGTAGAAAATTACTTTTACAAAAATACTAGAGTAATTATATGGCATTACTTAGACAAACAAAAATATAGCAAAATAGTTTGCTCAATTATCAATTTTTATAATTAAATTATAACCAAAATATCAATTAAACTATTTTGAAAATTTTATCTAAATTAATTTCGTCGAAACCTCAAATTAAGCATATAGAAAGTTTCTACATATTATAAGCTTTCCAAAAATATAAATTTCATAAATTGTGGATAAAGGACTAAAAATTAATGATAGATTTAATCGCAGGGACTAATCTATGATGCGCAGGGGCTAAAACGTAAAGAAAACTGAAAAGATCTTCGCGCTGGAGTCCTCCGTCGACGTGGCGTCTTCTGGTTGGTGCGGAGCCTCCGTTGACTGGTCTTGCGGGCGATGCGGACGCGGACGGGTGCGGACGGACGCGGACGGACGCGGACGACTTGGCGACGTGGCGATCTCTGGTTGGCTGGTACCCCTTCGCGGTGAGATCTAATCTACGGCGTCCATCGCAGATCCAACGGCCTAGGTTCTACAGCCAAAAACGACCGTCGTCTCCACCGGAAACATGCCGGACTTCTACCCCTACGGTGGCGCCATGGCCGGAGTAGACGATCCAGCGCTACAGAGAGACAAGGAAGGGGAAAAGCATACCGACGGATGCAGGAGATGAAGACGAACTCGACGATGCAGAAGGAGGTGGCGCAGGCGCTTCTGGTGGTCGAGAATAGCTCGCCGGAGTTGGAGCAGCGGCGGAGAACTCCTGTCGACCAAGCTCCGCCTGATTCTGTGCACGAAAAATCACGGGACCAGATCAGGGATGTGCGCAAGGGAGAATTACGAAGAAAGGAGGAGATTGGAGAGCTCGGGGTGGCTGGTACTCGCCGGACTCGAAGAAATTTGCCGGCGACCGTGGCGGCACGTCGAGCTTAAAATCGAGCAGCCTGGGGGCTCTCGATTTGCGGTTTTTGGGGCAAAAGATAACGGAGGGTGCGGGGTTTATATAGGGCTCGAGAGATTGGATAGAAACCGTTTAAACGCGACGAATTTGCTCCGGATTTGGCTAGGGTTTCGGAGAGGATTTCGTGCGGGAGAGGTTAGGGATGATGGCGTCATCGACGACGTCATCCTGTGGTGGCCCACCTGGCGGTGAGAGAGAGAAAGAGGGCCGAAGCTGGGCTGTCGTCTTCTGCACGCGCGAGAGATAGAGGGAGGAGGAGAGATGGGCTTGGCCCAGTAGCTAGGGTTTCGCTTTTTTTTTCTGATTCTTTTCTTTTCTGAAAATCTTTCAATTATTCATAACTTTTAAATTATGAATCCTTTTGGATTCAAACCAATTTCTATAGTTTTGTAAAAGCCAACTCTTTAATTTGAAAACCTCAAATAATATTTTCAAAACATTTTGTAAACTAAATTTTTGAAATGTGTTTAAATGAATTTTGGACACATGAATGTCATTTGAAAACTATAGGGTTTTATAAAGTCCTTTTTAAACTTATATTTTGAACCAAAGCAAAATATGGTTAATAAGATTACATATCACTCAATAAAATAATTCGCATAAAACTTAAATAGTTTAAAAGGGGTTTGATAAATCAAAATGATTTCAAAACTCACTTTAAAATCCAAATAACTATTTTCTTTCAAAAGTAAAACTATAAAACTTGAAAATAGAGAATAGGTAAGTAATAGAATAAATCTTAGCCAAACACACTTTTTCAAATAGAGATCATTTTGATTTCCAAACTAGGTTTTTGATAAACAATATGACACTTAATGTCAAATTTAAAAATAGGTTTTAAAAAAAATCAAAGGAGGCTTATGTAAAACTTAAATACCACAAGATAAGCATTTGCAAATATTTATATTTCAACAGATACAAACAATCACAAGCAAACATTGAAAGAACAATACATAAAGTCAAAAGAAAGGTGGAGCATAAATGTTCTACTAATATATTTTCTTAAATATGTTTTCAAGTGGAATTATTATTCTCACTTTTTAAAATATCCAAATGCAAACATTGCTATATGATGATGAATGTATGCATGAATTTTCTTTTCAAAGCAAAATACATAATAGTTTTCGAAAGTTTTAAATTTTTCTGATTTTTCAACTTTTTGAAAAACTTGGGATGTTACACTGTTATTGCCCCTTCTTCCAGTGGTCGCCGTTCTCACAAGGCCGCCACTCCTTCAGTGAGTACTCAAGCTCGTGAATCCCCTTGACTTGCCAATAACGGCTTCAAGCATGGAGCCCAGCTGGATAGTGATGTCAGTCGCAAGGTCTCCAAGGTCCCCAAAGCATCTGCTCCTGAAGTGCTGCAAATGGCTGAAATGCAACGTCTTGGAATTGAAGAATGTGGCATTGATCCGATGGAGCTGATTCCAGAGCAGCTTCTGAAGGGACGTGAAGAGTAAATCTTGTTTTTTTACCTTGTGTTTTTGTGTCTGAACTTATTGTGTGCTCTGTCAGTCTGAACCTGTTTTTTTGCTGCTGTTGAACTATGCCTCGAGCTCGTCTTAATCGATTGAATGTTATTTGGCACATTCTTTGCTGGAATATCCGAGGGATTAATAATCCGGATAAATGGCCGCTGGTGAGAGATAAAGTAGATGAGAGTTCGGCGTCCATCTTGTGTTTTCAGGAAACGAAACATACTCATATTGATAGTAAGTTCATTCGCTCGTTCGCGCCAAAACGTTTTGACCAGTTTGCATATATTCCTTCTGAGAGTGCGTCGGGTGGGCTGCTAGATGTTTGGGCCAAAAACAAGTTCGTGGGTCAGGTCAATCTTCAGGAAAGTTTTGCGATCGCGATTTCTTTCACCTCCACTAGCTCGGCCGAAAGTTTTATACTTGTGAATATCTATGGGCCTTGCGAAGGGATTGAGCGGGAAAATTTTGTGGCTTGGCTTTTTCATTTGGATATTGATGATGACACCTTATGGATCCTCCTCGGGGATTTTAATTTCTATCGATACTCTGACAGTCGTAATCGACCGGGTGCTAATATGGAGGATATCGCGACCTTTAATGAGATTATTAGCTATCTTGGGCTAATCGAGCTGCCGATAAAAGGTCGGTGTTTTACGTGGAGTAATATGCAGGCTAATCCGCTGTTAGTTCAGTTAGATTGGTTCTTTACCTCCCCCGCTTGGACTCTGAAATTCCCTGACACCATGGTTAGACCGCTAGCTCGACCTACATCGGATCACACGCCCAGTGTGATTTCCATTGGTACGGCCATCCCCAAGGCGGCGATTTTTCGCTTCGAGAATCACTGGGTCAAGATGCCCGGGTTTATGGAGGTTGTAAAACGCATTTGGGCAATCCACTGCCCTGGCGATGCTGCTAGATGTTTGTCGGCTAAGCTCAAGCTGTTACGTAAAGCTCTCCGTATTTGGAGTACAAACATCTCGGTTATTTCCCGGTTGATTGATAATTGTAATTCAACTATCCTCCTCCTGGATGAATTTGAGGAACTGCGCCCTCTTCACATTACAGAATGGAACTTCCAAAATATTGTTAAACACAAGCTTAAATGTCTCCTTGGTTACAAGCAAGAGTATTGGAAAAAACATGTACAACGCGCTGGGCAAAGTTTGGTGGGGAGAACACCAAATTCTTTCACTCTATGGCTACTATACGGTATAGGCATAATTGTATTGCTTCATTGACTACACCAGATGGATCAGTGGTCTCGGATCATGGAGGTAAAGCTGGCATCTTATGGAGCTCGTTTTAGGAGAGATTGGGGGTGTTGAAAGGACATTTATTATCCCCTCCATGTTTTGTGTGTTAGATAACAACACCGTGAAAGTTTAATATGTTGTTAAGTGATTTCAGAATTGTCCGGTATCTCTCCATATTCAAAAAGAAGAAAGAAAGTTCGGGATATCGGAAAAGAGGCGTGTGCCCTGGGTGGCCGGTTCCCAGGCCGGCAAGGCCGGGCTCCAGACCGGCCAGCTCGGCTGGGTCGCCGGCTCCCAGGCCGGACCAGTCCGGGCCCCTGGCCGGTTGGCTCTGCTGGGGTGCCGGCTCCCAGGCCGGCCAGTCCGGCCCCCATGCCGGCTCCTCTGGATCTGGCCTTCGCTCGCCAGGCCGGCCTCCAGGCCGGCCAAGCCGGCTCCCCAGCCGGCCACTCTGCAGCCTCCAACGGCCACTTATTGGAGGGGCTTTAAATAGCCCTCCACCTACCTTGAGACAAGGGCTTGAACACCTTGAAGAACACCATTGATTGCAAGATCAAGATTTGATAGATCTCCCAATCCCTCCACCCAAACTCGTTGATACTTGGAGGATTGAAGGAGAAGCCCCGGATCTACATCTTCACCAAGCCGTTCTTCATTTCCCCCTCATTCACTTGAGGGACCCTTTGCTAGGATTTCCATTGGGAAAACCTAGCCTCATATTGTACTCACTTGATTGTCTTTGTGACAGATTTGTAGCTGTTCGGGAGCCCCCAATCCTCTTGTGGGTTGTGCCCCGGATCGTTGTTGTAAGGGCTCCGGATTCCGCCTTGAAGGATTCCGATAGTGGAAGGTGAACCAAACCTTTGTGGTGCGGTTCATCGGAGAAGAGGGTGAGGCCTTTGTGGTGGTTGAGTTTTGACCTTTGTGGTAGCTCACACCTCTCCAACGAGACGTACTCCCCTAAAAGGAGGAACTCGGGATTACATCCGTGTCTCCGCGTGCTTTGACTTCGGTTACCTCTATCCTTGTTTACCGTCTTTACTTAGTATCTTGTTTAGTTGCTGCTTGTCATATAGGTAAATTCACCGTAGTTGCATATCTAGAGAATTTACCTTTTGTGTCAAGCCTAAATTGAAAAAGACTAAAATTGGAGTAGCACCTATTCACCCCCCCTCTAGGTGTCATACCGATCCTTTCAATTGGTATCAGAGCTAGGCTCTCTTGTTTTGGGCTTAACCGCCTATGACACAAAGTGAGGATGAGGCCGATCTTGCCAAGGCCAAAGAGACCATGGCATCCATGGCCGATATCAAATCGTTGGAAACAACATTGACATCGTCCATGAATGACATGAATGTCAAATTTGATGAGTTGCGTGACATGCTCATGAAACTCACAAATGCCAAGGTTTCGGAAACCATCCCACTAGAGGGTATCTCTAACTCCGATGAAGGTGATTCCGAGGAGGGTAAAAAGAAAAATGAGAAGGGGGTGGAAACCACCTCCGGATCTAAACCATCTCCTCCTCCTCCTACCAAGCATGAAGATGGGAAGGAAGAGTACCATAACGTTCCGGGATGGTACCCTATCGACCCACCTATCACCACCCGCATAAACCCCATTGGTCCTCCACCTAAGCTTAATGCATTAGCCTTTGCTAGTTGGCAACGCTCAATGAAATCTCATATTAACAGTGCCTCTATCGAGCTTTGGAGGATCATTGAAGATGGGTACAAGGTTGCGGATCCAAGCAATGTGACAAGAAGAGAATTTGCCGAAAAGCAACTCAATGCCTCCGCACTCCATATGATTGAACTTTCAGTGGTGAAAGTGACAAGCATTATGTTCTCAATGCCACCACCGCCAAAGAAGCTTGGAATTGTCTTGAGGTTGCATTTCTTGGGAATGAAAGCATGAAGAGAAACCGATATGAGTCTTTGAGCAATGATGCCGAAGGCTTCTACATGTTTGACAATGAGACTCATGAAGACATGTATGGAAGACTCAAGACTCTTGCAAAGGCCTTCTTTGATGTGGGGGCAACCTATGTGGATGATGCTTATGTCAAGAGGAAGTATGTGAATGCTCTCTTGCCTTCCGAGCCCATCGAGGTGAAGGCCATTCAAGGAAGACACAACTACAACGAAATGACATCCAATGAAGTTATGCAAGAAGTGCAAGCCTCCAAGGTTGCCACCAAGAATGCCGAAGATAGCCGTGCTAGGGCCATGGGGATGAAACAAGGCCCCTCACTTGCTTTGAAGGCCAAGGTGGTATGTCTTGATGAGGTTGAAGCGTGCCCAAGCAACATTGCTCCAAATGATCTTGAACCGGCTCTAAATGGTCATATAGCTCTTGCCACAAGAGAGTTTTGGCAAGACCCGGCAAAAGCTAAAGCCAAGGTTGATAAAGAGAACAACTCAAGTGGGAAGAAAGAGCTAGCCTCAAAGTGGAAGACGTGCTACAATTGTCATGACAAGAACCACTACATAAGAGAGTGTCCTTATGAGAACCGAGAGCAAAATGGTGGGAAGCTCATCCCCAAGGACCATTCAAAGTTGATCCAAAAGAAGCCCGCAAGACCAAGGAAGCCTTTCTTCAAGAAGGCACCAAGAATTGTGTTGGTGGCACAAGAAGAATATGCCACAAGTGATTCCGAAGATGAAGATGCACCTACTAAAGAGGTAGCCGCATTGGCTATTGTATCAACTTCATCATCTTCTCTCTTTGAATCCCCCAATGAGAACTTCTCCACCAACAATGCTCGTTGCCTCATGGCTAATGTCACCGAGGTATCATCTCCTTCTCCCAAGACTATGCATGAAATGAGTGATCAATCTAGTCTTGTGATTAAGAAAGAACTTGTTGCTTTCGATACTTTCATGACTAACTTGCAAGGTGAAGCTAAGGAACATGTTGAGTCTCTCATGAGACAACTATGTGCGGCCGAAGAACTTCTTCAAGAAAAGAGTAAGATTGAGAGAGAGGATTCTCTCACCATTGCCTCTTTGAATGCTTCCGTAGCATCCTTGAATGCCTCTCTTGATGAAGAGAGTGAAGAAAGATGTTCTCTTGAGGAAAGACTTGAGTCTCTTGATGCTAAAAATGATGATATCATTAATAAAATCATTAAGGATAGAGATCATGTTGTTGCTAAATATAAAGTGCTTAAAAAGGAGAAAGTTGAACTTGGGGTTGCTAATGCTAGACTTCTTGAGGATATGGAGAAGCTTGACAAGGCTCACAAGGCCTTGGAAACAACTCACTCCCTTTTAGTCAAGTCTCATGAGCAACTTCAAACTCAACTTTCTAAATCTAGCTCAACTAGCATATCTATTCTTCCTCGTGTTCATGAAAATGTTATTGAAGAAAATGTTAGTGCCAAGACCTCTATTCCCAAAGGTAAAGATAAGGGTATTGCTTACTTATTTGAGCAAAAACCACACAAAGGGAAGGAGGGTCTTGGTTATGTAGCCGAGCCCAAGAAGAAAGTGGGCAACAACAAGAAGATCAAGACCAAGCCCGCACAAGCCGAGACTTCCATTGCGGGTGGTAGTGCCACAAGGGGCAAGACCACTCGTAGTGACTTTGCGGGGCATAACAACCCCAACTATATTCTTTATGTTGATTATTATGGGGATGTTTATGCTCAATATGTTGGTCCATATGATGGTTACATTGATTACTCTATTTGGGTCCTAAGACCCTTGTTGCTAACCAAAGAGGACCCATTGAGAAATGGGTACCTAAATCCAAGCAATGATTTCTTGTAGGACTATGCTTCCGGTGGATCGAAATGGGTGGTTGATAGTGGATGCACTAGTCATATGACCGGAAGCAAGGAGATTATGACGGAGTTGAGACCAAATCTAAATAACTCATCCGTCTCTTATGGTGACAATCAAAGGCCGAGGTAAAGAGTCTCGGCAAGGTGGTAGTTGCAAGGGATATCACCCTTGTAAATGTCATGCTTGTTGAGTCTCTAGGTTACAATCTTATGTCCGTTCGTGCTCTTAATAAGATGAACTTTGATGTCCATTTTACTATTGATATGGTGGTACTCTTGAGGAGCAAGACTCTAAAGGTCATGTTCGTTGGGTATGTTGAAAATGAGTTGTTTGTGGTAGACTTTTCGGGGTCTACCAACACTCAAGCAATATGCCTATTCGGAAAGGCCGACGTGGGGTGGTTGTGGCATCGCCGCTTGTCCCATGTCAACATGAGAACTTTGCAAAGTCTTCACAAGGGTGGCCACATTCTTGGACTAAAAGAGGATGTTTCTTTTTCTAGAGATCGTCTTTGTAGGGCTTGTGTTGAAGGAAAGATGCATGATTCTCCCCATCCGGGCAAGACCATTATTTCATCAACGAGGATTTTGGAACTTCTTCATGTTGATCTCTTGGATGAGTGCCGGTATCAAGTGTGAAGCCTCCCTTGCTGAATTTGGTGCTCTCTTTGGCATCGAGGAGCTCCCTCATTGCCCCATGGCTTATGTTCGTATTCACTCACAAACCATCATGAAAGCCGATCCCGCGATCCATCATTGCTATCCTCCCGGGTTGGGCCTTGTTGGAAAGGTCCCCAAGTGCACTCATATGACTCCTTTTTGGCAAACCACTTATGCTATTCTCCGGAACACTATCGCTGTCAAGTTTGGGGAGAAGACTGAGGCTCGTGCATATATGATTAATCTCCTTCATCACATTTTGCCCGCTTATTGGAGGGAGAAGAAAATTGATGTTCTTGACTATATGTGGGAAGAGATGCACACCGTGGTACTCGACAAAAGGGTTCCCATCTATGGTCCCTATCTTCAGAAGCTCTTTGAGAGGAAGTTGGATCAAGTCGCGCTCAATGCCTATATCCCTACTTTGTACACACCTACTCTTCATTCCTTACCCGCTCGTCCTCCGAATGCGGTCATTCCTTCTCAAGAGAAGCGTGTTAGAGTTGCAGCCCCTGAAGCTCATGTTGACCCCCCAAGAAGCACGGCTTTGTAGATGCTTTCAAGAAGATGAATTGTTTTTTTGTGGATAAGCAAGTCAAGGATTTCAAGGCATATCGCAAGCAAAAGTCTTATAATCGTAATCAAAGAGCAATTATGAAGAAACTTGACTTCCCCGAGCCTTCTCATTCCACTTCAGCCGAAGTCTCGGAAAACACTTACATGTCCAAGAACACCTATTGGTTCGGTGATGATGCTTCCTCTCTTGCTCCCTATTATCCGGGCTCCCAAGGTGAATCTAGCTCCGGTCATGCGTTTGGTGGTGGAAGTGGAGCTGCTCATGGTGTTGAGGAGGAGTTTCCCTTTGAGTGATACATGGGCTCTCTCGTGTCTTTCTTCCTTTTTGGTGTCTTGATGCCAAAGAGGGAGAGATATCCGAGGGGATTTGCATTCTATTTGCTTTTTCGTTGTCTTTCATCGCATTTGTTTTAGTTGAACTTTATGTGGTTTGTGTTTGTGGAACTTTTATGTTCATGGAACCTTATGTGGTTATGTTGTGGAACTTTGTGATCACTAATGTATGAGATGGATAAATTATTGTATGAATCTATGGATTTCGGTATTCGTATTTATCTATGGTTGAGTTTTTAGGATATTGTGCATGGATATTAAACTATCTACATCTTTTGGTACAAGGTATGATCTTCTCCAAATCTCAAATTTGTTGGATATGTCTATGGATGTGTGTCTATGTTGTTTCTATATCTTGTTGGGATTGTGTCCCCCCTTATATGTGCATTTGCATTCCAAGGCAAACAAAATATATGCACACATGTAGGGGGAGCCATTTCTTCGTCTTAACATGATATAGTGTGGTCTCAATTGCAAATCCGTGTGTTGTCATCTAACACCAAAAAGGGGGAGATTGAAAGGACATTTATTATCCCCTCCATGTTTTGTGTGTTAGATAACAACACCGTGAAAGTTTAATATGTTGTTAAGTGATTTCAGAATTGTCCGGTATCTCTCCATATTCAGAAAGAAGAAAGAAAGTTCGGGATATCGGAAAAGAGGCGTGTGCCCTGGGTGGACGGTTCCCAGTCCGGCCAGGCCGGGCTCCAGACCGGCCGGCTCGGCTGGGTCGCCGGCTCCCAGGCCGGACCAGTCCGGCCCCCTGGCCGGTTGGCTCTGCTAGGGTGCCGGCTCCCAGGCCGGACCAGTCCGGGCCCCTGGCCGGTTGGCTCTGCTGGGGTGCCGGCTCCCAGGCCGGCCAGTCCGGCCCCCATGCCGACTCCTCTGGATCTGGCCTTCGCTCGCCAAGCCGGCTCCCCAGCCGGCCACTCTGCAGCCTCCAACGGCCACTTATTGGAGGGGCTTTAAATAGCCCTCCACCTACCTTGAGACAAGGGGCTTGAACACCTTGAAGAACACCATTGATTGCAAGCTCAAGATTTGATAGATCTCCCAATCCCTCCACCCAAACTCGTTGATACTTGGAGGATTGAAGGAGAAGCCCCGGATCTACATCTTCACCAAGCCGTTCTTCATTTCCCCCTCATTCACTTGAGGGACCCTTTGCTAGGATTTCCATTGGGAAAACCTAGCCTCATATTGTACTCACTTGATTTTCTTTGTGACAGATTTGTAGCTATTCGGGAGCCCCCAATCCTCTTGTGGGTTGTGCCCCGGATCATTGTTGTAAGGGCTCCGGATTCCGCCTTGAAGGATTCCGATAGTGGAAGGTGAACCAAACCTTTGTGGTGCGGTTCATCGGAGAAGAGGGTGCACCCGCCTTTGTGGTGGTTGAGTTTTGACCTTTGTGGTAGCTCACACCTCTCCAACGAGACGTACTCCCCTAACAAGGAGGAACTCGAGATTACATCCGTGTCTCCGCGTGCTTTCACTTTCGGCTACTTCTATCCTTGTTTACCGTCTTTACTTAGTGTATCTTGTTTAGTTGCTTGCTTGTCATATAGGTAAATTCACCATAGTTGCATATCTAGAGAATTTACCTTTTGTGTCAAGCCTAAATTGAAAAAGTACTAAAATTGAAGTAGCACCTATTCACCCCCCTCTAGGTGTCATACCAATCCTTTCAGGTGTCGACTCCTATAGACCAGACATTTGATTTGTCTGCATATGTGCACCCTAGAGATGGCTTACATGATTTATCTGCCCCGTTTAGCCATGCTTAAATTGATGCTATCATCGCTGACTGCCCAAGTGACAAAGCACCTGGCCCCGATGGTTTCTCTGGTCTTTTCTTCAAAGCGTGCTGGTCTGCCATTCACTTTGATTTCTACCGGCTCAGTGAGGAATTCTGGGCGATGAAACTGAATCTACAGAGTATAAATGATGCCTTTATCATCCTCATCCCCAAGATTCATTCTTCGACTGGCCCTAATGATTTTCGTCCGATTTCTCTTCTTAATTCTTGCCTGAAGATACTGACGAAACTGCTTGCTAATCTTCTGCAAAAACGCATCCTCGATCTGGTCCATATAAATCAGTACGGTTTTCTCAAGACCCGCACTATTCAGGACTACGTCAGCTGGGCATATGAATACATTCATCAATGTAAACAGACCAGGAATGAGGTGGTGATTTTGAAGCTGGATTTCGCGAAAGCATTCAACACTAAACATGAAGCAATCATAAAAATTATGCGTTGTTGTGGATTCGATGATCGTTGGCTGCACTGGGTTAGATGCATCTTCTCTTCTGGTACATCTGCTGTGTTGCTCAATGGTGTGCCGGGGAGAAAATTCCCTTGCAAGCGTGGTGTGCGTCAAGGCGATCCTTTTTCTCCAGTTTTGTTTGTGGCCGGTGCTGATTTGCTACAGTCCATGGTCAATGACCTTGTCGTGTCGGGCCAGCTACACCCCCCTCTCCCCATCCCGGGTGCAGATTTTCCCATTGCTCAATACGCTGACGACACTCTACTTATCTTGCAAGCCTGCCCGCATCAGCTACCCGCTCTCAAGAACCTGTTGCACACGTTCTCCATGGCCACTGGACTCAGGGTTAATTACACCAAGTCATGTCTCATGCCTATCAACACCGATCCCGTTCGTCTTGCCGAGCTCGCTGCAGTGTTTGGGTGTGCTACTGAGTCTCTCCCGTTCACCTATCTTGGGCTTCCATTAGGTGCTTCTCGACCTTCTGTCCAGGATCTGTCGCCGGTGGTTGATCAAGTGCAACGGAGACTAAACACTACCGTTCGTTTCTTGGATTACGGCAGCCGTCTGACCTTTATTAACTCAGTGCTTTCTTCGCTGCCACTACATTTCCTCTGCTCTCTTAAGCTACCCAAAGCGATCCTGAAGCCGTTTGATAAATTTTGGAGGCACTGTCTATGGGCTAAGGAAGAAGACTCGAACTCTGTTAATTCCCTTGCTGCCTGGTCTCTCGTTTGTCGACCGAAAAAGTATGGTGGCCTTGGCATTCCGAACCTAGAAGTTCAGAATAATGCGCTGCTACTAAAGCAACTCCACAAGTTCTTCAGTAAAGCAGATATCCCGTGGGTTAAGCTTGTTTGGTCTCTTTATGACACGGATTCACCACCGCAGGCGCAGTTGACCAGAGGATCTTTTTGGTGGAAGGATATCTTTAAGCTTGTTGAAATTTATAGGAGCATCACTCGCTCCACAATCTCCAATGGACAGTCAACACTCTTTTGGAAAGACTTTTGGCACGGGCAGGGTTTACTATGTGACCATTACCCCAGGCTCTTCTCTTATGTGAGAAATGAAGATGCTTCGATCTTCAGTATGTCCCAAATGAATGATCTTCAGGTTCAGTTTGCCCTGCCCCTGTCGCCGGAAGCTTTTCAGGAACTGCAAGAAATCGGTGACGTGTTAGCTGGTTTAAATCTGAATCTAGCTGAGCCGGATATCAGATCTTTTCCTTGGGGAACGTCAAGTTACACCTCTGTGAAATTCTACAGCTTCCTCTTCTCGCACTTGGCTGTCGACCCCTCCTTACATGCCATCTGGAAATCCAAACTCATGCCCAAGCTCAGAGGTTTTGCTTGGCTACTTCAACGGGACAGACTGAATACTAAAGATCTAATGCTTCGAAAGCATTGTCAGATACAAGGAGGGCCCTCTTGTGTTCTCTGTGATACGTCGCTATTGGAAGACATAGACCACCTTTTTTTTCTCATGTCAGTACGCTCGCGATTGCTGGAATTTCATTGGTGTGACCTGGGACTGCTCTCTGCCTATCTCACGGCGTCTTGTTAGAGCTAATAATATGTTTGCTAGCCCTTGCTTTATGGAGATTGTCACCTGCGCTATGTGGAACATCTGGAAGAGCCGAAATGACTTCATATTCAAAGACCTCCGACCCTCTTTCGCGGGCGTTGGAAAGTTCACTTACAATCGGATTTGCTGCTGCATAAACATCGAGTGAAGGACTCTCTAGCTCAGATTTTGCTTGGTTAGATTTTAGATACTTTTACCTAGATGGCTACCTTGTATCTTGTTTTATTTCCCTTCCTCCCTCCATAGTTTGTCCCACCTTTTTGAAGCTGTAAGAAAAACTGCTGGTTTTTCTATATATATAAAATCCATACCGTAGGGGTTTTCCCTTACGGTCCTTCGCTTCAAAAAAAAACTATTATAGTAATTAGGGTGTGCTTAGCGTTGATGACTTAATGTGCATGTTTAAAAAAACAGTAGAAGGCTGCTTTGTACCTCAAGTGTAGAAGCTAATGTAGGGTACGACCTTTGTCAAGTCTGCCTCTTCACGCACCTTCTTGATTTTGCTTGAATTGATCTCAATTGTATACAACCATCCTCTGTACTCCATTGACCACCGGTATTAGAGTCTACAATTCAGCATAGTCGCGAACAGTAGCTGGATGTACGACATGTCCTAATCCTCAAATGGCGCATCAATGGTAGATAGTTCTTGCTCATCGATATTGTAACTCTCTAATCTCTACACGGGGATCTTAGTCCTACCATCGAAAGAAATCGAGAAAACCGGTGCTCAGTTCAGGGTACATCACACAGATTTGGTATTTCAGCTGATTGATGACACAGTAGGCGGTGGCGCTGAGGCTAGGAAGACGGGAGGGGAGAGATGGTGGCTTACCAGGAAGGGCCATGGAGGGGGGAGCTCATCCGACCACGCCGCCGAAGCGTTGCCCGCGCCATCGCCGGCAGTTCCCCGAGTATTCTGGCGCATCACCGTGCTCTGTGCACGAAGAGGACGGGGTACGCGGGCGGATCTTAGAGGGAAACAGGTGACGCGTCATGGAGCGGGCGATGGGAGCCGCTGATGCGTGGGATCCCCTGGATTTCGGGGAACCAGAAAAGGACCGCGGCTTAATTTCCATGTTTTTGAGGGGCTAAAGTGAAAACATCCGACGACGTATCTATGGTCGTTAAGCGCAATCTCTACTATATAATATAGCTAGAGGTGGTGATGGTATGGTATATTTTTTAAAGTTCCGATTTTACCCTTGATGTTGGTACAAATTACCCACCACGCCATCATTAACTGAAAAAAAAACCGGTCCGACAGATATAGACGCCACCGCAAATCCTCTCCTTCCCGGACCCAGCGCCGCCGCCCACCCCATCATCTCCAGTCACCGACCCCTCCCTCCTCCACCTGCACCACCTCTTCGAGAACAACGCCGACGCCCCCGTCAAGGACCTGCGCCTCCGCCGCGTCTTGCCCCCGGCCTCCGCGCCGCCGCCCGACTCCTCCCCCGACTGCTCCGCCGCCGCCAAGCCGGCGCCCGCCGTCCAGATCCAGGCCCAGTCCACCCCGTCGGTCTCACCTGTTTCTGGACGGACGGACATCCAGGTGCTGTCACGGTCCAAGTTGGTGCGTGACCAAGGCTCCTTCGGCTACCGTCGGCTGCTCCCGTTCCTCAACTAGATGGCGGCCAAGAAAAACGGTACCACCCTCATCCCCTCCACCTCCGCCCCGTGCTCGTCTGCTCCGCTGTGCTGATCTATGTGGTCGACAGGTTCAGGAATCTCATACGCGCCGTCAGAAACCAAGGTCCCCATCTCAACAAGCAAGGAGCTCAGCAGATCTGACTCCGGGTTGCCCGACGAATCCGTGGATGGAAACCAACGTGCAGCCGCTCCTGTGATGGATTCCGTGGAGCCGCTTGATATGGAGGCTGCTGCAGACCGGGAGGCGAACTATTGCTCTCACGACACTATCTGAGAAGAAGCCATGATTTCTGTCTCTGCTGATCCCGCAAGCAGCAAGCCGGTGAGTTTCCTGAGACTATGATCTGTTGTTTGCGTATGTAGCTGTATGTAGGCACGATTGATTGCATTGCCCTGCGGAGAGATGGATGGAGTTGTACCTCGTGGGGTGGATCTGCCGGAGTAGCGCAGAGGAAACCGGTCACCCCAGCACCCAGGTTTCCGGGACGACCTCCAAGCCGACGGGAGCGGCGTTCAGTGGCCGCGGGCGACGGCAGAAGGAGGTGACGCTGGACATAGGAACGACTCCCTCTGCGCGCTGCCATGGCTCTCACCTGCTCTGTATTCTCCTCCCACCCTGCCCTGCATTGCTCGGCCATTTGCAATGTTCCATGAGATTGCAGATGTAATTAATATGTTCGATAAAATTCCCAGGAGAAGTTCGCGGACGGCTATGATGTATCATGTATGGGTATCAGAAAGTTTAACCGACCAGAAAGCTGCTCGTTGGTATGGTGGGCAGTGAAGTACGAGGAATGAGTTTTGTTTGTGCTAAAATAGGACCAAGTATATGCAAGAACCGTTCTGGATCACTGAAGATGCTGCCAATTTATTTTTCTTTGATGGGTCTTGCAATCTGGTAGTGTGCAAGCGCTACAGAGTGGGTTGGCATATTGATTGTGATGCACAGATTATTTTGAATCTTGGAAAAATGTAGACAGAAGGAACTGGTTACAAAAATATATTTAAGAGATGAAGTTGACCCTCTTGTATTGCGCACTGTACCTTGCTGCCTTTCCGATGATCAATATGACAACTGGGCTTTGTTCAGAAAATGCAGAGCTCAAGATTAAGGTTGCAGGGCATGGAAAAGCAGGCTCAATTGCGCGTGGTAAACATTTTTTCCTTATTACGTAAATAATGATTCTGTAGTTTACAGTTTAACTAGCAAAATGCCCGTGCGTTGCTACGGGCTGATGAAACAATTCCATTATTTATTTTTACATAGAATAACTCTCTAGGTTCATCCAAATCTGGTAAGAGTAAGATAATTATTTTGTAGGTGTGTATGCATACATCTCATTATGCCTCATGATCATAGATACTTGCTTCAGAAACTATTTCTTTTTCATCATTGTAGATGGTAGGAAATAAAATGCCTAGTTGCAAATGTGAACTCAAGTAAACACCACTCTTTTTTCCCCTTTATATTAAAATTTGCACATTTGCAAATGTGAATTCAATTAAACACCATTCTTTTTCCCCTTTATATTAAAAATTACACATGTGTAAATGACGTATACCTCAATACACCCACAAACAAAGTCATAAACGTCATGGAAAATTCACACGGCTTCAATTGATAGTTTTTTAAGACTTTAAGTGAAATAGCCATACTACGGTTGCAGATTGGAAGTCGCATGGGTATCAATCGACACAAATAATATCAATATAGTATATCCAGTTAGCACAAAAAAAAAAGTTCTTATATTCACCTTCCTGTTTTCCTACCTACAGTATTTAACTTCTTCACTTTGCCTCTGGCTGGGAGCCTGGGACAGGTACCGACCGAAATTAATCTAGAACATGTACATGACATTTTATCAGTAGGTCAAAAGGAATAGGATCGATTGCAATGTAAGACACTGTGGAGATAGGAAACAGGCCATGTTAGTCTATTTCATCATGATTTTTTTTTTTTTGCATGTATAAGGAGTTTGCGCATTGACCCACTGTTAACATTTTGAATAGCCAATCTCCTAATTCAGCTCAACTAATGGCACAATCTTTAATGAGACCATACAAAACGATCATGTACACTTCTGAAGCCAGTTTCTCAAGTGATCAGAGGATGTTTACCGTGCGTTGCAATGGGAAACAAAAAATCATGATTGGATAAAAAGCATCGGCGATTCAAATCTTGTTCAAAAGTCCATCCACCCATTATTTGAATTGCGTTCAAAATTGTGTTTTTCAATAGGGTTGAACAAATTTACTCTCATGTCATAGTGTTGAACAAATTTACTTGCAAACATTAGCATGTCAGTATAGTGTCGATTGACCAATCAGGCACACTCCATAGTAGCGTGCCCACAAAAATGTTAAGAGCTTATTTTACATCTTTCCTTTCTTTCTCCTACTCGTGACTCCCACTTGATCCCTCCATTGACCATAGGGCATCACCCTCTAGAACTCTAATCAGAAAATGAAACTCGAGGACATGAAGCCACTGCAACGACGCAGCACAAGAGGCAGCACAACGACGCAGCACTATATAATATAGCTAGAGGTGGTGATGGTATGGTACGTTTTTTAAAGTTCCGATTTTACCCTTGATGTTGGTACAAATTACCCACCACGCCATCATTAAGTGAAAAAAAAAAACGGTTCGACAGATATAGACGCCACCGCAAATCCTCTCCTTCCCGGACCCAGCGCCGCCGCCCACCCCATCATCTCCAGTCACCGACCCCTCCCTCCTCCACCTGCACCACCTCTTCGAGAACAACGCCGGCGCCCCCGTCAAGGACCTGCGCCTCCGCCGCGTCTTGCCCCGGCCTCCGCGCCGCCGCCCGACTCCTCCCCCGACTGCTCCGCCGCCGCCAAGCCGGCGCCCGCCGTCCAGATCCAGGCCCAGTCCACCTCGTCGGTCTCACCTGTTTCTGGACGGACGGACATCCAGGTGCTGCCGCGGTCCAAGTTGGTGCGTGACCAAGGCTCCTTCGGCTACCGTCGGCTGCTCCCGTTCCTCAACAAGATGGCGGCCAAGAAAAACGGTACCACCCTCATCCCCTCCACCTCCGCCCCGTGCTCGTCTGCTCCGCTGTGCTGATCTATGTGGTCGACAGGTTCAGGAATCTCATACGCGCCGTCAGAAACCAAGGTCCCCATCTCAACAAGCAAGGAGCTCAGCAGATCTGACTCCGGGTTGCCCGACGAATCCGTGGATGGAAACCAACGTGCAGCCGCTCCTGTGATGGATTCCGTGGAGCCGCTTGATATGGAGGCTGCTGCAGACCGGGAGGCGAACTTTTTTTTAGATAAAGGGCTTTATTACTCAAAAGTTTAAGTATTACACCCGGCCTCTGCATAACAAATGCACACAGCCGCAATCCGAATAGCTAAAATAAAAGTACCGAAATAAACGAGTTACAGCCAACTGGGGAAGTAAAACGTCTATGCCATAGCAAGCTCATCAACCTATGGAGGTCCAATCCGGCGATCAAGCGGCCACCCATGTTGTGAAAAAATGACCCTCGCCACCTCCTCCAACCGTGCACATGCCTCCGTAAAGAGGTCTCGATGTCCCACGCGCTGTAAGGTGGACCATGAACGGAGAGTATTTGTGCACCGGTAGAGTACCTACAAAATGGAAACATCTTTGTCATTGAAAACCTTGTCATTTCTACAAAGCCAAAGCGACCAGATAACGGCAATCGCTCCCACCCTAATAATTGTTCTAAGCTTCTTGTCTATCCCATGCAACCAGTTACCAAAAACATTGGTTACAGACTTGGGAGGAAATAAGTTAGACGCTATTTGGATGGATGACCATATAGAACGTGCGAAAGGACACTCGAATAATAAGTGTTTTATTGTCTCATGTTGAGGACAGAACATACACTTAGTATTTCCATGCCAATTCCGTTTGACAAGGTTATCCTTTGTAAGAATGACACCCTTACGAAGATACCACGTAAAAACTTTTATTTTAAGTGGGATCTTCATGTGCCAAATCTTTTTGTTATTATCGACTGGGATATCAGAGTGCACAAGCGCCCTATACATGGAATCTACTGAGAATTTTCCGTTCCCGCATAGCTTCCACCGAAATTCATCGGATCCTTGTGTGAGTTGAACAGAAGCCAACCGTGCCAACAAGGCGTTCCAAGATGTTAATCTTGGGCCAAATAAATCTCGTCTGAACGACACATTGGGGGGCGAACTTTGCATAACCGTAGCTATTGTATCCCCTTTATGTCGGACAATATCATATAGAGCTGGATATTGTTCCCGGAGGGTGGAGTTGCCTAACCAAATGTCCTCCCAGAAACGAATCTCCGTGCCATTCTTAATATTAAATACACCAAAGCGAAAGAAATGTTTCTTAGTCGCCATTAGGCCAGCCCAAAAGTGCGAATCACCAGGTTTCCAATACACCTGTGATACCGCATTTGAGCCGATGTATTTTCTTTTAAGAAGAGTTTGCCAAATGCCATCTTCGGAGAGTAGCCGAAACAGCCATTTCCCAAGGAGGGCCGAGTTCTTGATGCAAAGATCATGAATACCCAACCCACCTTGATCTTTAGGCCGGCAAACAACATCCCATTTAGCCAGTCGATATTTCTTCTTCTCACCGTCCCCTTGCCAAAAGAATCTCGAGCGGAAGTAATCCAACTTAGTCAAGACACCTTTTGGCAATTGGAAGAATGATATCATATACAGTACCATGTTAGTGAGTACTGAATTAATGAGAACCAACCTTCCTCCAAGGGACAACAATTTGCCTTTCCAACTAGACAATCGTGCTTGTAGACGCTCCTCGACATGACGCCATTCCGCATTAGTCAGTTTTCGGTAGCGTATTGGTATACCCAAGTACATAATCGGAAACTGACCCCGCTCACACCCGAATATCTCGGCGTACTGAGCAGCTGCATCATGTGCATCGCCGAAGCAGAACAATTCACTTTTATGGAAATTAATTTTTAAACCTGATAATTGCTCGAATGCTGACAATATCAATTTCAGATTCGTCGCTTTATCCAGATCGTGTTCCATAAAAAGAATCGTGTCGTCCGCATATTGAAGAATAGAGAGTCCCCCATCGACCAGATGTGGAACCACCCCTTCAATCTGACCGTCTGTTTTTGCCCGTTCAATCATGATGGTCAACATATCCGCCACTATATTAAATAGTATAGGCGACAGAGGATCACCTTGTCTTAAACCCTTTTTTGTCTGGAAGTAGTGTCCGACGTCATCATTGACTTTTATGGCAACACTCCCTCCCGACACAAAATTAAGTACCCATTCGCACCACTTATCGGAGAACCCTTTCACTCTCAGAGTTTGTAGTAAGAAAGGCCACTTTACTTTGTCATACGCCTTTTCAAAGTCAATTTTAAAAATTACCCCATTAAGTTTCTTCGTATGCATCTCATGTACGGTTTCGTGGAGAACCACAACCCCATCAAGGATATTCCTCCCTTGCATAAAAGCAGTTTGGGTAGGCTTTACCACATGATCAGCAACCGAATTTAACCTAATAGTAGCTACTTTAGTAAAGATCTTGAAGCTAACATTCAGGAGACATATTGGCCGATACTGTTGTATCCTTTCAGCCGCCTGAACCTTAGGCAACAAGACGATTTCCCCAAAATTAAGGCGGAAGAGCTCTAGATGTCCAGCATGCAAACATCCGAATAACTCAAGCAAATCAGACTTAATGGTATCCCAAAAATGCTGGTAGAACTCAGCTGGGAAACCATCGGGGCCGGGTGCCTTATTGTGTTCCATTTGGAAAACAGCCTTGCTAATCTCTTCTTCAGAGAAAGGTGCGATCAACAGGTTATTTTCCTCCGGAGTAACTTGGGTAATATCATCCGTTCGCGACTCATCAAGAGAGAAGTTGCCTTCCTCCGGAGCGCCAAACAAACCTTTATAGTAGTCAGTAATATAATCTTTGAGCTTGTCCTGACCCTCGATCAGGCCCTCGTCCTGGTGAAGGGAATGAATGAGTTTCCTCCTATGTCTGCCGTTAGCAACATTGTGGAAGTATCTCGTATTCGAATCCCCTTGCAGAATGAACTGAGACTTAGATCTTTGGTACCATTTAAGCTCTTCCTCTCGAAGCATCCGCCCCACTTGCTCATTCGAATGCCGTTTGAGGTCATTCTCGTTAGCTGATAAGGGGCGAGATTCCGCAAGTTTGTCGAGCTCTTCAATGATTGAGCACAGGCGCTCTTTTTCTTTTTTAAGAACACCGGTTGTATGTCTCGCCCACCCACGTAGGAATGTACGCAAATTACGTATCTTACCATTCCATCGTTGGATAGCGGAGGCACCCAAAACCGGTTGAGCCCAAATCCTTTTAACCAATACATCAAAACCATCCCGTAACAGCCAGCCTAATTCGAACTTGAATTGGGACTTCACGGGCGGTTTCAATGAACCGGGAGGCGAACTATTGCTCTCACGACACTATCTGAGAAGAAGCCAAGATTTCTGTCTCTGCTGATCCCGCAAGCAGCAAGCCGGTGAGTTTCCTGAGACTATGATCTGTTGTTTGCGTATGTAGCTGTATGTAGGCACGATTGATTCCATTGCCCTGCGGAGAGATGGATGGAGTTGTACCTCGTGGGGTGGATCTGCCGGAGTAGCGCAGAGGAAACCGGTCACCCCAGGTTTCCGGGACGACCTCCAAGCCGACGGGAGCGGCGTTCAGTGGCCGCGGGCGACGGCAGAAGGAGGTGACGCTGGACATAGGAACGACTCCCTCTGCGCGCTGCCATGGCTCTCACCTGCTCTGTATTCTCCTCCCACCCTGCCCTGCATTGCTCGGCCATTTGCAATGTTCCATGAGATTGCAGATGTAATTAATATGTTCGATAAAATTCCCAGGAGAAGTTCGCGGACGGCTATGATGTATCATGTATGGGTATCAGAAAGTTTAACCGACCAGAAAGCTGCTCGTTGGTATGGTGGGCAGTGAAGTACGAGGAATGAGTTTTGTTTGTGCTAAAATAGGACCAAGTATATGCAAGAACCGTTCTGGATCACTGAAGATGCTGCCAATTTATTTTTCTTTGATGGGTCTTGCAATCTGGTAGTGTGCAAGCGCTACAGAGTGGGTTGGCATATTGATTGTGATGCACAGATTATTTTGAATCTTGGAAAAATGTAGACAGAAGGAACTGGTTACAAAAATATATTTAAGAGATGAAGTTGACCCTCTTGTATTGCGCACTGTACCTTGCTGCCTTTCCGATGATCAATATGACAACTGGGCTTTGTTCAGAAAATGCAGAGCTCAAGATTAAGGTTGCAGGGCATGGAAAAGCAGGCTCAATTGCGCGTGGTAAATTTTTTTTCCTTATTACGTAAATAATGATTCTGTAGTTTACAGTTTAACTAGCAAAATGCCCGTGCGTTGCTACGGGCTGATGAAACAATTCCATTATTTATTTTTACATAGAATAACTCTCTAGGTTCATCCAAATCTGGTAAGAGTAAGATAATTATTTTGTAGGTGTGTATGCATACATCTCATTATGCCTCATGATCATAGATACTTGCTTCAGAAACTATTTCTTTTTCATCATTGTAGATGGTAGGAAATAAAATGCCTAGTTGCAAATGTGAACTCAAGTAAACACCACTCTTTTTTCCCCTTTATATTAAAATTTGCACATTTGCAAATGTGAATTCAATTAAACACCATTCTTTTTCCCCTTTATATTAAAAATTACACATGTGTAAATGACGTATACCTCAATACACCCACAAACAAAGTCATAAACGTCATGGAAAATTCACACGGCTTCAATTGATAGTTTTTTAAGACTTTAAGTGAAATAGCCATACTACGGTTGCAGATTGGAAGTCGCACGGGTATCAATCGACACAAATAATATCAATATAGTATATCCAGTTAGCACAAAAAAAAAGTTCTTATATTCACCTTCCTGTTTTCCTACCTACAGTATTTAACTTCTTCACTTTGCCTCTGGCTGGGAGCCTGGGACAGGTACCGACCGAAATTAATCTAGAACATGTACATGACATTTTATCAGTAGGTCAAAAGGAATAGGATCGATTGCAATGTAAGACACTGTGGAGATAGAAAACAGGCCATGTTAGTCTATTTCATCAATATTTTTTTTTTTTTGCATCTATAAGGAGTTTGCGCATTGACCCACTGTTAACATTTTGAATAGCCAATCTCCTAATTCAGCTCAACTAATGGCACAATCTTTAATGAGACCATACAAAACGATCATGTACACTTCTGAAGCCATTTTCTCAAGTGATCAGAGGATGTTTACCGTGCGTTGCAACGGGAAACAAAAAATCATGATTGGATAAAAAGCATCGGCGATTCAAATCTTGTTCAAAAGTCCATCCACCCATTATTTGAATTGCGTTCAAAATTGTGTTTTTCAATAGGGTTGAACAAATTTACTCTCATGTCATAGTGTTGAACAAATTTACTTGCAAACATTAGCATGTCAGTATAGTGTCGATTGACCAATCAGGCACACTCCATAGTAGCGTGCCCACAAAAAATGTTAAGAGCTTATTTTACATCTTTCCTTTCTTTCTCCTACTCGTGACTCCCACTTGATCCCTCCATTGACCATAGGGCATCACCCTCTAGAACTCTAATCAGAAAATGAAACTCGAGGACATGAAGCCACTGCAACGACGCAGCACAAGAGGCGCCAACAGGTACTGGACGTATGTCAAGTTGTCAATACTCTCAGCCGCTCCGAGAGTCGTATCTGCTTGGACCTCCTCACCGATGCTGCCATCGTTCTCCGTATCGCCTGCGATCTCCTCGGGGTCAGCGCAGCGGCGCCGGCGAGGCCGGCCGACCGGCCACGACGGGTTCTATTACCACCTCTAACGAACGAAGCTAGCAACAATAACTGACGAAGCTAGAGAATAAGTCAGGCCGTCGTAGCTCGGCTCAGGCTAATGCAGAGCAACACGGGCAATAGCACGTATTTAGCTACTGAAGAAAGCGTCGCCCACAACAGACGAATCCTCCCCAGGTTGTCGTCCGCTTGCGCGCCGGCTCCGGCCAAGGCGCATGTGCTGGGGGCGGTGGTGCTCAAGTGCCAAGAGCTACAGGTCTTCCCTGTGCTCATGACCTCCTGTTCGAGGCTTCCGACTACATGTCTCGACTAAAAGAGGGGTAAATTAGCTAGGACCAGGCCGTACAAAAATTGGAGAGAAGCACCTTGCGAACTTGAGGGATGGATCTGACTGGCGCTTTATTGATGCGGAATTGGGGCGGCAGCGGACGGCTCCAGGAGACCAGGACGGAGAACGGGTGCTCAGGGGCGGGCGGCGCCAAATCGTCAGGCTTCGAATACGGGTGCTCGTCCATGGGAGGTACCGGATATCGGAGGCGGCGGGTGGTTTCGTTCATCGCCTGGTAGACGGCACGTCAAAGGGTGGCGGCAGGTTGGGGAAGAAGGCCGAGCTCTGTTCCGGTCAATGGTAGAGGGCAAAAGATGACGGACAAAAATCGAAACATTTTTCTGACTTACCGGTGGCAGTGGTGGGTAATATTTTTGAGAACACAGGGGTAAAATCGGAAAAAGTGAAAAACGCACCAACACTTCCTCAAGCAATATTATATAGTAGAGAAGAGATACTTTTCAGTAAAACAAATAATTATATAACTGCCATGTCTTGAAGTGACATAGGAGAGATTCACCACGTGATCTTCTCTTTTGTAACTTACACGATTTGTATCCAGCACTCTACCTTGCAGCGCTGTCAATTTAGAGTTTGTAAAATAGAAGGTCTGTTAAACCTGTTCATAGGATCCGAAGAAATTTATTTTCACAAACATGCCAGCATGGAGTATGTTTGAGTCATGACCACAAAATGAGTTTTGTAAATGTAAAAAGATTTTGCAGCTTCGAATTTGATAAGTGTTGATATGGTTAGTCCGAAACATGGGCCCTTGCATTAGAAACTATCTTCTGCTATCACAAACTGACTGTTGCCCTTGCATTAGAAACTATCTTCTGCTATCACAAACTGACTGTTGTTCAGAGAAAATGTATTATCTTAACTGTATTTCTTGCTTCATGTTTACTACAGAAATTTAGTTTTAAATGAGAAGCGGTGTCACCATGCGGATCCTGCTAATGTCTATAATTGATTTTTGTAAGCAGCAGCATGTGGATATACTATATTAATTTTATTTATGTTAGCTGATAATCATGCTAAGATTGACCAGTTGTCTCCTTAGTTCACAACTTATACACGGTTGTGGTATTTGTGAATCTCATTCAAAACATCCTATGAATTTATATATTGTTCACATGCATGTTACTTTTCCGTATGTGCAACTAGGAAAAGTTTGGACCTGATTTTGCTTGTGTGTGAGCTGAGCTCTACATCGTTTAAACGTATGCTATTCTTACTATAAAGGGGAAAAAGGAGTGTGTTTATGCTCAGCTCGAAATTGAATTGCAAATTCAGTGGATCAACCCATGCAGATGCTAATAACATGGGCCTTGTTTTTAATCTTGCAGAAGATCATGTAAGCTTATTCCTTCATGGGGAATCGACAACATGTCATTTCATTTTAGATTTGGTTTAGTCACAAAATTATTTCTCATGCTCCAATTTTGCTTTCCATATTTTGTGTCTCGTTGATCATTTTCTTTGATATTTTAGGAACCAAGCTACCTGTAAAACACACTTTATCACACGTCCGGTCCAACGTCATCTAACCCAGTATGAGAACTTATTTTGTGAGTGCGTTCTTGACTGCAGAATTTTTATACTGCTACAGCGCAAAAGCTTGGTTGTTATATGCCCGTAGCAACGCACGGGCATTCAACTAGTTATAGGTACTATACATAAACGCTGGAAAGGTTCTCGGCACCTCAGCGGTTCCACGACGAACGCCACCCGTTCGATCCACAGAACAGACATTCCAGATTGTGCCACACCGTCTCAGTTCCGCACGTTACTGTTCACTCTCGATTTTTGTCCAATCACAAACAACCACGTCGCCCGGTGACCTCCCCACTCTCACCCGGTCACCCCCCCTCTTCAGCACCCGGTCATCTCCGGTTACCTCTACTCGCATGAATTTAGCGCAGGTCACCCGGTTGTGTCGGTTCTCTGGCCGCTGCGCGACCTCGCTGCCGCGCCGCCGTCTCCGGCCGCCTCGGACCAGATCAATGCCCGAGTGACCTCCGCCGCGCTGCCCTTCTCCTCCTCGACGTGGCGCACGTGCCGGGAAGCCCTGGATGCGCAGTACGGGGTCCTCTTCCCCGCGGCCAGCCGCCGCTCGCGGCGGACGATTCGGTCACCCGCGACCTCTTGCGGCCTCCAGGTCCAATCCATCGTCTTCCTGGGGACCTGCGTGTCCTCATGGACCTCCCCGCCTTGCTCTTGCTGCATCCTCCCCGTGAGCCCTTCTCCAGATTCCGGGGGCGCTGCCGGCCAGAGGCCTACAGGAGGTTACCTCCGCGCGAAGGAGGCGAGGGGCCTCATTGCTATAGGTGGGGGGGGGGGGGGTTCAGGCGTGCACTGCTGGAGCAAGAAGCTCCCCCTCCTCCCGTTGCTGCCTCCTCTGCTCCCCGTGCCTGTCCCCGCCGCCGGACCCAGCCGCGGCTAAAGCAGGAGGGGGTCACCTCTTCTGCTGCTGCTGCTGCGAAGAAGGCTGACGAGAAGGTCGAGCAGTCGGGCACCGTCGCGGTCTCCGCGCCAGTGAAGAGGGAGCGGCAGTCACGGTCGTCGCGGCACAGTCCGGCGCACGCGGAGGTCCAGCTTGGTGGCAGCTTCGCGAACAAGGGCGCGGGGAGCAAGTCGCCGCCGGCGTCGAATTTGCTGCTCTCACAGAGGACAACGCCAAATATACAGCAGAGGTTAAGGATTATATGTATGTTCTTTCTTCCCAGTTTAGTTATAAGGCTTCATTTAGTACCATAAAAGAAAATGTAAAAGAGTTCCAAATACAATAGATTTCTGGAATTTAGTGGTTGTAGTACCTCTTCATAAGAATAACGTGAAGAATAAATATGCCAAGAGTTTGTGTTTGCAAGGATACATAGATTCTATTGACAAGTTAGCTTTCACTAATGGAACAATAAATTATGATATACTCCAGGCTTGCAAGTAATGTTGCCGTGTGCCCCCATCATTCATATGGCCTATTTCATCTGAGAATAACACTAATGTTATGATCCATTTTGCTAACTGGCTGATTGTAAGTTACAAGGTAAATTCTCTTATGAAAAAATATTTATTGCAGTACTCCTTTTTTTCATTACAAGAAGCTTTGGAATTGCTTCCATCTACACATGTAATTTTAGGTACAGTTACCATGTGACCACTAACTATTGAATCCCACTTACTGTTGCTCATAGAGAGCTGTTGCTCATAGAGAGCATTTTTCGTCGAAATTAGGTAAACGTCTATTGACGCAACTCCTTGCAAGGAAGAAGTAGGAGCAGGGATTCTATCTTCAGAACAATTCCTCTCTGTTCCTAATTATCAGGTCTGTGATATTGCAGTTCTAAAATATAATGAATTGGCCCAACATTATGGATCAGTATTCAGCTTCACGTTTCATGACTTCATCGACAAGCGGTTTATGAAAACATAAGTAGCTATTTAATGATCATGATGTCAAAAAGGGTCACATAACTAGCACAAAGAGGTAAACCAACACAATGACACCAGTTAAGTTACTTCTACGACCTTTCATGTTTGGAATTCACAAACAATGTTCTTTATGTATTACTCCTTTTTTTTCCATTGCAAGTTACTATGCCACACGCAGGTTTGTTGTGTGTGTGAGCTCCAAGTGGGCTGAAACATAATCAGCTGAAGGAAGAAATTTCGTCAGATGCTTATGGTAAGTAAAGATTTGTTTCATAATATTCAGTACATCACTATTAGAATGAAACGGTTTTGTTTTAGTTATAGCTACACTTTAGCAAAGTTACAGGTTTGTGGTACTTCTCTGTTCACTAATATAAGGCACACTAACTTTTTGTCCATTCATATGTATGTAGACATATTTTATACATAGATTCACTCATTTTAGCATTTATGTGGCCAAAATTGAAATGGTACGTCTTTTTTTTTAGAAAATTGAAATGGTACGTCTAATGCCTTATAAAAGTGAACGGAGGGAGTAGTAGATTTCACTCTACAAAAACATCATAATTTTCCAGTGCCTATCTAATGCTTAGTTGTTTACATGTGTTGAGTAGTCGTGTTTCCAATAATTCTCATATTAGTGGCCACACAAATATTTCCTTATTGGGTTTGTGCTATGTAGAGGCAGTGCCACGATTTTGTGTAAACTGGAAAGTATATGTTCCAACAAAAAGGAGTGTGTCCTCACTTAGCACAACCCTTGCTTCTGCAATTTGATTGGGACTACATTAGACCAGTCAGGCAGTAGGGTTTACATTTATAGGAATTTAACAGTCACATATCAGTATTTTAATAGGGTAATAGACGTTCTCTTAATTGTTCTTGAGGTCTATTTTTAACAGGCAATGCTCGGTCCTCTGTCCATGTTAAAAAGGCGAATCGCCAAACCCATGAACAATATAAATTTAAAGTCTTTGGCTTACATCTGAGATTCCTCAATTTCTTTTGGCCATGATTTTTGCAGGCTAACAGTTACTCAAGATTTTGATGCATTTTTGGTTGATGCATTTTTCAACCATGATTACTTTTCTTACCGGCAATCTGGTTGTACTTGGGATTGCCTTTTGCTTTTGCAGCTATACCACATAATAAAAAGTTAGTGGACTGTTTAATTTTGATGTGGACTTCCTGCATTAGTTACACAGCTATCTATGCTGCTTTTTTATTTGTAGCTTCCATGTTCAGATATGAAGTTGGACAAGAAATATGAAAAAGATATTTTTCTTCAGTTTTCATGTTGCCGGATTCAGAATCCTTAACTGGATGATTAGCCTACAAAGGTACCAGTTAGGTCGTTGACAATTTGCATGACCCCCATTGTTAGCTAAATTCCACCAATAAGTACAAGGTCTCCCTTTTGCATATAAGAATTTTGTGTCAATGTAACAAAGCTCATGAGAAATTAAAATATCTTATATGTATTTGGAAAAAAATACAGTTTGAGAATGTGGAGTACAAGGTGAAGCTGAGTCCAAAGAACCCCCGACAGCGGTAGCTTTTGCATCCCACATGAGGGCAGATCATGGTAGGAGCGGTTATTTCCTTTTCCAAATTTATTAACCTGATTTTCGCACATTCAACTGACACGGTGCGCTGTTTGGTCAACATTTGCTGATGTTGCTTGAGATGTATTTTTGGGTATGTGCAAAACTCTGATGGTTTCAAGCGTGTTGAAATACTACTGTGATCCATTTATGTAAGCTTTGATTGAAAATTTGAATGAAAATGAGTTAAATTACAATGTGGAAGTGCTTTTCTGATCCTTATATCCGACGAAAAAAGTCAGTCTAAGAAATTGAATGTATGAATTAATCTGAAGGGCGCGGCGTGTCGCCGCGGCAGGTTGCCTAGTATAGTACAATAGCGCAATGGCCCCGCTTCGCTCGTCCAAGTGACACGGGAGACGATCGCATCTCGCCTGAGCTAGCCATGCTCCACCGATTCATATCCCTCGCCACCGGGCGAAGCCCGTGCGTGACGGCCACGACGAGGCTCCCTCCCTCTATGGCAGCAACGATTAGTCTCGGCTGGGATTTTGTGGTCGTTGCAGTCACACGCTCCGGGCTCGCTTGCGTGTCGATGGGTGTGGGCGGGCATGTGGAGAGCCAGTTGTAGCGGCTGGCGGGGCGGTGGTCGCCTCCTGCTGCCTGGCATGGTGGTGGCGGTGGACGTGACTCGGATTCATCTGGTGGAGAGTATGGGGCGGCGCTACCACCGGTGAAAATCGAGCTTAGCCTTCAGTCATGGCGGACATGGTCACACCTCTTGGCGTCGTTATCTTGTCGAAGGTATCATCTTTGCATGTCTAGTCACTTCACTTGGCATGCTTCGGGGAAAACCCTACATCTGGGTCTTCCGAATCGGAGGGCGCCGCCATTTTCCCTCATGGGGCTTCTTTTGGTGCAGATGCTGACTGAAGTGGTCTGGTGGACCGATGGTGGAGCGTCGTGGATTCTACCGCGTCAACAACACCGAGTCTCGGCGGCATGGCACAATAGGGTATTGGCGGGCGATGTGTGATGATGGACGTACGCAGGACGGTGGCGTTGTCTGGTGTCGACGACTGGTCTGACAAGATCAAGACGTTGATCTCTCCTGAAAATGGGTTGGCAAAAGACGGTGACGGTGACTTATGGCGCATGCGGATATGGTGCATGCTGAGAGTCTGTTGGACCGGTTTGTGCTCCGGGCTCTATGTTGGACGGCTTGGAGATGCCTTCCAATTTAGATGATGTGCGTAAATGTGAGGTAAGGAGGCACGGCTATGATCATGGCCATCACATCATAAGCTTGTTCATATCGACATAACGCTAGTAAGGTGGTTTCAGATATATTGATATATTTCTTTGTAACGTTTGTTGAATAATATAACAAAAAAGATCATGTGCATCATTTTGATGCAAATGCCAGGCTTTAAAATAAAATTCGAGAAGAAAAAAATACTACCATAAATTTTAACCTTGTAAGGCTAGCCGTTACTTCCCAACTCAGAATACTCAGATTTTGCATTTGCCTATGTACTTGCATTATAGAATAGAATAATAACTAATACCATAAATTTTAACAATCCGTGTAGTAATGTTCTGTTTGATTATCTTCATATAGTGCATACGGTTTTGTACCTTGATTGCTAGCGATAATAGTGGCTGGAGGGACTTACCCAGGGACCCCCTCGTCGAGAGCCTAGCGCGTCTTCCGGCCAGCGCCCACCGCCGGTTTTGCATCGTCTGTCAGAACTGGTGGGAACTTATCGACCAGAGCACGACGACGGACATGCGGCACAACACCAATATCATCGCCGTCACCCACAAGGGTTTCGTGTCCATCGTCGTCGACCTCCCGACGCCCCGGAGCGCAACAAAAGGTCTGACTATTAAACAAGTTTGTATCAATTACAGAGACTTCGTATTAATCATGTTCTAGGATGCTATTATCTTTCCTTCCAAATATATTTGTTGTCAAGTATAATTCCTTGTGCTGTTTGTGTAGGCCTTTGAATTTGCATTCAATGATTACTTCAAGAAGGACAGAGATGGTTAATAGAAGTGCCGGCAAATGCTCTGTTTTTCATGTGTCTCTTGACTATGCGGACAAGGGAGGAGGTGAGAAGCAATTCAATGTCCTTGCTGATGACTGCCGTAAAACTCTCAGCTTTACCGTGGATTCAACATCATGTGTTGGAATGATTGTCTACCGAGGTCTGCACTTTGGATTGCACGATTCTACGAAGCGAGTTCTCACCACTCCAGGTTTGTTCTAGCATCTCTCGACATTCGATTCCACTTTGGCAAGTCTCTTCTGAAATCAGCCTTAACCATCTTCAACTATTTGCAGGACATCTCCTTTTCCAGCTTTGTAATTGGTTGGTTGATCACCAACGGTGCTGGTCTTAAATCTTAACCCAACGGCACTATCCGCAGAAGGATGATGCTGACCTCTGGAGAAGCTGTACAAGAGTTTCCATGCTGGAAGACCTCTGGAGAAGCTGTACAAGAGTTTCCATGCTTTCCAGCAGAGGGTACCAAGTGCCTCTTTCAAGGGTGCTGCTGCTATCATTCGTAGTGCCACTGCAAGATCTGGTGACCTATCTTTCAAACGTTAAAAGATCTTCACAACATTCGTTTTGGGCAAAGGCATCGAACTCCAAAGGTTGTATGTTGGTAGCAGCAATCCACCGATTTTTACTATCATAGGGTTGCTACAAGGTGTTGCAACTAACAAAAACAGGTCCAAATGAAACATATATTTGGTGTTATATTAAAGTATAGCCAGATATTGTGGCTTGGAATTAAGAATAGGAATCTCCAAACAATCTTCTCCTGGCTAATCAATCTAGGCTCCACGCGGCAGACAGGACACCATTGACAAGCGCCTGCTGCTGACTCATAATATAGAGCCAAAATTCATCCAATTCAATAACTAAAGAGTAGAGGACAAAACGAGAAGACACACATTAGACCTTTTTTTTTGCTAACACATACTTAGAAAAGGTTTATGATGTGTGCAAGTGCATGGCTCAGTATATAACAGGTTTTTCAGTCATGAATTCTCAGAAGCAGAACTGGCATGTTTGCTGAAAGAGTTTATCATCACCACCATTCTTTGAACTCAATCTCTGCTTTATAGCCAATTATATGTAGTTTTAGGACAAACAGTTTTGCAATTCAAAATCAACTACTCACGATAGCTGCAGAGATATGAATTGTACTAGCAGGTTTACTAGATTCAATCTCGTGCCGTTATTTAACTCCCATCCCGAAAGAACAAGTGACGAAGCTGATGACAACACATGCTCTACCAAGTTTTTCAGCCTCTTCAGCAAATCAGAGATCCTTGTGAGAGGATAGTTAAAACTTGACTGCTAAGTTTCTGTTAAGAATTGATGTAATCAGGAACCTCTGACTTTCTCAATAATGTCCGTGTGGAAACAGCGCCCCCAGGTAGGTTTATCCTGTAAAAAGGATCCTGGAACCATCTGCACCTCCAAATGTTGAGCGACGCATCATCAGACCTTAAAAAAAGAGTTTCAGGACAAAAGTAAGTTATGCTAATCAAGATCATTGCTGATTTTTTTATTATAGATCTTTGCTGATGATGGCTACAAGTGCATGGCTCAGATATATATAACAGGTTTTTCAGTCATGAATTATCAGAAGCAGAACTGGCATGTTTGCTGAAAGTGTTTATCATCACGGCCATGTCAAAAAAGAGGACCGACAACCATTGGTAAAAGAAATCTAAAAGAAGAGAAGAGGAACAAGATATGATTTTGTATGGCTCATATTAAGAAATTCAACCATGTTTTCCCTTGTACTTCATGAATGAATCAGAAGCGCGGGTAAGATTCAAATCAACGCCATCAATCACTTGAAATTCAGGAGATAAACAAAACAAAAAGGCCGACTCGAAAGAGTGAGTTGAAGCTGATGGGTGGCATCAGATAATAAGCGGAGTTTTGTAAACATGTCAAAGATTCAGTGTTTAGCATAAATTTTTAACATCATTTGCCACCATGTGCTACACGGGAATATTGATAAATTCGCAAGAAAAAATAAGGTTAAAGCAGTGCTCGTTTAATGCAAGGCATCAGAAAATAAGCGGAGATTATTGATCCACACATGGAATTTTCCATTGAGAGTGTAGGATATCTGTTCATCACATGCCAGCAGAAAGACTAGAAGAATCGAAATTATAGTGGTATTTTTCTTATAATTAGGAGAAATTTGTAAGAAAAAATCTCGGTTAGACTATTTGACTCCAGAGCAATGGCAAAACGCTGCTAAGGGTTGGTAAGTAAACCATCTCGCTATCTGCACCCGCTTTGCCCCCTCAGATTCGGGACAGTCCCAGATTCGAGTCCAGTTAAAAACTGAACCCCATCCAAGAGGATGAAAATAAGCTGAGCGCAAATATAAAAAAAGAAATCAGAAAATACGAAATCCGGAATCTAATGCTTGAGAAGATTGGAAGGGAAAATCAAGGCTTCTCTCGGATGCTATCCACAAGGGTAAGCACGGAGGTTGCAGATATATCAACATGGCATCAGTTCAGACCGCCCGTCTGCTTTTAATCTTCATCGAGAGAGATTTTAAACCACAAAATATGTCGAAAGATCAGACGAAACCTAGAGAAACAGGTGGGCGATCTAAAAAAGGGTGGCCGAGACAGAGAGGAAGTGCGGTGCCGCCGTCGAGAGGAGGCCGAGGAGGAGGCGATGGCGGCCGTGTTGGTGTGTTGGTGGGGGTAGGGGGCGTATATAGAGGAGAGGTTAGGGTTTCGGTAGCAAACGATATAAAATCTCTTATGGGCCTTTCGCCCAAAGATTAACGATTGGGCCGGAAAATAAATGGAGCCCATCAAATTGGCCTGATAGCAACCCGCAGCGTGAAAATCCAAAAAGTGTAATGCCCCGGCTCTATATATTTTGATATACAAATGCAAATGACATTATTATTATTTTGAGTTAAAAATTAAATTTATATTTTCAGTATCATCAATCTCACGATGGTTAGAATAGTATATAATGTTCGTGAATTATTTGTGTATGTTAGTTTGTTTTTGAATGTTTAAACGATTTCAAAAACATAGTTGTGAACGATGATTTTGTCCAAAATTTAGAACAAAAGGGTTACCTTGAAGAGCCAAACAAGCACTAATTTTGACTCCGCTTTACTCATATTTTCAACTATGAATTCAGAAAAGCAATTTACAAGTTGTCTGTTACCCTTTTAAAATATATTTGATGCATAGTATGATCAAGCAAAATTTGATGGTATGATAGATGATGATAACTTTGTTAGCTTGGTGTTTAGGGGTAATACTTTGTTAACTATGGTAGGTGATCGTGTTTGTACTCTTGGTCTACTTATGTATGTTAGTTATCATGCACGTGGATGTGCTTATTAAAATGAAATTACGATTTAGGGTAATATTCTTAATCAATTACACATTTTTTTAAACCTTGAGATCCATGCTATGATAATGACATGTGAGTTTAGTAAAATTCTCAACAACTGTTTTTAATAAACTCATGTGTCAACACCATAATTCTCATTAACACTATT
The DNA here is from genome assembly GCA_947311845.1 of Poa pratensis. Lineage (NCBI taxonomy): Eukaryota > Viridiplantae > Streptophyta > Magnoliopsida > Poales > Poaceae > Poa > Poa pratensis. Next base: position 16,435,713 of record CAMZMU010000073.1, read on the forward strand.
TTTAGAAACATCACTTGTCACACACATGTCTTCAGACGTTTTTTATAAAATTAATTTAAGCTAACAAAGTATTACCATCATTTACCTAGAACAAAGATGTGCTAGATCAATATTAAGCATCAAATTAGGTTTTAGAAAGTAACACACAATTTGTAAGTTGCTTTTAAAAATTCATAGTTGAGCATAAGAGTAAAGCATAGTCAAAACGGGTGCTTCTACAGCGTTACCCTCTTGATTTACGATTTTCGTGACGATGGTGCTGTCACGTTGGCACGGGCATAACGCTCTAGCCAGGGTCGCTATCACGTGGAGAGTAGCACTCTCACGTGCAAAGCAAGAGTCTCTGAGGATAGGAGAAGATGTATCTGAGTGAATTTTGTTCCTTTTTTTCTCCATGATTGTATATTTGTATACCATCTCCCTGTAATCCTCATGAGTAAGCAATAAAGACATTGAGTCGCAAAAAAAAATGCTAAAGTTTGTGTGGGGTCAAATTTGTGGAGAGCCGGTACCGAACACCCGCAGGCCACGAAAATGACGCCGTCGCAACGGACAACCAACTCCGGGCCGCCGATGTCGACGTGGGCGTCCAGACGCCGCTGCAAAAACAGCAGCCATGCGAAATTCCCAGCGCCACTCCCCGCCACAAATCCCCACGACCACCACCTGCTCGACCACTCTCCGCTGCCACACGCGTCGCCATGGCCGGCGCCGCCGCGCAGGTCCGACGTGGACTTCGCCGATGTCTTCGGCGGCCCGCCCCGCCGCTCGTCCGGGAACGAGCTCGTGCGGCGCTCCTCGCTGGACTCGTCCTTCGGCTCCGCGTCGAGGCCGCAGAGCGGTGCAGAGGAGAGGCCCGTGTTCGGGGACCGCACCAACTCCGGCTCGGCGTCCAGGGCGCGGAGCGGGGCAGAGAGCGGGCTCGGTGACAGGCCCGTGTTTGGGGAGCGCACCAGCTCCGAACGGAGGCAGCTCGGGCAGGAGTTCTACAGGGACATTTTCCCGGGTGGCGAGCCGATGTCCCCCAGGCGTGGCGGCACCTCCGGCGATCGGGACGTGTTTGGCGCGCCGGCGTCGCCTGGGTCTACGACCACGAACCGCATGCGGTCGAGGTATAGGGCTTTCTGCTCAGCTATTTTTTCACACTGCAGTTGTATGCAGTGTCCATTGTTCTTATCGGTTGTAGCTATCTTCACGCCGAGAAATGTGAAATTGATGATGTTGTCAAGTATCAAAATCGACAACTCACAATTGGAGACCATTTATTTCTAATCATGGAATTTAATCACAAAAATGATTGAGCATTGGACATGAACACTATTATCTGTTCTAAAGGGACTGCACTGTTGTGGGTGACATTGAAGGCATCGACCATCTCCTGGCTGTTTGCACCGTCAGCGATGGTTTTGTCTGCTCGACTAGTCGACTGGTTGGGTTATGCTCATTAGGCGCCTTTCAAGGTGTGGTGGATGCGTGTCAGAGAACTATGATAAGGCGTGCAGGTGATATTGACAATTTGTCATTCTGACGTCATGACTTAAGAATAGAAACAGCAAGACCTTCAACAGCATGGTTGTGTCCCTGTCCAATGTCATCTAAGCGATCAAGAATGATTTTCAAGCTATGTTTGTTTTTTACAGCATGATTTCAAGCTATGTAGTACACCCGGGGGTTTGTCTGATTTGCATAGGGCGCACCCAGTTATGCTTCTTTGATTTTCGATATATTGCACCTTTACTTTTTTCCGTTCATTTGCCCGATCCATTATTCTCTATTTTACTAATTGAGGGGTGGTTCCCCTGCATTGTCTCTAAAACAACTTTTATCTGGAATTACATATCATACTTTATTTCTATTTTACTTATATCTGCTTCTTGCAGCTTCTCCATGAAGTTCACCAGAGGCGTGGACAATTCGATGCCTACTTCTCCATCCCGGCATACATCCAACAAATATGATGATGACACATCTTATGGTTATAGTGTTCCAGCTTCACCGAATTCATCCACAAGCAGTTTTCTTGCCCAAGGGACATCACAACAAGATTCGAAGAAGAACCCCTTTTCATGGCATCGATATCCTTTCCTATCCCGGTTCCGTTCTCTAAGTGGAGATAAGAAGGACACATCTCAATACGTTAATTCTATAGACAGTGAATGTGAAGGAACTCCTATTAGCTCAGAAAACTTCATCAGCAGTAATCAGTTCCATTTTTCATTCTATAAGTGGGCAGGCAAAGGAGCTTTGTTGATGTTGCCAGCCAGTGTGCAAGAAAAAGATGGAAATATTATTGGAGTTAGAAGCTTCCCTCAAGTTGTTGTGCAAGGTATTGACCTAATTGATGAGGAAGAAAGCATGTCAATCGCCACAGCTGCATCAAAAAGTCAGGCTGACTATGAAGATTACAAGTCTGGGAAGGACGGGTTGTTTGAAAGAAAGCAAAGTATAAACTCAACAACCAAGGAGGAAGGTCTTTCTTTAGTCTTTGATGAGTACATGCAGAGTCATAAAACCAAAGAAACAGGTATCCTTGTATTTAGATGCCACACATGTCATTGCTGAAGCATATTTTACATAGTAATTTAGTCTTTATTTGTTTTTCTGTCACCTTATCTAACTTCTGTACCAGAAAACGACATGCCTTTTTCTTTCTTTTCTAAAACAGTAATCTAAACTGTTTTTGTGTCATTTTGATATAAATCTTTGAATAGATGGATTGAAGGTCACGTTCTTTCTGTGCAGGAAAAAAGTCTAGCACCAATAATGTAAAGAACAATGTATCAGCAGCTAGCCCTAGCACACAAAGTTCACGGCCACCTTCTGGAGAGAAAAGTCGTGGTAGCAGAGTCCTAAAGGATTTCATCAAAATATTTAGCCCTGAGAGTTCACCAAAGCGAAAAGCAGCACCTGAAGCTCAAGATCAGATATCCAGTGGAAAAAATGGAAGCAAAGGTGGAGTTGAAGATAAATTTAGCATATCAGGTTTGGAGGCTGATGAGGGTATTAAGACAGATAAAACGATCAATCAGAATGCATTTTCCACTGCACCTTCTCAAGTAAGTCAAATTCGAGTGGATATAGTCTTTCTAATTCAGGGAATGCTGGTCAAGATCAGAATTATAAATGCGTGAAATTTTGCTTTGTACTATTTTCAACGAGATAAGCAGTTTGATATTACACAAATACATTATTTATATTAATCTTCATTTTCTCCCAGATGGGTGAAGTACAAGGTAAGATGGAAAAACCAGTTCTTACAGTGGATAATGAAATGCATGCAAGAGCAGGCAAACTCTCAGGAAAGGAAGATGTTAAACCACCATCTGCTGATGGTAAGTATAGCTGTGAGGCTGAATGAATTAACGTATCTAGCCTGTGAATTATTATTGCTTTCTAGGAGTAACTTTAATCAGTTAAACCGCAGTTTGTTTTTCAATATTCCTGCAGCCCATAAAATCACATATGGGTCTTTCTTAATCTTTGGATGTTCACTTTAACATTTTGGGGGATTGTAATACTGAGAATAAGTGGGACTAGTGTAGGTGGTTTATTCATACCTGGTTGTAAATTTCCAGATGTTGGTTTGTAAGAGCATGTTTATATGGAAGTTGTCATCATTTTAATTACTGAACCTTTATTGCTAGTGTAATCTTCATGAACTCACTGCTGTAGTACTTCTTGTTGTGTTTGTTAGAGTCCATCCATGTTGAAACAGAAGAAAAAGTGCGTGACCCAATAGGCCGTGAAGAAAGTCACATAGAAGATCTTGAAGGATGTGTGGTATGTGCAACCTCTCATAAAAAAGATACATTATTGTAGTACTGTTTGTCCACTAAACACCATGGTAACCCAGCTAGTTTGTTAACACAAACTGCTCGCAGTAATTGGTAAAATCCAAAGGGCCCTGAAAGTGAAAGTTTCATCTTTAGACTGGTATGCAGTATTACTGTTAGTAGTGTGCTAGGCAAGGTGACTAGTCGCCTACGCCAGGTTAATTGCTCCCAACATGTCTTATAATGGGACACTGTCAAAGGTTGGGGCATAAGCCCATGAGGCCACCACATCTAGAAATTGACCAATTTTATTGCTATTGGCCAGTTTTTGCTGGTTTATAGAGCCCATTACTTTGTTAACGTTTTAACCCCTTTTCACTTCAGCAGCTATTATGAAACAGTATTCTAGCCGCAAATTAAATGCACATTGACCATAACCATATAGGTTATCATCTGCGAGTCGCATGGCAGTGGCATAGATAGGCCTAATTTTAACACCAAACCTGTCTGGTTTAATTAATGTCTAATACTGGTCTCCAGTTAGTAAAACTGGTTTTGATAGTGTTACATTTGGGCATGTGTTGCTACACTCCAACACAAAAAGAAAACACAGGATCACAACCTATTATTCTTGCCTCTCGAAATCCAACATATGCACCATTTAAGTATCGTACCTGCTATATTCAGCAGTTTGACTCAGGGCCATCATGGGAAATTTAAAATAGTAAATAGTGACATATTAACATCGCTATACTCATTCTGGAAAAAAACATCGGTATATTTTCTAAATTTTATACCATGAAACTTTTAGTGATAATCCTTTCTCTGAAAAGTGAAACCACCAGCATTTGAGCAGTTCATCATTAAATTTTGGGAACCAGATTAATAGAAATGTCTGTCTCTTAGTTCATGAGCTTGTTTGCCTAACCCAAAAAATATATATTGCCATCTCTTCATTTTACCAAAAGGTTGAGCATTTCGATGAAGGTCAGATTCTTCATGATGACAAGGAAAATGAGCAAATAAAGGTACTACACAGAATAGGAACCGGCGCCCACAACTTGTTGTTTGTTTCCCGTTACCCTTTCTGTTCTGTTTCTTAGCTTTCTTGGTTGTTTCAACATAGATATCTGAATCAAAAATTCGGGCATGGTCAAGGGGAAAAGAAGGAAATATTCGGTCATTGCTTTCTACGCTGCAACTTGTAAGTGCAAGAGTATTAAGCATGCAATCTCATATTATATGCTAACTCTGAATTCCCTCAATATCCAAATCCACATTTGCAAATTTTGTTAATATTTTGCATTAATCAATTTTTAAAATAAGTTACTATCTACTTCCTACTTTAATGGTGCACTAAAGATCAGTGCCAAGTTATGTACATAAAGAAGAATATCTCTTGAACTTCTTGTCGTTTTCATTATGTGTCCCTCACTAACATTTTTCAGAAGAAAGGTTTTCCTCCAATTTTTCTCGTTATAGTATGATATGATTGTTAAGGTGTTAAGTATATTATACCACCACTTCCTAACAGATCGGTCTTTTGGGATAGTTGGTTGGTAGAACTATTCTAACATGGTATCAGAGCACTTGTAGCCTGAGGTCTTGAGTTCAAGTCTCAGTCCCCGCATTTCCCCAATCATTTATCCACACCCACGTCAGGTGTGAGGGGAGGTGTTGATCATTCCATATCCACGTCGGATGTGAAGGGGGGGTGTTAAGGTGTTAAGTATATTATACCACCACTTCCTAACAGATCGGTCTTTTGGGATAGTTGGTTGGTAGAACTATTCTAACAATGATGACATCAGGGTTATGTTTGTTTGCTTAACTTCATGTTTTTCTGTAGGTTCTCTGGCCTGAAAGTGGATGGAAACCAGTTCCATTGGTTAACATAATTGAAGGAGCAGCGGTTAAGAAAGCTTACCAGAAGGCGCTGTTATGTCTTCACCCAGATAAGTTGCAACAGAGAGGAGCTGCCGTGCATCAAAAGTATATAGCAGAAAAGGTTTTTGATATTCTACAGGTACCCTGGATTTATCCCAAATCCCTTTATGTAAATGAATAAAACAAACACCTTTTTGACTAACAAGGAGTTCATAACAACTGGTTACATTACGTCAGGGTAATAGTTGTATACCAGTTTTTGTGCTTTTTGTTGGGAGAGTGGAATTCTAAATGCCTAAACCGGTTTGATAGAGGTCATGATAGCTATTGTGGTATGTTTTTCCTTCGGGGGAGTTTGGTAAGTGGTTTACAGCATAACTGATGGTGGAGTTTACAACAAGTGGTTATGTCAGGTTAATAGTTGCATACCATTCTTTCCTGTTTTCTTGAGAGAGTGAAACTCTATACCGGCTCGATTAGAGGTTGCCTTAAGACATCTAGTTTGTTATTTGGTTTACAGTATAACTGATGGTGGAGGCAAGGGCAGCGCGATATAATGCAGTTTAGCTTTTGCCTCCAGTGTTGTTGCCTTTTTACTTGCTATATTTTTCAAATTTGATGATGGTCCTGAAAATCATCTCAAATGTGCATATCCCAAGCTTTGAGTCACTACGCAGATAATTTTTAATTCGAAAAAAAATAACCAGACCATTTTAACTATCAAACCTATCTGAACGTTTTGCAGGTGTTATTTATTATTTCCATAACGCAGTGCTCTGATGTGCATTTCTAGTCGAGTTTGTATAAAATAATATCTTCTGTGATGTACGCGACCTTTACGCAGATTCATTTTTGTTTAACCATAATAAATTACGTTATTCTCCTTTTGTTATTGCAGGAGGCATGGAAGGAATTCAATTCAGTCACTTTTGGATAGTATTTCATAGCTTTTACCATTGGCTTGGCTCCACCGTACGTGCTTCTTTGTTCATCGGGACATGGTGCTTCCTGTCCAGCGTGTCTAAACTCTAAACTGACTCCAGTGCCAAAATGAACATGGATAAGCTTATCTCTGATGATGTGTATGTGTAGCCATGGTACAAGGGCATTTTTGAAGCTGGCGAACTGCGATTGGTGAACTTGTTTTGGTGTAAATGAAAGTGTGAATCTGGAGAACCAGCCAATTCCGCCCTTTGCTAAAAAAGATCCGGCGATAGCCATTAAATTATAGTGTTCGCTCCTGGTGTATTTTGATGACTGAAGTTCTCAATATGCGACCTGAAACCTTGTTCTTACTTTTGATCACCTGAGTCTTGAAATGTTGAAACTTTCAGCGAGAATGCAAACATCATCTGTTCATGGATTTCTCCTAAGAATCTCGTGCGTTGGCAGATCCAACAAAAGAAGAAGAAAATAACCTGGCAAAGTAAGCATGCTAATTGTAATGTAGGAGTAATATACAGATTATTCAATTGCAAACATGCAATGTCGGTTAGTGGCTGGCCAGATAACCAAACCAACGTTTCTATCTTTGTTCTGAGTATAACGTGGCCCACAGTTTCTCATGGGAAATACAAATGTTGGGAGTATTTGACAGCTCATGATTTTCTCGTTTGCCAACAGTCAGAAATCTGAACTGCCAGAACTAGATACAACAGCTCACGGTTTTCTTGCTCTCCAAGTTGATCTACGTCACTAAGAACGAGACTTGTATGCATCAGAAATCAGCGGCGAAAAATACTTCTCTTGATATGTTGGAATGGGGTTGAAGTAATCTTTCATAAGTTCGGCATGCCCCTCCACTCTATCTCGGTTGATGAAAATGCGGCCGAGTTGGGATCCTTGTCTCGGCCTACGAAAATCCTAGTTCACTATCACCGCAATAGCCGTTTCGAAGTCATCGTCATCTTCTTCCTCCTCCGACGACCATGAGTTGTCGAAGATCATCTCACTCAACCTCTTCATCTACAAAAACAACTCATACAATCATTTCGTCGAAAACTTCAAGTGCGGCGGCGGTGAGAAGCTCGGGCGGCGGCGTCAAGCCGGTACCGAGCACCTGCAAAATTGCTGCGGCCGAGAAACTGCACAAAATCGACGGAGAGGCTTTGGAAGAACCCATGCCTTGGTCACGCCCCAAGCTCGCCGCAGCCGAATCGATTTGGCCAGAAGTTGGCCAGCCAAACCTTGATTACGGTGCCACAAATGCTCCGCGGTGGTCCTTCTATGTCCTCCTCTTCCTCCGGCGGTCATGTGTTTGCTCAAACGACGCCGAAAAAGGTTTGGCTAGGTGCGGTTTAGAGGAGAAAACACGGAATTTTTCTCCTCTAACCAGTTAACTAGAGAAGGAAATGTCGGGAGGAAATAGAGATGCTGGAGATGAGTGCTCATCGTATTCCCTCGAGGAAAGCAGAGACCCTTACGGAAAGATAAAAATTAATCTGGGCTCGCTCACGCAACCACAATCACAATGTCTCACGTACCGTGCAATATTTTGTAGCCAACCCGTTTCGAAGTCATCGTTTGGCCCGTACCGTGCTGTCTCACGCACTCGTCTACATCTCTTGTTCCTGGTCGTCATGTCTGGTTTGCACCACCTCGGCTTTGGTATTCGCTTTGTGATTTCTGATTAATAAAGCGAGGATGTTCTTAGAAAAAAGAAACTTAACTTGGTACCTCCGTTTTTCTGAAAAAAGAAAACTTGGATAAAAATCCTCGTTCCCCGTCTCAAAAAGGAAAAAATAACAAGAAAAGGCTCCCTCCCATCGTCTCAGAAGAACCCTTTGCTCCCAACGGTGCCCCAACCCCTATCCCACCCCATATTCGCCGTCGCGTGCGAAGATGCTCAACATCAACCTCTTCCGCAGGGAGAAGTGCGGGGACACTGAGCTCATCCGCAACTCTCAACGTAGCTGCTTCGTCGACCAGTCTGCCGAGGTCGTCGACGAGGGCATCGTCCTCGACGAGGCGTGGCGACAGAGTGAGAACTTGACAAGGACATTGCCACCCAGAAGATGAATGTTGTTGCAACCATGGCATTGCACAACTAGATTTGTTCTCATATGATAGAGAATATATCCATTTTAAGCGTTATGATAGGGATCCAGATAATGTGCCAAAACTTTCGGAACGATATGTTGTTCTTCCCGATGCTTTAGATTCACTGACTCCAGAAGCGAACAATGCTGAAATGGATGGATTCATGGATGATCTAGCTACTCCATTGCTCTAGGATGGCGATCTTCATGGCATCTTACATATATTTGCCCATGTGATGCTTTTGGACTTGATACCGCCACTGAAATTATACTTGTATGAGACTTGATACGGCCATTGAAATTAACTTGTACTCCCTCCGTTCCAAATTAGATGACTTCCATTTGTCCACATGCGGATGTATCTAGACATGTTACAAGTATAGATACATTCGCATCTGGATAAATGAAAATCATCTAATTTGGAACGGAGGGAGTATGAGACTTGATGCCACTGAAATATTCTTGTATACTTGTGTTCACATTACCAAAATATTTTCTATATTCAAATGCAAAATTTTCCCTCTAAACTCACACATGCACAGCCAAAACTGCTCTTTACAGCCGAAAACTGCTCTCTGCTACAGACAAAAATCGCACCCAAAAAAAAGGTGAGCAGCGCTACCGAACTGCCCGGCCCACGAAGCGCAAAGCCCACTCGGATACAGCCAGCCTTACTCGCAGGCTTAGAAAATGGTCAGCAAACCGGACCTGACCAGGCTGGAAGTAGCAGGCCGGCCTAAAAACAATGGGCTTTCGGCCCGACGAAGCGGAGGAACGTTTCTTGGCGGCTCCGTTCGGGACGCAGGAGTCGAAAATAAAAACCTGGGCACTCGCCGTCTCGAAAAGGAAAAAGAAACAGAGGCTCCCTCCGTCGTCCGTCGCAAGACCCTTGCTCCCCGCCGCCGCCGCCCCTATCCGCCGCCGCGAGTGACGATGCTCGACCTAAACCTCTTCCTCGAGGAGAAGGACGGCGACCCAATGGAACCGGGGGCGGCCCCTGTGAATCTAAGAAAAAGAAGGGCGGCGACCCTGAGCGTGTTCGCAACTCGCAGCGCAGCCGCTTCCAGTCCGTCGACGAGGTCATCGCCCTCGAAGACGCGTGGCGCAAGAGTATGAACTCCTCTCCGACGTCCCCCCCCCCCCCCCCCCCCCCCCCCCCCCCCCCACACCTCAAAACCTTCCGGATTCCGCGGTACCTGACTCCCAGGATTGTTTATCGCCGCAGGGCAGTTCGAGCTCGACAAGATCCGGCAGGAGCTCAACAAGACCAGCAAGGAGATCGGCAAGCTCAAGGCCGTACGTTCGCGTTGATTTGGTTTGATTTGGTTCTTTTCCATCTCGTCGGGGAGCTCTGGATTTTTATGTGACGGTGGGCGTGTCTCTCTGCAGAAAAAGCAGGATGCGACGGAGCTGATTCAGAGCACGGAGGAGATTAAGTGCAGGCTGGCCGCCAAGGAGACGGAGGTGCAGAAGGCCAAGACCGACCTCGATGCCAAGCTCGTCACCATTGGCAACATCGTGCACGAATCCGTGCCCGTCAGCAACGACGAGGTGCGTTGAAAGTGCGAACCTTTCATTTAGTGGTTTTAGAGATAACCAAGGGGATATTGGTTTGTGAAAGATGTGAGTACTTGTAGTAATTTTGTGGGAACTACTAGCTCCAATTTAACCTAGCCCTCAATCCTGTTGCTGCTGCTAGAATTCCTACACTATATTAGTTAAGTTGAATTTGCTTGTATGCCTATTCTGGATGGCTAACTCGCTAGGTTCAATTATAGAACTGTAAAGTCTGCTGGTGAGCTTTGTTTCGCATAACCAATGTAATGACAGGCTGACAATGTTATTGTGCGGACATGGGGAGAGAGGAGACAAGAGGGTAACTTGAAGAATCATGTGGATCTTTGCATAATGCTTGACATTGTAGATTTGGAGAAGGGTACATGCTCAAAAACATCCTCTGCTGGTTGAATAATGCTTTCTCATATTATGCTTCGATTAGCTTGGTTCAAGTTTGATTCAAAGTTCAAATTCATTTTCCTTTACCTGCCAATTGCTGTTGTAATAAATTGCTTCTTTTGTTGTGCTGGTTGTCATTCTAGAATGACCATCTGTAAACACAACAACCTTTGTTTGCAACTTAGGGAGAATAGCTACTGGCAATAGTTTACATTCAAATATAGGTTGGCTTTCATAGATTTTGAAATAATCAGCACAGGCTTTATAATTTTTGTGGGTCTATCATCTATATGCACAATGTTGGGGGCATGCTTTGCTTTATAGCTGACACTTGTGTTAAGGAGTATTAGTATTACTCTAGGAGTCCGTATTAGACTAGATTTACTTTCTTGTATTCCATGTCATGTGTAATATATATATGCCCCATGGGCTTATCAATATAGACAAGTTGCATCCATAACAACTTGGACTATAAGGAGTAGTATTCGTGTGTTTGACTGAATTTTGCTATTTCAACTAGCACTGTTATAGCACCAACAAAAATCTCTGTTTTCAACTAGCGCTGTTGAGTTCGTTGTATTGAGACTTAAGTGTCTGGCATTCACCATCTTGTTTTACTATTTGCATAATATCTCATGGTTATTTCCTTGCTTTTTAAACTCCAGGCCAGCCTTTTCTCCATAATTTGTACAGAAATTGATCTGCGACAAGATTTAGACCCATGGCAAATAAGAAAAAAACTCACTTGCAGTTCAATCAACTTGCTTACAAAGAAAATTCTACATAGATAAAACACAAGGTTAAGAGCCGGATGAAAGATACACCTATTTAAAATGTGAATGGTTCATACTCTTGTCATGTTTGTTTGTTTCTATATAATCCAATCGGGTACCGCTTTCTGCCTTTTGTTAATCTACCCTTCCTTTATAACTGATAGAGGTGTCCACTCAATGTTCGTAGGTGCCGATGTTGCTGGTGGAAGAGGTTATTTCTTGAAGGGCGATGGTGTCCTCTTGAACCAGGCATTGATAAATTTTGGGCTAGCATTCCTGAGAAAAAAAGGCTTCACACCAATGCAAACTCCTTTTTTCATGAGAAAAGAAATTATGGGAAAATGTGCCCAGTTAGCCCAATTTGACGAGGAGCTCTACAAAGTAAGTCCACAGAGGTGTCCCCTTCTTGCATATTATGGTGTTATTGAGCAACTGTACTTTCATTTGTTTGTGTATAAAATTTGGCCATATTTTCCAATGCTTTCTCGGGGTATGCGTATTCTCCAGTTATCAGTTTGCCATTGTGTGTTAGCATATTTTCAGTAAGCATTTCCTAGTTCATTAAAGTTAGCATTGTGATAGGCATGCGTGTAATGGTTATCCCATAAGTATCCATCAATTCCAGTTCTAGCTATCTGACAAGTCTTAACATGTACAGTTCTGGGAGATGTCTTTGAAGCAACATTGCTTGTTTATATTCTGATTACTGATAGTACACTGGTTCCTGATGATCATTGTTGATTTGAAATACCGATGTTTCAATAGTATTATTTTATGCAACATATGTAATAATATGTCCATGACCATTAGTTTGTGTTTGGCAGGTAACAGGTGACGGAGAGGATAAATATCTCATAGCTACATCCGAGCAACCGCTATGTGCTTATCATCTAGGCGATCGAATTTATCCAGCTGATTTACCGATCAAGTGAGCAATGCCTGACTTTAGGTAGCTTTGTCTTTGGTCAGTATGCACTAGAATTTTGATAATAAACTTTGCCCATCTAGATATGCTGGGTTCTCCACCTGCTTCCGGAAAGAAGCTGGTTCACATGGGAGAGACACAGCCGGCATCTTCAGAGTCCACCAGTTTGAAAAGATCGAACAGTTCTGTGTTACAAGTCCTAATGAAAATGAATCATGGGAGATGCATGAGGAGATGATTAAAAATTCAGAAGAGTTTTATAAGGAGGTACCTGCCTGAAGCTTTGCAAACCTTAACATCATGTTTTATATGACTATGTGTTCCTGACATGTTTAAACATTTCTATAATGTCCATCTTGCAGATTGGCCTACCGTATCAAGTAGTCTCGATTGTCTCTGGTGCTCTTAATGACGCTGCAGCTAAAAAGTATGATTTGGAAGCATGGTTCCCTGCATCAAAAACCTTCAGAGAATTAGTGTCCTGTTCAAATTGCACAGATTTTCAGGCAAGGAGACTTGGAATAAGCTATGGACAGAAAAAGGTAGGATTTTGTTTCAAATGGATACTGGTATATAACATCAGTCTGCTTTACTTATGCCTTGTTTAGATCAAAGTCTAATCAGTTATCGCCACTTACGTGTATGTACAAATCGCAGAATGATAAGGAATCCAAGAAGTTTGTTCATATGTTGAATTCTACGCTGACTGCAACTGAGAGGACCCTCTGCTGTATTCTGGAGAACTTCCAGAAGGAGGATGGTGTTGAAGTGCCAGAGGTATTGCGTCAATATATGGGTGGAATATAATTCCTTCCTTTCAAGCGGCCTCTTGATAGCAAACAAGCTGCTGACTCCAAACCCAACAAGTCTAAGCCTAAGTTATGTTTGCCCCTCTGCTTTTCCAGTTTCCCAAGACAACATGTTAATCCACCATCTGAGCGTATTTTGTCCTCTCCTGGCAGGGAAATGAAGCTTGAGCTGTAAGAGGGGTGAACTGAAACTTCTGTTTATTAATTTGTGGGTCGCTGTTTGTAGCATCATCATGATGCTGAAGTTTTGGTATCCCATATGGGATGATTTGGTTAGAAAATATTGCAATCCATGATATTTGCACATAACTTACCACAAAGTATATTATTGTTTTTCATGACTTGTATTGTACCAATTAATGGTTGTTAGAGAGCTCTACTAATGAAGCGTAAAATGTCGAGAACTCCATTTTATTTGTTGTGGCTTGTTAAGGTTGGGGTTATCAGGCTGAAGTGTTTGAAATCACACTCGTACCTGAATAGCATAGCAGTGGTACTTAGGGCGGTGAATCAATGTCTGCTGGCGAGTGGCGGCGGTGAGTCAATTAAAGGCGGCGGTGGTGATGAGAATGGCGATGCCACAGCCCACTGTTATCTTGAGTTCTATCTTTTTTTTTTTGTGCATTGCCTCTTCAGTTGTAACAAGGTCACTATTGATGCTGAGCTGCTGAGTGTATTGTCAGGTTACGCTGTTTCTCCATGCTCCAGGCTTTCACTGCTGGATGTGACTGTAGCCCTTGAATTTATTCCGACCAGGCTGAGACGCACTTGGATACCCTTCAAACACCAGGCTGAGTAGCAGGGCCGCCTCTGCCATGGTTACATTTTGAATCGAAGCACATGCCGGTGTGGTGCCGATCTCACAAACTTTTTTGAACATCCGGTCGCCGTAGCTTGGACGTGACTATACGATGAATCCAAACTGTCGACCTGCCGACCCTTGCCGTGTATCTGTAGGATTGGTGACGAATCATCAAGGTTTCAAGTGGTTCCCCAGGTGCAGAGGGACCATCACCGGAAATTTATGAATCGCCGATTGGGAGGATAGGACCATCTGACGGCCCGTATAAATGTTACTTAACAGCCTCCTACCCTCCATTAGGGTTGTTCAGGTCTGCGTTTTTAATTATCGCGCTGGCTAAAACACCCGACCCACTATTAAGGATAAAAAGTGAAAACTGAATCTGCAAAGGATTAAAATATGTGATCTTAGAATCATGACAAGGAACAATGGTCGGTTAATTGTGCGGATGTCGTCTTCTTTATAGGCAATAGAAAAGTGCCTTGTTGTCAGGCAGAAGCCTATGAAAATAAATGTGTTAATCTTCCAAAAGAAATCTTCATTTTCAGCAGAGGTTTCAGAATAGACGTGGAGCTGGCCATGTTCGCCAATCCAATAATAACCATTTGTCAACAAGATGGGATTTTCGTCTAATAATTTGGTGCTGACGTTTTATGGAGCATGTGCTTCTATGTAATAATTTCGGAACTCCCTTCTCAATAATGGAAAGTTTGAGTACCTTAGCTACCAACTCCGTTCTACTAATGATGATTGTGTTTCTTTTTTTTTTTTTTTTTTTTTTTTTTGAACTATTCGTAAACTTTATTAATCACTCATAAGGGATACATCTTCCACAAGCTGTGGGCAGAGAAACAAAGGCGGGTCATCAACCCAAAAATTACAGTCATCTAAGGATCTTGCAACCATGTGAGCCGCTTTATTCGCCTCTCGCGGACAGTGAACTAAGCATGTCGAATCGAACCCTGCCATGATCATTCGACACTCGTCTAAATAACCTATCGCCGCTGTCCGAAAATTCCATGGCTCCTCAATTGCCTGCACCGTCTCCATCGAATCGGTTTCAATATATAGCCTGTTACAGCCGATCCTCTCGGCAAGACGGAGTCCGTCACGCAGGGCTTGTGCTTCTGCCGTGGCAACATCAATAACACCCACGATCTCCAATTTACATGCTGCCAGGAACTGACCACCTGAGTCCCGAATGATTGCTCCCGAGGAAGCTTTCCTTGTATCTAAATTTACAGCAGCATCAGTATTTAATTTCACTGCACCCAATGGTGGTTTTGTCCATCCCCGTTTTGGTATATTAGCTTGGTTATTCTTCTTTAGTTTTCCCGCGGTGGCCACCATAGCTTTGATTGACAAGGCAAGCCTGCTCGGAATCGGGGCTTCACCTTTATTCTTCAGTTCTCTTCTGCGCCACCAAATAAACCAAGCTGCTGTCGCTACAATTTCTCGCATTGGCAGCAGACCCAGACCCGGTTTAGGTTCCCATTTTGTAGTCAATATCTGCTCCATGATGGTGCTCCCTGATCGATCCACCTCACTTGCCAGCTTGATCTCTTCCTCAATACCAAGTTGTTTCCATACTTGCCTTGCGTACTCACAAAAGAAGAGCATGTGTGCTGTGTCTTCCGCTCCCACTGCACATAATGGGCACTGCCCACTCCTCTCGATGTGGCGATTGGCTAATACGCACATGCATGGTATAATTCCATGAAGCACTCGCCACAAAAATATTTTAACCTTAGCTGGCACATTTATCTTCCATACCTCCTTCCATACTGGGTTTACTTGAGAGCTCGATGGATCATCCCGCCTTCTCGCTCGGCTACCAAATTGATGTTGCCATTCAAGGTGATAGGCGGACTTAACTGTGAACATGCCACTCTTCGTGTAGTTCCAAGCTATCTCATCTACGAGCTCGCCGTCTGAACAGGATATTGCTTGAATTCGCTGCACATCAACTGGGAAAAAGTTTTCTTCTAACAGTTGAGTGTCCCACGTTCCTGTTACTGGATGTATCAGCTCTTCTACCTTGCTAATCATTATCCCTCGCTGAGGTGTGATTACTTTCCTTGTAACGCTATTTGGTAACCATGGATCTTGCCAAACATTGATATTTGCTCCATTGCCGAGGCGCCAGATGCATCCTCGCTTAAAAGTTTCTCTCCCTGCCATAAGACTTTGCCAAGTGTAAGATGCTCCTTTTTTCAAAGGTGCATTCAACAGATCACCGGATGGGTAATATTTTGCCCGCAGAACTTGAGCACAAAGAGACTCTGGTTCCAATAGTAGCCTCCAGATTTGCTTTGCAAGCATGGCGAGATTAAAACAGTGGAGGTCCCGGAACCCCATCCCACCTTGCTGCTTTGGAGTACACATCTTCCACCAAGAGTACCAATGCAAACTCTTTTTACCATCCTTCTCTCCCCACCAGTACCTTGCTATCGCTGCTGAAATGCCCTTACAGATACCCTTTGGGAGTTTAAAAACTGACATGGCATACGTAGGTATCGCTTGGGCAATAGCCTTCAACAAAATTTCCTTACCTCCGGTTGATAGATTTTTTGCATTCCAACCATTTATCAATTTACACACCCGATCCACTAGATGTTGGAAACAGTCTGATCGATCCACTCCCACATGGGCTGGTAACCCGAGATATTTATCTGTCAAGGCTTCCACATCAATATTCAACGCTGTGCACACCGCTGCCTTATCTGACGCTCCTGTGTTAGGGCTAAAAAAGACACTGGACTTTGGGTCACTCACCAGCTGACCAGAGCTGGCACAGTACATATCGAGCACCTTCCGAAGAGTGGTGGCATTTGCCGCATCAGCCTTCATCAGGATCAAAGAATCGTCAGCGAAAAGTAAATGTGAAACTGACGGTGCCCCCCGGCACACTCTGACTCCCTGTAGGCCACCAGATTCTTCCTCATGTGTCAATAGACTTGAGAGCCCCTCCGCACAAATCAAGAATAAATATGGCGATAGTGGATCCCCTTGCCGTAAGCCCCTCGTGGGCACAAAACTATCTGTCTCATCAGAATTAAACCAAACTCTATAATTTACCGTTGAAACACAACTCATTATAAGATCCACCCATCTTTGCGCAAAACCGAGCCTTATCATCATATCTCTTAAAAAACCCCACTCCACTCGGTCATAGGCCTTGTGCATATCAAGTTTTACCGCACAATAGCCATTCTTCCCTTGTCTCCTTCCCTTCAGCGTATGGAAGCACTCATACGCTACTAGCACGTTGTCTGTGATAAGCCGTCCTGGCACAAAAGCACTTTGGGACAAGCTGATAATATCAGGCAGAATTACCTTTAGTCTATTCGCGAGAATCTTGGATATAATCTTATATAACACATTGCATAGACTAATAGGTCGAAAGTCCGTAATCATCTCTGGAGTATTTACCTTTGGTATTAAAACTATCGCTGTGTCATTCCACCCGGATGGTATTACCCCAGTATGGAGAGCTTCTAGTACCTCATTCGTCACACTAGTTCCAATCAGCATCCAGAACTTTTTGAAAAATATCGCATGCATCCCATCGGTACCTGGGGCTTTAAAATCGCCAATGGCATGCAAAGCTTTCTTAACCTCTTCTTCTGTAAATGGAGCAAGCAACATCTCATTCATATCTCGTGTAACCTTCGGTCTAACCCTCTGCAGCAACTCGGGATTGGTGTCATCCACTTCCCTCGTGAATAGGCCCGAGAAATAATCGGTTATAATTGGCTTGAGCAAGTTGTTTCCCTCGTGCCAATTTCCTTCTCCATCCTTTAACTTGACAATCATATTACGTTTTTTCCGAGCTCGGGCATAGTTGTGGAAAAAGGACGAATTCTTATCACCATGAGCAAGCCAGTTTGCTCTACTTCGTTGCATCTTATAGATTTCTTCTTGCTCCAACGCTTTCTCTATTTCTTCAGTTAATTCTTCCTGCCTTCTTACATTCTCTTCTGTCATCTCTAACTTGAGCACACTCTCTAGTTGCCTTGATAAAGACCGCAGCTTGGCTTTTGGTTTCTGAAGAACTGACCGGTCCCAATTGTGTAAGGACTCGCTCACCGCTGCCACAGCCTTCACAATATTTCCATCATTTGCTCTAAGGCCATCCTCCCACGCTGCCTGGACCACATCCCCTACTCCATCTTCCTTCAACCACTTGGCCTCAAATCTTTTCCTCCTCACCTTATTAGACCTCGCCGTGTTTTTGTAAAAATCAGTGTCTAGCAGGATCGGTCTATGATCAGACCGAATCATGCCCATATTTTCTACACGAGCGTACGGGAAAAGAGCTGACCATCCTTCATTAGCACATGCCCGGTCAAGTCTCTCCCTAATTCCCGGCCTTCTCCTACTGCGCTTCCTCCTCCAAGTGAAGATATCACCTGTGTAACCAAGATCATCTAGGCCACAATCAGATAAAGCATCACGAAACGATTGCATATATTGTAAAGGCCGAGGGTTGCCCCCCTCCTTTTCAAAGCTATACATGATTTCGTTCCAATCACCAATCAACATCCATGGAATATTAACTTGACTGTGTAGTTCCCTTAATCTCTCCCACGTCTTGTATTTATTCTCCCACGCAGGTTCTCCATAGATCCCCGTCATCCTCCAATCTGTCGCTGCATTCACCCCACTAACCAGCACATCAATATAGTTAGGGTGCAGTGCTTTGAGATCAATTGTCACCCCCTCCTTCCATAGGAGGAGCAAACCACCACTTCTGCCGTCACTCGGTGCCACGAGGACGCCGTGCATCCTTGTCTTCACACGAATCAGTTCACCACCCACC
Source organism: Poa pratensis (assembly GCA_947311845.1). NCBI lineage: Eukaryota > Viridiplantae > Streptophyta > Magnoliopsida > Poales > Poaceae > Poa > Poa pratensis. The sequence continues at coordinate 16,454,498 of CAMZMU010000073.1, forward strand.
TTGTCAAGGTGAGTCTCTGAGAGGAACATCACGTCAGGATCACACCGCTCCTGTATGTGCTGGAGTGCCCGACCAGACGCTGCGTTCCCCAAACCACGGCAATTCAGACCTAAAATCTTCATTGCACTTGATGCAATCTTCCCGATCTGGGCAAAAACTCCTTCCGGGACAAGAACTAGTCAGGAACCAGAGGTACAAGAAACTGCATGCACTTGATCGATTCAGGAGCAGCAGGACAACAAACGATGCCTAGCAGGCACCGGAATAGCAACGGTGCCTAGCAAGCACCGGAGTAGCAGCCGCCGTCGGCGGCCGGCGTACAAAACCTAGATCGCCCTTGTAATCGCCATAGCGATAAAAAAACGGTTCGAAAACAGCTCTAACTCCCTCTCCTCCCGTTGATTGATTTTTTTTTTTTTTTTTTTTTTTTTTTTTTTTTTTTTTTTTTAATTTTTTTTAATGATGATTGTGTTTCTGTTCCATAAAGCACCGAGTTTTTAAAAATGAAGGGTATTTATAAATGTGCCACGTCAACTACTCTTCCGCTGCCTAGGCTAAAAACATGGGTTCTTAAACGTTGTCACATAGGTGAATGGCTACATAATTTTAGAGGGCACACATGCATTAAACAGTTAGAGACACCACTATAACTCTAAAAGAAAATACATCGTATACCCTACTTTTATTGTTATAAGATTGTTCTGTCAACAAGCCAGCAGTCAGACTGCTGGCTACGCGAGTGCCCGCCGTTTCTTGTCCGTATGTCCGTTGATCAATAAACTCACAGGGTTAAATCCAAAAAAAGAACAAAAAAAAAAAACTACACATGCCCTAATGGTTCAAATACACATGGACTTGATGAAATCTCTAGAGTCCATTCCATTGACTTTATACGCTATTAAATTTAATCAACTCCAAATCTTCATGTAGAGTCGGCTTAAGAGACTACGCACTGTACGAGTAAGCTTATGTATAAGTAATTTTATCACTGAATCGAATTATTAGTTGACTCTATCTATGTGGATTCCATGTACATTTAAAATTATGTATGCGCACTACCAAAACTTAATTTCATAATCCTTGGGCTCACATTAAAACTCTCACATATGTGTTTTGAATGAACTAACCTACAAATAGTTAGACACATTATTGGTCCAAGTTAAGTCTTAAAAGACACGGTAACCTTCATTTTGGAATGAAGTGAGGAGTAACATGTTTGACCAGTATTGCTCATTGTGCAGTCAAGCAGAAAAATATACTAATATAATGAGTTTTTTTTTTGGTAATGCTACTACAACATGGCAGAATATCAATTTAGGGTTCAGGAGATTGATTTTACTTCATCTAAAGAAGCGGCATCATCCATGAGATTCGAGAGCTACCCTGCAATTATCAAGTTCCACATGGCACCAGTTAGCCAAAGATTCTAGACGTCTATTCTTCTTTTCCTTTTTTGAAATGGATCCCATGCGGTTTTCCCGGCAAATAAAGATATTTTTCTTACCTCGTTTACATAACTCCAAATGGCAATGACACAGTACGCCCTGAACCGGAGGAAAGGAAACCAAAATTAGTGTCAACTTGACCCATATGAAACCTTTAATTTTTGAGAAATATTCTGATTTCAAAAATGCAGTGCTGCTGAGATTCTGGCGCTTTATCTTAATTTTTCTTTTCTCCCCCTGAAACCAGGCCAGAGCGCAGGTCTCCAGGGCGACCGCCTGTCTGTGAGACCGTGTCTATCTATCACGCTCCAGTTATTAAATGTACGAACGAAAAGCAGAGCTTTCAAAAAAGAAAGCGAGAGAAAACGGAAAAAGAAACGAGACAAGGCGATAAATTACAAAGACGCCCTCACCCCAACGGGCCCTGTTTCTCGGTGCCTTTCCCAGCCATCACGAGTCCCCTCCCCGAACCCAGCCAGCGCGCTACTCCACCACCACCACCCAACTGCGCCTCCTCCAGGAATTCATCTCCTCGGATACCTTCCCTCGCCCCCAGCTCCGCCTGCTCGCCGCGCGGCTGTGACGCCGTCCGTCTCGGCCACCGCCATTGCCCTCCCTCGTCGTCTCCGCCCTCCGGCCGGCATCCGTCCCCGCGGTAAGCAGCTCTGCTTTCTTGGCTCCTCCAATGCCGCGAGATCTTGGCCTGGATCTGCGCCTCCGTGCCTCCCTTGCGTTTCTTGCGCCCCTCCCCTTCGCATCTTGCGGTTTGCTCGGTTCTTGGTCCGTCGGTACAAACAAGGCGGGAGGGGATGAATTACGCTCGTCATTTCGTGCCAGCATCCTTCGTCTGTTTCCCCTCAGTCGGAGCTAGCAAGTTCAATTCTCTTTAGGGTGCCCAGTTCAGTTTGCAAGTCCCAGGCGTTGCTTTCGCGGCATCAGTTCACCTCGTCTACTTGTACCGAAACAGTTGTTGGAGTTTGGGTGATGTGACCGTTCCTGGAAGCCTGCGTTTCCGCTTCCCAGTTATGGAGTGGAGCGGTACATGAAAGCCGAGTTGGTACCTGCCTGGCTGGTGCATTGTTGAAAAGAGTGTTCTTCTTTTCTTTCCTTCTGCTTGTTTTGCTTGCTCAGAAGTAATTGTTTCAAGTGCAGATTGAAGAGCCATGCGGCATTGTCACAAACATAATGTACAAGACTCAATCTTTAGTACAGGATAGAGCTAGATTGAGTACATTGGATGTGTGTGTCAAAAACAGATCCGGTCTGTTGGCTCTCCTTTAGTCTTACAACTCCAAACTAGAGCTTCTTAAAAGCATGGGTGCTTTGAATCAATCAATAGGTCTCGGGGCTAGAATGGTTAAGGTTGTGTGGAAGTAGCAGACTGAGGAAGTTCAAACATTATGAACTCGTGCAATTCTCTCAAGTTTGAAGTAAGACTCTATTCAGTCGGAATGGCAACTGCAGCATTACTGTTCATGTCAACATTGTTCGTCCCCCTGCAGTTGGAGCGAGTATTGCTGCTGAATTTAGTAGGGGGTTTAGTTGTTCGTTCCCCCTCAGTTGGAGCGAGTATTACCGTAGAATTTAGTAATGGGGTTAGTTCATGCCGGTACCACCAGACGAGGCTTGTACCAAGACAGTTGTTGAAGTTTGGGTGCTGTATTACAGTACTGTGAATGCAAGTCTTAGTACTTGCTACTTCTCAGTAATGGAGCAGAGCAGTACATAAACCCAAGTTGGTACCGACCTGGTTGGTGCTTTCTTGATTTTTTTGGCTGCTGTTGTGTGTTTTCTCAGAAGTAATTGTTGGAAGTATATCTTGAAGAATCATGCGGCGTTGTCACCAACTAAATGTAGAACACCCAATCTTTAATAGAGGGTACGCATTGTCAACAACAAAATCTTTAAATATCAATCTTTAATAGAGGTTAGAGCTAGGTTAAGTACATTGGGTGCGTGGGTGAGAAACAGTTCCCATCTGTTGGCTTCCATATAGTCTTACATCTTTAAATTGGAGTTTCTTAAATACATGGGTGCTTGCAGTCTTACTGACATCGTTCCTTCTAACTGAAACTTACAAATATGGAAATAGTACATGCCCAAGGGCCCAGGAGTGGGCTACTCAACTCCGTTCTATGGGAACATACTAAGAACTCTTAGGCCTTAGCATTTTCAAGTTGTTCTGAGATCTTACATTCATATTGTACAGGTAAATCTAATGCTCACGTTATAGTTACATAGCCAGCTTAGACTTGTCGAGAGCATGGTGAGCTAATTGCTTTCAGGTTTCAGAGAGGTGGGTGGTTTAAGTATGTGTAGGATATTACCAAATTTCCAGTTCCTGCATTTGTTTTATAAGTCCTTGTGGTTAGTTTTAGCCTCTTCAAAGTGAGACCCTTTGTCATTTGATACTTTATAAGTTTTGATGCTAATTAATATTGGTGTATACAGAATTTTTTTTAAACTAGTTGTCATTTTTTTACGTTTTGTCATTTTTACTTGATGCTCTTAGTTGTCATTTTTACCTTTTGAACTAGATCCTTCATATATTAATTATCTGACTTGATTATGTGAAGGAATATGAAACTAAGGACAAAACGTCCTGGATGGAAGTCCCTTGTGCCTCTGCAGTTGAGCAGAAAATCTGCCATGCGGTTCTTTTTGTTTCCCAAGGTTCAGGCAGCCGGTCAATCGCCAAAAGATACTCCGGTTTATCTTAATGTGTATGATTTGACACCAATGAATGGCTATATATATTGGGCAGGCCTTGGTATATTTCACTCCGGAATTGAAGGTTCTTTTCTTTGTCCTATCCAAATAGTTAATGTACAATTTGCGTGCTGGTTTATTTTATGCGTTTTTTTTCATTTCTGTTTCCGTTGTTAGAGCTATAATTATAAACCATGTTTTTGTACTGGTGCTATAGTTACTGGCCATTTCCCCTGGCTGTTCAGTGTTCAGTGTTCTGGATATATTCTGTTCAGTGTTTTCAGGACGCTATTCTGGTAAATATTTACTTCTGCTAGTTTGCTGTCACAAAATGATGGATGTTTAGGACTCTCCCTATAACTTTTGTGAGCTTTAGCTTAGTCCTCCATTTGCATCTGCTTGTGGAACTTAATACGTCCATTTAACTCTCTGCTTTACTGTCTTCATGAAAATCAAATCAAGCAATATTTTTCTGGAACGAGTTTTCAGAAGTGATCTGAATAACAATGTATTCTTATTGCCTTTGTTTCTCATTTGCAGTTCATGGGGTCGAATATGCATTTGGAGCACATGATTATCCCACGAGCGGGGTATTTGAGGTAGAACCTCGTCAATGCCCTGGTTTCAGGTTCAGGAGATCAATATTTCTTGGTACGACATGCTTAGATCCCATCCAAGTTAGACAGTTCATGGAGCTGCAGTCAGTGAACTACAATGGTGATACTTACCATCTTATCATGAAGAACTGCAACCACTTTTGCAAAGATATGTGTTACAAATTGACTGGCAGCAAAATTCCCAAATGGGTTAATCGGCTCGCCAGAATAGGTACCGTACCTTTATGCAAGTACTGCTGCTTATTATTAGGTGTTTAATGGTTCCATAAAGCAAAGGCTGTTGTGGTAGTGGTGAGTGCAGCTTAATTCGTGTAGTCAGAATGCATTGAGCACTTTGATAGTTACTGCCATCATTCTTACTCACTGAAGTCCTTTTCCACTTTAGTTTCTAGAAATGTAGTTACTGAATAAAGCTCTACTTTTGCGGTCACATCACCTGCTAGTGCAACTTATTAATCTTCACAGCGACGGGACTTGACTCTTGAGACCTTGACGGATTAGAAAGAACTTCTTGTTTTTTAGCATCTGAATCATCTGCCAAAGAGTGTTGTCATGTTTTGATAACGTATTAAACATGCATTTGCATTCAGCACAGGCTAGCTTTGGCATAGCATGAAAACTCACTTTGTAGTCCTGGAGGGAAAGAGGATGGTATTTCTGGTCCATTTAGAGTCCTAAAAGAAATACTAAGGTTCTTGTATATGTATGCTGGTGAAGTACTCCCCACTTGTGCCAAGAGGTCCTGGGTTCGACTTAGCCTCTCTGCATTGCACTTTGCAGGGGTAAGGCTTGACTCGTATAATCCTTCCCCAGACCCCACCTGGTGTGGGAGCTTCTAGCACTGGGTCTGTCCTTGTATATGTATGCTATTTATTTTGCGTCTTTACAGCATTTTGGTGGTGTTGTGATGTCTCTTGTTATAAATTGGGAATTCATTTTTGTGCAGGTGCCATTTGCAATTGCCTCCTCCCAGAATCACTCAAGATCTCTCCAGTTGGCCACTATCCCAATAGTCAACCCGAGGACTCCGAGAAAAGGCGACTGCGGAACCCGTTGAGCTGTTTCTCCTCCATCTCTAGCCAGAGACAGCTTCCCCCATCATCCTCTTTCCCTCCGTCGCCCGTGAAGGAGCGCCTTCCAAGCTGTTCTTCGAAAAAGGCCAGCACGGCGTCGCTGAGGAATACGTAGCCAGTGTAACTTTTGATACCAAGTTGGCTAATTCGGGCAGCGGCGCATCTGGACGGCGCTACTACCGTGTGTGCCGTGGCAGCTGCCAGTTAATTTTTTCCCTGGGTATCAGCCTAATGCTTCTTGATGTTGTTGTATCATGTAATATCGGTGAAAATGTGTGGCTACGGCTACGGATCTCATTTGGGTGTGTGGATTCACCTCGATTCCACGCACCCGTGTACTCGTGATAGACTCTGTATATTAATCCTCTATTCTTTCAGCTGTGGAAGCAACCCCTGTGTCTCTGTGATCATTTCTGATTCTTCCTTGTGTCTCATCATATCCATGCTGTTATTATGTGATTTATTGCTTAGTCAACTGTAAAAGCACATAGCTTAGTGTTCAGTTCAGCTGCAGCGAACGGGTGATTGGTTGCATGTAAATAGAGCTTGGCCTGGGTAGCGCGCTCCCTGCAGCTGCAAAGCGGAGGGCTGCTCATGCATGCGCGTGTTTTCCCTCACTCTCTCTTTCACGTGCCCTCTCCTAATCAGCACAAAAGTAGCTTGATTCAAAATAAGCTCTACATGAAACCTGTGCGCATTAGCGATGCGGTTTCATTCCGGCAATCAGTTCGAACTTTCGTTAACTGTTAGCTTCTAATATCGTGTTCTTGTGTGAAGCTTTTTTAGACGAATTTCGTTAGATTTGTCGCACACAGTTGACCGTTTTCGATTTCCTTCGAGGAGTAGTTTCACCTCGTCATTCTACACAACTTTCGTGTTGTAAGTTTTACGTTTCGGTGCTTGTAGATGGATAGGTCTTGTACTGTAAGATGCGTATTTATACTGTTCTTGTGTATGCGTCTTCTTCAACCTCCGCTGTACCTCATCGTTGTTGAGCTACGCCACCGCCATGCCGTGTCGTCGCCGTAGAGCTCCGTCGCCGCCATGCCGTGTCGTCGTCGTCGAGCTCCGCCGCCGCCATGGCGTCTCCTCGCCGTCCAGCTCCGCCACCGTCAAGCCGCCATTGGTGATCTGTAAGTGTGGTGGTAGGTGGTAACTTCATCCATGTGAAAAGAGGTGAGGCTAACTAAGATTTGCATCCAACCAAACAAATAGTAGTAGTTTGCCCAACTGATGCCACGCTCTTTGCTGCTGGCTACCAAACACGCCCCTAGTTGCTACACTTGATCCCCTGCTGTGGCCATGCGAGAAGTAAGCTCTGAAATCACTTGCAAGTCCTTTTTTTTTTAGATACTGACGTGCAAGTTCTCATCAGGCCCGGTCCTGAGGGGGGCAGGAGGGGCGGCCGCCCAATTTTCGTCTACCTAATGCATATAGAGTGGCAAATTGGCAAGAAACTGGCTACGCCAGTAGAGCAGTGAGCGGAGGAGGTTTTTCGTTCATCAGGGAGACGACGAAGCGTTTAGTGCTTTCTAGCTTTGGACCCTTTTCGTTCAAGTTATTTTGGCCTTTTTTCTTCTCACGTTACCTTGGGCTTTTTTTATGTGCTTAGCTCTAAAGGGATGGGGGCCCGGTTGATCAATAAAAGTGGGGTAGGGCCCGGTAGGTAATGCCACGGTCAAAAGACCATCCAGTTCAGGCAATGCATCACATGGTTTATTCTTCTCAAAACAAAATCACATGATTTATTTAAAAGGCAATGTATCACACAATCGGGTCATTTTCTGCTTGTTGATTCCTCTTCTAAATCTAGATCGGTCAAGGCCATGACTAGATTAGGTACAATTCTTTTTAAAATGTGTACCATGTGCGGCTCTTTGATGTTTCGACAGTTCTCGGAGAGGTGCTAAAGACGATCCATCGTCAGTTTTCACACGCCAAGAAGCGAGAAGCCGAATCGTGAGACCTTATTGGTAACATCCGACATTCGACATATATATAAGTTTATGTTTACTTATAAGCAAGGCATAAATAGTCTGGTATGAGAAAATAGCGCAACCCTTAAAATCCGCCGCCTCAAAATGCTATAGCATAAGTCGGCCCAAGCAATGCCCAAAGAATCCCATTTCTTTCTTGGTTGGACTAACCCAACCGGCAATTTCCGTCTTCCTGAATTGGGATAGTCAGATTCAGTCTTTCTTTCGTATCAAAGTCAGTTCTTTCCTTGATTCTTTCTTTTCGTGCATAACCTTTCTCGTCTCAATCCGACGTTCTTCTTTCAACGTGTGAACCTATGAACTTCTCCAACGTCGTAGCTTTAGGTCAATCCCTAGTACGCGTTTTTTTTACCATGATTATTAGGGGGCCTGGATTTTAATTTCGCCCTGGGCCCTCAAAATGGCAGGACCGGCCCTGGTTCTCATGTCAGTAGTAAAGGTAGCTAGTAAGGGCATGGCCAACGCATAGCCCTAGGGGTGCTGCCCCATAGGTTCGGGTGGTGCTCTATATGTGTCAGGGGATCTTCTGCAGGAGGCAACCTCTTGGTCAGAAAAAGTGAAGAAGAGGAAGAAAGGTGAGAGGAAAAGATGAAAACGATGGGGTCCATAGTGTGGTAAACGTCAGCTTTTGCCCAAAGAATGGAAAAATGAGCTGACAACCCTAGTTTCCATACCGAGCTGGATGGATCGGGAGCAGCGCCTACCACTGCCCCATTGCTCGTGCCCTAAGGGCACGAGCAGCGGTGGCAGTGGTATGCCACTGCCCCATGCCTGCCACATAGGATTGGATAGCTGGGACCATCACATGTGCATCAACCTGCAGGCCACACTGATTTGTGCGACGTCATTCTTGCCTCTCCTTTTCTTCCCTCTCTCCTCACATTTTAGCTAGAGCGGCTGGCTCCTCTGCAGGATCCCGTTTGGGCCTGCAGGCAGCTACTTTATCTTCCTGGACCACCCGAGCCTACATGGATCTGACAGGGCAGTAGTCCATGGTGGAGCATTGGCCATGCCCTAAGCTAGCTACTACATGGGTCGGACTGAGCCTCCGTGACTTGTAGACCACAAGTCACGGAGAGACTTGTGCCCATCTCAGCCTTCCGTTTTAGATCCAATGGATAAGATTTGTCCAAATTTGTCACTGAAAATAAAAATGTTCAGAAAAAATTGAGAAAAATCCAGTAAATCATAAATGCTTCGTTTTATACGCTAGGAAAGTTTCATTTCATTTGGACCATTATTTTGTGAATAAGTAAATTTTATAGCTTAAAATGGTAAAATGCTATTTATTTACAAAATATTAATCAAAATAGGATGTAAATTTTCCAGAATATAAAGCGAGGCATTTGATATTTACTGGATTTTTTTCAATTTTTTTGAACACTTTTTTATATTAAGTTACAAAATTGGACAAATTTTATTCATTGATCTAAAACGGAGGGCTGATATGGGCACAAGTCTCTCCGTGACTTGTAGTCCAGGGGCGGAGCTGGGCCCCAGGCAACCAGGGCCATGGCCCGGGTCGCAGCAAAATATTTGGCTTGCTGTCTATGAAAAAATAAGGTTGGCCCAGGGCGCAGCCAGGCCTGGCCCAACTCGCTGCTGGCCCCTTCACTCTCGCTCGCATCCGTCGTTCGCTTGCTCGCTCCTGTACGAGCGCGTCTGGCGACTCCCACGACGGCACCCCATCTCGCCCCGGCCTCCCTAGACCCCGTCTCGCCTGCTAGTGCTGAACCGTGGCTGAAAATAGGGACTGGCTTAAGACTGAAGTGCTGATTTCTCCTCCGTTAACCGGTCCAACGGCCAAACTAGTGCTGAACAACGGAAGTGTTGATTTCTTGATTGTATTCGTTCTCTTCATGAGTTCATGGCACGCTCGAGGAACTAAACCATTAATTTGGTGCTATATTACATCCATGTACTATTTTTTCTAAAAAAAAACCGACAGTTAACAATAGAGTTGAAAATATATGTCCTCTTTCAATTTTCCAAAAAAAAATCTGTATCATTTTAAGAGCTTTTTTCTCATAGTTTTTTGCGCCAATTTTGTGGCCCGGGGCTTGCTCCAATCCTGGCTCCGCCACTGTTGTAGTCTACCAGTCACCAAAGCTCAGTCGACATGGGTCAGGGTGGATGTGCATCTGAACCAACCATCCATAGCCATAGGAGTAACTGATTGAGCGCATAATTCTGTCGTTCGTACCAGTGAGTGTGACACTTTGCGGGCGCTGAAACTTCTCCAATCCCATGGATCGATCGTACATCTCCAGGGGGGCGGTATCTCATCTCATCTCATCATCATCATCCTGGATAGGATAAGAATGCTCCTCCTATGCCCCCAGGGCTAAGCAAAGCAAAGCAGCAAAGGCCTCTCTTTGGCCGGCGTCCTCCGTAACCCTGCGTCCCCCACACCGGCCAGAAGGCCAGCGATGGCGACGGTTTCGAGGAGAACGACGATGGTTACGGACTCTGCGTCCGAGTTTTGTTTTTTTCTCGTCCGTTCGTGCTCGTGCGACGACGGTCCCTGTCGAGCGCGGAGGATGACGAGGGATTGAACTGAGTAACTGACGTAGCTGGGGAAGAGTTAAAACGCTGCACTCAGATTAGTACTTTCGATCGAACATTTAGGTCACCTTTGCAGCGGGCTTATCTCCGCGGAAGATTGGCTTTCAAGGTGACGGCTCCGCGGCTGCAATCATTAGCTGTGGATGATGGCCGCCGTTTTCTCCGGTCGACACGTCCGGCGTCTAGTCGTAGGGTGCTATTATGCCGCCACTTAGGGGAGCTGCACACTTGTACGAACCAACAACTCCTGCTGTCTTGCTGATGCTCAACGTCAGTGCTCTTGTGCCAGGAGATAAAAAGCAACATGCAACTGATGTTGAACGATAATGGAACATCAGGTGGTATCTTCAGCACTTCAGGCATGATGTTAACTAGCCCAGGACTCGTCTCCAGCCCCAGAATTTTTTCAAATTGAAGTATTTGCGCAAAAAGAAAACAAATCAGATGGAAGCAAGGAGACAAAGGGCACCAGCATAGTAGTTAGTTCAGTCCACCATAATCGCCTGATTCATAATCCAGACACAATACTTACAAAGATACCAATTCATATAATGTACATAGTAGATCCTCTGATACTACCACCAATACTACTTCTAAATAAGTTCTGACTTGCTAGTTGCTACTAGCCTACTACTGCTACTTGGATACGTGCCCTGCAATTTACCGTTGATTAATTAATTAATTAATTAACACCGATCATAGTAATGAAACTAGAATTGGTGTTTTTTTTTAGAAAAGAGAATTTTATTAATCCCAGCCTCTGCATCGATTGATGCACACAGCCGCAACTAGAACTGGTGTGCTATCCCTTCTCGATCCAAACTAAATCAGCTGAATTGATCATAGACTCCTCCGAAGTAGCCGCCGGCCGCCAAGTCCATCATGTAGTTGTTGTAAGTGTAATCGCTCATGTAGGTGAGGTCGGCCTCCGCTGCGTCCTCTATCCCGAACTGCCCCAACATCGCCGCCGGCTTGTGCGTCACCGTCGAGAACGACGAAGAGCTCGGGCTGCTGCCGCCGCCACCGGTTGTGGCCGCCGCTGCCATGACCTTGCTCCTCTCCTCCTCCGCCTCCGCCAGCCTCTCCTTCAGCCTCAACAGCTGCACCATGAATTCATGTTAGTACAGCAAGCAAAGAGTTCTTCTGACATGTATGTACTGCATCTGCATGGTGTGAGTACAACTACAAATAGAGTCTAGGAAGTTCAAGTGTGTACCTCGGTTTCGAGGTGGCAATTGTGGACGACGACGGCGTCGTGGGCGGCGCGGAGCTTGGAGAACTCCTCCTGGATGAGCTTGCTCTTGTAGCGTGCGCGGCGGTTCTGGAACCACACGGCCACCTGTTTGGTGTCCAGGCCCAACTCGGCGGCCAGCTGCACCTTGCGCGGCGTCTCCAGCTTGCGATCCTTCCTGAAGCTCATCTCAAGGAACTGCGCCTGCTCGTCGCTGAGACGCCGCTTCTTGGCCGCCGCGTCCTCGTCCGACGCCGACTGCCTCGCCTTCCGCCTACGCCGCTGCCGGCCGGCCTTCTTCTGCTCGCCGCCTACATCCATGACCCATCCACGAAACAATCAACAACAGCACATTGGGGTTGGATAACCATTCGATCTCTAGCTAGCTTGCACCTTGAAGAACACATAAGAAGATGGATGGTTAAACTTACCGGAGCTTGGCGTGGCGGCATCCACGGGGAAGCTATCCGGGAAGACGAACGAAGAGAACATCAGCATCTCCTCCTCGGGGCTCATCTTTCAAGTAAAGCTAAGAGCAACACGCGAACACCACAAGGTGCTTAAATATTTGATCGGCTCTGATCGATGGATGCTTTGGGGTTTGGAGCTTGGATAAATTTGAGAGGAGCAAGCTGCTATGCTGTCCAGTGACCGGTGTCCGAGTCTGAGAGCTCGGAGCTTGACGGGGGAATTTTATATAGAGGGAGAGGTACTACTAGCAGCAGTCTGGCAAGGTAGTAGATAGGAGTCGAGGCTTAATATTTCTTGGTGTGGAGCCGGGAGAAAGCGATGCGTGTATGTCGTGCTGCTAATTGTCATCTACTGATGATGATCACTGTGCCGTGTGCTAACTTTCTTGGCTAGTTTTGGATAATGGAAAATGAAGCCGGAAGCATGCTGGGGGTACCCTGAACATGGTTTGGTGTACCGGGAATGGGACGATCCCAGTTAGGATGCAGGCTACTCGCAGCGACATGTGAACCCCACATGTAAGATCCTTCTTACTCAATCAGGTAGGTACAAACAAAATGCGTCGTGCGGTGCGGGCAATCACGTTGGCGCCCGGTGTAGAGGCGTCGAATGCGGGAGAGCAGCGGCTGCTGGCCACAGCCAACCCCACGCGGATCCGGCGCCGCCTCCGCAAGGCCATGGGGAAGAAGGTCGACCTGCCGCTGCACCTCTGGCCGACGTGCAAGGAGAGTGAGGACTCACAAGTTCATGGTACAAACGACAGGTATTTCGATTTTAGAGTTTGACTCGTCCGACCGCGCTACGAGTTTGAGGCTGAAAATGGACTTTTTAAAATATACTCCCTCCGTTCGGAAAAGGATGTCACAAAAATGGTCTATAGTAGATAACTGAGCTTTGACAAGTATGCACGCAGAAAGGTCTTGGTTGGAAGTTCCAAGCCGTTGATGACTGCACCTGGTCGCAGGTGTGAAACTGCTCGTGATGCTCAAGTTAGTAGCTACTCCAGCGGGTGGAGCGCACACGCCGATATATAGCTTGATTTACCGGTTTGAGCAGAGTTTCGGACGCACAAGTTACCCATCGCCATCGATCGGGTGGAGCGCATGGGCGGTGTCGGCTTCCGGGGTCCGACACAGGACACACGAGCTAGCACTACGCCTAGACGTACGTCAAGTGCCTTGCACACGCACGCTTGAGCTGTGCCCTTTCTTCAAAAAATGTTTGGCACACCTGCCAGATATCCATTCCCAAGTGTACCACACGCCTTCATATCTCGTCTCGATCGTATAATAAAAGTATCCATCGATCTGTACGTGTGGATAGAGAGATCGATCAAGCGAGCATGCATGTGAAACATCGATCGACGCTTAATTATTTGACCAGCTGGCCGGGGGCGTACGTGCTGGCGTCCGGATGGATGATCTTCCGAAACCGTCCTGGAGCTAGGTTAAAGTTACTGCTGCGTCCACACTCCACGCAACTGCTTTTCTGTGCTTTCGCGACTCTCGAGCGGCGAGCCATCCAGTCGGACAAATCAACTCCCGTACAAAGTCGATCGCCGTTACAAAGAGAATTAGTTCAGTTTACATGGAACGACAGAACGTTGCATTGTAATCTGGTTTTATTTTTCCTGGCACTTTAGCAAACTTGCTGCCACTAATGGCCTCTCGGAAAATTTGCAACTGAATTTGGTCCCTCCACAAAAACGTCATTTCGAATGGCGAATCTGAATCTCAGCGCCTCTAAGATTGGCGTTTTTGAGCCGCGAAATGTAAAAACGGACAAGTCAATTGAAACACTCCATTTGCATATTCAGACTCTCTTATATTCTCCACATGCAATTATAGACCACGGCATTCTTTCTGACGTATTTGACAACTTCAGAGGCTCTGATATTGGAAAAACCGCCATTTCAAATGGCTATTATCAAATGATTTGCATTTTTTTGCCTTTCGCAATCTCAAACAAGCCAAAGTGAACGGCGTGACTACTAGTTCAAAACACCTCTTAGTATGGCATTGTTGGGGAGGGGCCATATTAGTTGATTTTTTTTAGGGGTCATTAGTGACTGAAAGTTTGCTAAATGGCTTTTTAGGACAAATTATATTTTAATATGATCCGACTTGTACCGATACACCTATATATAAACCTACGCGGTTTGGGTGTTTGCACCGTGTAGTATGCTTATGAAAACTTTATATGGTACTCCCTCCATTCCTGAATGTAAGGCGTATAGTTTTTGCATGTTTATAAAGACGTGAGAACTATGCATACCATGGACTCATTTTCCTCTAGAAAAAATGGGATAGAGGAGTCCCTGGTAATCATAGATTAAAAATAATCCTTTAAATCTCTTCGTTATAGATTGAAACTCATTTGTGGATGCTTAAAATTGTACATAAATCGCAATACACCATATATTATGGAATTTTCCTGAACAAACTATACATGTTACATTAAGGAACAGAGGGAGTGTATCAGAGCCACCTCTTCCAATGGAACCCTAGAGATCCAATCTACCGGCCGAACTACCATACAAAGTCGGGGCATGATCTGGCAACCTCGATGTATGTCATTAGCATGTAGTCGCTAAACAAAATTTTAGATAGTACTTCCCACTCCTAACATGTTCATTGTGTATTCTACATATAGGGCAGAAGGCAATAAAATTATTTCTTATGTAAAAAATAAGTCATACCTTCTTCTTGGGGCACATTGGTAGTAGGTGACATTTGTAGGGTCGTTGTTTTTGGCTGGCTTAGAGTTTCAGGGCTGCCTATTTGGGTTGGTGGGTTGCGGAGTGGGCTGCCTAGGCGGCACACACTATCGTGCGGAATTCCTAGCGGCTCAAGCTTCCACTAGTACAAAACCTCACTTTGTAGATGTGACCTAGAGCCGGTCAAACCAAAAAAAAAAAACATCCGTCTGGGACATATCTCCTCAAGCGGTTCTTATTTCTGGCCGTCTCTAATATAACATGCGACGGCTGAAACTCTCCGCCGTCTCCCATATAAAACGATTCGAGACGGTTAGTAAACCTCGCCGTCTGAGATGGATTTCTCGCGCGCTGAATGAAAGGAATAGAACTGAAGACAAGTGCGCGCGAACACGTGTACAAAATCATGAACTGAGAACTGGGAATTAAACATATCGATCAGAGTTCATAACTTATATTCGTAATATAATTAGTAGCAAAATACGGTGATTTTTGTACCAAATCATCACCGCACCGACGGTCGGCCGGCCTAATCCTCGATTCGATCGATCTTTCTCTACCTACGATCGATCTCCCCGGCCGGCCTAGCTATCCTAGCAAAATATGTACCGCGCGCCCCTGCACAACTCATGCGCGAATATGTTATCGATCAATGGATGATCGATCGATCGATCCCGGCCCCCGGCCAGATCGATCAAATAGCTAGCTATACTAGCAAAATATGTAAGCCCCAGATCTCGAGCTCTAATATACTACTATAGCTAGATCGCGCTATACCTACTACTAGATCGACCGCGCGCGCGATCGATCGGTCGATCTAAACGATGAACTCGTCCTCATCCTCGATGGAGGAGCCCCAGCCGCCGTGGTCGGGCATGTCCTCATCAGAGTCGGAGTAGTAGAAGGCTGCCGACATGCCCTCGTCGTCGTCGTCGTCGTCGCCCGCCTCGCCACCATCGTCGTCGCCCGCCTCGACACCATCGGCGTCCGGCATGTCCTCGTCGGAATGTTGATTTTTGTTGACTGCCCGTATCTAATTGAGTGTGGAATACAGACTGTTTTTTGTCGTTGTACCTCATCTTATTTTAGTTGCTATGCATTTCTCTCTTATCCCTCATGTTTCTTAGGCTTCAAAGTAGTTCATGCTTGCTTTTTATTATGGATTCATGGTATAATTTTGTAGCTACACATTTGCATTCATGCTTTATTGAACAATTTGTTCGTGGTAGTTCATGATCTGCATCTACAAAAAAGTTATGAATATTTCATTTGCCCCATTAGATTTTTCTTTTCATGAATGGCGCTTGCATTTTTGCCACAAAATCTGCAGACCATGGTATCTGCCCCATTTAAACCAGACAAATGCCACTCTTCAACTTAAGATTTTTAGGTAGAGACTACAAACATATCCAATTTAAGTAATGAATGATTCATGTATTCCCTTTTGTTGTGAGTAATCAATATTTACTTAATTAAATGACATCTGACTACTTTTCCGGTCATTTTGATTAATTTGTCATAAAGGGTGCAGCGTGTCGCCGCACCAAATTCAACTAGTTTGAGCAACAGCAAGATTCGACGATGTATTGGAATCCCCCGATCCGGCACGAATACTTTCGCGTGAAGGTGCCACCTACTTCTTGTTTTAGGCGCTATCCTAAGTGAGCTGCGTAGACTGGGGGTCCGGCACCCAGTTTCGTTTCGTGCTGCTGTTGATTACTACTTTCTCTCTCGTCGCCTCATCCGATTGATGTCGGCGGGAGATTGGACAGGTAGCCTAGCTAGCTAGGAGTATGGCTCAAGACGCGCGCGCGCACGCGGCAAAATTAATAAATCTGACCCTAACTCAAACTTCAGCACAAAATAGACCCTTTTCGAAAGTTTAGCCGGATCTAACCCTTTTCGGTACCGCTCAACATGTTGGCGGTAGACTATGCAGGGTACCGCCCGTTTCATTGGCGGTATGCTTCCTGGTCCACGGTCCGCGCGTGCTGGTTGACTTCGCTGACCTGGCGGTACCGCCGACACAGGCGGCGGTAGAGGAAGGCAGAGTAACGCCAATTTTAAAGGCGGTACAGCTGGGCTTGATACCGCCTATAGCCCGGGCGGTAGGAACCCGAGTGTTTAAGTGGCTCGGGCCCGAACCCAGCCCGCATTTTTCCTCTCCCTCTCTCCCTCTCGAGTGAAGAACAGGGGCGGCGGCGGCGGCGCGACCTCTCCCCCTCGACGGCGGCGGCTGGTGCGGCGACGGCGCGGTGCGGCGACGGCGGCGGCGGCGGGTGCGGCGACGGGGGCGGCGGCGCCGGCATGGACGGCGGCGGCGACGGCGGGTAAGCCTCCCTTCTCTCTCTAGTTCATCTCTAATCTAGGACGAATCTAGAGTATCCCTTGAAACCTAGATGAATTATGTGCTAGATTTGTTGTTGCAACCCGAGATTATCTCTTCAATCTACTCTTCAATCTAGATGATTTAGATGTAGTAGTTCATAGCAATATGATTTTAGATGTAGGACATGTATTCCTAGGTAAGATGAAATATTTGTAAATTCATGTGGATGTAGTAGTTCATGTATTCATGTATTTGTAAATTCATGTATTTACCCACAAATTTAGGTAAATTGTGTTTATGAATATATGTAGGTAGACAAAATTTAGAATATAGGAATGATTATGTTCATGAAAATAAGGATGAATACATATGTAAAGTTTAACAAAAAAATTTAGGATGGATGACCCGCCGGAACGTTATTACCCTGGACTTGATTTGGTGTATGACAAGTAACATCGTGCCCGTCTCATCGAGAGGGGAGATATGGACTTAGTTGTCAATGTAAGTCAACTTTTGTTCTCCAATTTTGTTGTTGCAATTACAAATTTAGTGACCACAACAAGTTTTTCTTTTCGCAGCCTATTGTTCCTATGCGCTTGAGGGGCCACAGTGCGGATGACATGCCGTATGATGTTCGCTACGAGCCATATTTTGAGGAGGCTGGTCTTCTCCCATTTGTGCTTCAGTTCAAGCGCAAGCCGCCGGCGTTTAACCACACGGCCATTACTGCCCTAATTGATCGTTGGAGGCCCGAGACACACAGTTTTCATTTGCCTTGTGGAGAGATGACGGTCACTCTTGAGGATTTTGCCATGATCACGGCTCTTCCCATCGACGGAGCTGCTCTGACAGGTAGGGTGGATAATATTGGGTGGCGCCAGCGGGTTCTTGGTCTCACCGGCAGATTACCACCAGTGCCGCCGGAAGGAGTGAAAGATACTAGGTCATCTGGTGTCTCATATGCGTGGCTTCGACTGTTCGGGGCATGCCCGGTGGGTGCCGATGAGCTGGTGGTGCAACAGTATGCCCGGGCATACATGTGGTATGTGTTAGCCCGGGTGATCTTTCCAGATGGGTCAGGAGACACGGCCTCTTGGATGTGGCTTGACCCATTGCGCGATTGGAGCGTGAAGCACAGCTGGGGCTCGGCGGGTCTAGCCTTCCTTTACCGGCAGGTAGTATACTTGTACACCTTATATTTGTACACTTTTTACTTTTATGCAACGTTTTTTTGGCATTTGACATGATTGCTATTGTGCAGCTGGACTTGGCATGTCGTAAGAAGGGAAAGGGAGCCTCGCTAAACGGCGCTGCCTGGCCCCTTACGATTTGGATGTGGGAGCGGATTCCGGTTGGACGTCCTCGCAAACTGCCACCAACTCCATGGGATTATGACCTTGATGGTGATGATGAATGGCAGCTGCCAACTGTCGCCTACACATGGGATAGAGTGGAGGGATACAAAGACTTGTCCATGGGCCGTTACAAGAGTTATACCAACGAGCTTGACACGCTGTCTTGCGACTTGGTATGTGTGGTCATAGTAAATTTGACACACTTTTGTGACATTTAGCATTGAAAATAATGGATTTTGTTTTGTAGGTCATATGGCAGCCATACAAACGGGAAAGGGGTTTCCGTCTCAACGCGATGTGTATGCGTGACATGCACCTATGGCGCATTAAGTGTCCGATGATATGTTTCTATGCCGTCGAGTGGCACCTCCCACAACGAGTTGCATCACAATATGGAAGGAGGCAACGAACCCCACCTGCAAGTCAAAGCACAAGTGTTGACCTTCATAGGTTAGTGTTCGAATGCCCGGGTGAAGATTTGACTTGTCAATATCAATTGTTGATACCATGTTTGTTATTTGTCTGTAGGATGGACCGTAAGACATGCCCAAAAGAGAAGGAATGGGATCGTAAACACAGCAAGTGGATTGAGATGTGGAATGATAGAGAGAAGTATCGTGAGCTGGACGGTACAATGGTTAGGGATAATGAGTATGTGGCGCACCTTGCTTGGCATGAACAGCAACACCGCCTCAAGCTAAAGCCCTCTTGGACCACACAAGATTGTTTAGATTTAGGCGATGAAGATGGTGATAACGAATATAACTTGGCGGTTAAGGAGAGCGCCGGAACCTCTAGGGACTATGCACCAGTTTTCAACCGTGTGGTATGACACAAATTTTGCTTACATTTAACATGTCCTTCCTATTTCTGACTACTGTTTGTCTTCCATGTGTTTAGGGCTTGGAACTTACTCGGAGTGTTAATGAGGCGTCGCATTCTCTCTCGCATATGCCCGGTACGGTGGAGTCTGAGTCAAGTTTAAGGCAAACCATGACGGTATGTACATATAAGTGCGCATGAGTGGATTCTAGGTGGTGTGTCCTATGCTAATGATATAGAGTGGCTTGTTTTGCAGTGGTTAATGGAGCGGGCTCGCAGGCTGGCGGCTATGCTTGCCTGCAATAGTGCAAGGGCTACCGAAACCAATGAGGAGGACGAAGGCGAGGAGGGCGAGGAGGAGCAGCAGTCGGAGGAGGAGGGCGAGAAGGAGGAGGAGCACCAGTCCGAGGAGGAGCAGTCGGATGAAGAGGAGGAAGAGGACCCAAGCTGGGACGAGATGTCTTTGTCACAGTTGATGGGTGCACCACAACCAACTCAGTCGAGCCAACCGCCTATGAGGAACCGAAAGCCTAAAAAATTCTTCAGTCCGGAAGGACAAAGAGTCCCTCCTCCGCTACCCCGCCGCAGGGCGCCACCAGGTCCTGCTATGGAGCCGGCAAGACCAAGCAAGTTGGCAGCCAAGAGGGGAAGGAAGAAGTGATAGGCGAACTATGGAACCATGAAATATTTGCCTTATTATGTTCTGTAATGAACTTATTTTGTAACCGCAAAGTTTATATTTTGTTCTTGTCTAAATTGTTGTATGAGTATGTGAACTCGTAGTATATTTTGTGACCTGTCAATTATTGTGATGTGCTGCTGAAACTTTATTGTTGGGATAGTCTTTGATCCCAGGTCCATACCGCCGGATTTTGCGGCAGCCAAGATCCTAGGTTCATACCGCCGGACATTGCGGCTACCGTACCGCCGCCTACCCTGGCGGTACGTACTGGTATCGTACCGCCAATACAGGAGACGGTATCGCCCGAACGCGCCTGAATTACCTGCTCCTGCCGTGGACAAAACGAGGGCGGTACGTACTGGTATCCTACCGCCAATACAGGAGACGGTATCGCCCGAACGCGCCTGAATTACCTTCTCCTGCCACAGACAGAATGAAGGCGGTACCGTATGGTACCCTACCGCCATTGTACACGGCGGTATCAACCGGAAGAGTGTGGCACAGGACACATTCGTGACAAATAGGACGAAAATGTGAGACTTGATGACAATGTGTAATATGACCTACCGGTGGTTGATCATATGCGTTTGTTGGACGCTCGGGAGAACGGCTATAGTTAGCACACATGAAAAACTTCCTGCCCCTAAGATCCCCATTGTCGGTGCAATGTTTGACAACGCAAGGATCGTTGCACCAACAAGTAGGAGTGACCACCCCTTTGTGTTTCTCTTTGTCCAAGCGTGACCGGTGAGCTTTTATTGGTTTGTAGTCTTGATCACCGCATGGAGGCCTGTTGCTCGGGTCGGAGGAAGCCATGCCTACAATAAGAAACAAGTGTTAGCAACATTCATATTCATACATTAAACATTAAAGATTTCAAATAAAGAGTCATATTGTATACCATTTATTTATTTATTTTATTTGTTCATGCATTAGTGGTGAGCACCACGTGCACCACGCACTCTTCTAGGATCCCTAATTCCAAGTAAAAAAGGAAAACCACGTGCAGAACCACCTCCACTAGCACCAACACCACCACCCCCGCCCGCTTTACCACCACTCCCTCTACCACCACTCCCACCACCTCTACCACTAGCACCCACGTTGCCACCACCACTCCCGCTCCCTCTACCACCACTCCCACCACCTCTACCACTAGCGCCATTGTTGCCACCGCCACTCCCACTACCTGTACCACTAGCACCACCGCCACCACTACCACTTGCACCCCCTCTACTATTAGCACCCCCGTTTCCAACTCCACCACCACTCCCACCACCTGTACCACTAGCACCTTGAGTACCACCACCTGTACCACTAGCACCTTGAGTACCACCACCATTGTAGACTTTGGATTTTTTCCTCCCTTGAGAGCATGTTCTGTTGTTGTGTGCTGAATCATTGCATTGACCACATTGGTTGGTAGTACGAGGCTCCATAAAATGCCCACTGCCCCATTCTCCCATGCGGGTTGTGTATCCACCAAGTGCATCCATGTCATTTCTATACCTCTTTGTCCTCCTTCTACCTTTGGTTTTAACCATTAGTTCCGGATCTGGTCTAATTACAGGCCCATCATATTCCGGCCATTGAGATTGATCCAAATACGGCTCGAATCTTGCTGTCCAAGTCATGGCCACCCTTTCCAGCGAATGCTCGTTCATCCTTACCGTATTCGGATGACAAAGATCAACAGATCTTATGTTTGCCGCCGTAATCAAGTGCGAACAAGGTAAGTGCAACAACTTGGGCCTCTCGCAAGAGCACTCACGTGTCTTTAGCTTAACCTTGAATGCACGACCTCCGAACTGCACGCCATCTTTTGTTGTACCACCCGGCTCATCGACTTGGTAAATCCACTCGTTGTTGTCAAAGCAATTCACTTGTTGTCTCTCAGACTTGCTATTTTGTAGCTCCATCCATTCTTCCACTTTTGGAGGATACAATTTCCCTTCATCTATCAATTTATCCGTCTCTGTGGAATGTTTCTGGAAATAAGCGCTTAACTTCTCGAATGTATATTCCGCAATGGCCGTCACAGGCAGTGCCCGCACACCTTTCAGAACATTGTTGAAACATTCCGCCATGTTGCTTGTCATGTCACCATATCTTCTACCTCCATGATCATGGGCCCTTGACCACTTGTGCCTTTCTACCAAATGCCTCCTCAAGAACTCTTTACCCCCCGCATTAGACGCGGCAAGGAGCTTGTCAAACCGTCTTGTGAAAGCCCGGTTGGTGAATACCACACTAACATCTGTTAGATCATCGGCCAATTCTTTATTTTTGCAAGCCCTATAGAAATTTGCAACAAAATGCCTCATGCACCATCGGTGGTGGAGCCTTGCATGCCCCGGAATGTCAATCTCCATTGCATTGAGTATACCTTGATGTCGATCCGATATGATGCATACCTCTCTACTAGGAGAGAACACCTTAGTCCTCACATGCTTCATGAACCATTCCCAGTTGTCATTGTTCTCTGAAGACACCAAAGCAAAGGCCACAGGCAACACCCGGTCACCGGCGTCGTGTGCGATTGCAGTCAACATCGACCCCTTGTACTTGCCGGTCAAAAATGTACCATCTATTGAGACAACCGGTCTACAATGCTGAAATGCACGAATGCATTGGTCGAATGTCCAAAAGGCACGGCGGAACTCTCCATCAATGTGTTCGACCGAGTAAATCATGCCCGGGTTTCTATAGGCCATCCCTCCCAACAACCTCGGGAGGCGGTTGTACGCTTCTTTCCATCCACCATACAACATCTTAAATGCGGCATGCCTGGCCTTCCATGCCTTCCCATATTCAATGTTGTATCCAAAGAACTCTTTTACAAGGCCCATCAACAATCTTGGCTTCATGGTTGGTTCATTCTTTATACTATTGACGAATTTGTATGCGATGAAGTCGGAGGTGAGTTGACGGTGCTTCGTGGATGGATTCCGGCCCTGTTTCTTGCACATGTGATGGCCTTCACAACTTGTTATCTTCCATTGCCCATCGCGGTTTGGTCGTGCACGGACAACCCATGGACATCTTTTTTGTCACAAATCACCGTGTAACGCCTCTTCTCATTTGAGTGCTTCACGATGAATGGCCTATGGTGCTTCACCGCATATTCCCTAAGCCACATTTTCAATTCTACCAAGTCCGGAAACTTCAAACCTTTATTTATGCGAGAATTACTGTCATTGTCATCTTGAGTTGTGCTTGGTGTTGCTTCTAAATCTTATACTTCCCACCATCCACCATAGCCTTATCGGCAAGCGTGAGATCACGAAATAGTGGAATTCGGTGATCCCGGCCTACCACTTTTAAAAAGGCCTGGGCTTCCCTTGCCGTGAACCCATCTTCGTCCAATTCCTCTGGGCCCTCTTCATCCGAGTCGGAGGCATAGCAACGGCGATAGTAGGTGCCACGGTCAATGCCATCCTCCTCGACCTGTGCCTCTACATCTCCAATATAAATGTCATGGTACTCGTCCTCCCACTCGGACACATCACCCTCCATGTCTTCTTCCTCCCTATGTTCATCCTCAATGCCAAAGCCATAGCCATATCCAACATCCACATGGACATATTCTTCTTGTTCATCGACTTGGTCGCCATCATTCATCTCCAAGTAAATTTGTTGGCTCAAAGGAGGTTGGCTCATATTATTCAACTCTACCGCATCATCAAGTGTGGGGGAGGCACACCGGTTCAAGTCAATAAGCGCCCGATCACCGCCAACCTTGGTAGCAAATAACTCTAGTGACTTGTCTTTGGAGGCCGCCACAACCTCTTTGTATGCACCCCAATCTAACTCACATGTGATAGGTATTTTTTTCTTTCGCGGACGGTGTCCCGATCCAACAAAATACCTTCCATCAAGTTCAACCTTATCCCTAGGATCCATCCATTCGAATACTTCACGTACTCGAGCAACAACCTCAACATATGTCGGACTATTGATAAATACCATAACTTTTTCTTCATTGTCAACAAACTCTTCTTCATTGTTACTAAAAAATGCTTTCTTGTCAACATGATGGACATTCACGATTCTTGCCATCTAAAATTAAATGACAAGAAACACAAATATATCACATTCATGTTCACACCACAATTTTCGAAATTATACATGTGTGCTTACCACTACCTCTAACCCTAGACTCAACCATACTTCTAGGTAAGAAAAGACATGAATCTATATAACCACAATGCTTTATACACCTTATAAACAACATATAGCCCGCAATACATCAATTCAAATGGTGGATTTAGAAGAAATTAACAAATCTAGGGTTTCCCAAGAATGTCACATGTAATACAAATCCAACCAACAAAACGCAAGAGATCTGAGAGGGAATACCTCAGAGGATGGAGAGGGGCCGATTCCACGAGCTATACCCTCCGATTCGGAGGGATTTGAGAGAGATTTGAGTGGGGAGGAGAGAGAGAGAGGGCAGCAGCTCGAGAGTGAGGGCAGCAGCTCGGGTGGGGAAAGATTGAGAGGCTGGGTGGAGGCGGCGCTGCCTCGCGTGACTTAAGTCACGAAATGGTACCGCCGGTACATGCGGCGGTATCAAGCCCAGCTGTACCGCCTTTAAAATTGGCGTTACTCTGCCTTCCTCTACCGCCGCCTGTGTCGGCGGTACCACCAGGTCAGCGAAGTCAACCAGCACGAGCGGACCGTGGACCAGGAATCATACCGCCAATGAAACTGGCGGTACCCGGCATAGTCTACCGCCAACATGTTGAGCGGTACCGAAAAGGGTTAGATCCGGCTAAACTTTCGAAAATGGTCCATTTTGTGCTAAAGTTTGACGTTAGGGTCAGATTTGTTAATTTTGCCGCGCACGCACATGAACGGATGAATCGATCCACCCATTATTGGCCTTGCCGTGGTCGCTTGGCCTTTCTATTCCCGGGAAAGAAACAGGAGCGAGAGAGCGAGCGATCGAGCAAAGACGGCCTGCTGCTGTAGTACGCATGATCAGGCGCAGCTAGCTAGAGATATTTGTCACGCGAGCGCATGGCTCCGGCAAGGTACTAGCGGTAGCATGCACGCAGTTGGTGCGTACGTAACTGAGTAATTGCTCTGGCCGGCCGGCGAATGGGAACAACGTACGTACGGCGGTAGCATGCACGCAGTTGAATATTGCCGTGACGTGCTCGATCGTCGGCCGGCGACGAACGTAGCGCCAGGCGGCGCGTGTGGCCGGCCGGCCTGTCGACCACACTATGGGAACACCCAAGGATGCTGAGGGTAATTTCAACGCCGAGGGGGAAATGTCGGGACCCTCGGCATAGCTCGCACACTGCCCACGGCTGCAAAACAACCGTCGGCGTAGCATAACCTTCGGCATAGATGCGCAACGCCGAGGGTAACCTTCGGCACAAAATAACCTTCGGCATAGATGGATCTACGCCGAGGGTAACCATCGGCACAAGCTAGCCGTAGGCATAGCACAAATCACGTCGTGCGCTGGCGACTACTGGTGGAGAGTAGTTAACGGCCCAGGGCAATGCCGAGGGGGTTGCCGTCGGCGTAACGCTGCGTACAGAGAGTTAACGGCGCACATCTGGGCATAGCAATGCCGAGGGTAATCCCCTCGGCACTGATGCACCTGTGCCGAGGGTAATCCCCTCGGCCCTGCGTCATGTATGCCGAGGGTAATCCCCTAGGCCCTCCAGTGGAAAAAGACCGCCGGGTCACAATGACACGAAAACTTACAAGTGGGCCCAACATACATTTACAAGTGTGGTGTAAGGTCAATATAAGCAATTCATAGCTCTCGGGTGCGAGCATCACTTCCCCCAAGCAAAACGGAGGGTCGTGGTTTCGCCGAAGCGGGGATCCGGAGCGTCGGAACCCCACCAAAACCTATGTGGTTCCATACCATATGTATAAACGTGTGTTGGGTGTTCTCAAAAAAAAGTGTGTTGGGTGTCTTGAATGTCCAAGATTCCACTCCGGTGCGTGGCCGGGTTCACCGACATCACTTTCTCCATACCGAGTTCCTGGAGTTATAGCTCGAAACTCCCGTTTCGGCCGAAACGGAGGGAATCTTTGAAAGGGATTGGGTGGATCTTGTTTTGGGGTCTTCCTATGGCATAACCTAACACAACCAAGCAAAAAATTCCACTGGCCTACCCCCTTTCGACTCCGGTCAAAGGGGTAGACAAGCAACTTTGACTTTTTTCCAGCGGGGTCGTGGTTTCGCCGAAGCGGGGATCCGGAGCATCGGAACC
Organism: Poa pratensis; assembly: GCA_947311845.1. Classification (NCBI taxonomy): domain Eukaryota; kingdom Viridiplantae; phylum Streptophyta; class Magnoliopsida; order Poales; family Poaceae; genus Poa; species Poa pratensis. Next base: position 16,480,752 of record CAMZMU010000073.1, read on the forward strand.
CCACCAAAACCTATGTGGTTCCATACCATATGTATAAAAGTGTGTTGGGTGTCTTGAATGTCCAAGATTCCACTCTGGTGCGTGGCCGGCTTCACCGACATCACTTTCTCCATACCGAGTTCCTGGAGTTATAGCTCGAAACTCCCGTTTCGGCCGAAACGGAGGGAATCTTTGAAAGGGATTGGGTGGATCTTGTTTTGGGGTCTTCCTATGGCATAACATAACACAACCAAGCAAAAAATTCCACTGGCCTACCCCCTTTCGACTCCGGTCAAAGGGGTAGACAAGCAACTTTGACTTTTTTCCAGCGGGGTCGTGGTTTCGCCGAAGCGGGGATCCGGAGCGTCGGAACCCCACCAAAACCTATGTGGTTCCATACCATATGTATAAAAGTGTGTTGGGTGTCTTGAATGTCCAAGATTCCACTCCGGTGCGTGGCCGGGTTCACCGACATCACTTTCTCCATACCGAGTTCCTGGAGTTATAGCTCGAAACTCCCGTTTCGGCCGAAACGGAGGGAATCTTTGAAAGGGATTGGGTGGATCTTGTTTTGGGGTCTTCCTATGGCATAACCTAACACAACCAAGCAAAAAATTCCACTGGCCTACCCCTTTCGACTCCGGTCAAAGGGGTAGACAAGCAACTTTGACTTTTTTCCAACGGGGTCGTGGTTTCGCCGAAGCGGGGATCCGGAGCGTCGGAACCCCACCAAAACCTATGTGGTTCCATACCATATGTATAAAAGTGTGTTGGGTGTCTTGAATGTCCAAGATTCCACTCCGGTGCGTGGCCGGCTTCACCGACATCACTTTCTCCATACTGAGTTCCTGGAGTTATAGCTCGAAACTCCTGTTTCGGCCGAAACGGAGGGAATCTTTGAAAGGGATTGGGTGGATCTTGTTTTGGGGTCTTCCTATGGCATAACCTAACACAACCAAGCAAAAAATTCCACTGGCCTACCCCCTTTCGACTCCGGTCAAAGGGGTAGACAAGCAACTTTGACTTTTTTCCAGCGGGGTCGTGGTTTCGCCGAAGCGGGGATCCGGAGCGTCGGAACCCCACCAAAACCTATGTGGTTCCATACCATATGTATAAAAGTGTGTTGGGTGTCTTGAATGTCCAAGATTCCACTCTGGTGCGTGGCCGGCTTCACCGACATCACTTTCTCCATACCGAGTTCCTGGAGTTATAGCTCGAAACTCCCGTTTCGGCCGAAACGGAGGGAATCTTTGAAAGGGATTGGTGGATCTTGTTTTGGGGTCTTCCTATGGCATAACATAACACAACCAAGCAAAAAATTCCACTGGCCTACCCCCTTTCGACTCCGGTCAAAGGGGTAGACAAGCAACTTTGACTTTTTTCCAGCGGGGTTGTGGTTTCGCCGAAGCGGGGATCCGGAGCGTCGGAACCCCACCAAAACCTATGTGGTTCCATACCATATGTATAAAAGTGTGTTGGGTGTCTTGAATGTCCAAGATTCCACTCCGGTGCGTGGCCGGGTTCACCGACATCACTTTCTCCATACCGAGTTCCTGGAGTTATAGCTCGAAACTCCCGTTTCGGCCGAAACGGAGGGAATCTTTGAAAGGGATTGGGTGGATCTTGTTTTGGGGTCTTCCTATGGCATAACCTAACACAACCAAGCAAAAAATTCCACTGGCCTACCCCCTTTCGACTCCGGTCAAAGGGGTAGACAAGCAACTTTGACTTTTTTCCAGCGGGGTCGTGGTTTCGCCGAAGCGGGGATCCGGAGCGTCGGAACCCCACCAAAACCTATGTGGTTCCATACCATATGTATAAAAGTGTGTTGGGTGTCTTGAATGTCCAAGATTCCACTCTGGTGCGTGGCCGGCTTCACCGACATCACTTTCTCCATACCGAGTTCCTGGAGTTATAGCTCGAAACTCCCGTTTCGGCCGAAACGGAGGGAATCTTTGAAAGGGATTGGGTGGATCTTGTTTTGGGGTCTTCCTATGGCATAACCTAACACAACCAAGCAAAATATTCCACTGGCCTACCCCCTTTCGAGTCCGGTCAAATGGGTAGACAAGCAACTTTGACTTTTTTCCAGCGGGGTCGTGGTTTCGCCGAAGCGGGATCCGGAGCGTCGGAACCCCACCAAAACCTATGTGGTTCCATACCATATGTATAAAAGTGTGTTGGGTGTCTTGAATGTCCAAGATTCCACTCCGGTGCGTGGCCGGGTTCACCGACATCACTTTCTCCATACCGAGTTCCTGGAGTTATAGCTCGAAACTCCCGTTTCGGCCGAAACGGAGGGAATCTTTGAAAGGGATTGGTGGATCTTGTTTTGGGGTCTTCCTATGGCATAACCTAACACAACCAAGCAAAAAATTCCACTGGCCTACCCCCTTTCGACTCCGGTCAAAGGGGTAGACAAGCAACTTTGACTTTTTCCAGCGGGGTCGTGGTTTCGCCGAAGCGGGGATCCGGAGCGTCGGAACCCCACCAAAACCTATGTGGTTCCATACCATATGTATAAAAGTGTGTTGGGTGTCTTGAATGTCCAAGATTCCACTCTGGTGCGTGGCCGGCTTCACCGACATCACTTTCTCCATACCGAGTTCCTGGAGTTATAGCTCGAAACTCCCGTTTCGGCCGAAACGGAGGGAATCTTTGAAAGGGATTGGGTGGATCTTGTTTTGGGGTCTTCCTATGGCATAACCTAACACAACCAAGCAAAAAATTCCACTGGCCTACCCCCTTTCGACTCCGGTCAAAGGGGTAGACAAGCAATTTTGACTTTTTCCAGCGGGGTCGTGGTTTCGCCGAAGCGGGGATCCGGAGCGTCGGAACCCCACCAAAACCTATGTGGTTCCATACCATATGTATAAAATTGTGTTGGGTGTCTTGAATGTCCAAGATTCCACTCCGGTGCGTGGCCGGCTTCACCGACATCACTTTCTCCATACCGAGTTCCTGGAGTTATAGCTCGAAACTCCCGTTTCGGCCGAAACGGAGGGAATCTTTGAAAGGGATTGGGTGGATCTTGTTTTGGGGTCTTCCTATGGCATAACCTAACACAACCAAGGAAAAAATTCCACTGGCCTACCCCCTTTCGACTCCGGTCAAAGGGGTAGACAAGCAACTTTGACTTTTTTCCAGCGGGTCGTGGTTTCGCCGAAGCGGGGATCCGGAGCGTCGGAACCCCACCAAAACCTATGTGGTTCCATACCATATGTATAAAAGTGTGTTGGGTGTCTTGAATGTCCAAGATTCCACTCTGGTGCGTGGCCGGCTTCACCGACATCACTTTCTCCATACCGAGTTCCTGGAGTTATAGCTCGAAACTCCCGTTTCGGCCGAAACGGAGGGAATCTTTGAAAGGGATTGGGTGGATCTTGTTTTGGGGTCTTCCTATGGCATAACATAACACAACCAAGCAAAAAATTCCACTGGCCTACCCCCTTTCGACTCCGGTCAAAGGGGTAGACAAGCAACTTTGACTTTTTTCCAGCGGGGTTGTGGTTTCGCCGAAGCGGGGATCCGGAGCGTCGGAACCCCACCAAAACCTATGTGGTTCCATACCATATGTAGAAAAGTGTGTTGGGTGTCTTGAATGTCCAAGATTCCACTCTGGTGCGTGGCCGGCTTCACCGACATCACTTTCTCCATACCGAGTTCCTGGAGTTATAGCTCGAAACTCCCGTTTCGGCCGAAACGGAGGGAATCTTTGAAAGGGATTGGGTGGATCTTGTTTTGGGGTCTTCCTATGGCATAACCTAACACAACCAAGCAAAAAATTCCACTGGCCTACCCCCTTTCGACTCCGGTCAAAGGGGTAGACAAGCAACTTTGACTTTTTTCCAGCGGCGTCGGGGTTTCGCCGAAGCGGGGATCCGGAGCGTCGGAACCCCACCAAAACCTATGTGGTTCCATACCATATGTATAAAAGTGTGTTGGGTGTCTTGAATGTCCAAGATTCCACTCTGGTGCGTGGCCGGCTTCACCGACATCACTTTCTCCATACCGAGTTCCTGGAGTTATAGCTCGAAACTCCCGTTTCGGCCGAAACGGAGGGAATCTTTGAAAGGGATTGGGTGGATCTTGTTTTGGGGTCTTCCTATGGCATAACATAACACAACCAAGCAAAAAATTCCACTGGCCTACCCCCTTTCGACTCCGGTCAAAGGGGTAAACAAGCAACTTTGACTTTTTCCAGCGGGGTCGTGGTTTCGCCGAAGCGGGGATCCGGAGCGTCGGAACCCCACCAAAACCTATGTGGTTCCATACCATATGTATAAAAGTGTGTTGGGTGTCTTGAATGTCCAAGATTCCACTCTGGTGCGTGGCCGGCTTCACCGACATCACTTTCTCCATACCGAGTTCCTGGAGTTATAGCTCGAAACTCCCGTTTCGGCCGAAACGGAGGGAATCTTTGAAAGGGATTGGGTGGATCTTGTTTTGGGGTCTTCCTATGGCATAACATAACACAACCAAGCAAAAAATTCCACTGGCCTACCCCCTTTCGACTCCGGTCAAAGGGGTAAACAAGCAACTTTGACTTTTTTCCAGCGGGGTCGTGGTTTCGCCGAAGCGGGGATCCGGAGCGTCGGAACCCCACCAAAACCTATGTGGTTCCACACCATATGTATAAAAGTGTGTTGGGTGTCTTGAATGTCCAAGATTCCACTCCGGTGCGTGGCCGGCTTCACCGACATCACTCTCTCCATACCGAGTTCCTGGAGTTATAGCTCGAAACTCCCGTTTCGGCCGAAACGGAGGGAATCTTTGAAAGGGATTGGGTGGATCTTTCTTTGGTGTCTTCCTATGGCATAACCTAACACAACCAAGCAAAAAATTCGACTGGCCTACCCCCTTTCGACTCCGGTCAAAGGGGTAGACAAGCAACTTTGACTTTTTTCCAGCGGGGTCATGGTTTCGCTGAAGCGGGGATCCGGAGCGTCGGAACCCCACCAAAACCTATGTGGTTCCATACCATATGTATAAAAGTGTGTTGGGTGTCTTGAATGTCCAAGATTCCACTCCGGTGCGTGGCCGGCTTCACCGACATCACTTTCTCCATACCGAGTTCCTGGAGTTATAGCTCGAAACTCCCGTTTCGGCCGAAACGGAGGGAATCTTTGAAAGGGATTGGGTGGATCTTGTTTTGGGGTCTTCCTATGGCATAACCTAACACAACCAAGCAAAAAATTCGACTGGCCTACCCCCTTTCGACTCCGGTCAAAGGGGTAGACAAGCAACTTTGACTTTTTTTCCAGCGGCGTCGGGGTTTCGCCGAAGCGGGGATCCGGAGCGTCGGAACCCCACCAAAACCTATGTGGTTCCATACCATATGTATAAAAGTGTGTTGGGTGTCTTGAATGTCTAAGATTCCACTCTGGTGCGTGGCCGGCTTTACCGACATCACTTTCTCCATACCGAGTTCCTGGAGTTATATCTCGAAACTCCCGTTTCGGCCGAAACGGAGGGAATCTTTGAAAGGGATTGGGTGGATCTTGTTTTGGGGTCTTCCTATGGCATAACCTAACACAACCAAGCAAAAAATTCCACTGGCCTACCCCTTTCGACTCCGGTCAAAGGGGTAGACAAGCAACTTTGATTTTTTCCAGCGGGGTCGGGGTTTCGCCGAAGCGGGTATCCGGTCAAAGTTTACTAATATCTACTTGCCAACAGAAAAGTCAGCGTAGTTAAATACGTAAGAATTAAGATATAAAAATACATTAATATAAATGAAAAAAACCACTAATGCTACGCCGAGGGCATGGCCCTCGGCACAGGTCCATCTAGCTAATTAGCTAGGGCAACCCGGCCCACACACGACCCTCCCCAATCATCGATCCACCCAGCCCGCGCCGCCACTCTCTCCCCTGCTGCTCCGCCCGACCACCCTCTCCGGACGCCGTAGCGCCGCGCACCCCGTCGCCGTCCCACACCCTAGCGACGCCACCCTCTCCGGCCGCCCCTCTCCGTCTCCCTCCCCTCAACCCTGCCCCGTCCCCAGCACCCCGTCCCCGCAGCACGCCGCCTTCCCGACTCGCGCCTCCACAACTCACGCCTCTCCTCCTCGCCGTCTGCGCCCTCTGCACGGGCCACCACCATCCCACCCGCGCCGGCAACCACGAGCCCGACCTCCTCCCAGAAACTCCGTCCGCCGCCATCCCGCTTGCTTCGGCATCCACGAGTCCGACGTCCTCCCAGCAACTCCGGCCGTCACCTCTGCCCAGCAGTTCCGACCGGCGCCACCCATGATATCCTCCGCGAGCAGCGGCCCGCACCTCCTTCTCCACAGCAGTTGCTCCCGTCTCCGACCTCGACCTCCCGCATCCCTACTCGAGGTGAGCTTGGCAGCAATGCTCAAACTACAGAGCAACCATATATGGTTTTAGTTTGTTAGATGGTTGTCTCAAATAGCTAGCTTGCACTGTTAAAACCTGCTACTGCTCAAATTCCTCCTTGATACCGATGCCTCAATTGCCAGCTGCTTGCGTAGTGTGTAACATTTCTATGTACACCATTTGTTATCTGCGCTAGCTCAAGAAGTGAAAATGTATTTAAAAACTCTAGCAGGGAACAACTGATAGACGTACTTTCATGTCTGCCAAATGCCTCCTGAGCAGGCGTATTTGCTGGCAGGACCGTCATGTGCCCCTTTGCCTGGCCGACACGGATGACGAATATCGTCAAACCAAATGAACATGAGATACAAATGCAGCCAAAATGCAGACAGTATGGCTAGAACAGGAGCCTGAAACACGATTTGCACACCTGGCTATCATTCACTTGCAAAATTAACCATCGTGTCACACTGTCACTAGCACATGTTGTTCTTTCTTTACGAGCAACAGGTCACAACATCAACATGTTCCGTGTGTCAGTTTTAATTTTAGAGTGCCCCCCAAAGTGTCAGAAAAAGAGAACATGTTATTGATTTTAGAGTGATTATGGTTTTGGTGCTTCCATCTACCGAGCGTCACACATGCCGGCAGCCTTCAGAATGTGAGTTTCCTTGGTCACAGCTCCTCTATATATAGAGAGAACGTACAGCTTCTAACCTGGGATCTCGCCTATTTAAGCAACCGTCTCTTGCATCTATGATCTATCGGCTTTAGCAGTTTAGTATACACAGCACCGGTCGTGTGACTGGTAGATGGATGCATGCCTGGCAAGTACGCCGGTCCGACACACACAAATAAAACACCTTGCTAGCTAGGCATGGTAGGCCTTGGGAATACTGATATGGGATTGTTATTCGATTGTTGTACCAGCTTCAGATCGAGATCTTCTGACTCGTGCATTTGCTCGTCCTATACGACATCCACTCTATGGATCAGCACTCCGTCGTTTACTTCTACCCCTTGTCTATCGTCAGGAGCAACTTCGCGACAGTACCCGGTCGTCATGTAATCTACTACTTGACGACTTTGAGTTGACTGTCCGTGGTTCAGCAACGCCCCAGTGGCGGTCTTCGTCGGCTACTGAACACCGGACTGCTGCAAGCATGGAGCAATATGCTTGTTGTCCTCCGGTTCACTGATGGTCCATCGCAGTGGACAATGGAATACACAATACCAGTTGGTGTTGTTTCGTGTAAATTCGTCAGTCGCCACCTACTAGCAAGGTTGTGTGATTGTTTAATTTTTCTCTTTTTCATTTATTTCCCTAGTAAGTGTTACTAGACTGTAACCATGTATCCGTGAGAGGACATAACTTGATCCAGCTCATAACCTTATAAAACGGTGTGTTAAAATTTAGTTTGGTAGAAATATTCTGGCCTAAGAGAAGCTCCTCCATTAATTTTCCACGTCACCGAGCCCAAATAGTCCATTAACCGCCTTGCGCCTCCATGGTACTGTTGAGTAACTGGAAAGATCACATTCAGCTCTTACTATTAAATATGTAACCGAGTAACCGACGATGGGTAAAAGAGTATTTCACTGAGCGGGCATCTAGTTGTGTGCATAGTGTTTTTCCCTTGCATATACCACATCTTCCACTATGCAAAGTATTAATTCCTACAAACAAAATTATGGTGTGAAAGTAAAGTAATGGAATTTGCTAAATTTGTAATCTACAAAATTATGCTACATGACACCAACTTTGTAGTCGTAGACTAATTTCAAGAATGGCTGCTGGATGGAATGTTGTGGACAAGTTGTGTCGGTGTTTTTCATGAATATTTTTGTTTTTTATACATGTGTGCTAATGTTTGTTGTTTGTGCTTTTTCAGATGACGTAGCTTCCCGCCCGCCACCACCGTCGGTCCTGCGTGTTGTTGCGGGGCTTCTTCTCCAACTAAGGAGGGCGCCTCAGTGTCCCCTTCCGGAGCGTGTCCCTGACATCCTGCACGATCGATCACGCTTCGAGGGTATAAATCTTTCGCCCTCTCTTGTAATCTTCTGCATAGGTTTATTTTGGTCTAGATCACCAAGTCAGTCGCGTAACCCGAGTCAGATCCCATCCGGAAGGGTTACAAATTTATAAATATGCAGGATTGTCCATCTTTGCATATTTATAAACGTACCTCTTCCGGATTGTCCACGTTTTTGGACAACCCGAGTATGTGTAGACCGAGTCGTGTTCCATGTTCTACCCCTTCCTGAGACGGAATTTCGGCAGCATCTCCCAGTTGTTCTTCGGATGCACACCCTCTCGGCTTGACAAGCTCGAGACGTGTATTCTGAAGAACAGCGGGGAGGTGCTGCCGAAATTCCGTCTCGGGTCGGGGTAGAACATGGAACACGACTCGGTCTACACATACTCGGGTGGGATAGGCCCCTACCTATTAGAAGTGTAGCTGAACCCTTGCATGCTGTAAAAGATAAAATTTGGTCGTAATTAATCTGGAGACACTGAATAAATTTATTATTACTTGGTGTATATTATAATTTGTATTGTTGTTTGGCTCCCAATAAAGCAGAGGATGGCTGATAATGAGTGGATGTACAGTGGTCGTATCAGTGCTAATGAAAGAACAGCTGAGTGGGAATGGAAAACCGAATATTTTGTGAAGGACGCAAACCGTGGTTCTAAGTCAGTTCGTCCACTTTGCCCTTGTGCTCGGTGCAAGATGAATCACCGCGAGGGTCCCTTTGGCATGACTAGACACCTTTGGCAGAATGGGTATATGCCTGACTTTGCCATGCTGACCAACTTCCCCGAGCATGACCGTGTTAGAGAGGAGGTGATGCGCCAGCGCATCGATGGCAATGAGGACGATGGCATTGGAAACTTGCTTCATGATCTTCACTATGCACAGCAGGCACATTCGCCACCTCGAGAGGAGGATCCAGAGGAACCGGAGGAAACAAGTGAACCGGAGGAAACGGGTGAACCGGAGGAGCCGGAGGAAACGGGTGAGCCGGAGGAACCTGAGGCAACCGCGAAGGCCTTCTTGATATGATGGCCTCAGCAAAGAAACCTCTTTACCCGAATGCACCTATCTCCCAGCTAGATGCGGTCTCGCAACTTTTAGCTGATAAAGCCAAGAATGGCTGGAACCGAGCAAGCTATGAAAACAATTTGAGAACATTTTCTAACATGCTCCCTGAAGGACATTGTCTGCCTCGAAACATGTACGAGTCGAAGAAAATCATGAAAGCGCTCTGCATGGATTATGAGAAGATACATTGCTGTCCTAAGGGTTGCCTTTTGTTTCGGAAGGAGTTTGCGGATCACACCCATTGTAGCAAGTGCGGGGCCTCTAGGTATCTTGAGGTGAAGGGTGCTGATGGTCAGATGGAGCAGACGAAGTACGCCGTAAAGATTCTTCGGTATCTCCCATTCATAAAAAGAATCAAGCGCCTTTACATGAGTGAGGAGTCTGCCAAACAGATGAGGTGGCACAAGTATGGGAAGAGATATCCTGATTTGTTTGATGGAAAAAAGAAGATGAAACATCCAGCTGATGGTGACTCATGGAAGTATTTCGACTCCATTTACAAAGATGAAGCAAAAGAGGCTCGGAATGTCAGGATTGCGATAGCAACCGATGGATTCAATCCATTCGGTATGTCGGCTAGATCGTACAGCTGCTGGCCGGTGTTTGTTATTCCGCTCAATCTCCCTCCCGGCGTCATAATGCAACGACAGAACATATTCATGACGCTTATCATTCCAGGGCCTGAATACCCGGGGAAGAATTTGAGTGTGTACATGCAGCCGCTTGTCGATGAGTTGCACCATTCTTGGACACACGGGACGTGGACATACGACGCAGCATCGAAGAAAAACTTCCTCATGAAAGTTTGGTTCCACTATTCCATGCACGATCTACCCGGGTACGCCCTATTCTGTGGACATTGTACAGCCGGGAAGATGCCATGCCCAGTGTGCAGGCATGCTCTTATGTTCATGTGGCTAAAGAAGGGTGGCAAGTATTCCTCCTTTGACATGCATCGACTGTTCCTCGAAAGAGGACATCGATTCAGAGAGGACAAAAAGCACTTCACAAAAGACAAAGTTGTGAGGGAAGTAAAGAAGATACCAACGTTCGACGGTGTAGCTGTTTGTGCCGAGCTACGTGATCTAAAGCCTAATCCCAATGGCAAAGGTTTTGTGGGATATGGTGAGACGCACAACTGGACTCACATTCCAGGCTTAACGCAGCTCCCCTATTACAAGGACCTCAAACTTCCCCATAACATCGATGTGATGCACACAGAAAAGAATGTTGCAGAGTCTCTATTTCATACAGTCATGAACATTCCTGAGAAGACAAAGGATAATGTCAAGGCTAGAGTCGATCAAGAGAAGCTATGTGATAGAAAGAAACTAAACATGCGGCCTCCTGAGCCCAATCGAAGAAATTGGGTCAAGCCAAACGCCGACTTTTGCCTTCTAGGTCCCCAGAAGAAGGAGGCATTCAGTTGGCTCAAATACCTCGTGATGTTCCCAGATGGTTATTGTTCGAATATCAGCAATGGAGTTAATCTTTCAACAGGCAGAGTCCACGGTCTTAAGAGTCATGACTATCACATATGGATTGAGCGGCTAATGCCGGTGATGGTTCGGGGCTATCTCCCTGATCGTGTCTGGCGGCCGCTTGCGGAGTTGAGCCATTTCTTCCGCACGCTCTGTGCTAAAGAAATATGTAAGAAGATGATGAAACGTCTGAGTAAGAAAGTTCCGGAGTTGATATGCAAGCTAGAGGTTATCTTTCCGCCAGGCTTCTTTACTCCGATGGCACATCTCATTTTGCATCTATCTTACGAGGCAGTCATGGGGGGGCCGGTCCAGTTCCGTTGGCAGTTTGTTATTGAGAGAGAATTTAAGCACATTCGAACGAAATGTGGAAACAAAAATCAGATTGAAGCGTGCATAGCCGAGGCATATATTATCGAGGAGGTGTCAGCTGTCAGCACAACGTACTATCCCGGCCATGTTCCCACTCTGCATAATAAGCTCTCTCGATACAATGTCGACGAGCCCAGCTATAAACCCAAGCTCCTTCTCTTCCAAGGGCAAGGTGGCAAGTCCGGTGGTAAAAAACTGTATACCGTGACGATGCAAGAGTGGGAAGACATCATGCTCTATGTGTTGATGAACATCAAGGAAGTAGAGGAGCCTTTCATGAGGTAAAATGGTGAACATATTACTTTGTAACTAGTAACTCGGTTTAGGCTAATACGTGTTTCTTTCTTTTAGACAATTCCTGGATGAAGAGTGGTACAAAATGGGGGATCCTAGTCCAGAGGAGTATGATACTCTTCTAAGAGAGGGTGCCCCCGGAAGGAAAAATTTCGTGGCTTGGTTCATGGAGAAAGTAATTTCTAACTCATCTCTCTTACCTAGTTTAACATTTGTAGTTTATATTACACGAAACTAATGCACCCAACAATTTCGATTGAACTTGTAGGGAAATGATCCTAACACAAATATGATGGATGAATTGAGATGGGTTTCCCAGGGTTTCGACCGTACGGTGGAGAGGTATGAGAAGTATGATGTGAACGGGTACCGCTTCCACACGGAGAAGCACCAGAACACTCGCCAAACGCCAAAACAGTAAATACCGGAGTGTTCACCCTCGGTCAAGATACTTTTGACTACTACGGAAGGTTACAAAACGTATATAAGCTGAAATTCGCTAAAGGGCCCCATCATCTCACTCTTGTTGTGTTCAAATGCCATTGGTTTGACCCAGTCGATGGACTAAAAACTACCCCTTCCATCGGGTTAGTGGAAGTTAGGCCTTCAACCACCTACCTCGGGTCCGATGTCTTTGTTGTGGCTCACCAGGCAACACAAGTTTATTATTTGCCCTACCCATGCCAGAAAGAGGAACTACAGGGATGGGAAGTTGTGTTCAAGGTGTCGCCACATGGTAAGTTGCCCATGCCAAACGAGGACGATTACAACAACATAAACCCCATCACATACGAGGGAGATTTCTACCAAGAGGAAGAGGACGGTGCGGACTTTGATGTACTTATGGGTGGTCATGAGGACCTTGAGGACGATGCACAAATTCGCGGTGAGCCAGTTGTGAATATAAAGGACATAGATATGCTCTCCAAGCTCCATCAAGATGTTGATGATGATGATGAGCCTCCACCGTTCGAGGGCCTACCTTACTTCTCACGTGATAGTGATAGTGAGTACGAGACTGATGATTAGCGGTGAGGGTCTTTATGTATTTTAGTGTCATTATGCTTATTAATTGCTACCATGATTATTAATTGCTATCATGCTTATTAATTGCTACCATGATTGTTAATTGCTATCATGCTTATTGATTGTTACCATGCTTACTAATTATTGTTATGTATGCTCATTACTAATTGTTTACTCGTTCTCAATGCAGGTGATTGAACCATGAGCAAGAGTTCAGCAAAAGCCATGCTAAGTAGGTTAAGCGGGGCCACGATCCACCAGAAACAAGTGGTCGCCCAAGAAGACCTCCTACTCGCTACATTGCGACGAAGGAGGAGAAGGAGAAGGAGAAGTAGGAGGACGAGGAGGACGAGGAGGACGAGGAGGAGCACCTACACTTGTGGAGGTTGCACCTTCACAGAGTGGTCGACGACGCTGTCGGATTTCGACGCCCTCCCTTAGTGAGGTGCCTATTGCTATATGCCTACTAACTCTTATCATTACTACTATCCTTAAATACCCTCCACTAATTGCCAATACTCCTTAGGTACCCTCCGCAGCTTCCGAGGAAGAGGATGACGAGGAGCTTGAGGAGGAGGAGGTACGCGTTTTTTCTCCTATTCCACCCACTTCCATTCATTCACTTGCATTTTAATTTGCACTGTAATTTTAATTTGCATTTGCAGCAGCACCAGGAGGACGAGGTGCAGGAGGAGGAGGCACCCTCTTCTAGGCAGCAGGAGAGCGGGTCGGAGAGGCCGAGCAAGTTGTGGGTTCGAGGACCAAATAAGCTCCCAAAGCCACCAAGAACTGAAGCGGAGAAAATCCGCCTTGAGCCGACAGCAACGTAAGTGGATATCTCTCGATCATAGTCCTCCAATATTTTTTAGCGCATATTAATGTTTTGATTCATGTGCAGGAATTTTAAGTTTGTTGATGAGTCGTCGGTCAAACGCGGTATTCCAGGTGGTATTCTTACGTGTTTGCTGAAGGAGTATTGGCCAGGCCTCTACAAGATCAACCCTGACTCTGAGGAAAAGAAATTAGCCACCAAATGGGAGGACTATGAGGTCGTTAAGTCGGCGGGCTTCATGACCGATGAGAACGGTGATAGTTTTGTGCCTAGCTTGGCACAAGTTGTGCACACAAAGTTTTGGGTAAGACTTTCTTTGTCTAGTTCTGTTCATGGTTCATTACCCACCATGCTAACTTATGATTCTCACGATAAATGTTTTAGGAATATTATAGAGTGGAGGAGGACTTTGAGCAGAAGTCAGACGAGGTCTTTGATCTTATGGCAAAGAGCAAGGTACAACAAATGATATATGAAGCTAGAAAAACTTGCATCTCGCACTACTTCGCCGAACAAGGGGAGAGGAAATTGAAGAACAAGATTGTTAGCGAAAATATCCAAGATACATTCGAGGTGGAAAATTACTTGATGGTGAGTAAATTCTCCTTTTATTCTATGTTCATCCTAAATTGCAATATCTCTTCTTGATTTGCGATGTTTTCATTTCTTAGTGTGTTCCAAAGTGGTGCTTTGGAAAGACGGATGCTTGGCAGGCGTTGGTGGATATGTGGACGAGCGATCCAGAGTTCATCGCCAGGAGCAAGCAAAACCAACAAAATCGCGGCCATGGGGGAACACACGTTCAAGGAAACAGGACCTACCAGCGCTTCAAGGACCACAAGGTATATATTTGGCACAACCTCCTTCTATTTCTCGACATGTTCCTTTTGTAACGCATAACATTTGTTTTATGCACAACAGGTGGCAGCTAATGGGGGGGTTGACATTCCTGACCCTCAAGTGTGGCAAGATGCTCACAAGAAGAAGAACCCAAATCCCAACGAGGATCCATACTACGGCTCCACCAGTGAAAACCTTAGCGAGTACTCGAGCAGGTTATTTATTGCCACCATGCGTACTAATTCCTACCATGCTTAATTATTGCTACTATGTTTATTCATTGACATCAATATATAATTTCTGCTTACAAATTGTTGACTAAATGTAGGTTCAAAGAGTTGAATGGGGAGGATTCTCATCCACTTCAGGAGCCGGTCGACGAGAGGGCGGCGATACTCGCAGGGGGCGGCAAGCCACATGGCCGCTTAAAGACGTTCAATGGGGTGGTGCCCTCTACAAGCACTCTCACACGGATCAAAGCTACCACGGGCATGGTGGCTTCTACCATACCTCGTGCACCACGTCGCGATGTAAGCTTTTTCTCATTTTTATCGAAATCTAGACTTTTGATCATGTAGTGTATGTTGATGAGATTCATTATGTCAAACTGCAGCGCCAGTATGAGGATGCCTATGAGGAGGTTTGCCACGAGTATCACCAAAGGATGCATGAATGGCAGGCTGCAGTTGACGCCCGCGAGGAGCACATTCAAGCGGCACATAAGGTTATTTTCTTGCCCATTTCAGCTACTTGCAAACGGTTCATATGTTGTATTTTCCTTGACCACACGTGACATATGACTCATTTGCAGGCGTTGTACATGGCTCAGGTGAACGGTACTCCACCGCCGCCTTATGTTGATCCTCCACCAAAACCGCCGATGCCGGTGATGCCGACGAAGGCCGAATTCCTCGCACGTCTAGCCACGGGGACTCCGGGGACTCCAGCCACGGGGACTCCGGTTAGTACTTCATGTAACTACTAAGTTACTAGTTACTGGTCACAAAAGAACTACTAAGTTACTAGTTACTATTGTGCTAACATATGTAGGGATCAGCTCATTCACATACGCTCTTTGGCCGTGCTTTCGCCTCGCCCCGTGAGTCGCCCGAGACGACTCCACTTCACCAAGGAGGTCCTAGTCCCGGTCATTCTGTCCATGACTCGCCGATCCTGGTTAGTTCGAAGCAAACCCCTTGCATGCAACCAACACTTACACAATTTACAATGCATGAACCTTGACTTAGACAATTCACCATGCTAAACTTCCATGCCGATCCTGGTTAGTTCGAAGCAAACCCCTTGCACGCAACCAACACTTACACAATTTACAATGCATGAACTTTGACTTAGACAATTCACCATGCTAAACTTCCATGCCGATCCTGGTTAGTTCGAAGCAAACCCCTTGCATGCAACCAACACTTACACAATTTACAATGCATGAACTTTGACTTAGACAATTCACCATGCTAAACTTCCATTAGAATTATTCGACATGCTAAACTTCCATTAGAATAATTTGACATGCAATTTGCTCAACTTGCCATGCATGAATTTTGACTTAGACATTTTCCCATGCTAAGCGGGTGTGTCTTCTTCCATTTTGTAGTGACGATGCTCTCGAAGACAAAGTGCCGGTGCTCGAAGGCTGGTTGCCATGTGACTTCTATCTCATGACTATGTGTAATGAACTTTTTAGTGATGATGCTCTCGAAGACAATGTGCAATGAACTTGTACCGATGACTATGTGTAATGAACTTGTACTGATGTGTATGGATGACTACATGTTTATCGAGATTTGATGCTAGCCCATGTGATATGTTTGTGTATATTGTCTATGCCCAATGTTTTGGATTATTACACTGAATTCATATATATGTATATGCATTTGCTGGAACTTTTAGGCGCAAATAGAAAGTATAACAAAAAACTGTGCACATCAATGCCGAAGGTTTAACCGTCGGCATTGATCTTTTCCCAGCCAGTAAACACCAACGCCGAGGGTAAACCTCTCGGCGTAGCTGCACCAACGCTGAAGGTAAACCCCTCGGCAAAGCTTGACTAGCCTAAGCCGAAGGTAATCCCCTCGGCGTAGATCCTCCACTGCAGCGCTCCAGCGTGCTCCACGTTGCAACCTACGCCGAGAGTATCCGCCTCGACACTGATAAACTAACGTCGAGCGTTTCCCCTTCGGCGTAGCTCCTCACCGCAGCCCTCCAACGTGCTCCACGTGGCCACCTACGCCGAGAGTATTCCCCTCGGCACCGATCCTGGGCGCCGTCATCCCCGTCCCGTTAACTCTCTGCGGCGACGGTTAAACTGCGCCGAGGGGCAAAGTAAACCTTCGGCACAAGTGTCTACGCCGAAGGCCTAAGCAACGCCGAAGGTATTCAGCTGTGCCGAGGACCATCTATGCTGAGGGTTCTATGCCGAGGGTAACCATCGGCATTGGTCTACGCAGAGGGTAAACAGCGCTAAGCCGAGGGGGAAAACCCTCGGCGTTGAATTTCCTTCCCGTAGTGCCAGGCACGGTCGATCGTAAAGGGATCGGATCGCTCAAGAGAGGTTGGTCTAGGCTAGGCACGCTGGCGAAGCCGCATCGCACTAACTAGTCGACTCGCTAATTAAGCACGTGCTTGTTACTACTTGTGTGATTGTTATTCCTCCTTCTTCTTGTCCTAGCTAGCTCGCTGTAGGGTAAGATGTACGTAGACAAGACACACATACGTCTAGGGATCCTCCGCCTCCCGTCGGCGCCACCGCTGCTCTGCCTTGCTCTTGTGGCTTTCGGGTCATAGAGGCGGCGTCTCTTCCAATAAAGTCTCTCCGACTTCAGCCTCATCTCGACAGCAACGTCGAGAAGTTTGTGGGAGTGGTGTGGTTTTCAAGGACTTCTTTTGACGGTGGCGTTCTTCAGATCGTCATGGAGCTTCATCGGCAGTTCATCTTTTTTCTTCGGATCCGGGACGGATGTGGTCTTCTTGACCCGTTCGGCAACTTTCCGTCCGCAACCAACAACGTCAAGCCGGCTCTGGGAGGAGCGGCAGTGGCGGCGCGCCGTCGACACGGTCTGGAGGTTGAATACGAAGGGCATCTCAAGGATCTCGATGTAATTTTCGTTTTTGTTGAGATGTTTTGTAATGATCGGTGTTTCTTTTAATGCCAGGGTCTTTTTCGCAAAAAAAAAAGAAGACGCGGACACGGTGTGGAGCTTTGGATCTCCATATGGGCATGGAGACGTCCGAGGCGAGGTGCTGGTGGAGCTGCTGGTATGCCGCATGGGTGGAGAAGGCGGCGCCCCCTAGCATAGACCTCCCGTCAGGCAGGTCCGTCAGAACAAGTCCCTGCAAAAGATCAGAAAGCAAGTCGAGCTCGAACTCGGCTGTTGAGGTTAGACTATTATGCAGATGGTTTTCGATCCCGCGGCACACATTTTTTTGTACCTAATCAAAGAAATCTAGTAAAGTCTTAAACAGAAGCACCACAAGTTCAGTACTATGAAGATAAGGTTCAACGGTGATAGGCAAGAACTGTAACAATCGGATCCCTCTATATGACATAGCTGATATTGGGTCTCACAGAGATACAATGTGTTATGCAAAGAGCCAATCATAACGGATAGTCACACATTTCATGGAATCCGTTTGGGCCCTTCAACAAAGCCCAACAATATAAATCATTGACTAATATGCAATCAACAAGACTAGCTCCTCATACACAAGCATCAGATCATCAGCACTATTAATAATACATACAAAATAATCGACCAAGAAACAACTTTACTATGCAATATCCTCATACCATCATTTACTGTGATTGCACTGGGGATCATGGGGACAGGTTGAATAGATCGGGCACAATGTAGTAGCCAGTTTTTCCAAGGGAGGTCGTCTGCATGCAAAAATTTGTTGCAAAATTTCAACAGTAAGCAAATATTTTGTGAGTGCAAGTTTTTAATGCCTAGTCCATCACAATTCTTAGGGGTGCAAGCCTTATCCCACCCCACTAGACATTTATCCCCGGATCAAACATCAGTGTCAGACCAGAAGAAGGTTCTTCGTCACTTGTCGATTTTTTTGTAGAACTAGGATGGGGATGAGGAGGGAGGACATGAAGTGGGTAGGTAGGCTGTCGAGGACGACAGCCAGCAGGATAAGCTTCCCTCCTTTTGAGAGGAGGTACGCTTTCCATCCGGCTAGGTAGCGGTCGATGCGGTCAAGCAGAGGTTGGAATGCTGTGAATGGGAGTTTGTAGGGGGAAAGGGGCAGTCCGAGGTATGTTTGGGGGAAGGAGGCGGTGGATGTGCTCAGGGAGGAGGCGATTTGTTGGGTGTGGTCATGGGACACGTGAATGGGGACGAAGGTTGTCTTCTGGTAGTTGATGATGAGGCCAGTGGCAGCGGCGAAGTCGTCGAGGACCGATCTGAGCGTCGAAGCTGCCTGTGGTGTTGCTTTGGCGAGGATGAGGGTGTCGTCAGCGTATTGGAGGACGGCAGCGGGAGTGAATGGGCAATGGGGTGAGTTAGGTCGGAATTGGTGAGAGCGAGATGAATTTGTTTTTGTAGTAGGTCAGCGACCGCAAGGAATAGATAGGGAGACAGAGGGTCGCCCTGCCTGAGACCGTTGTGGCAAGTGATCCAAGGGCCAGGGACACCGTTAAGGAGTATAACGGTTCTACCGGTGGTTAGCATATATCGAGTCCATTGGCAGAAGCGTGGAGGGAACCCACGGTGCTCGAGTATGGTTAGTAAAGAGTTCCAGGAGACTGAATCGAACACTTTACGAAAATCGAGCTTGATAATCATAGTGGGGGCTTTTCGCTTCTGACAACATTTCAAGAGGTCAGCTGCGTAGGTGAAGTTGTCAGCGTGGCAGCGTCCGGATATGAAACTCAAACTTATGCCGTTAATCTAGACTTTCAACCTTTTGAGTTGTCGTACGAAGTAGTAAATGTACCACTGAATGATTAGCTTTGGTTGCCCGTTGCCTATGTTTTAATCGAATTTACGTGTCAAATTCAAAGTTGCCCTGA
Source organism: Poa pratensis (assembly GCA_947311845.1). Lineage (NCBI taxonomy): Eukaryota > Viridiplantae > Streptophyta > Magnoliopsida > Poales > Poaceae > Poa > Poa pratensis. Next base: position 16,500,056 of record CAMZMU010000073.1, read on the forward strand.
ATAAAAAAATGCTTGCCGCCTTTCTATCCATTATACCAAAGCTAATACCATCAATATTAATTGGTACTATATGCTACTCAAAAGCAAAAAAAAAAGGAGCATCAGAAGCCCAGCATAATCTTTACAAGCGAATAGAGAATCGCCGTATATATTCTCGATCTTTCCAGTATGGAGAGAGAGATTGATGCCATTGTAGTCCAAATCAACAACACCCCCTACTTTCACAATCAGAAGAAGATTACATAACTAATCAGAGCATGGCATGCACATGTGTACGCTATGACAATCACCTCTGATAACAGAACAAAAAACAAGTTAACGATCATATCACGTGGTACTATGAGGTAGTTTTGGACCTATCTGGCCTGCGCGCGCGGCCTGACCTGACCAAGGTACGGTATGTTTAGTCGGCGTTTCACGTACTCGATGACAACCCCTGTGGTTATCAACCTTACTCAACATTAGACTAGTCACAATGAGAGTAACATGAAGAGTAATATCAGTGCCACGTAGACAAAAAATCTGATGTGACGAATAATTAATGAGGAGAAAGATGCTTATGCTAACTAGCTATGTTAACATAACATCACACATTTCAAGACAAGACGAGTGTATAACCTATTAAATATGACACTAAACATGTTACTCCCCACTATGGAGGTAGTAACTTAGAGTAGTAACTTATGCATGTTACTAGTCTAAGTTACTCCCCAATATGAGCAACCTTAACTATCAGCCTATCAGGCCACCCCAAGCTTTGAGATCAGATAAGGATCATCAATCACACTGATATAGCTTTTGTTCAGGGTACTACTCCGTATGTAAGTTGCATGGTCACTTCCTCTCACACACTGCGGTCAACTTGAGGGTACTTTGGCAAAAGGTTGGAACTACTCCCATATATGCTATAATTAAACTTGTAGATCATATGAACTACTGCCGTCCAGTGATTCAGTGTCACATGCCTAGCTAGCTCCTAAAACCCACGGTTTGGCTCCCCTTTGGCATCACACACACCACACAGAATCACACCATTATGGAGTTGATTAGTAATCAAGCTAGAGTTGGCTTTTGCTTTGGCTCTAAACTACTGTACTACACATACGCACTGCCATCCTTATCTCAGACACCTCCCATTCCTGTTTCCCCATCTCCAACTTGCGGAATCTCACGCCCATTCATTAACGAACAGTTTACTCACTAATCATAGCTAATCGACTACCTTGACCACTACCATTGAACCTAATCTCCTCTGGAAAGGGGCTACGGCTATGACAGTAGTACGACACACGCTCCTACCTCACCTAATCTAACAATGTTTTTTTATGTAACGAGTGGTCAAGGTCTTAGGTCTGTACTAGTAGTAACCTGTTGCAATTTGCAAGAAAGCTAGCTAATAGTCCTTCGAAGCGCGCGCGCGTGTAAACTAGTGCAAATTTGATATGAACGATCTCCTTCGTGGCCTGCTTTGCGTGACTACTAAACCCTACTAGGTTGTTAGAATAGGTTGTTACATTTGACGTACGTTTCAACTTGTGAGAGGTCTTCCACTTGATCAAGACTTTCCCTATCCCCTCCCGTGGTCGCTCCCGCGAGCGACGGCGGGAGGAAACCCTAGCCGCCGCCCCAGGCCCCTCCCCTCTCCTCCCCCTCCTCCTCGCCGTCGCCGGAGGGCGTCGCCGGGCAAATCCCGGGCGGCGCTCGCGGCGGCGGGGCCCCTTTCCCCTCGCTCGGTGGTGGCGGCGCGGGCCGCTCCGACCGGCGGGGCGTGGCGTTGGTGCGGGGCGCGACGGCGCGGTCGCCTCGCGACGGCGTGGTGGCTGCACGGCCATCCGCGAGCTCAGCGCGACGACGGTGTCCTCTGACGCGGCTTCAACGGCGGGCGGCGCGAACTCGGCCCGTCGGGCCTGGGGAAGACGAAGGCTCGGGTGCGAGATCTCATGGCTTCGGCGGCAAGCCTGGCCGGCGGTGGCGCTGCTGCTCGCCGGTTTTTGCGTGGATTCCGGGAGGAGGTGGGCAGTGCGGCCATGGCCGCCTCGTTTCGGGCCGGGCCAGGGGGCCCGGGCCCTCTTGAGCCCACCGTTCCAGCACCTCAGATCTCGCGTGTAGCCGGGGCTGCACGTCGTCGATCTGAGGATTGGGTCCTCGCTGAAGGTTCGACGCTTCCGGCCTGCGGTCCGGCCGGCGTCTCTTGTTCTTCGCTTCAGGTTTCGTTTGTGCAGAGTTGGTACGCCGGGGTGGCGACCATGGACGGGGGGAACCGCGTCGGTTGTCGGGCGTGCCGGCGGTTCTGGTGCTGGTTGGTGACCGCGGCCGTGTGGGCGGTGTGGTGATTGACATGCGACTTCCCGTGTGTGGGAGGCCTAGAGTCCATGCCAAACGGAAACCTTCGTCCGGGATCTCCCCGGACCGCGGCGTCGACGTCCTCGGACGCCGTTCCCTTCCTGAAGGCGCCGTTGTGGCTCTCTTGGTCCTCCTTCGTGCTCCGGGTGAAAACCTCAGATCCTCGGATCGGGCGACGGCGACGCCTTTGCGTCGTAATCTTCTTGAAGACGCCGCTTTGGAGCACACAGATGGTTGCTTCCCGGAGGTTGGTAGGTGTTGGCTGCGGTGGCTTCCTCTCGCCGAGCTCTCTCCGGCAAAGTCTACAACTTCCTTTGCACATCGGCGTTTCTTGTTGGGAACTACCTGGTGCCTGTCTGCAGCTGTTGTGGTCAGTGGCGATTCGTCGACGCTCACCTTATCTCACCGGCGTCTCTCTGTGGCCCCCTTGTTGAGCCTGGCTGCAGTTTTGTGGTCAGTGGCGATGGTTTTCGTCCTAGTCTCCTCGGCGGCCCGTTGAGGGGTTTGGTGAGCCTGTCTACCTCTGTGGACGGTGGCGGTGATCTTCGGTGATTTCGTGTCTGCAGCTTCTGTGATCAGTGGCGGTGCTCGTCGGCGCTCACCTTATCTCCATGGTGCGTCGCTTTGTGGCCCCCTTGTTGAGCTTGGCTCCTCGGCGTCCCTTTGAGGCCTCCTTGTGGAGCCTGTCTACCTGTGTGGACGGTGGCGGTGTTCTTCGGGGTTCATCTGTAATCGCCTAGTAGTTTATGTTCCTTGTGTGTGCGGGGTTGTGTTGTATGCTGGGTTTAGCACTGTGTATCTTTCTCGCCGACTGGCGCTATTAATTTATCGCCGGGCCTTTTTTGGTTTGTGTTCTAAAAAAAGGTCTTCCACTTACGGCACGGCACATGCATAACCAACCTCCGTACTAGGAGGAGTGCATCTCGGCCGGCAACAAGTGTAAACTCATGACTTTGTTTTTAGGCCACCCATGCAAAGCTTCAACCCAAGGCAGCTAGATCACACAAATTGACACATACACTTGGCATGCTTTAGGCCACGATGTTTCGTTAAGATTGTTCACTTTTCCCTTCAATTATAGTAATCCCAGTTGCATTCCAAAAGATTAATCACCAACCATAGATTAGAGGTTATTAAGCGAATCCAGAGCCTTTCCTCGAAAAGACTAATTAAGCAAAAGATGTGACGTGGCTCGCTCCTAGCACTACGGGAGAGCGATATACAGGATATCGGGCACATGGCAACGTCCCTCTTTGATGCGAGCCGCACACGGCAAAGCCAACACACGGTCCCGTAGCCAAAACAGCACACGACAACGATCGGCACACGACAAAGACTAGAAAAACATACGGCAATGTCATGCGCACGGCAACGACCGAGGCCACGTGTCCGACCAGCCGGTGCCGTTAACAGTCCCGTCACGGAAGGTCTTTGCCATGTGCCCAGGTAAGCCACACGGCAAAGATTAAGGCCTTTGCCGTGTGCAAAGATTTTTTTTAAAACTTTATTTAGTTTATCTAGTTGTAACAACGGTATGACCATTCCCGTGACATAGTTTGTCATAAATTATCCATATTTTATACATGGGTGTGTCTTGGTATGGATAACAATATTGCCAAAAATAGTTTTTCCAAATTATTTTTATAAGTATCATTTTTTATTTTTAAGTGTAAAAAATGACATTTTTGTGAAGCAAGTACAAAAAATATGGTGCAAAATGGCACCCATCTAGATTTCACACAAAGTAGACCATATTTTATGAATAATCCAGAAATATTAGGAATTTTCTCAGTTTCTACCTAATTTCGCCTATTTAAATGACTTTATGCCGATTTTTCGAAAGTAATTCAAATTTGAACTACAAGTGTGTGATAGTTTGCTCTAGAATTTTTTTAAAAAATCATTTTAATCTACACAAGTAGTGGTTATATCACAAAACCATCGATAGTTTTGAAAAATTCGACCCCTTTCGACGAATAGACATGGTGGTCATTTTGACCATTTTTTCTAAAAAATCAAATAAAGTGAAAAATTACTCAAAAAATGAAATCCTTTGGCATGGAGTCCTCTTATGTGTAGTAGTTGATAGAAAAAATGATAACCTTGAGTTTTTAGAAAGTTTCTAAAAAACTTCTTCACAAAAAGATCAATTATCTATAAACATGTATGAGTTTCGATTCAAATGACAATGTATGATCATTCCCGTGACATAGTTTGTGATAATGTGCCCATATTTGACACATAGGTTTATCTTGGTATGACAAACAATGTTACAGAACGGAATTTTTTCAAATTATTTTTATAAATATCATTATTTTTATTTTTCAAGTGTCAAAAAATGACATTTTTTGTGAAGCAAGTAGAAAATATATGGTGCAAAATGGCACCCATCTAGATTTCACACAAAGTATACCATATTTTTTGCATAATCGAGAAATATTAGGAATTTTCTCGCTTTCTACCTAATTTCGCCTATTTAAATAACTTTATGTCGATTTTTCGAAAGTAATTCAAATTTGAACTACAAGTGTGTGATAGTTTGCTCTGAAATTTTTATAAAAAACATTTTAAGGTACACAAGTAGTGGTTATATCACAAAAACATCGATGGTTTTGAAAAATCAACCCCTTTCGACGAATAGCCATGGCGGCCATTTTGACCATTTTTTCAAAAAAATCAAATAAAGTGAAAAATTATTCAAAAAAATAAATCCTTTGTTATGGAGCCCTTTTATGTGTATTAGTTGATACGAAAAATGATAAACTTGAGTTTTAACAAAGTTTTCAAAAAAAATCATAAAAAGATCAATCATCTATAAACATTTATAAGTTTCGAGTCAAATGACCAAGTATGACCATTCCTGTAGCATAGTTTATGATAATGTGCCCATATTTGATACATAGGTGTATCTTGGTATGGAAAAAATGTTGTAGAACTGAGTTTTTTCAAATTATTTTTATAAATACCATTTCTTATTTTTTTTAAGTGTCAAAAATGACATTTTTTGTGAAGCAAGTACAAAAAATATGGTGCAAAATGGCACCTATCTAGATTTCACACAAAGTATACCATATTTGTTGGATAATAAAAAATATTAGGAATTTTCTCGCTTTCTACGTAATTTCGCCTATTTAAATGACTTTATGCCGGTTTTCCGAAAGTAATTCAAATTTGAACTAAAAGTGTGTGATAGTTTGCTCTATTTTTTTTACAAAAATCTTTTAAGGTACACAAGTAATTGTTATATCACAAAACCGTCGATGGTTTTGAAAAATTCAACCCCTTTCGACGAATAGCCATGGTGCCATTTTGACCATTTTTTCAAAACCTCAAAAAAATGAAAAAAATATCAAAAAAGTAATACAAAAAGAAATAAAGTGCTCATATTTAGCATAGTGTAACACACACAAGAATTAATATATGCAATAGTCACTGCTAAATACTCAAACAAAATAAGAAAAGAAAAAAAGAAAAAATCAAAAAAATCGTTGCCGTGTGTCTGCACACGGCAAAGAAACTACGCGTTCTGATTGGCTAAGAGAGTTTCACGCGGATCACACCTATTAGCCGTTGGATGATTGATCTGCACGATCCAACGGCTCCGAGAAGCTGAAGAAAAGCACACGATCCGTGTATACCTTTTTGATTGGTTGAGAATTGGAGACAACTGGATGCATATTCTTTTTTAGCGAGTAAGCTGGATGCATATATATTCTCAACTCCATCCTCGTTCCAAATAAAAAATAAACAATCCCTTATCCTCATCTCCATCCTCTCGCTCCGGCCGGTCGCTCCTCCTCTTGCTCCTGCCGCTCCTCTCCCCGCCGACCTCGACCGCGTCGCTGCGGGCTGCCCCTTCCTCCACCACTACTCTCTACTGCCGCCGACGGGCGCCTGCCGGACCTCTTCCTTCCCTGCCGCTGCTCGAAACAAGCCGGCTTCCTTCCTGGCCTCACAGTCGTCGCGCACTGGCCAGACCTCGCCGGCCTGCTGGACGACGCGGCCATGGAGGCGTCGCTGCCGGGGCTATCGATCCGGAGGACCCCGCGGCCATGGCGGCGTCGCTGCCGCGGCTCCACGGCGGGGCTTTCTTCTCCTGCGGCGCGGCGCAGGGGCTCCTCGACATCGCGCCCGGCTGCTTCCTGCACGGCGTTCAGGTCATGCGAGCGTCGCCCTGCTGGACGATGCGGCCATGGCGGCGTCGCTGTCCAGGCTATCGATCCGGAGGACACGGCGACCATGGCGGCGTCGCTGCCACGGCTCCACGGCGGGGCGTTCTTCTCCGGCGGTTAAGGCGGTCGTCGGCGCCTCGCCAGTCACCGCTCTGCCCCGTCAACGTCGTTCCCCGTCCCGCTGGGGACTGGTTTTTTTTTTACTACGTCAACCTTCTTTGCCGTGTGCTTACACACGGTAAAGGGGAGTGGTCATTGCCGTGTGTTACCTGTGGGCCCACTTGTCAGGAGAGCGCCGTCAACGTCCGTCGTCGTCGTCAAGTGGCGGTGGGGCCCACCTGTAGTCTTTGCCGTGCGCCCGATATTCAACACACGGCAAAGAGCTCTTTGTCGTGCAATTCTCCCCCGTGTGGTATTTGCCGTGTGTGGCACACGGCAAAGCCTTCGCCGTGTGCTTTTGGGTCTTCGCCGTGTGCTTTTGGCACACGGCGACGTCTCGCTCTCCCGTAGTGTAGGATAAGGGACCTGGGAACATCCAAACAAAGGCGAAAAGCTAATTAAGGCTCAATGGCACTAAACAAACTCCACAACTTTGTGGACATACACTTCAGCCACGCCACAAGGCTCACACAAGGGCTCCTCTGCCACTGCATGCAATGATAGAGATTCGCATTTGCCGAGTTGCTGGGTTGGCTGCCCCAAAGAGCGACACTTAAGCGGAGTGCGGGCTAACCATGTGAGCGAAGCAGGATCCCCGGGAGGGCACTCATACCGTGGGTGCCGCTAGGGAGGACTAGGAGGGTGATTGGCTCTTTTTTTTTTGGATAAAATGTATTCCTGTTTGGGTTAAGCTGTAACACCCCGACCCACCCCCGGGTCGGGCCGGTCACCCCTGGCAGCTCTCTAGGATCTCTAGACTGGCCCCATAGATCAACACTAGTCTTTTCTGCGCACTTTGTCCTCACTCGTGTGCACCCAGGTTCCCGGTCGTTCCCGATCGGTCACCCATCCTTGGAGTGCTCCGGGCCAAGCACGCTTAACCTCAGAGTTCTTTCCAGATGAGCTTCCGAAAAAGAAGTTGCAACTTGTTGACATGAGTATCCTATCAATCCTATTGAGACCTGAGCCAGGATCTCACATCCTTCCCCCCTTAGAGGACCGACGCCCTCGTCGGTCAGCCCCCAGTCCAGGAACTTCCCCTCTTGGTACACGTCTGTGCGCCCAGTACCGGCACATGCTCAACATGTCCACGCCCCTGACCCGCACACGCCCGTGTTGCCGCGAGGGTCGGCTCTGATACCAAATGTAACACCCCGACCCACCCCCGGGTCGGGCCTGTCACTCCTCGCAGCTCTCTAGGATCTCTAGACTGGCCCCACAGATCAACACTAGTTTTTTCTGCACACTTTGTCCTCACTCGTGCGCACCCGGGAACGAGTTCCCGGTCGGTCACCCATCCTTGGAGTGCTCCGGGCCAAGCACGCTTAATCTCGGAGTTCTTTCCAGATGAGCTTTCGAAAAAGAAGCTGCAACTTGTTGACATGAGTATCCTATCAATACTATTGAGACCTGAGCCAGGATCTCACATAAGCACTCCTTAAATTCGAGCCAAACATCCGACGATATATTGTTTGTTCCATATATACAACTCATATTTTGTATACTAAAATCATGATCAAATTTTATCTTAAAGTTTGAGAAGGACTTATAAATCAAACCAGAGGGAGTACCCAAGTGTGAGGGTTAAAAAAATGCTCTGCATGCAAAGAGGTTTAAGGAAGGAGATCACGGCCATGGCGAGGCGAAACCTAGCTATCGTGTTGTGATTGGTTTAGGAAGATATTAGTTATCATGCTAATTAAGAACAACTTGATGAACGACTGAAAGATGTGGCATTTCTTGTGGTTAGCTTGTTTTCTTTAGGGCTCACTTCTCTAGGGAGTTAACTTTATCGTATGTTTTTGCTATAGAAGGCAAGTGAGACATATGGGCTGACGAATATCCTTGCCATGTCATCAACACGACACTTTTGTGTTGTCACCATATTTATATCTCTACTATAGCTCTATATATTGCTACTCAAAATTCAATCCTGTGATAAGCTTGTACACTACAATTTGAAAGCTCAAAGAAAATCTTGTAAAAAAGAAAAATCATGTAACAACACGCCCTATCAATCCACTTAGACTAGCCATAGTGGGAGTAACATAGGTAGTATCATGCATGCCACGGTGGCAAAAAAAATGACGTGTCACTGCAATTAATGATGAGAGAGGTAATAGTGGTATCATAGGTAGATACCGTAACATAACGGATTCCAAGACAAAATGAGTGTGTAAGCTAATAAATACACTACTATATGATACCACATATATGTTACTTCCCACTGTGTAAGTAGTAACATAGATTAGTATCATATGCATGATACTAGTTTATGATACTCACCACTATGGCTAGTCTTAATGATACAAGATCTGGTTCTAGTTCCACGAATAGGAGATGGAGAGAGAGAGAGAAGTAAAGCGAGGAATACGAAGAAAGAGAGGGAAGGAGCGAAAACTCCTAGGAGAATTAATCCTCCTACAAAATTTCTGTAATTCTCGCAATGGAGCACTTCTTCTATAAAAAAAGATATCAAGGGCTAATCCTGGTTGGTCTCATTTTTCCCCCTCTTAATTCTCCTATGCATTTGCCTTCCTATTGCCAGGGGCGAATTAAAATGTGTCTCCAAACCAAGTAGGACGCCCTCCAGATATTGTTTCGCTTTAAGATTAGCTCGTTGGAAGAGGCTGGTAAATACTTGAGAACATTAATTACCAATTGATATTGTACAAGGCTTGGCAAGATTCTCCGTGGGCACTAATCGACCCATTTGACACTACCATCAATACTACTTCTGCGTTCTGACTTGCTGCTTACTACTGCTGCTTGCATATGTAAATCTATATCTAATAATAAAAGCATTAAGGCTTTTTCTCGTACGTCATTTTTTTTCCGATTTTATCTCTGTGTTCTTAGAAATATTACCCACCACTGCCACCCATAAGTCAGAAAAACGTTTCTTTTTTTTCCGCAGCGCTGCTCACGTCCGAGCGACGGTGGGACGCCAGCCCGCGAGGTAGCTCGAACCACCTTGTTCCGATTCGATTCCCCTCGCACCTTCTTCCCCGTCGGATCCCCGTCGCTCGCTTGGCTCTGTAGGAACGGCTGGCAGCGCCGCCGCCGTGGATCCCCACGACCACTGCCTCCCGCGAATCAGGCGCTGCCGAGGCTCCCCGCGTCCATCGCCTCCACACACCTTATTCCCCGTGGTGGTCGGGATCCTGACGCCGGCCGAGAGTTCGCCTCGCCGCCGCCCGCCGGCATGGCTGCGTGCTTCCGCTCTAATTAGCCGGTGTGATTCCTCTTGCTAGCTGCTGGAATCCCCCTGTCTCCTTGCTTCACCTCGCGTGAGCCCAGCACCTGCTTCCCGTCAGCTCCGGCCGGGTGCCTCTTGGGCAACCAGTCCGACGCTGATGCGCCTCCCATGGATGCTGCACGAGTGTGCAGAGCAGCGGCGCCCCAAGTGGCTCAGTTCAACTCGGTCCCTGAACGCTGTTGGCCTGCAATGACGAGGAAGCCACTGCTTTTAGCTTGAACGTGTTTGCTGCAACAGCTCAGTATATCTTCAACCTGTTCGTTCATATGCTTGCAAGAGCTCAGTACATTTCTTAGATGACATCAGTACAATCGATGTTTTCTAGAAGTACAACTATTCTTTGGGCAGTGCAATTGTTAGCTACAGATTGCTGAATGAGCAGATGTCTGCTTGATGCGCCGGCAGCAATGGAGGATTGATGCCATCTGTATGTAGGTTCGGGTGGCATTTGTTTAGTACGGCCTTTTGTGTTTACTTTTGGTAATCTGTTGTTTATCGGAAAACAAAGAGCTATGTGTGAGCGGCAGTAAGTACCATGCGTGATACGGCAAAAATAGTTGAGGGGTCGGCCGACCGAGGTCGGAGACGGCGAGGTGGAGCTAGAACGGCCGCACGTCCAGCAAGGGAGAGAGGCGAGCGAGGGAGCATCTTCCGTCCTGAGAAGGTCGCCGGCCGACGCTTTGTCCTCGAGGAACGGCCGGAGCAGGGGCCCTCCTAGCTATGGCGACAGAGATGGGAGCAGAGAGGTCTGAGGAATGAGAGTGACCGGTAGCGCGAGGAGTAGGCAGAGAGAGGGCGCCGACGGTCATGGCGTGACCGGGGAGCGAGCAGGGAGGCCAGAGGCACCGTGTGCGTGTGTGTGGCTTTGCGGTCTATCGCGTGCGTGCTTTTTTCATTGGAAACTCTCGCGTGCGTGCTCGTGAGTGGTGCTGTGAACACAGAGAAGAGATGGTGGAAGGACCCAATTGCGAAAACGAATGAGGGGCGGGGGTGTAGGTGGAAAATGATCAGGGGAGGCTAGGGTTTCGCTTGTGTTGTGCCTGGGCCTTGAGGCTCTCCGATCCCAGGCCTGGTCAGGCTGGGCTGCTCTTTCTCTCTCACAGACTCTAAAACCTTTCTTTTACTTTTCTTTTGCAACAATTTGACAAAACAAATTCGCAAACGGAGACAAGCTGTAGACAAAAAAATTATGATAAGCTTAGTAACACAAAAAATAGAGTTCATGAAAAAAAATTGGATGGAAAATGTGTGATGACATGACGAGTCTGAACTACTCATGTTTCCGTGATAAGTATGCAACTACTCCTGTTTCCGTGATAAGTATGGAACGCAACACTTAACTAAACGCTAAAAGATTCACTGTGCTAAAAATGTTAAAAAGTAATGCTTCCAGCTCTGATTTTTGTGCTCGAGTATATTATTTTAAAATTACATTTGAGTTTGAAATTATCAAAAAAAATGTGTGATTTTCCTGAGTGTTTCGTGGTAAAATCGGATAAGAAAAAAATAGTAGAAAGACTAAGTATTTATTCTCTTGACCGGAATATTTCACAGATACAACTAAGACGTTAGTTTGAACGACGCGGAATTTTGCTTCCGTTGCAACGCACGGACATTTTTCCTAGTCGATAATAATAATAATAAAGCTACAACTGTTGTGCTGTCACTAGATTCAAATCAGCTGAATTGATCGTAGACGCCTCCGAGGTAGCCGCCGGCCGCCAAGTCTACACTACAATAGGACATAGCTTTTGTAACACAGCTTTGTGTTACAAAAGGTCCAAAACTGTGTTACTGGGCTAAACTGTAACACATTTTGTAATGTGTTCCGTTAGGCCGTGTTACTAAGGGTGTGTTTGGTTGAGCTGTGGATTCCTGAAAATCAGTGTGGGGAATCTGCTGTGAGAAAGCTGCTGTGAGCTGACAACTGTGGGAAAGCTGGAAGCTGTTTGGTTGTAACAACTGCCAACTGTGGATTCGACAGGAAATGTCTGTAATGCCCTGTGAGACTGTTTGTGGTTATTTATATGATTTTTGATCGCAGAACAATGACTTGACAATCACGGACATGCAAATAGCCGTTTCGGAAAGTAATTTTCAAGTTCGGAATATTTACATACATACAATAGAATGTTATGCCATAAGAGTACTGCAAAAGGCATCGATTACACAAAAGAAACATAGTTCCGGACCTGGGTCGCCATCCACATAGCTATCCTAGGTCGCTCGCGCAAGAAACAAAGCATTCGCAATCCTATCACGAATGGTATTCATGGTAACCTCGTTCTCCTCCTCTAGAACTTCATCTCCTTGTGGTGGTGCCGTCGTTGCTTGTTGGGTTGCTCCGGGCATATAATCTTCATCTTCATCACACTTATCAAACTCCTCATCTCTCAATTTGCTATCACGGATAAAGTTGTGGAGTGCCATGCAAGCAATAATGATATGCTTCTGTGTACGGACTGGGAAACTTGGCATAGCCTTGAGTATGCGCCACTTTTGCTTCAAGACTCCGAATGCACGCTCTATGACATTGCGTAGGGAGGAATGCAGAAAATTGAAGATCTCAAACTTCCCTTGAGGTGCACGCTCACGTCGAAGACGGAATTCTGGTAGATGATACGTACTTCCCTTGAAAGGAGCGAGGTATCCAATTCTGTTTGGATAACCGGAATCCACAAGATAGTATTTGTCTAAAAAACACAAGTTAGCACCAACAAAATTATACAAATGCAACATGGAACATTTTGCATAAATAAAACAAGTTTGTACCTTTAGGAGGCACCGGAAAATGATCTGCAAATTCAGTTAACGCGTGGTTGAGAACTCGAGTGTCATGTGCAGAGCCCGGCCAACCAGCAACCACAAAGGTAAACCTCATGTCAAAGTCACATACAGCAAGCACATTTTGAGATGTATAACCATGACGACATGTGTGGTTAACCACCTCCTCTGCGGGCACCGAAACTGGGACATGTGACCCATCAATAGCACCAATAGCACCTTTAAAATGAGGCCAGAAACGCTTATCTTTCACCTTTGCATGCTCCGAACTGAAAGTAGGATCTCTCGGTTTGATGTTATCTTTTGCTAATTTCCGCAAACATAGCAGCACTTCCTTAAACTTCATATGAACTGTCCACAATGACCTAGTGAAGATGATCTCGACCTGCGCGAATGATTGAGGGCCTCCAACTATCCATAGAAACATGGCAAGCGACTCGACAGATGAAACATTGCTGGTTGACTTCAAACCATAGTTAGAGACAAGCAAATCATGTAGCTCCATGAAAACCTTCGGGGTCATCCTAAACATCTTATAAAAGTATCTAGGACGACCTAAGCACTCTGTGACCCACTGAATTCCAGTTTGCTGAGCCTCTCGGTAAGCACCTTTTTCATAGTACCGCTCAGTGTAGAGGTTACCTAAATGACCAAGTGTAGCAGCCTGTTTGGATAAGTCAGCTAGAAGGAGTAGTGCATCCTGCGCCTTTTTGGCCACTTCTTCCATGTGTGAGTCCATCTACACAATGCAACAAGGTGGTTAGTGTCAGTTAGATAGCAATATATATGGCAGCAAGTAAATAAGAGCAATATATATGACAGTACGTAAATGGCAGCAAGTAAATAAGAGCAATATATATGACAGTATGTAAATGGCAGCAACATATGCCAACATTATATGGCAGCAACATATGCCAACATTATATGGCAGCAATACATGGCAGCAACATATGCCAACAATTTATGGCAGCAATACATGGCAGCAATATATATGGCAGGAAGTAAATAACAAGCAAATATGGTTCATCTTACACAAGCAAATTTGGTTCATCTTACACAAGCAAAATATGGTTCACATACAACATGACAGCCAACAAATTTCTGTCATAGTACACAAGCAAATATGGTTCACATACAACATGACAGCCAACAAATTCTACATCATCTTCCTCATTTCCTTTTCATGTTCCTTCTGTAGCAAATGGAACCTTCCTTTTTCTGTTTGAAGCAAGCTGAAAACTTCTCGAAATTCAGGCTTCATTATCAAAAAGGTGGCTGTATGCATGAGATCAGTTCCTTCTTCCACCCCACAATCCTTCACCATCTTCAATGCATCAGCCATGCTTGGAACAAGGCTGTTTTGAGAAGGAGTTGAGGAAGCTTCAAAACTTGACGCTATTTTGTCCGCCGCTGACTCTATCTTGCCACAAGTACCCTTGAATACCTTTAAGAAAGGGCTTTTCCCTTCCTTTTGGTCAGCAATAATTTCGGCTGCCTTGCGCTTCTTTTCCTTTTTTTTCTTCAAAGCGGCCAACTTCAGCTCTCCAATGTCATCACTCTTCTCTTCTACAACTACTTCATCATCACTAGATTCAGACAAAACTGCAGGTATGGAAGCGGTCGACCCATTGACATGGGCACTCTCAAACATGACCTCCAACGCCTCCAAGTTATCCGGTCCACGCTTCTTGAACTGCACATGCTTGCATTTCCTTCCATTGCTTGGGTCATTGCACCTCTGAAATTCAATGTTCAATATTAGGCACTATCAACAAATCAATAAGAAAAATAAATGATCTTTAATTTACAATAGGCCACTTACTTCCAGATGTTCTTTCCACCATCCCTCATCACACTCCACAGTCTTCGCTGCATCATCCCATCCTAGTCCAGTGGCTGCATGTTTCAACTCCATAAAGCATGTATAACTCCTTTTCAAACTGTCCCATTTGTTCTTCAATTGCAAATGCTCCAACTTCCTACCAGATTTTTCTGCAAACTGTTCTTCAAGGTTCTTCCATCCTACTTTATTCAAATGACCTAAGGGCCTGTGCCCAGCACGAACTTGAGCGGCCGAAATTTCACAAAAATGCCTTTTGTTTGCCTTATCCCATACCGCCTTTTCAGCCATACTAGTATCAACAAAATTTTATACTTCAGTTGCTATACATCACAGATTAATTGCACAATATTCGTTGCTATACATTACAGATTAATTGCAAGATAAGGAAATCAACATATCCATATCACATCTGCCTAATCTACGGGAATACCACATCTGCCTAGTACGGGTCATGTGAGAGAGGAGGAAGATGGGAAGGAGGGAGAGGAAGAGGGGGATTACCTGCAGCTGTCGACGATGGTCTCCGGCCGCCGGCGGTGGCTAGGTTCCTGCTGGTGGCGGCGCAACGACGGGATCTGGGAGGCGGCGGCTGGCTCGATCTGGAGAGGCGGGATCTGCGCGACGACCTAGAGCTGCGTGTACGACCAGGAGAGGCGGGGATGAGGACCGGCGGACTCGGCGCCGTCGATTCCCGCCGGCGCGCCGCCGGAGGACGTCGGGTCGGGCCGGCAACGAGGAACCCTAGGCGCCGCCGCTCTCCTTCCGTATGCGCGCGTGGGGGAAAAGTGACGGGAAACCAGGAGGCGGGCTGGTGGGTTGGGGGTAGCGCGACCCCGAGTCGGCCAGTTTCTGACTTCCCAGTGGCAGTGGGTAAATACCCAGGTTTTCTCGTTCGCTGTAACGCATAGGAATCTGGGGTGCGCACCGATTCGAGATTGCACTACGGAAATCTGCCGCTTCGGCGAATCTGCGTTGCGCTGGGAACCCCTTTGGTTGGGATTATGGATTTCAGAACGTGAATCTGGCCCAAAAAGCTGAACCAAACACAACCTAAGAGGTGACTGCTGTCACACATGATAGTTGTTACAATATGTTAAAAACTGTGTTACAACTAAGATATAGTAACACGCATCTTATGTGTTACTCAGTGTCATCTGTAACACTACTATGCCATCAGTAACACTGTTGTAACACTATTACTGATCCATATCAACTACCCTAGTAACACGTTTTTATAACTATAGTAACACATCAGTAACACTACTATTCTACAAATAATTAATATTTGCGTTTATTAATCACAAAATTAGGTACACATTTTCTTGAATATATTTATTTAAATAGAAATATTTGCTTGTGATTAATTACTTGTTTTATTATGATGCCCCCGCATTCACAAATTGAAATGATCGGGATACAGCGGATATACAAGAGGGTAGGACACATATATCACAATAATACATAGCAATACTATTCGTACAACTCAACATTCACATACACTTGACTACAAAAAAACACCTTCATGAAGAATATTGCACCATAGAATTTACATCAATTCGAAGAAAACATCTTCATGAATAAATTACATTTTTAATCTATCAATGTAACTACAGTTGCTGGTAACGGAAGTCTTCGATATTAATTTGCTTCTTGCTCCAGGTGCAATGGAAGAATTCAACCGCAACTTCATCATACTTCTTCTGAATCTGCAAGAGAAAAATGGATGTCATATTTATGAATAATCATACAAAATATGATTCAGAATATCATTTATCGCCCCTTCAGCTGAGACACCACCATCATGTAAGATAACACTCTCATTTAGATTGTTAGATGGAGCAATATCATTTGGATTGTTAGCCAGAGCAATATAGAGCCAGATTTCCCCTAAACACATATAGATGGACAGTTTTTTCAATCTAAGGGGTCACACAGTATTTTATCATAATACTTTCATCAAAGAGGTGAACTAAGTACGTGTTTCATCAAAGAGGTGAACTAATTACGTGTTAGCATTTTATCATAATACTTTCATCAAAGAGGTGAACTAAGTACGTGTTAGTTTGCTACCCGCTGGGTCTTCTTTCTAATATAGTATAGGAATTCAATTTCCTAAAAGCCAAATTTTTCAATCATCAAGATTAAATCATAGTACGAAATATGACACCTTATCATTGACCATAGAAGAATTTTGACCTCTTGATTTCCATCTTCATAGTGCAGGTATATGGTCAACATGTCCATTGCCATCCTACATGTAAATAAAATGTCAATCGAACCAGTACAAGTCTTGGCTTTCTTATGTTATCTGCTATCATGCTACTGGCTTTGCATGCACACGAATGTTTTGTATATGCTCTAAGATAATTCCAGCAGGCAATAAATGTTCTAGTAATTGGTTAAGTATAACGATGATGCTTTGTCACATGGCTAAATCTCATTAGTACAGCCCACATAATCCAACAGGGAAGGTTTTTAGCAAGGAGGAATTGCTTATTATCTGGTCAAAAATAGAACTGATTTACAATAATATACGATGATTTAGACAAAAATAGCTTGCACTACCAACATGACTTAATTAACTCATGGAAGAACATTCACTACTGCTGCCAGAAGATAGGGCACAATGAACAAAATAAACAAGAAAAAAACATTCTGATTCCCAGCCACACGCAATCAAAATTAACAAATAGAAGTCGGAACACACCTACACTTGGAGAGTATTCTCTAACCAATTTACAATCACCCCAATGTGAGCACACATGTAGAAATCATAGTTCCTGAGATAGGGAAGAACCAAACGATCCAATAAACTATCACGAATGTCATAAATCATTGTACACTAGTGCTCATAAAACTTATTGATGGACTTAACACTCAACTGTTGTTTCTAGCAAAAAAAAAGTATGTATTGCGATTACACCGTTTTTTCTCCCGAACGATCGCATATAATTGCGAGTTACAAGTTTGCTATACCTTAAACATTATAGTACGCAAGATATTCCCTTTCATATTTGATGATACAAGACGATGCATTTATAGCCTGGTTCAACAAACTGAAGCATAACACTAAGCACATGAGCTACATGAATAGTTTTAAACAGAAATAGCTGGGAGAGAAGAGGATACTTACCTCAAGTATCTCAAGTATCTGAGCCGGTTCACTGTTCAGTACATAAGCAAACTGGCCTTCACTAACTCCATCCCTTATACAAAGACAATGAAATATGTTTGAGATAAGAACAAGATGACAAATGAAAGAAATTCTCTGAACTCTAAAACACATCACATTGATTTTCTATACACTAGGAGAAAATATTCTCACTCTTAAATGCAAGCTTCACTCGTCACAGCTGCATACTGATTTCATAGACTGAAATGCCTAGAATGATAATTTTTTCCGGCTTCTTACTGTTAGAACTGGTGTAAAAGTTAGAAGCTAGGCTCGCTCAATCTCCTTGTCTTCGTGACCTGCATATGGCCAGGCTCGCCCGGGCACAAGAAGAAACATCCTACCAACGCAGTGCTCGAGCTGTTCCGTGAGTCCTCCGACTGCGCCAAAAACGAACACATGAGGATGAGCGAAAAGGCAGATCGAAGCGAAATAGTCCGCGATCCAGATCGGGTGCAGGCCCAAAAAAGTTGGTGGTGGGGAGAGGGGTTAGACAGGGGCGCTTACCAGATCGTCGTCCTTCTTCCGATCGGGAAGAAGGCTTGCGGGCTGGGCGGACTGCACGAGATCAGCGCATCGTTGACCGACTAGTGGAAACACGACGAGGATGCGGTTCTCCGCCATTAGCAGGCACCGCGAGGCGATCTTGAGGCCGATGCCGGTGGGGGTGGCCGCGGGCATGGATGCGTCGCGCACTCAGGTAGGGGAAGGTAGGAGGATGATGGGAGGGCACGCCGGTGGAGATTTGTGCCCCTGTGGTGGCGGCGGGGAAGATGAGGAATTGGAGTCCCTTCTGTTTAGGCCCACTCGCAAAAAGAGATGAATTTTTCATCTACGCGCCTGTTTTTCCCGCAAGCGTGGCTTGAAAAACTTTCAGGCCCTCGCAAAAAAAGATGAATTTTCATCTACGCGCCTGTTCAAGCGTGGCTTGGAAAACTTTCAGCCAATGCATGCCACTGTAAAACTTAGTAAAAAGATCATCTCCCAGTACAAACACATTGATCGTGTTTCTATTTTCACTAATTTAGTATGGACATGATGTTTTTCCCCATGTCTAGATACACCTGTTATGAAAAAATATTAGATACATTTCCAAATGTAAAAAAAAAATCAATCAAAATTTCAGAGATACATCTAGATATTCTATATTCGTACAAAAAAGTTTCACGAATACTCATCTTGTGTCGCCTCCCTCCACTCTCTCAAATCGATGTGAGCTCTCCATCCCTTAGCTCATTGTTTATTTGGCGGCAGGTCGCATAGATCCATCGCCGGTTGGCGCTTCGTCCCACTCGATGTCGTGACTATGAGGTGCGTGCTAAAACTGGTGGAGGCAAGCGTGGACCCTGCATCGTGCCCTTTGTGCGGGTGACCTGCTCCTGTAAGCACCCTTTCATGTGGCGCGGTCAATGTCGAGATAATTGTTGGCGCTTCGGCCTCGCCGGATGGTTGAACTCGTAGTAGCGAAGTTGTCAATGACTTCCCATCCAAGCCCCAAAGCTTGGACATGTGATTCGCTTCGCGTTCGGGGCATCGCCGTCCTTCATTCACTTTTTCTTAAATTCAACTCTATGGTTTCTCTCCCTATTGCTTTGTTCACGTCTACATGAACGTGCCACCGTGTACTCTCAACATCGGGGTCATGCATACCTCACGACAACTATGGGCTGCTCCAGGTGGATTCGCTCGCTCCTAGAGCCTCGTGGATTGATGGCGTGTACAGCACACGTTCGTTGGGGGACCCCAAGAGGAAGGTATGATATAGTGCAGCAGCAGTTTTCCCTTGACCAAACACGAAATCAGGGGGTGGGAAGGGAGGGTGACGCATGTGACGGTCTTTGGTGCCGAGCGGAGGTTGCTAGAGGCCACGGAACTCGCCGGTCGGGTCATACAAATCTATGTGCTTTCATTTCTAGGCTGCGCCGGTGTCATTCAGTGATAATAAGTAGTATGAAAAATGATGGTAAAATTACTCAAACCATCATTCACGTGGAGGTGTGGTGAGGATGCCCATGAGTTTTGCTTTTCCTTTGCTATTTTTGTTTTATGTAATTTTTTGGGAACTATATTTTAAAATATGCTTGCATTTTCAAAGAAATTTTCTACTTGCTTCTATTTTATAAGTTTTTCTAGAAAAAAAATCAGAACACTCTTCATTTATGTGGGCTGAAACTGGTATGTACCGCAATTTTTTTCTTTCTATTCGTCCATTTTCTTATAGCCACACTACTTGGTCCGGTTAGATTTCTTGGCCCATAGCCTTTTCGGTGGAAGAAATAAAAATAAAATGCAGCAGGTTACTTTGGGCCCTGGGTGGGCTCTTAGCCTTTCGGTGGAGGAAATAAAAAAAACTCATTTTTAGGCTCTGGGTGTGGGCCAACTGCCTATTATACGTTAATTAATAAAGGTGCGCGTGGAAGTAAATCACATACGAGGGATTGGTTCGATGGTTAGCTCGTTGGTAGTCAATATGTTTAGTCGCTGGTTCGAACCTTGCATGGAGCTTAATTTTCAAATCGCTGTCAGTTGCTCATAGATCTACGGAGTCTTGCTATGATGTTGTAGGCGACACATCATGTATTAAAATTCTTGTTCTTTTTCCCCCCTAACCCAACACATATGATTACGTGTTACTGCAATCTTCGCTGGTAACGAATCCCGAGTAACTCAAATATATATGTTACTATAGTATATACTTGTAACACGTTTTCCAATCTTATTTCTTATATGTTACAATGTACTTCCACAACACCAATGTTGTGTTACTACAGTTTTGCCGGTAACACATTTTTTCATGTGTTACATGGATGTGTTACTTAAACTATGTTCTGTTGTAGTGCTATCATGTAGTTGTTGTAGGCGTACTCGCTCAGGTAGGTGAGGTCGGCCTCCGCATCCTCCATCCCGAACTGCTCCAACATCGCCGCGTGGTGGGTGACCGTCGAGAACGACGACGAGCTCGGGCTGCTGCCCTCTTCCCCGCACCCGGCTGTTACCGCCGCCGCCGACATGAACTTGCTCCTCTCCTCCTCCGCCTCGGCCAACCTCTCCTTCAGCCTCAACAGCTACACCATACATGCACACATATTAGTACAGCAACTAGCTAACAGCCAAGAGTTCCCCTGACATGTGTCTATGTCGTGAGTACAGATAGAGTCTAGGCTGTTGCAGCGTACCTCGTTTTCGAGGTGGCAGTTGTGGACGACGACGGCGTCGTGGGCAGCACGGAGCTTGGAGAACTCCTCCTCGATGAGCTTGCTCTTGTAGCGTGCGCGGCGGTTCTGGAACCACACGGCCACCTGCTTGGTGTCCAGGCCCAGCTCGGCGGCCAGCTTCACCTTGCGCGGCGTCTCCAGCTTGCGATCCTTCCTGAAGCTCATCTCCAGGAACTGCGCCTGCTCGTCGCTCAGACGCCGCTTCTTCGCCGCCGCGTCGTCGGCGCCATCGCCTACCGACGCCGACTGCCTCGCCTTCCGCCTACGCCGCTGCCGACCGGCCTTCTTCTGCTCGCCGCCTACATCGAACCACGAAGGATATATATAAACAACAAGTCAACAACACATTGCGGTTTTATGGATAGCCATTCGATCTCTAGCTAGCTTGCACCTGCACGTTTATACTACGATAGCTAATTCATGAGGAGATGTGGGTGGTTAAACTTACCGGAGCCTGGCGTGGCGGCATCCGCGGGGAAGCTGTCCGGGAAGACGAACGAATGGAACATGAGCATCTCATCCTCCTCGGGGCTCATCTTTCAAGTAAAGCTAAGATCGACACGCGAACAAAATATTTGATCGGCTCTGATGGACGCTTTGGGCTTTGGAGCTTGGATATTTTGAGAGGTACTGTGCTGTGCTGTCCAGTGACCGGTGTCCGAGTCTGTGAGCTCGGAGCTTGGGCGGGGGATTTATAGAGGGCGAGGTACTAGCTAGTAGCAGTCTGGCAAGGTGAGGTACTACCGGTAGTACTAGATAGGAGTTGAGGCTTAATAATTCTTGGTGTGGAGCCGCGAGAAAGCGATGCGTGTGTGTCGTGCTGTTAATTAATTGTCATCTACTGATGATGATCACTGTGCCGTGTGCTAGCTTTCCTGGCTAGCTTTGGATAATGTAAAATGAAGCCGGAAGCATGCATGCTGGGTATCTGCAAACAAGGAGAGCGATCGAGAGGGAGCTTAACTGACATACTGCTTAATTACGATACGTACTCTCTTTTGGCGAAAAGGAGGCACGCGTGCGATGGGTGAGTGGAGATCGTTTTTTCGTGGCGATAACTGTGAAATTCCTGTGCATTTCTTGCTTTCCGCCGATGCATAATAACCCTGAGCTTTTTCTTGCGGGGGATAATAACCCTGAGCTTTGACAAGTATGCACGCAGAGAGGCCGGGTTGAAAGTTCCAAGCCACTGATGACTGCACCTGAGCGTTGTAACTTCAGGTTTGAAAGGGGGGACGTGATGATCAAGGAAAATCAGTTTTGGCCTTTGGGTCATAGCTGTATATGCACCCACTGCACAAAGATCATATTTTAAAATGTAAAAAAATCAAACAAGAAAATGGAATATTCTATGTTCGCAAATAAAGTTCCACGGAAAAAAAATTATGTATTGTGTAAAAAGACAAATTTTCAGTACTTTTCATGAGATATTTTTTTATCAATTTTATACATACCACAAAACAAATTCGTAAAGCTTTGTGTGTGAACATAGAATATCTGGATGTACATTCGAGATTGTTGTTCGGAATATTTTGATATTCTGAAATGAACTTAAAATGCATTTTTTACAACGGGTATTTAGACGGACATGGCAACTTTACGAACGCTCGAGCGCTCGTGCGGTTTCGGGCCGCTAAAGGACAAGGGTGTCGGAAGAAAGAAAATGAGCGCACCCTCGCCCTTTTCAAATCACCTACTTAACCGGTTCGCCGTAGCTCCGGCCATCCCTCTGAATCCCCCCTCCCCTCCCTCTTACACACCAGATCTTGTCGCCGACCTCACCCCCACCAATAAGTCCATCCTTGACGGCGTCATCTCCACGGTGGCTCCGCAGTGGCATCGTCGACGCCGTCTCGGAAAAGGGTGAGAGTTGCATGGAGGGAGAGAAAGTGGTGAGAGAGAGGAAGGAGAATGTGGTGGGGGGTGGAGGCGGGGGGATGACGCGGCACAAAGGTTAAATAACATTTTTGCATGTAGACCCACGAGTTAAAACACCGTGTGCATAATCAAGCTAGTAAGAGCATCTCCAATAGGTGATGCAAACCAATAAATAACAGCTTTTTGCATCACCAGGGGCCAAAAAGTGGTCTCCAACAGCAGCCCGTGATGTAAATTTGGCACAAAAAATTTTAGGGCACGATGTAAAAATTGCTCCGGTGATCCAAATATACATCACCACGAGCGGTGATGTAAAACGCGAAACGCTGCGCGCGCGACTCCAACCACTAGGGGGAAAGTTCCCGCCCACGCCTGAATCGCGTCTGCGCCATCGCTGCCGGCGCTGGCGCTGCGACCCCGCTGGACCGCCACGACCTCGCCGGAACCCCGCACCACCCCCCGCAAGCCCTCCGCCCCTTCACGCTCGCGCCGCCGTCATCGCGATCCAGCCCCGACGCCACCGTCCATCCGCTCATCGCCCTCCGTCCGCTAGTCAACCTTGCCGGAACCCCGCGACACCCCCGCAATCCCGCCGCCCCTCCGCGATTTAGCCCCGCCATCGTCCCCGCAGCTCCGCCCGGTGGAGGTAAATAAATTTCCCCCTCCTTTCTTCAGTTTTTAATAGTTGCAACAAACTAGTTGGTAATTTTAGATTATTTGTTTTTTGATGACTTCGTACGAATATGCTTCATCGTCCTCGGGGATGAAGAGTTTGATTCGGCCGAAGAGGAAGACATAGCAATGTTGACAATAGTGCCCAAAAATGTCTTTTCATGAACTTAATTGTAATAAGTTGCTCAAACTATTGGGGAAGTGCTGCCTTAAAATACATCACCTGTTGGAGTTCAACGCTTTCGGTGCCCTAAAAAACACATTTTTGGTGATGTATAATTTACATCACCCAGTTTTTTGGCTCCTATTTTACATCACCTATTGGAGATGCTCTAACTAGGCTTGATCTACCGGTTAATTTGAGGAGAGAGTTTGCGACGCACAAGCTACGTCGATCGGGCGGAGCGCATGGGCTGTGTCGGCTTCCGGGGTCCGGCCGGGGCGGGAGGCAACGCCTAACAAGCCAAGAGAGCCTGACGTCAAAGTGCTTGCACGCACGCTTGAGCTGTGCCCTCTCTTCAAAAAATGTTTGGCACACCTGCCAGATATCCATTTCCAAGTGTACCACCTACATATCTCGTCTCGCATAAAGTATCCATCGATCTGTACGTGTGGATAGAGAAATCGATCAAGCCAGCATGCATGTGAAACATCGATCCTCGATCGCTTAATTATTTGACCAGCTGTGGAGTACGTGTTGGCGTGAGAATGGATGATCTTCCCAACCGTCGAGGAGGTTCCTTCAGGCCTCTTCTTTCTTCTCTACAGTAGCTTTACTTCTTCAGGATGATCTGTCCATCCATCCCTCGCGTAGCGTAGGACGACCCGTAAAGTTCTACCTTTCTTCGATTCGACGGGTCGATTTTTAGGGCGTGCGTCCTACCGTCGTACTGAATGGCGGCTACAATTCTAGGCAACTTTGCAGCATTTGCGTGTACCTGCCCTAGCTCCAACAGTTGCGTGCCGATTCATGGCTCGCCACGCAGGTATCCTACTGCTCCAAGGAACGCAAAGTCCTCGTGAATTAAAGAATGCAGACACTACCGTGTCTTATACATGCATGCATGCATGAATGGTCAAAATTCACAGCTAGCAGTACTAATTTGCACGAGCACGGACCACAGCCGACGTTCGATCGGGTTAGAGCACATCTCCACTGCCGACGACCAAATGGCCTCATCCGGACGGGCGCTGTGGGCGTCGTCTCGACGAGTTACCGGCTATGGGGCGCGTCGTTCCTCACTCGTGTGTCTAAATATTATTTTAAATCGACATTTAAATACGAAGAATATAAGATTTTATTCAAATTTCGTTTAAACTAGATATAATTTATTTAAATTAGACATAATTCATTCAAACTAAAAGCTAGACTTAATTGGTAGAGCGTCACGCCGGGCACCGGCCACTGGTAGAAAACAGGCCTTTCGTTTTGAGTATTAGTCCCGACCATTTTTGGAACCGGGACTAATGTGAGCATTAGTCCCGGTTCCAACGGCTAGGACGTCGCACGGCTCTAGCCCCGGGTCGAATGGGACCTTTAGTCCCAGTTCGTAATACCAATCGGGACTAAAGTGTTTTCGGCAGGCAGCCGCGGGGTGGGGCCAGCGCGAGCGCCTTTAGTCCCGGTTGATCTCCAACCGGGACTAAAGGCTGTCTCCTACATATCACCTCCTGCCCGAGCCATCTCCATTTTTCCTGCCCTGAGTCATCTCCATTTTTCTCCTCCGTTTCCTCTCTCGAGTTCGAGTTTATCTCTTTTTTTCCCACGATTTGTCAAGATTGGCGGCGCCCCATCTATCGAAGGGTTCTAAAAGGTTAGCAACTTCATCCT
The DNA here is from genome assembly GCA_947311845.1 of Poa pratensis. Taxonomy (NCBI): domain Eukaryota; kingdom Viridiplantae; phylum Streptophyta; class Magnoliopsida; order Poales; family Poaceae; genus Poa; species Poa pratensis. The sequence goes on from CAMZMU010000073.1 coordinate 16,525,384, forward strand.
TTCATCTGTCATTGCTAGTTTAGTTCATTTCATTACTAGTTTAGCTCATTTCATGTTGCTAGTGCTAGCTAGGTGTTTGATAAAATGGCTAAGTTAGTTGCTCATGAAGTACTAACTTAGTAGAAAAGATCCGAGAAGGTAAATTATAAATGGGATGAATATTTGATAATTATATGGGAGTTTATTTGTTTTATATGCAATTTAAGCTTGAATTAAAGTATGATTTGTGAGTTTTAGTGTCGTCCCGTCCCTGTCCTCGTCCCCGTCCTCACCGCCGTCGATCGTTCGCGCCGTCCCGTCCCGACACCACCTTGGTGAGCCTCTTATTCTTTCTTTAAAAAAAAATCTTACTTGTATGATTTAGATGCATAGTTACTTGTATAATTTTCTTACTTGTATGATTGTTTGTTATGTATAGTGCCATGTTTTTTATATCCGTCCCCGTCGGCCCTCGTCCAGTCTATGATTTGGATGTGGTATATTATCTTTTATAACTATTTGTTTTACTTCGTGTTTATGATAATTATGCCGACCAATTTGACATAGATATTTTTATCTAGGAGGTATGTGAACCGAAAATTCCAACCGACCCTCTTGTCGAGAAGTTAAATTTAGTAGAAAAAGAAAACGACGATTTGAAACAAAAATTGAAAAGAATTGAAGAATAGAAGATGAAATTGGAGTTGTATGTTGCTGATATCGTCGATGATCACAAGATCAAGATGGATGCAATGTGCTTGAAGATTAGAAAGATTAGAAAATATACCATTAATAAAGAGGGTTGGTATCAACGGTTACCTTAGTTGCGATTTTGATCACATTTGTTGTTGCATTTAAATGCTTTAGATAGTTGTATGTTAATTTCAATGTTGTTTTATGAGAACTATGTATGAACATTATGTATATATTTTTGCAATAATAATATTTGGTCACTACTCTTTTTTGGTTTTAATATGATGAATTTGTATTAATTTGGTCACTTCTCTATTCATGATGTTGTGTAATGGTTTTTGATATACTTATATAATGCAGATGAGCCGGCAATGGATGTACGTTGACCGATGCTCTCAGGAGTTCATTAATGGGTTTTTTCTGGGTGTCAACGCATGCGGCCCGCACCGGAGGGTTTATATATATATAGTATAAATAAATATAATTAAGTGAAATAAATGAATATGCTAGAAGGCTTAACAAAGAAAATAAACAAAGAAAGCATATCAAAACAAAAAAGAAGGTGATACATGCTTTGCCGTGCACCTGACAGAAAGGCACACGGCAAACCCTTTCTGTGCCGTGTACTGCCCCTCAGGGCACACGGCGAAGACTTAAATCAGAGCGCGGGAAATTGGCCGCCAAGACGGGGACAAAATTTGTCCAGTCTTTGCCGTGATTTCTTCTATTGACACACGGCAAACGTGTTTCCTGCCAATTTATTGGAAGCGAGGGAAAGTTGCGGTTCCGGTCGTCGCGGGTCCCACTAGTTTGCCGTGCTGGTGGGTTAAGGCGCACGCAAGATGTCTTTGCCGAGTGTGGTGTGTTTGCCGTGCATTTTTTGTTCCGTTTGTCGTGCGTAGTTTGTTGCCGTGTGCCATTTCTGTACTGTGTCGTGGGTAGTTCATTGCCGTGATCCTTTCTTTGTCCATCACATCTTTGCCGTGTTCCGCGAAACGTGTGCACACGGAAAGATCTGTCCGCACGGGAAAGACACATTTTCTGGTAGTGTCTCCGAACCGACATATATTCGCGTCTGGCGTGCAAGCACAGAAGGGATGGCGACGAAGGGTGGTGTGTGTAGCCTGACAGCGTGCATGACAACGACTATAGGATGGCGATTGTACCTCGATGCATCGGAGGATTGCTTTTCACCCTGAGAGATGCATGCAAGTTGGGTTTGATACCACCAAAATATACACGAGTGAGTGAGCGACGCACAGCATAATAACGGCCTTCGTGGGGGCTCTCCACATGTCATTATCTAATACTCTAAAAATGAATTACTGCACCGACTCTCCACCAATCGTACATTTAGATGCATAGACTTGTCTTTTTTTTTTTGAAAGAAATGCGTACAACCTTTTTTTTAAGAAAAAGAATCCAAAATCTTTGTCCTCGAGGAGTTGAACCTCGGTGGCTGGTTGTATATCTACTTTCCTAACCAAGTACTCACTTGTTTGAACCTTGTCTCAGCCCAAAAAGAAGTAAGTCACTTCGTTCCAAATTAAGTGTCGCAGATTTGGTAGTTGATTTTATAAATTTAAGAGTTAAACGCCTGTGCAGTCCACCAAGTTGCAACGTTGGAGCGGATTGGTCCCCAACTGGGAGAATGCAAACTATCGGTCCCTAAGTTACGGCGATGTAGCGGATTGGTCCGACCGTCACGGCCGCCGTCAAATTGCTGACGTGGCACCTGTTTTTTTGCAGAAAACCCCCCGATTCTTAGTGATTTCTCGGGCTACATGTAGCCCTTTTTTTCAAAAAAAAATTGAAATTTGAAATCTCATTAAAAAAATCTGAAAAAAATCATGCACGTACCTGAGCATGGTACGCACCGCCGTGAATTTTTCGCACCGAAATGACATCATATGCGCCCTGTACAAAAATGACAAATTGCTGACAGAAAATTCAAATTTTGGATCTAATATATGCAGTGCATGGTGTAGGAAGTGAACACGATTGCGGAGGGTGACGACTGACGAGTGACGACAGCCTCACCCAGGAGCCAGGAGTCGACACGAGGACGGGTGTTCTAGGCCGTAGGGCCAGGAATTCGTCGGTAGATAAGAGAAAGGCACGCCCAATTAGGCCAAAAAGTGGGGGATGGCCGTGGTCACATGGGACTTGGCCCCGCCGTCGGCCGGGGCCGTGCGCGCGGGAGCTCGCCGTGCCGCCTCGCACCAGGGCCTCTTTATCGAAAATCTCCTGTTCGCGCTCCAACAAAAGCAGCAGCGACCGGCTCAGCGCTATCCAAGCCGGCCTTTCGAGCGAGAGCGACGGCTCGCCCATGCGCCAGTGCCAAGTTCATCAGCATTGGCGCCGCACAGGACATGCTCCTCCGGCCATAGCCTAGCATTGGACGCATCGATCGCACAAGGCCGGCCTAGACTGGGGGTCCGGCAGGCACCCAGTTGCGCCGTCCCACGCCTTTCTCTCGCATCATCGCCTCTGTAGGAGCCTCATCCGATTGATGGATGTCCGCTGGAGATTGGACACGCAGGCTAGCTACTGAGATGATCGAATGAATGAATCGATCCCACCCATTATTGGCCTTGCCGTAGTGGCTTGGCCTTTCTATTCCCGGAAAGAAGAGGAGCGAGCAGCCCCTGGCATGGTGGCCTGCTGCTGTACCTGTACGCCCATATGATCAGGCGCAGCTAGCTAGAGTTAGAGATATCTATTCAAGGAGTGAGCGCGTGGCGCCGGCTAAGTACTAGCTGTAGCCATACCAAGGGTTCGTACGCAACTAATTGCTCTGCCGGCCGCTGAATGGGAACGCTAGGCTTTCACTTGTCTCGGATCGTCGTCAGCTGTCGAGCGTACCGCGGTAGCATGCACGCAGTTGAATATTGCTGGCCATGACGGCCCATCGTCGGCGACTTGTTCTTGTCCTAGCTCGATCCTTGGCAATTTTTGTTTTTGTTTTTTGGAACGAGTAAGACGTAGACAAGTCACACAGACGTAGACAAGCCACACAGACATCACATAGGACGTAGACAAGTCATAATTTTTGTTTATGTATGCATGTGACATTTAGCTTGGAATGCAGTGCATGGAAGGAGTAGCTAATCGTCGAAGCAAGTGTATGCATGCATGCATGCATATAGGTACTTGCTACGTGGAAGAGAAATTCTTGGGAGCTTTTTACATATATGTCTCCACAGAGATACCATGCGAGAACTTGACTGTGGTAGGATGGTTAGGAGGGTGGTTGTACTCTCAGCCCACCAGAGTTCATACCTCAGGTTTGAAGTTGGTGTTTCTCATTTAGACGGAATATTCTTTAGTAGGAGCCGATGTTCCCGTCGATAGCGAGGCGCCCGTGGTGCTTCGTCAATCTCAAGACTTAATTAACCGGCTCAGTCTCTCGGAGGTGATGATAAGGGTAGAGTGTGCGTGTGTGCATTCATATGGATGAGTGTATGCGCGTGTATGTGAACGTCTGCATTGTACTGTGTTTCGCAAAAAATAAATAGAGACATCATGCATGCATGTGTTGCAACAACGGCCTTATGCGACTTCAATCAAAATATGCAATCTCAAAAAAAATCAAACACTATGCCGCGTTCGTCTCGACTTTCAACCTTTGGCATCGTCGTACGAAGTAGTACATGTACCAATAGTTACCTTTGGTTGCCCGTAGATGATGTTTTTAATCGATGTCAAATTCAAAGTTGACCTTAATCTATTATATACTAAAAATAATATACGGATATCTAATAGAGCCACCACATTAAGCCACATCACGTCCACAAGTTAAATTGGAATGCAAGATGTTCCACGTCAAAAAAAAATCTAATTATTTTTGATAGTTAGATTTAAAATTAGTGGCTAGGATTTAATATAAGAGTATTAATTGCGTAACCGTTTAGTTCCTACTTGACACGGTCCATAGTCACGTAACAATTAGACTCGGATTTTTTTCCCATGATGCTATCCGGTACAAATTAATAGCCAGGTCTTTTGAGAAACAAATGGTACGCTAGCTAGCTACTCCCTCCGTTCGGATTTAATTGACACACATTTGCTTACCCATGGATATATCTAGATACTATATAAGTATAGATACATCAATATTTGGACACAAACAAGTCAATTAATTTGGAACGGAGGGAGTAGCTCCGTACAAATAGCAAGTATGTTTAGAAAAAATATATCCACAGTATTCGTTTTAGACATGGACTCTTCATGACTGATTAAACGTGAAATTTTGAAAGGAACATATCCCGGCCGTACGAATAGCCAAATCCATTTAGAAAATATCCGTACACCTGCTAGACAAAATTAGTGTACGCTACCTAGCCAAATCCGTGGCATAGCATGTCTGTTTAGGAAAAGAATATACACTGGCTTAGCTAGAACACTTGAGGTGCGATAATTTTCCTAGCCACGTCTTATTTGTTTTAAAGAAGATACAAATAAATAAAATTTAACATGTAAAAGTTCAGTTAACCTCAGAGCTTCAGAACGACTATGCAAGAAGTTGAACTAGTTGAATTTTGGCGTGGCGTCACGCCACGCCCTTGGTGATTTTTTTTGTGCAATATATATTTTTGTTTGTTAACCAAAATGTAGGCTAAATTGGAGTGTTAAAACATTTGTTTGTTTTGTTATGAATAGGTAGCATTTTTCAGTGTGCATTTCTGATATATTGTATACAATATTCATTTGAAGGTTTGAAATGTTCGAACATATTTGTAAAAAAGGTGAACCAGCGTATTTCTGATCCGTTTCCAAGTGTACCAGCTATTGCTTAGGCAAAAAAAAAAAGGTGAACCAGCTACCACAGTACCACACGCCTTCCTTCATATCTCTCGCACAATAAAAAAAAAGTGAACCAGTGGATAGAGAGTATGCATGAGAAAGATCGATCCTCGATCACTTAATTATTTGACCAGCCGGGGCGTACGTGTTGGCGTGGGGATGGATGATCTTCCCAACCGTCGAGGAACCGAACTAGGTTCCTTCCGGCGTCTCCTCTCTTCTCTACACTAACCTTAGAGCATCTCCAACGACTCACGAAATAACCTGCGCACTGGAAAACCGCCATTTTAACACATCGTGGGGCTTCGCGCGCTCTTCAGCAGACATGGAAAAAAGCGCGCACGCTAAAATGTTTCCCGCGTGCTAGGAAAAGCGGCAGCGCACGCGCTATTTAACCCGCGCCGCTTCCAGCGCGCTGGATAACACTTGCGCTGCTGCCACGCGCCAACTGCTCCTCTTCCCTCCCGCGCCCGCGCCGACGTTTCCTTTCTCCACCTTGCCGCCGGCCGCGCCAGCGCTCCCCCTCTGCCGCCATGATGCCTCTGCGCCGTTGGAGCAACTCCGGCTACCGCTGCGTCTGCGCGCGGCCCTCCGACACATTCTACGCGGATATCCGCTCTCACCCAGCTGTCGCTCGGGACCTTCGAGACGGCGCACGAGGCGGCCCCCGCCTATGACGCGGCGGCGTGGCAGCTCTGCCGCCGGCGCCGCGACATGAACTTTCATGACGTCTCCAACGCGCAGGATCTCGCCCCTCCGCCGCGCCTCATCACGGCCGAGGATCGCCGCCTCCACCGCAAACAGGAGAACCGCCTCCTCGTCGTCAAGGCGGACAAGCGCCATGGCGCACGCGCTTCCCGCAGGAGGTGGCCGACAAACACGCCTTTTGGGCGACGAGGAGGGCCGAGCGGGCGGCGCTTCGGGCGGACAAGCCGACGCGCAAGGCCGCGGCCGAGGCACAACACTACGGCCCGAGCACCACCTGGGACGACGAAGATCCGAGGTGGGACATCCGACTACACCACCGAGGAGGAAGACTAGGATCGCCGAGGATTGCGGCCTGCACCGTTTTACTTTTCAGTGCGTCTCTTCTATATCGTATGAATAAATTTTTATTTTCAACCTATTTGTTTTGCATTTTTTATCTTCTTTTCGTTTGCAACTATAAAAAATGTTTGCGGCACGCTATTTTAGCGCATCTGGAAAACGTGCTACTCCGCGCGCCAAAAAATACCGCGCCTGGAAAACCTCCCCACCGCCCCGTGCGAAATCGCTAATTTGGCCATCTAAAAAATATTTAGCGCGCCGAGACGTAGCGCGCCTGCCTGTTGAAGATGCTCTTACTTCTCACGGATGATCTTCTCTGCAGTGAGGATGGATGATCAGTCCATCCATCCCTCGCGTAGGACGACTCGTAAAGTTCGTGGTACACTGTGAACAGTGTATCTTTTCTACGACACGACAGGTCGATTTTTAGGGTGTTGTACCGAATGGCGGCTACTCCTTCCATTTTGGCACACATGTATCTAGACATGTTTTAGTGCAATGTTCCTAGCACTAAAACGTGTCTAGATAAATGTGTGTCAAAAGTAGGTACTCCCTCCGTTTTTATTTAGTTCGCGTTCTGGATTTTTTTAAAGTCAAACTTTTCAAAGTTTGACCAATTATATACGAAAAAATATCAACATCTATAATATTTAATACATATAATATGAAAGTATATCTTATGAAGATTCTAATTATGTTAAAACTTTGTTCTAAATATTTATATTTTTTCCTATATATTTGGTCAAATTTTGAAAAGTTTGACTTTGACTAAACCCAGAACGCGAACTAAATAAAAACGGAGGGAGTAGAAGATACGGAGGGAGTGCAATTTTAGGCAACTTTGCAGCAATCGCGTGTACCTGCCCTAGCTGCAACAGTAGGTGCCGATTCATTCATGGCTCGCCACGCAGGTATCCTACTGCTCCAAGCAACGCAAAGTCCTCGTGAATTAATGAATGCAGACAGTACTGTTTCTTATCCATGCATGCATGTGTGGTCAAACTTCACAGCTCCTTTGCGCAAGCACGGACCACGGCCGACGTCCATCCGGGCTAGCTAGAGATGAGAATTGAAGGACAAAGTTAGGCAAGAACCGCATCACGTACCCTATGTATGCTGCCTATGCATGGCTACGACTTTGATTTGTTTTCACTCGTATGTCGCATGCTTTCGCTAGCTGGTTTTATATCTTGCCTCACGACTTGGAAAATGTTGGGATTCGCCAGATTAGTTATTCCTTCCTTCCAAGTTACTGTTGCATCCACAACTCACGCGATTGCTTTTCTATGTTTTCTGCGACGTGTTGACCAACTCTCAAGCGGCGTGCCATCCCACCGGACAAAGCAACTACCGTACAAAGTCACGGCATGATCTTGCAACCGCGATGCATGCCCACTTAGCAGTGGCGGACGCAGGAAAAACATGGAGGGTGGACACACTTCAAAAAAAGTTGGCAAATCACAATGTAAACAGTAAATTGATTTATAACATTGTAGATCAATATATATTTCTCAAATTTGCGTGATTCCAATGCAAAATAGTTCAAACACATAAAGTGGGACTGTCTAATTAACAGCTGGCTGTTTTCTATTTCGCGCACAGACACTTTTTTCAGCCAATCAGACGCTACCCTAAGTTAAACTAGACAAAATGATAAATCCCCCGCGCAAGCAAACAACAAGCTTGGCCGAGGCAGTTAACGGGTCCGTCTCTCCAATTCAGACCCGATCAGAATTAAAGAGCAGTCTGCGGATCTGTGTTTTGAAGCCCAGCCCAAACAATCATTTGGGAGAAAGCTGTCAACTGGGTGTACTGGCCTGCGTGCATCGAGATCTATCAGACCAGTGGTGCTCCATTCCTTAGTCAATTACAAACGAGATTCACATGCTACTTAATTGGGACAATGCATTTTAAATCTGGTAGATGACAAAGAAATATAAAGCTTATAAGAATAGACACTGTAAAGGAACTGAAAACTCATAGACTGAAAATATAATTACATCTTCCCAGCATATGTTCACCTCATCCAATTCGCATGCACAAAAAATATAGAGGAAGAAAGACCCTGATACTCGCACATGCTTTTGGGGATAGAGAATCACTGATCAAAAAGTCGGTGTTACAGCATCACAAAGATTCAAAAGCTTACAAACCAGGACAAAGATATACATAGAAACAAGCGTTTTCTAGACAGTTTATCGCAGACATATGCGAATGCATAGACAGACCTAAAACCAGTTTGCATGACACAACTAAAAAAAGATAAGCCATCAATCATCATGCATGACGCCGAAGACGATGGGCACCTGACGCTCATTTGCCTTTGAGTGGAATGTGATTAGCACATCCTGTGCGATCTGAAGATCAGTCCTCCGAACAAACTTCGCCCGTCCTTCCTTGAAGTAGATTTATCCATCAGTTGCAGTGTTGTCCTCAATTTAATGTAACGCCGCTCTCCGATTGTGATTGTTGCCAATCCGTGCTCAGGGGTTTCCATTTGTGAGGCTACTCCTTTTAGTATTTTCTTCATGACGTGCATTTCTTTGTGCATGAAGGAGGAAAGAGAAACTAACTGAAATATGAAGATTGAAATGGATTGCTTACAGAGGCACTGAAAAGAGACACATGCTAAAATTAAGAAAAGTAATTTAGACTATCAGAAATTTAGCAAGCTGAACTAGCGAGACTAAATCATACAAAACAGAGGGAGAAAGATGCTAGAAAGAGAAACAAATCATAAACACTATGACAAATTCGTTGTTAAAGACCCATATAATGAACTAGCGAGACAGAAGACAGAAGCAACAAAATAGACAAAACAATCCAAAATGAAGACGAAAGAGAAAGAGAGAGATAGACAAAACAATCAAAAATGAAGACGAAAGAGAAAGAGATAGACAAAACAATAAAAAATGAAGATGAAAGAGAAAGAGAAAGAGAAGATCATATCCAAGGGACTGAAGACTGAGAAAGAGAAAGAGGAAGAGATAATCACAATAAAATGGAAGAGACAAAACAACAAAGAAAAAATCAGAAAATAACAAGAGAAAGATGCTAGAAAGAGAAACAAATCATAAAAAACTATGACAAACTCACTGTTAAATACTTTGGTGATGAACTAGCGAGACGGAAGACAGAGGCAGCGAAATAGACAAAACAATTCAAAATGAAAAACAAAAGAGAAAGAGAAAGATAAAATCACATCCGAGGGACTGAAGACTGAGAAAGAGAAAGAGGAAGAGATAATCACAAGAAAATGGAAGAGACAAAACAACAAAGAAACAAAATCAGAGAATGACAAGAGAAAGAATGCATGACTAAGAACAAACAAAATCAAAGAATGACAAGGGAACGAATGCAAGACTGAAACAAATTCAGAGAAAAGTGAAAAAATAAAAGAGAAGAATGAGAATCAAAACTGAAGAAAGAGACTAAGAATGACAAGTGAAAGAATGCAAGGAACTGAAAAGACAAACTGAAGAAAGAGGCTAAAAATGACTAATCGGCCACCCATCTAGCAAATTCTGAAGGGATATCATACAAATCAAGCAGCACAGACATCCAAAACCGAACTTCTCAATATATCTCTACTTTTGGGTCAACTTCCTTAGTACTTGTACAAAATACTTCAATGTGTATCTAGTAAGAGCACACCTACTCACACAATCTGTTGTATCTGTCTTAACCTACAGAATACAGAAAAAGCAAAAGCAAAAGCAAAACTAAATAATATAAGAACATGCATAACACCTATGAATAGAGTTCAAAACACCTCGGTATGGAACTTTACAGAGACCCACTACAAAGGATACATAACACCTCTGTATATAGTTGAACACCATATATACCTCATTACTCGGCGTGAAATCCTTACAAAAATATGTTCCCTTCACTTTGCATGGCATCGAAAGAACCATCAACAGCTTCAGCCATAAACATGGTGGGTGATGCACGTGCATTACGTTAAAAAACACATTTACTACGTTAACATAGCTCGTTTTCATTAGCTTGCAGCTAAAAACTAACTATACAGTGCACTAACCTAGTGTGATGAAATGACACGGTAGCATAACAAGAATAGATGCAAAAATCGGCACAACAAAAATGCATGTTAACTGATCGACTACCGGCATGCGTATAAAGAAAACGTACTATACGCCTATTCCCTAACAACACATTGCAGAACTGCATTAGAGCTAAAAAATAAGCTCAAGTTCCTCACTACCAATATTTTCATAAGGTTGGTGGAAACAACATCAGACAACTATTATCCACCTAAAAAAACAACACCCACAGGCTCTCACCCTTCACCCCCACACTCCACCTTATGAGACTTGAACCAGAAATTTTTCTGTTTCGAGAAAAATTAAAAATGTGAAATACAAACCAAGTTATCTACTGATACGTCTCAAACATATCTATAATTTCTGATGTTCCATATTGATATTATACCAATTGTTACATGTTTTATATACACTTCATAGCATTTTTATGCATTTTCTGGGACTAACCTATTAACAAGATGCCACAGTGTCAGTTCCTGTTTTCTGCTGTTTTTGTATTCCAGAAAAGCTAGTCTGGAAATATTCTCGGAATTGGACGAAACTTGGACAGAACCTCCTATTTTTCCAACACGAACACGGAGTCCAGAGGAGACACGGAGGGGAGCCACGTGGCACCCACACCATGGGGCCGCGCGGGCCCCCCTGCCGCGCCGTGGGGTGGTGTGGGGCCCACGTGGGTCTCCAGCTGCCGCCCTTTCGCCTATTTATTCCTCCCGACGCGAAAACCCTAAACACCCGAGCCATCATCCACGAAAAGTTCCAGAGACGCCGCCGCCGTCAACCCTAGCTCGGGAGGGTTCGGAAGCTCTTCCTGGCACTCTGCCAGAGAGGGGAATCATCACCGGAGGGCTCTACATCACCATGCCTGCCACCGGAGTGATGCGTGAGTAGTTCATCCTTGGACTACGGGTCCATGGCAGTAGCTAGATGGTTGTCTCTCCACTTTATGCTATCATGTTTAGATCTTGTGAGCTGCCTATCATGATCAAGATCATCTTATTGTAATGCTACATGTTGTGTTTGCTGGGATCCGATGAATATTGAATACTATGTCAAGTTGATTATCAATCTATCTTATATGTTATTTATGATCTTGCGTGCTTTCCATTACTAGTAGATGCTTTGGCCAAGTAGATGCTTGTAACTCCAAGAGTGAGTATTTATGCTAGATAGTGGGTTCATGCCTCCGGTAATCTGAGAGAGTGACAATAACTTCTAAGATTGTGGATGTGTTGTTGCCACTAGGGATAAAATAACCGATGCTTAGCTTAAGGGTGCGCCGTTAGGTCTAATGCATTTGTTTAATTTACGCACATTGCTTAATGCAATTATCCGTTGCTTGCAACTTAATACCAACGGGGAACTCGGATGACAACCTGGCGGTGGATTATTAGTCATAGACGCTGTTGGATAACGGTCTATGTATTTTGTCGTAATGCCCACATGAATATCATAGTAATCATCATGTCATATATATGCATTGTCATGCGCTCAATATTTTGTCAGTTGCCTAGCTGTAATTTGTTCACCCAGCATGTTAGTTATCTTTTATGGAGAGACACCACTAGTGAACTGTGGACCCCGGTCCATTCTTTTACACTGATAATACAACCAACTGGAAACGTCGTTCCTTTTCATTCTCTGCAATTTATTACTGTTTTCCACACCATACGTTTTATCATTTGTTTTCAGCAAGCCGGTGAGATTGACAACCTCACAGTTTCGTTGGGGCAAAGTAGTTTGATTGTGTTGTGTGCAGATCCACGTTGGTGATCGAGTAAACGACGCCACCAACAACCTTCAGAAATGATTTCTTGCTCCTACTGGTTCGATTAAACCTTGGTTTCATACTGAGGGAAACTGCTGCTACACTGCATCATACCTTTCTCTTGGGGTCTCCCAACGAACGTGTGATCCACGCAATCAAGCTCTTTTTCTGGCGCCGTTGCCGGGGAGCAAGAGGATTTCTGATAGGGGAGTTTCACGCTTCCAATCTCTTTACTTTGTTATTGTCTTGCTTAGTTTATTTTTATTTATTCTTGTTTGCTTTATTTATCAAAAACACAAAAAAATTAGTTACTTTTATTTTCAAGTTGTTATCTTTCTGTTTTGTTTTAATTTTGCTAAAATGAGTACCCCTGAGAACACTAAGTTGTGTGATTTCACTAGCACGAACAACAATGATTTCATTAGTACACCTATTGCTCCACCTGCTTCTAACGCAGAATTCTATGAAATTAAACCTGCACTTTTAAATCTGGTTATGAAAGAGCAATTCTCTGGTGTTAGTACTGATGATGCTGCTGCTCACCTTAAAAATTTTGTTGAACTTTGTGAGATGCAAAAGTATAAGGATGTAGATGGTGATATTATTAAACGGAAACTTTTTCCTTTCTCTTTGAGAGGACGTGCTAAAGAATGGTTGCTATCTTTGACTAGAAATAGTATTGATTCATGGACTAAATGCAAAGATGCTTTCATTGGGAAATATTATCCTCCTGCTAAGATTATATCTTTGAGAAGTAGCATTATGAATTTCAAACAATTTGATAATGAGCATGTTGCTCAAGCTTGGGAGAGAATGAAATCATTGGTAAAGAATTGTCCCACCCATGGAGTGACTGCTTGGATGATCATCCAAACCTTTTATAGGACTAAATTTTTCTTCAAGAAACCTATTGGATTCGGCCTCTGGAGGTACCTTTATGTCCATCACTTTGGGTGCTGCAACAAAGCTTCTTGATGATATGATGATAAATTATTCTGAATGGCACACCGAAAGGGTTCCACAAGGTAAGAAGGTAAATTCTCTTGAAGAAATCTCTTCCTTGAGTGATAAGATTGATACTATTATGTCTATGATTACAAATGGAAAAATGCATGTTGATCCAAATAATGTTCCTTTAGCTTCTTTGGTTGCTCAAGAAGAGCATGTTGATGTGAACTTCATTAAAAATAATAACTTCAACAACAATGCTTATAGGAACAATTTTGGTAATAGCAATTATAAGCCCTATCCTTCTAATAGTGTCAATGGTTATGTTAATTCTTATGGCAATTCCTACAACAATAATAAGAGTGTACCCTCTGATCTTGAAGTCATGCTTAAGGATTTTATTAGTACACAAACTGCTTTCAATAAATCTGTTGAGGAAAAGTTTGGGAAAATCGATGTTCTTGCCTCTAAAGTTGATAGTCTTGCTCTTGATGTTGATTTGTTAAAAATTAAAACTATGCCTTATGATGTTAAAGAGAGCAAAACTCTCAATCCTATACAAGTTAAAATTGATAATAATGTGAGGATGTTAGCTGATTTACATGCTAGGTGGGCAAGAGAGGATGAAATTGCTAAAAAGAATAGTATTGCTAGAGTTTATACTATTACTACTACTGAAAATGCTATAAACTCAAGTGTTAACGAACCTCCTACTATCAATGGTAAAGTAATTGGTGTTGGCAATGTCTCTACTTCTGTTGCAAAATGTTTGAAATTGACTAAAAACACTGAAACTGTTCCTGATAAAAGTGCTGAAATTTTTCGAGATGCGGGAGACAATGGTCCCATTACTTTTGATAATAATGACTTTGATTTTGATGGTTGCAATATTTCTGAAGTAATTAAGTTCTTGCAAAAGCTAGCTAGAAGTTCTAATGCTAGTGCTATAAACATGGCTTTTACTAAACATATTACTAATGCTCTCATGCAAGTTAGGGAAGAGAAATTAAAACATGAAGCTTCTATCCCTAGGAAGTTAGAAGATGGTTGGGAGCCCATCATTAAGATGAAGGTGAATGATTTTGATTGCAATGCTTTATGGGATCTTGGTGCTAGTATTTCTGTTATGACTAAGAAACTCTATGATATGCTTGATTTAGCACCTTTGGAACACTGTTATTTGGATGTTCAAATTGCTGATAATACTATAAAGAAACGCTTTGGGCAATAATAGATGTGGGCCAAGGCACTATGAATTTCGCCACTTCACCTATGTGTAACCAAGTATTTCCTAAAGATAAGGGTAAAGGTAAGAGAGCTAAGCGTAAGATTGTTGATACTTCATCACTTGGAAACACTTGATTCTTACTTTCTGCGCCTAGCTGAAAGGCGTTAAAGAAAAGCGCTTATGGGAGACAACCCATTATTTTATTTCTGCAATTTTTTTTTCTTTTTGAGTCAAGGAGTTGTTTACTTCTGTAACAATTCCTTTGTATCTTTATTTTATCGCATTGTTGTGCCAAGTATTGCCTCTAATAGGAAGATGATGCTAGATTTGGATTTCTGCGCAGGAACAGATTTCTGTGTTCACCGTTTTAATTCTGTAAAATCACAGAAAAATTATTTAAATCTGAAATTTTTGTGCGTGATCCTCAGATATGTACGCATCTTTCGTTAGTTTAAAGTTTTTCGATCTGAGCAACGTAAGTGCCTCGAAAAAATTCGTCTTTCGGACTGTTCTGTTTAGACAGATTCTGTCTTTTATTTTTCGCATTCTCTCTTTTACTAGTGTTGAGTGGAATTCTTTTTTAGGGTGAAGAGCTTCACATAACATCAGTGGCAGTAGTTAATGTTAAAAGTAACGGTCATGTTTGTGTCCTTATAGAACATGTGAGTTTTTGATTGTGCACTAACCCTCTAATGAGAATTACTTTGAGTTTGGTGTGGCGGAAGTTTTCAAGGGTCAAGAGAGAAGGATGATATAATGTGATCAAGAAGAGTGAAGAGCTTAAGCTTGGGGATGCTCCCATGGATCACCCCAGCATATTTCAAGAAGACTCAAGCGTCTAAGCTTGGGGATGCCCAAGGCATCCCCTTCTTCATCAGCAACTTATCAGGTCATCTCTAGTGAAACTATATTTTAATTCTTTCACATCATATGTGCTTTACTTGGAGCGTCTGTGTGCTTTTATTTTCAGTATTTTATTTTTCTTATGGTCAACTTGATTGGACCCCAGCATTCTTGATTGGGAGAGAGACACGCTCCGCTTTTTCATATGAATACTCCTATTCTTCACTTATACTTGTTGAGTATTCTTATCTAGCTATTGCTATGCTTTTAGCTCCTGTTTTGCATGCATCTCTTATTCAGAGCTGTTAGTTCTTTTAAAGAAAGTACTCTCTTGCTTCACTTATAATTGTTTGGAGAGTTTATGTTGAAATAAATTGATTGGTGTTTGGTTGGAACAGAAAATGTTGCATGTGGTAGATGGTATAATGGAAAAAGCTTACATATTCTTGTAGATCATGTATTGGATAATTTGATACTTGTCAATTGTTTTGAGTTATCAAGTAGTTCATGTTTAAGCTTTTGTATCATGTAGTTAAAACCTATTAATGAAGAACTACCGTAAAGCTCGTTGAAATTTGGTTTGCATGATTGGTATCTCTAAGGTCTAGATATTTTCTAGTAAAAGGGTTTGGTTAACAAGGAAGACAGTGTAGAGTCTTATAATGCTTGCAATATGTTTTCATATAAGTCTTGCTGTGTCGGTTGATATCCTGTGTTTGCTTCAAATAACCTTGCTAGCCTAAACTCTGTACTGAGAGGGAATGCTTCTCGTGCATCCAAAACCTTGAGCCAAAATCCATGCCATCTGTGTCCACCATAACTACCTATATGTGGTATTTCCTTGCCATTCCAAGTAAATTTTTCATGTGCTACCTTTAAACTATTCAAAATTATTACTCCTATTTTGTGTCAATGTTTACCAAGCTCATGAGGACGGGGTGGATGTCTTTATGTCAACTGTCAAACAGACTTTACCACCGGACTAGCGGCATATACATCCGCTTATCCATTAATTTTGCAAAAAGAGCTGGCAAATGGGGTGCCCAGTCCCAATTAATTACAACTTTAACCGCTTAATTCTCTTCACATTTTTGCCCTGATTTATCAGTCAAGCAATGACAAACAGTGAAATATCTGCATGTGTAAACAAAAGAGAAAGAGGGATGATCTGCCTTGCTGGTAGAAATAACGTCCTTCATGGGAGCCGCTCTTAAAAGTCTGGTTGGCAGGGGTCATATTGTACTTTCCATTTTCTGATTCGTTGACAATTAACAAACACCTCTCAAAACTTATTTTTACTCTCTATATGATTTCAAAAACTTAAAAAGCTCTAGCACATGATTTAATCCCTGCTTCCCTCTGCGAAGGGCCTTTCTTTTACTTTTATGTTGAGTCAGTTTTCCTACTTCTTTCTATCTTAGAAGCAAACACTAGTGTCAACTTTGGTGCAACAATTTTTATATGCTTGTATATTGCACTTATTATATTGCTTTGTGTTGACAAATATCCATGAGATATATATGTTGAAAGTTGAAAGCAATTGCTGAATTTGTGTTGGTTAAATACCTTTTACTTAGAATCTATTGCTTTATGAGTTAACTCTTATGCAAAACTCTTTGATGCTTGTCTCGAAAGTACTATTCATGAAAAGTTTTTGCTTATATGATTCAGTTGTTTGCTCATTATCTACTTGCTAGCAAACTATAGACCATTGACCTGGATCACTTCATTCATAACATGTGCTTTACAATACTATTTGATCAAGATTATGATTGTAGCATGTCACCTCAGAAATTATTTTGTTTTTATCGTTTTACCTACTCGAGGACGAGTAGAACTAAGCTTGGGGATGCTTGATACGTCTCAAACGTATCTATAATTTCTGATGTTCCATGTTGATATTATACCAATTGTTACATGTTTTATATACACTTCATAGCATTTTTATGCATTTTCTGGGACTAACCTATTAACAAGATGCCACAGTGCCAGTTCCTGTTTTCTGCTGTTTTTGTATTCCAGAAAAGCTAGTCTGGAAATATTCTCGGAATTGGACGAAACTTGGACAGAACCTCCTATTTTTCCAACACGAACACGGAGTCCAGAGAGACACGGAGGGAGCCACGTGGCACCCACACCATGGGGCCGCGCGCCCCCCTGCCGCGCCGTGGGGTGGTGTGGGGCCCACGTGGTCTCCAGCCGCCGCCCTTTCGCCTATTTATTCCTCCCGACGCGAAAACCCTAAATACCCGAGCCATTATCCACGAAAAGTTCCAGAGACGCCGCCGCCGTCAACCCTAGCTCGGGAGGGTTCAGAAGCTGCACGGAGAGGGGAATCATCACCGGAGGGCTCTACATCACCATGCCTGCCTCCGGAGTGATGCGTGAGTAGTTCATCCTTGGACTACGGGTCCATGGCAGTAGCTAGATGGTTGTCTCTCCACTTTATGCTATCATGTTTAGATCTTGTGAGCTGCCTATCATGATCAAGATCATCTTATTGTAATGCTACATGTTGTGTTTGCTGGGATCCGATGAATATTGAATACTATGTCAAGTTGATTATCAATCTATCTTATATGTTATTTATGATCTTGCATGCTTTCCGTTACTAGTAGATGCTTTGGCCAAGTAGATGCTTGTAACTCCAAGAGTGAGTATTTATGCTAGATAGTGGGTTCATGCCTCCGGTAATCTGGGAGAGTGACAATAACTTCTAAGATTGTGGATGTGCTGTTGCCACTAGGGATAAAATAACCGATGCTTAGCTTAAGGGTGCGCCGTTAGGTCTAATGCATTTGTTTACATTACGCACATTACTTAATGCAATTATCCGTTGCTTGCAACTTAATACCAACGGGGAACTCGGATGACAACCTGGCGGTGGATTATTAGTCATAGACTGTTGGATAACGGTCTATGTATTTTGTCGTAATGCCCACATGAATATCATAGTAATCATCATGTCATATATATGCATTGTCATGCGCTCAATATTTTGTCAATTGCCCAGCTGTAATTTGTTCACCCAGCATGTTAGTTATCTTTTATGGAGAGACACCACTAGTGAACTGTGGACCCCGGTCCATTCTTTTACACTGATAATACAACCAACTGCAAACATTGTTCCTTTTCATTCTCTGCAATTTACTACTGTTTTCCACACCATACGTTTAATCCTTTGTTTTCAGCAAGCCGGTGAGATTGACAACCTCACTGTTTCGTTGGGGCAAAGTAGTTTGATTGTGTTGTGTGCAGATTCCACGTTGGTGATCGAGTAAACGGCGCCACCAACAACCTTCAGAAGTGATTTCTTGCTCCTACTGGTTCGATTAAACTTGGTTTCATACTGAGGGAAACTGCTGCTACACTGCATCATACCTTCCTCTTGGGGTCTCCCAACGAACGTGTGATGCACGCAAATCATCTACAAAACACAAAATACTACACATGACAAAAAAACTCCATCGCCACCAACCTGATAAACCCAACTCAATTACCTTCCATCCCCAATACCTATGATTATCATATGAAAAAATCACAACAGGCTGCGGATGAATACCCCCCAGCAAATAGAGAAAAGGACCCCCACCATGTCCACATCCCACTAAAAAAAGCTTTGATTACCTCCTCCTGGTGAACAAATCGTTGTGGATGGATAAATCCCATTCAGACACAATAATCAGCGAGCTTCACATGATTGAATCTAACGAACCCCCAACCATACATCAGACTTGACATTCTGAGCATCAAAGGGATATCATGCACGCTAAAACATAGAGTAATTCATGGGTTGAACTCGTAGGAATAAACAGAACCCCATCACGCCTTCGCCTTCCCCAGGTACCTCCTCCTAGACGTCCCAAATCAACCCAAATCGCACACAGGACAGAGGAGCAGTATACACACAGACGCCCCAAATCGCGAGGCTGCGGGCGAAAATACAAGGGCCGGCAGCGCGGATAAATACCTCCGCCGCTGACGAACTCGCTTGTCTCCCCCGCCTCCGGTCCTCGCCATGCGAGAAAGCTGGATCGAGACAGGGGAGGCCGCTCCTCTGTTCCTTCGCTTGTACAGCGACACAGCAACACAACGCTCTGTTTTACCCACGCGGCAACAAATAGACGGGCTCGAACAAACCCCTAACGGGCTAAAGACCCAACACCCGTAAACCAGACAGACCGTGCGGGACAACTCTTCCACTCGAAGACGAAAGCAATGGATCGGATGGCCAGAAAAACGTGTGTGCGAGAATTATAAAACAGCTAGCTGTTGTTTATCAGAAATCTAAATAAAGTCTTACATGATAAAATATAGCATGAATAGAAAATTACATCACTATCATAAACAAGTTGCCTTTTTGTTTCAACAAGCATAGTAGAGAGCTCACTGATACGTCTCAAACGTATCTATAATTTTTGATGTTCCATGTTGATATTATACCAATTGTTACATGTTTTACATACACTTCATATCATTTTTATACATTTTCTGGGACTAAACTATTAACAAGATGCCACAGTGCCAGTTGCTGTTTTCTGCTGTTTTTCCGTTTCAGAAAAGCTAGTCGGGAAATATTCTCAGAATTGGACGAAAATCAATGGAGGTCCCTATTTCACCGACACGTCCACTGAGGTCCCTATTTCACCTTCAGACTAGTGGCATATACATCCGCTTATCTATTAATTTTGCAAAAAGAGTTGGCAACGGGGTGCCCAGTCCCAATTAATTACAACTTTAATCACTTAATCTCTTCACATTTTGTCAACTGAATACTCAGTGAAACATCTGCATGTGTAATTCAAAGAGAAAAAGAGGGATGATCTGCCTTGTTGGTAGAAATAACGTACTTCATGGGAGCCGCTCTTAAAAGTCTGTTTGGTCGGGGTCATATTGTACTTTCCACTACTGATTCGTTGATCAATTAACAGAGACCTCTCAAAACTTAATTTTTACTCTCTATATGATTTCAAAAACTAAAAAGCTCTAGCACATGATTTAATCCCTGCTTCCCTCTGTGAAGGGACTTTCTTTTACTTTTATGTTGAGTCAGTTTTTCTACTTCTTTCTATCTTTCACAAGCAAACACTAGTGTCAACTTTGGTACAACAATTGTTATATGCTGCATATTGGATTTATTATATTGCTTTGTGTTGACAATATCCATGAGATAAATATGTTAAAAGTTGAAGCAAACGCTGAAACTTAAATCTACCTTTGTGTTAGTTAAATACCTTTTACTAGAATCTATTGCTTTTTGAGTTAACTCTTATGTAAACCTGTGGATGCAATGTCTCCAAAGTATTATTCATGAAAAGTTTTGCTTATATGATTCAGTTGTTTACTCATTATCTATTTGGTAGCAAACTATAGACCACTGACTTGGACCACTTCATTCATTTACGTGTGCCTTACAATACTATTTGATCAAGATTATGTTGATAGCATGTCACTAAAAAAATTATATTGTTTTATCGTTTACCTACTCGAGGACGAGTAGGAACTAAGCTTGGGGATGCTGATACGTCTCAAACGTATCTATAAATTTTTATGTTCCATGTTGATATTATACCAATTGTTACATGTTTTACATACACTTCATATCATTTTTATACATTTTCTGGGTCTAACCTATTAACAAGATGCCACGGTGCCAGTTCCTGTTTTCTGTTGTTTTTCCATTTCAGAAAAGCCAGTCGGGGAATATTCTCGGAATTGGACGAAAATCAACGGAGGTCCCTATTTCACCGACACGTCCACGGAGTCCAAAGGAGAAACAGAGACGAGGCCCAGGGCCTCCACAACATGACTGGGCGCGGTCAAGAAGGGGGTAGCGCCGAGCGGTGGTGTGGGCCCCTCGGTTGCCCTCCGACGCCGCCCTTTCGCCTATATATTCACCCCGCGGAGAAAACCCTAAAAAATGAAGGATTTACGAGAAACACTCCAGAGATCCGCCACCATCAAAACCTAGTTTCGGGGTCAGAAGATCTGATTTCAGCGCCCTGCCAGGACGGGGATTGGCCCCCGGAGCCTTCTCCATCGACGCCACCACCTCCACCATGCTCCGTGAGTAGTTCCCCCATGGACTACGGGTTCTAGTTGTAGCTAGTTGGTATTCTCTCTCCCATGTACTTCAATAGAATGATCTCATGAGCTGCCTTACATGATTGAGATCCATATGATGTAATCGGTGTTGTGTTTGTTGGGATCCGATGAATTGTTACATTATGATCAGTCTATCCATTAAGGTTTGTGAGTTATTGTTGTTGCAATCTTGTTGTGTTTAATGCTTGTCACTAGTGCACGAGTGGCATGATCTTAGATTTAAGCTCTATAATTGTTGCTTAGATTGTATCTACAAGTTGTTTGCACATGTCTTTGTCCGGAACCAGAGGCCCCGGAGTGACAGCAACTGGGATAACCGGAGGGGATGGTTTTGATATGCGGATCACATGTATTCACTAAGTGCTAATGTTTTGCTCCGGTGCTCTATGATGCATGTAAAATGCATACATGAACTTTGCATTATTTTTACTTATATTCCAGTCATATTTGCATCATATAAGGGTTATATCACTGTTTTATAATGATTTTGGGAATATTTGATATGTTTCCTATTTTTTATGGAATTAACCCTGCGCAGGCAGAAAACCCTATTTCTATATTTTAATGTTTCAGGGAACCAAACGACGTCCAAATGACCTGGAAATTTACGAGCATCAGTTTTTGGAAGGAACAAAGCGTGGGAGCGAAGGAAGCGAACAAGCGGAGGCCCGAGGCCCAAAAGGGGGTGGCCCACGCGGCCAGTTACAGGGGCCGCGTGGGACCCACCATCTGGAGCCTCGAAGCTCCGTTGCCGTCGATCTTTCCTCCACCGACTCCGTTTTGACCTAAAAACGCCTATAAAAATAGTCCCCCGACGTTCTCCTGAAGGAGCGCCGCAGAAACACAGAAACACCGAAACAGAGACCTGGAGTTGCAGATTGGAGGGGGAAAACTCTGGCGGGGCGCTGCCGGCGTGGTCTCCATCTTCTCCAACGACTTCTCCACCGTCTCCATGATCAAGAGGGAGTAGTCCACCTCTGGACTATGGGTTTGTGGAAGTAACTTATGTATCTCTCTCTCTTGAGCTTCACTAATTAGTACCGTATGAGCTGCTGAACATGATTACGGTCATCTATGTAATACCTTTGTGGTGGATCTTTTTATGAGTTAATATATGTTTGAGATTGCAATGGTTTTGTTTCAGTTATGAAAGTAGATGCATATTATGTACCCCGTTCTTATTTACTTGTCATGATTAAGCATGTTTATGAGAGCGTGTGAGGGGGAACGTGTGCATTAGTTGGAGTAACGGGGGGTGGCTAGTGCAGTGAACGTGAGAGAAAGTTCTGCGATCCACTTGGGTGTTTTACCTTACTTTGTTGCCTCACTAGGGATAAACAGAAATACCATGCTACCGGAGATGTGGGTGTGACCATTGCCACTTCCTCCATGACTAGATCTAGCATGTTCTTATTTTAACTTCATGTCATGATACTTATTGCTATACTCTGAGTTATCTTAATTACTGAGGTGTTATGATTTAGTTCGCATCTTGGTGGAGTATAAGAGAGACTAATAACCAAAAGGTCTCTATGTTAGGACGTGATGCCCATATAATTATAACTTGTCATTAAACTATTGTGTTGCAATCTCATATGTCAACTCTAGTGTTCCATTGTCTACCACTTTATTAAAGAGAGAGTGCATTTGTGAAACCATGAACCCCGGTCCATTTTTAATCATAAGAAACACCTTTCCAACCACTTTTACCAATTTTCCATTTTCTGCCATTTAAAAATCCAAAAATATAAAAACACTTTTACATCTTGCATTCATCATATAAAACCCAAAAATATCATTTATCATTGCTACCACCATCCTTGCATATTTATTTCTTGTTTGCATTGCATATTATCTTGATATCATTCTCACACCTTGTGCTTGACAACCACTAGGTGAGGTTGAGGACCAAAACATTTACTTTGTTTTGTAGGTAACCAAAAGAAGGATAGGAAAGATAAATCTTCACTACTGATTCCCCGAGAGTTCGATATTAAACCCTCGAGTCACCCTCGTGGGGAAAACACGTCTTCCACTTACTACACACTCTGCACTTGGAGTCTCATCCTAACCCATTTACTTTTCACGCAGGTAACTACGTGAAGGGCCATCAAGAGTGCTTTCTGGCGCCGTTGCCGGGGATCGAAGAAGCAACGCCGCATCAAGATTCCCTCGTCAACTACGCGCCCGTCATAGTAGCATCATTGGGTATCAAGACTGTTTTGTCGCACCGTTGCCGGGGAATCATTGCTGAAAGGTTTATCCAAGGATATCTCACCAAGTCAACTTCATCACCAACTTGTGCTAACACCTAAGCTTGGGGAGGTTGCACCTACGTGAGCATCATCTTATCCATCTTTACCTTCAAAGCAATTTATCTTGTTTTGTCATTGTCTTGCATATTTATTTTCAGTTTTGCATAAAAATTAAAAAACACATAAAAACTTGCATAATGGAAAAGAGAACCTTCTGGCCATTTAGTGTTAAGAACTTTCCTCAAGATATGAATATCCCTGTTGAGAAATGTGAGGTAGATCCTAATATCATGAAAGCAATTTATGAATACCGTTTTTATGGGAAACCAAAAGAAGATCCCATACTCATCTTAAGAAGTTTAATGAAAGGTGCAAAATGTTAAATTTGAGCCATGCTAATATTAAAATTAAGCTTTTTCCTTACTCCCTAGGTGGAAAAGCCTTAGATTGGATATTGAGATGGCCACCTGGAAATTTTAGCACTTGGTTTAATTTAAAAGCTGCATTCATTGAAAGATTTTGTTCCATTGAAAAGGTTTGTAATCTTAGACAAATAATTATCACCTTTAAACAAGAAGAGGATGAACCTCTAGTGAAAACATGGGAAAGATTTAGAGGTATAGCTTTTGGAATGGAACATGGTCTTAGGGATTGGATGCTCATGCATGTGTTTTATAGAGGATTGTCTGAAACCTCTAAAGTCTTTTTGGATAATGAATGTGAGGATTCTTTTATGAATACTGCTGCTACTGACACTCACTATTTACTTGATGGCTTGCTTTTGGAAGTAAGAATTAAAGAAAGTTTAGAAAAAGCCCAAGTACCTGAAGATGTGTTTGATGACCGTTATGAAATATTTAACCTATATAATAGAAAAAAGAAAGTTGAAGAAGTGCTTAGTGAAGTAAAGGATCCATTGCTTGACTAGAGAATTGTAGCTTGCATGAATTAATATCTATCTTACAAAAATTTGCAAGTGATCCTTCTATTAATGTTAACCAAGCTGGTTTTGGTTCTTATATTGCTAATCATGTGTTAAAAGAAAAGATTGCTAGGTACAACCAAGAGGCTATGATACCACCTAAGCTTGGGGATGTATGGATTCCCAAAGTCCTAGTAACCATTGGAAAAGAGACACACCATGCTATACTTGATCTAGGATCTAGTGTCTCTGTTTTATCTAAAGAACTATATGAAGTACTTGAATTGAAAAATCTTGAAAAATGCTCTATTGAACTTGCACTTGCTGATGATTCCATTAAACATGCTTTAGGAAAAGTAAGTGATGTTATGGTAGAGTTACATATGACATTTGTGCCTGTTGATTTTCTAATCATGGATATGGGGAATAAAACCTCTAGTCCAATTATTCTTGGAAGACCTTTTCTTCGTACTACAGGTGCTATCATTGATTCAAAAGAAGGGAATGTGAAGTTTCAGTTTCCACACAAGAAATGTATGGAACACTTCCCAAGGAAGAGGGACACATCAAAGTTCAAGCTCCCTCATGAGCTTCGTCCACAATAAACATCAAGTAAGAAGCCTAGCTATATGGCTATAAAGAAAGCGCTTTACGGGAGGCAACCCGGTTGTTTTTATTTGTGATTTTCTTTGTGTCCTCTTGCTGTAACAAGAGACTTAGTGTTTAGTTTAGTTTCTGGAATTTTTAATAAAGTGCCAAGTTTTACTCATTTTGGTATGAAGAAGTTGCTTATAGCGTTCGGAGATATTATTCCTGCACGAATCTGTGCACGGTATGATTTTTAATTCTTATTCTGTAACTCCGAATGAGCTCATATTTAAACTGTATGCAACTTTTCATCCTCTGTATGCATGAATTTTTCGGAATTTTCCGACAAAGTTAAGTAGGGTAGAAAAATACGTTTAGCTGCTGCTGTTTTTCTGGACAGATTCTGTCCCATTTTGTTTGATGCATGCTTAGAACTTTTAACATGAATCTTTTTATCCAATTGAGTTTATGAGTAGGCATACAACATTATACATTTCTGGACATTCATATGAATTTTTGTCTAAGGATTATATGCAGCAAGAAATCTATTTGTTTATCACTACTAATGTGCCCCACAGAAAAAGAAATGGGAGAAACGGTGTTTTGAAGTTTTTTCACAGGGATTAGAGGAGATGCACCAAGAGCTATCCAAGGATGGTGAAGACCATAAGCTTGGGGATGTGAAGACAACCCCACTGGACCTACACACTCTCGGTTTGCACACGTCTAACTTCTGTTTTTCGATCGAAACACTTTATCGCATAAACTTGGAGCGTCTTTTTGTTTTTTAGGTTAGATTTTTATTTTGTGAGACCACCACACTATCATTTATATATGAGAGAGCTACTGGAAATTTGGGTTGAATTATGTTGGATGCTATTATAAGATTGGGAAAAGGGATGTTGAGTTAATTTTAAAAGATACATATAATTGCATGATTCATGAGCTTGTTAATGAGTAATAATTTGCAAATATTTTATCAAGAGCTATCTTTTATTCATGTTTTGATGCTAAATGTTATTCTACCTTGTTTTAACATGGATTAGTTAGTTCTATGGACACTCATGCATGCATTTAGATGGTCAACTTTCTCCCTCTTGCTAGCCCAAAAATTCCAACAAGCAAAAACTTGTTTCCAACACCTTCAACCAAAGTTTTTCCAGTGAGTCCACCATATCTACCTATTAGCTTTATGCTATTCCGAGTATGTTTATCATGATATTTGTGTTATCTATACCTCTGAATGAAAATGCTTATGTTGTTAATTGTTGTGGGAAAAGTTGGTTATATAGCTCTCTCGAACTTGATGCACACTTTACTTTCATTGCATAAATAAAATATGACCCATTGTGATTAAAATTATGAAGTTGTGGACTTGACAAATGTCTTTGGTTGAGAGTTAGCTCATATGTGCTGTCACATGGCAAGCTTTCAACATTGCACATCATCTCATTTAGTTGATATCATGTACTTTTGTTTATGGATGCTTACCATGGGTGAAATAAATGGGAAATGAAGTGAGTTTAAATGAGTTTGTATAAATGGTTAGAGAGACGCCTGGGCCGCTAATCTAAGCCATGCATCATTCATGGTGGAAATTTACTTACATGCTATGGTGAACCTTCTGTGATACACCTTACAATAAAAAGCTATCCAATGGTAAATAAAAAGGGTGTTGAGATTGTTCATTGTGTTTGTTTGTCTTGTCATTTTGATATGGGCTTGTTCCATATCCTGGGACAAGAGGTACCCCAGTTGACGCTCTTAATGATACTATTATTACTTACAATGATATTTAACTTGAACTTGCTTTGTTTTCCAAGTTGAGTAACACATGGAGTAGGTACTTGTATTCAAGGGGCATGAGACTTTCAACCTGTACTTTGTCAAGCACACTACTCGTATTGCTTTCACTTTAAACTTAATCATTCAAGATGCTATGATAGGGGAATGAGAGCTTGACACCAAGGATTACCATATTACAATCATTGACTTAAGTAGAGAAGTTCAGAAGTTAGATGAAATTATTCATGCTTTACCTCTACTCATATATATATATATATCTTTCCAAAGTGTCCACCTTTTATATTCAGATTTTCACCAATACTCTATGACCATTATAGGATGTTCTTACTTATTATTATGCATACATGTGGTCCATAGTACTTCTTCTCTTATGTTACACTTTGTGAATTATCATTGAACATCCTTGCATTGAATACTTGATATCACTTCATAAACTATCTTGCATATTGCTACTCCTTTTAAGAATGAATCATTTTACTCTATGTAGCAATAGTAATCATCTTTGATATCCATTGATAGTATTAAATTGCAAAGTCCATGTTAGTTTTATCACCTTCATACTCGAGGACGAGTATAGGTTAAGCTTGGGGATGTTGATGCATGTAAAATGCATACATGAACTTTGCATTATTTTACTTATATTCCAGTCATATTTGCATCATATAAGGGTTATATCACTGTTTTATAATGATTTTGGGAATATTTGATATGTTTCCTATTTTTTATGGAATTAACCCTGCGCAGGCAGAAAACCCTATTTCTATATTTTAATGTTTCAGGGACCCAAACGACGTCCAAATGACCTGGAAATTTACGAGCATCATTTTTGGAAGGAACAAGACTTGGGGCGAAGGAAGCAACAAGCGGAGCCCGAGGGCCAAAAGAGGTGGGCCCACGCGGCCCTGTACCTGGCCGCGTGGGACCCCCTTGGGCCTCGAGCTCCGTTGCCGTCGATCTTTCCTCCACCGACTCCGTTTTGACCTAAAAACGCCTATAAAAATAGTCCCCCGACGTTCTCTGGAAGGAGCGCCGCAGAAACACAGAAACACCGAAACAGAGACCTGGAGTTGCAGATTGGAGGGGGAAAACTCCGGCGGGGCGCTGCCGGCGTGGTCTCCATCTTCTCCAACGACTTCTCCACCGTCTCCATGATGAAGAGGGAGTAGTCCACCTCTGGACTATGGGTTTGTGGAAGTAACTTATGTATCTCTCTCTCTTGAGCTTCACTAATTAGTACCGTATGAGCTGCTGAACATGATTACGGTCATCTATGTAATACCTTTGTGGTGGATCTTTTTATGAGTTAATATATGTTTGAGATTGCAATGGTTTTGTTTCAGTTATGAAAGTAGATGCATATTATGTACCCCGTTCTTATTTACTTGTCATGATCAAGCATGTTTATGAGAGCGTGTGAGGGGGAACGTGTGCATTAGTTGGAGTAACGGGGGGTGGCTAGTGCAGTGAACGTGAGAGAAAGTTCTGCGATCCACTTGGGTATTTTACCTTACTTTGTTGCCTCACTAGGGATAAAAAGAAATACCATGCTACCGGAGATGTGGGTGTGACCATTGCCACTTCCTCCATGACTAGATCTAGCATGTTCTTATTTTAACTTCATGTCATGATACTTATTGCTATACTCTGAGTTATCTTAATTACTGAGGTGTTATGATTTAGTTCGCATCTTGGTGGAGTATAAGAGAGACTAATAACCAAAAGGTCTCTATGTTAGGACGTGATGCCCATATAATTATAACTTGTCATTAAACTGTTGTGTTGCAATCTCATATGTCAACTCTAGTGTTCCATTGTCTACCACTTTATTAAAGAGAGAGTGCATTTGTGAAACCATGAACCCCGGTCCATTTTTAATCATAAGAAACACCTTTCCAACCACTTTTACCACTTTTCCATTTTCTGCCATTTAAAAATCCGAAAATACAAAAACACTTTTACATCTTGCATTCATCATATAAAACCCAAAAATATCATTTATCATTGCTACCACCATCCTTGCATATTTATTTACCACCATTGCATATTTATTTCTTGTTTGCATTGCATATTATCTTGATATCATTCTCACACCTTGTGCTTGACAACCACTAGGTGAGGTTGAGGACCAAAACATTTACTTTGTTTTGTAGGTAACCAAAAGAAGGATAGGAAAGATAAATCTTCACTACTGATTCCCCGAGAGTTCGATATTAAACCCTCGAGTCACCCTCGTGGGGAAAACACGTCTTCCACTTACTACACACTCTGCACTTGGAGTCTCATCCTAACCCATTTACTTTTCACCCAGGTAACTACGTGAAGGGCCATCAACTCTACCTCTCTCTGTTTTTATTTTATTTTGTTTTGTCTAGTTTATTTTTGTCTAGTTTATATTTGTTTAGTTTTGTTTTTCTTATATACCCAAAAATCCATAAAAATTTAAAAACCGAAAATCTAAAAAAAACTGAATAATTTTGCTAAAGACTTGTGTTCAACATATGATGAATCTTGGTGCTTTAATGAATCTCGTTCCTATAGGAAGTGTAAACACCTCCCTTTCCAATGTGATTATAATGATAATGAAACTTTGGCTTCTTATGCTAGAGGATGTTATGACTTTGACAACCTTGAGCAAATTGAAGAATTTTTTGTATTTACGGGAGCTTATGAAATTACAGCTTTGCTTAGAAATCGAGATGAAGCTCCTTATAAATCTGATACTTTTGCTATGCTTGGATATTGCCTTGAGTATTATAATGATAATCCTTATATTACTGAATTTCTTGAGAAAAGACATCCTCAAAAAGAAGAAACCGTTGCCTTGCAGTAACATGTGGAAGAAGAAATTGCTGAAACTGAAATCTCATTGGATGAAAAAGAGGAGAGTGATGAACAAAAGAAGGAAGAATGGATTAGCGACCCATGCCTATCTTCTAATGAGAGTAACTCTTTAACTCTTACATTATTTGATCGCCCTCCATGCTTACCAAAGGAGGATGAATGTTATGTTCCTGTGCATTCTCTTGAAATATTCCCTATGAGTAAAACTTGTGAGAATAATTGTGCTACTGTTATTTATGATAATCCATGCTATTTTGATAAATCTTATGATAATCCTTTATTTGTGCCTGATATCGAAATGCATGGTAATAAGGAGGTTTGTTTAGAAAAAGTTTACGATAAAGCTCTAGATGATGGTCCTATATTGCTTGATAATATTAATTGTACTACTAATGAAAATGGGGTTGAAAAGGTCTTGACCTTAGCTATGAGTTCCATATCTTTTGAGAATGATCAACCATCTTGTTATAAAATTGTTAAAAGTGGGTTTGAAAATGTTGATCCCACTATCTTAGAGCTTGATAAAAATTATGTGTTTGTAGATCATGAAAAGCATGCTTTATGTGATAGTTATATTGTTGAGTTTGTTCATGATGCTACTAAAAATTATTATGAGAGAGGCAAATATGGTTTTATAAATTGTCATGTTACTAAAACACCTCTCATGCTGAATGTTCTGAAGTTGCTCTTGTTTTATCTTCCTATGGGTTAGACTTAAATGTGTTTCAAAATTGCGTCTCGATGCTCCTTTTGCTTCATTTCCTATTTTTATGTGAGCATCGCCTAGCTAAAAGGTGTTAAAGAAAAGCGCTTATGGGAGGCAACGCATTATTTTTATTTCTGCAATTTTTCTTTTTATTGAGTCAAGGAACTTGTTTACTTCTGTAGCAACTCCTTTGTATCTTTACTTTTTCGCATTGTTGTGCCAAGAAGAGTCTCTAATGATAAGATGATGCTAGATTTTGATTGCTGCGCAGAAACAGATTTTTGCTGTTCACTGTACAAAAATTATAAATTCATAGAAATGTGATTTTAATCTGCAAATTTTTGTGCGTAATCTTAATATATGTACGCATCTTTCGTTAGTTCAAAGTTTTTCGATCTGAGCAACGTAAGTGCCTCGAAAAATTCGTCTTTGCGGACTGTTCTGTTTTAGACAGATTATGTCTTTTATTTTGCATTCTCTCTTTTACTAGTGTTGGGTGGAATTCTTTTTTGGGTGGAAGAGCTTCACATAACATCAGTGGCAGTAGCTAATGTTTAAATTAACGGTCATATTGCGTCCTTACAGAACATGTGAGTTTTTGATTGATGCACTAACCCTCTAATGAGAATTAATTTGAGTTTGGTGTGGCGGAAGTTTTCAATGGCCAAGAGAGAATAGAGATATAATAGGATCAAGAAGAGTAAAGAGCTTAAGCTTGGGGAGGCTCCCATGGATTTCCCCAGCATATTTCAAGAAGACTCAAGCGTCTAAGCTTGGGGATGCCCAAGGCATCCCCTTCTTCATCGTCAAAATTATCAGGTCATCTTAGTGAAACTATATTTTAATTCTTTCACATCATATGTGCCGTTCTTGGAGCGTCTATGTACTTTTATTTTCAGTATGTTATTTTTATTTTCTGATATCAACTTGATTGGATCCTAGCATTCTTGATTGGGAGAGAGACACGCTCCGCTTTTTCATTAGAATACTCCTATTCTTCACTTATACTTTTTGAGTATTCATATCTAGCGCTATTCAGCTTTTAGCTCTTGTTTTTATGTATCTCTTGTCAGAGCTATTAGTTCTTTTAAAGAAAGTACTCTCTTACTTCACTTATACTTGTTTGGAGAGTTATTAAAATAAATTGATTGGGGTTTGGTTGGAACATAAATGTTGCATGTGGTAAATGGTATAATGGAAAAGACTTACATACTCTTATAGATCACTAACTTGGATAATTTGATACTTGTCAATTGTTTTGAGTTAACAAGTAGGTCATGATTAAACTTTTGCATCATGTAAGTTAAGCCCATTAGTGAAGAACTACCGTAAAGCTTGTTAAAATTTGGTTTGCATGAGTGGTATCTCTAAGGTCTAGATATTTTCTAGTAAAAGGGTTTGATTAACAAGGAAGATAGTGTGGAGTCTTATAATTTTTGCAATATGTTGGTCATATAAAACTTGGTGTACCGGTTGATAGTCTTGTTTGCTTAAATAACCTTGCTAGCCTAAACTCTGTACTGAGAGGGAATGCTTCTCGTGCATCCAAATTGTTGAGCCAAAATCCATGATATCTGTGTCCACCATAACTACCTATATGTGGTATTTCCTTGCCACTCCAAGTAAATTTTTCATGTGCTATCTTTAAACTATTCAAAATTGTTACTACTCTTTTTGTGTCAATGTTTACCAAGCTCATGAGGACGTGGTGGATGTCTTTATGTCACTTGTCAAGCAGACTTTACCTTCAGACTAGCGGCATATGCATCCGCTTATCTATTAATTTTGCAAAAAGAGCTGGCAACGGGGTGCCCAGTCCCAATTAATTACAACTTTAACCGCTTAATCTCTTCACATTTTGTCAACTGAATACTCAGTGAAACATCTGCATGTGTAAACCAAAGAGAAAAAGAGGGATGATCTGCCTTGTTGGTAGAAATAATGTCCTTCATGGGAGCCGCTATTAAAAGTCTGTTTGGCCAGGGTCATATTGTACTTTCCACTACTGATTCGTTGACCAATTAACATACACCTCTCAAAACTTAATTTTTACTCTCTATATGATTTCAAAAACTAAAAAGCTCTAGCACATGATTTAATCCCTGCTTCCCTCTGCGAAGGGCTTTTTTTACTTTAGGTTGAGTCAGTTTTTCTACTTCTTTCTATCTTCCACAAGCAAACACTAGTGTCAACTTTGGTACAACAATTGTTATATGCTGCATATTGGATTTATTATATTGCTTTGTGTTGACAATATCCATGAGATAAATATGTTAAAAGTTGAAGTAAACGCTGAAACTTAAATCTTCCTTTGTGTTAGTTAAATACATTTTACTAGAATCTATTGTTTTTGAGTTAACTCTTATGTAAACCTATGGATGCAATGTCTCCAAAGTATTATTCATGAAAAGTTTTGCTTGTATGATTCAGTTGTTTACACATTATCTATTTGGTAGCAAAGTATAGACCATTGACTTGGATCACTTCATTCATTTACATGTGCCTTACAATACTATTTGATCAAGATTATGTTGGTAGCATGTCACTACAAAAATTATATTGTTTTATCGTTTACCTGCTCGAGGACGAGTAGGAACTAAGCTTGGGGATGCTGATACGTCTCAAACGTATCTATAATTTTTGATGTTCCATGTTGATATTATACCAATTGTTACATGTTTTACATACACTTCATATCATTTTTATACATTTTCTAGGACTAACCTATTAACAAGATGCCACAGTGCCAGTTCCTTATTTCTGCTGTTTTTCCGTTTCAGAAAAGCTAGTCGGGGAATATTCTCGGAATTGGACGAAAATCAACGGAGGTCCCTATTTCACCGACACGTTCACGGAGTCCAAGGAGAGACGGAGACGAGGCCCAGGGCCTCCACACCATGCCTGGGCGAGGTCAAGAAGGGGGTGGCGCCGAGGGGTGGTGTGGGCCCCTCGGTTGCCCTCCGACGCCGCCCTTCCGCCTATATATTCACCCCGCGGAGAAAACCCTAAAAAAAGAAGGATTTTAGGAGAAAACACTCCAGAGCTCCGCCGCCATCGAAACCTAGTTTCGGGGGTCAGAAGATCTCGTTCCGGCGCCCTGCCGGGACGGGGATTGACCCCCGGAGCCTTCTCCATCGACGCCACCGCCTCCACCATGCTCCGTGAGTAGTTCCCCCATGGACTACAGGTTCTAGCTGTAGCTAGTTGGTATTCTCTCTCTCATGTACTTCAATAGAATGATCTCATGAGCTGCCTTACATGATTGAAATCCATATGATGTAATCGGTGTTGTGTTTGTTGGGATCCGATGAATTGTTACATTATGACCAGTCTATCCATTAAGGTTTGTGAGTTATTGTTGCTGCAATCTTGTTGTGTTTAATGCTTGTCACTAGTGCACGAGTGGCATGATCTTACATTTAAGATCTATAATTGTTGCTTAGATTGTATCTACAAGTTGTTTGCACATGTCTTTGTCCAGAACCCGAGGCCCCGGAGTGACAGCAACTGGGATAAACGGAGGATGGTTTTGATATGAGGATCACATGTTTTCACTAAGTGCTAATGCTTTGCTCCGGTGCTCTATTGAAAGGAATACCTTAATTACCAGTAGTTTCCCTTGAGGCCCCGCTGCAAACGGGCTGATAGGACAAAAGATGTTATGCAAGTTTCTCATTGCGAGCACGTATGACTATATATGGAAGACATGTCTACGTATGATTAATAGACCGGATGTTCTGTCTTAATGCTATTTCAATTCTGTCAATTGCCCAACTGTAATTTGTTCACCCAACACTTGTTCTTGGAGAGTGACCTCTAGTGTAGATAGCTGGGAACCCCGGTCCATCTGTAATTATCATTGCTTTCCCGTCAACTCCACGCAAGCAACTATTTTCTGGTGCCATTGCCTCTGTGTTACTGCTACTATTACTCTCATATTACTACTGCTTTCACACCACGTTTGTTACTAGTGCTTTCTCAGGTGTGGTGGAATTGACAACTCCGCTGCTAAGGCTTATAAGTATTCTTTGTCTCCCCTTGTATCGAATCAATAAATTTGGGTTTTACTTTCCTCGAAGACTGTTGTGATCCCCTATACTTGTGGGCCATCAAGACTATTTTCTGGCGCCGTTGCCGGGGACTACAAATCTTCATCATCAAATACTCTTCCGTTAAGACGCTAACGAAAATAGCATCACTCACCAAGATGATTTACACATTTGAACCTATCATCTTTTCTCATCTCATCAATAAAGATTTCAAGTTGAAACTCAAGTCCAAAAAAGAGACGCAACATTGCTATTCCTCTTCATGATGAATTCTACAATTAGAAGAAAACTAGTAAACGTGCACGTGCAATGCACGTATTATAATTTACTCCCTCCGTATCAAAATATAAGACTCTCTAACTAGTTTGGTTGCACGTGCATGATGAATTCTACGTATTGTAATTGGTTGCTAGTTGGAAACAAGAAATTTACACAATATTGTAAATTGTGGCTCATTCAGTTCAGTTTTTTTTAGACAAACAGGCTCCAGGCCCTGCTTTATATAAAGCATAGAACGTTTTTACAGCGTTTTTGCGCATCGGGGATCACCAGCTTAACAGAGAAAGCACAACCTCTAGGTGATCAGGAAAACATGAACACCCCTACCAAACTCCCTACAATTCAACACCCCAAACTTATTACAACACACCCCAGCATGCTAAAACACGAAAGCAGAACCAACCACTGAAAGAAAATCAAAAGAAGCACACTAGTGCAAGACGCTACTCAACTGCTTCCTGGAAGTCATCCTCTCCTTCTCCCCAGCCTTCTTGCATGTCGCTTTGCTTCTTTCATCGCCCAGTCAACCACCTCTCGCATCGTCGGCGGCCGGCGGGGGATCCCAGAGAGGCAGAGAGGGGCGTCGTCGGCCGGCGGCGGGGAAGCCAACGGTGGGGGCAGCAGCCGGCGGCGGGGGAGGCCGGAGCAGGGAAGCTAGGTCGTCGCCATGCTCCTCGCGACCTCGCAAAACAAAACAGAGAGCACGAGTGAGCGGCTGGTGGCTTGGTCCGCTCTAGATCGATGGAAAAAAAGTAGGAGCAGAAGAGCCCAAAATAGGCCCATATCTAGTTCTTATATGGGGGGTCGAATTTTTCCCCAAAATTCTGGGTGGGCCACGGCCCACCCTGCCCACCCTCTGCGTCCGCCAATGGCACTTAACATGTACTCGCTAAATAGAAGTTTGTTTAGTACCCCTCCGTTTAATAATATAAGATGTTTTAGATATTCAAATACGAACTATGTACGGAGCAAAATGAGTGGATCTAAATACACATTAAAATACGTTTATATATATCCGATTCCGAAAAAGGCTGAAACATTATAATACGGAACAGAGGAAGTACTTGGCTACTTGCCACTCCTAAAATGTGCATCGTGTATTCCTAGCAAACAAAAATGTGCATTGTGTATTCTGCGCATAGAGTGGCGACCTAGTCTCGGCATTTTGACTTCTCAAGCTTTCTAGTGAATTTCTTTGTTGTACCTTTGGCGGGCATCAAGCCAGCCTGAACCATTTTATTCCGCATGAATCATGTTGCCAGAGTATCAGCTACTACAATCGAATAGGGGCAGGAGAGAAACAGTAAAGAAAATTACGGTTCAAGGGGGTTCGAACTTGAGTCACCAAGCTTTTGAAAGGTGAGCTACAGGAGAGCTAGTACAACGGTATGCACAGAGACGAAATTTTTAGACACCAAAAGTTTTACAGGGATTGTTCCCACTGTACATGGTGGTTGTGCACACCTATGATACTGAACTCTGTTGTGGTTGTATCATCCACATACATTATTAAGAATTAATAAAGCTTCGGCTTCCAAGAAAAAATACCTCTTACTTTCCTTTCTAGCACTTGCTAGGGTTTTACAATTGTGTCAGTTTGACGTGTGATCATTCTCTACAATGTCCTTTCAAAAAAAATCTCTACAATGTTATGATCTACAAAAGTAAGTAATGAAGATATTGATATTTTTGTGTGTGGAATTGCATGCCCTGACCACATTACCCAAACTTCGGAACTAATTGAAAGGGTGGAAGCGGGGCGTTCCGCAATTCTTTATTGGCTTAAATTGGTTTGGACCTGCAAGTTGTATGCACCTAACTTAAGTCAGCACCTGTGGAGAAGGATGCGCGATATAATTCACATTCCTTCTGACGAGTGTGGACTGAAGGTGAGGTACAATATTTTTAGTTGAGTCATCCTGGTCTTGAATTCAACTCTTCTGGGACCAAGTACCATGCTGAAATAACACACTAGCAATTCACCCAAAAATCTAAATTAACGGAAAAACACATATATTATATTTGAAATTTATCTAAGTCCGAAGTGGGCGAGAATGGTGGATATGAGTTAACTGAAAAACTACTATTTATAAGTATACAGAGCTCAGGGTAGTGAGAGAGTCCCGAGCTCCATGTAGCTCGTTGTTTTAAAAAATTTAAGTCTGCATTTGTAAGTTTCAAAAACCGGGAAAAATCATGAGTGTAGATAATGCAATGATCTACAGGTGTGCAAAATTTCAAGTCGAAATTGGTTGTATTGTGGGTTGGACAAAAATGACAAATGGGTGGATCTGGATGAACAGTACATAGTTTTAAATTCTGCCGAATTTGTCTTTTTGTGTAGTAAAAAATACAACAAATTTTGAGTTGACATTTTGCACGCTTGTATATCTCAAAATTATCTACATCTGGGGTTGTTTTCTCGATTTTCTGAAACTAAAAAGTGCCGATTTAAAAAAAAATTAAATGAGGCACATGGAGCTGAAGTTCCATTTGCACTTTCCATATGGGTAGTCTCGATTCGTAATTTCTAAAGGACACAAGGTGGAACTTTTTTATTTTTCATAATATGAAGATACATAACTTATTTTTCTAGTGAGCAATTCAAAAACCAAACAAACCGTAGTACAGTATTTAGGCAATACTTTGCTGGTCTTTTCTTACTAATTAAGTTTGTGCGCTTTATACTTACTAGTTGCTTTGCACGTGCAACGCACGTCTTCAAAATTTGGTATAATATAGGTTCTTATGAATGTATTTTTGTTTAATGAAAAGTATAAAATATGCCGATACACCAATTTTGTACCTACTTACGTTCATTGTCTCTTAAAAGAGAAAGAATGTGGCTATACCTCACTACTCTAAATTACAATTGGAGGGAATGACTTCTCAAAAATAAATGTACATCTCTTCTATAAAGGCCCGTAGAGTACCCGCCTTCTCCCCCTGCTTGCCCCTCCGGCCATTTCCGTGCGTTGGATCAGAGGTGAATAGTGTAAAAACGCATGGGTGTTTTACTGCTGGTCGTTGGATGCGGTCGAAGACACTTTTCACCCGTTTGAGTGAATAGTAACATCCCGTTGAGTCAATGACGGATGGGTCCGGGGTCCACAAATCAGAGGGCGAGTTCACCTCGTGCGCGTCGCTCTCATTTTGCCCACGCCCGCAACGACACAAAACTCAGCCCCGGTGAAACCCTAACCCAATCGACGCTCGCCTCTCCTCCCCAATCCCGTATCTGCTCTCTCCTCCACTCCCGTGCTTGCTCTCTCCTCCAGCTCGCGCCGCCGCCGCCGCCCCTTCTAGCTCATCCGCTGCTCCGTCTCGTGCTCTCGAATCCCACCGGCGGCTCGGATGGCCGGTGACCTGGCGTTGCGCTCAACAAGGAAGGGCGGCTCCGTCCGATGCGGCTGTTGCCAGAGCAGGGAAGGGCGGCGCCGGTTGCTGCTGGAGCTTCGGCAGCAGCGGCGGTGGCCAGGCTGGAACGGACGGCGGCGAGCAGGGTAAGGGTGGGACCGGTTGCTGCGGGAGCTCCGACGGAGATGGCGGTTGGACTGGAACGGGGCGGCCGCGAGCAGGGATAGAACCAGGAGAGCTGCAACTGGCCACTCGCTGGTACCCCATTCTTTCTTATTCCATTACGGATCAAGATTCGTCCTTTCTTGATTTGATTTTTTCTGACCATTCTTCTCCTCCGTTTCAGATCCACTGGGCAAGAACTGGCCTGGATATTTGTATTCCAGCTTTCCAGAGTGAACCGTCCTGGAGGAAGGATCTGAAATTCATCCATGGGCGTGTGAAGAAGAGGAGAAGATGGCCTGAGCGTCATCGCCCCTCCTCGGTTCGTTCTCCTCTGGTGGACGGCGGCAGCTGGACGATGGTGCCCGCTTGTGGACGACGTGGCTGCCTGGCTACGGCAGACTGGTGGACGACCGCGGCGAAAAGCAGCAGGTATGAGCTTGTGCTGTCCTGGACTACCAACGGACCAGCTGGTCCGTACGACTTTTGTTGGAGAAAATGGAGCAGCTGGTTCAAAAGCTTGATGACCTCTCATTTTCTTTTACCTACAGGGACGGGAATCGATTATCGGCGGCCGATACCGAGGCTGCGAGCACAGGCAACGAAGACTAAGGCGACCACCTGGGGCTGCCGAATCCGTTCTGCAGTTTCTCCACTCGAGGTATGGCAAACGTTTCTGAACCCTGATTATTTTAGTCTCCATTCCTTCGTCCATGTCCAGATTTGATTCAGAAAGTACACTATTTGGGAATGTGTAGATGGAGAATTTGCACAGGTTGATTGTTGTAATATGTCATTGCTTCCCTTTCATAATTGGAAAGCTACTAATGTTGTCTTTTCATATTTCTACCACTAAAAGCACATGTCACGTTAAGCTCAGTTGCATAATTTTGTTTTTCCTTTGATTTGATACAAGGCCTACTAAGAATGTGTTCCCTGATGCGTCTCATAGCAGCTTGGAACTTTTCCCGTGCTGATCTCTCTGTTTCAGGTTCTTGACAACATTCATTTTGCTTCAGATTTATTTTGCCGATGGAGGCATTGGACAATAGCAAGAATATCAATGAATTAGGAAAGGTAAGCGTACCAATTCTGAGGTATTAAACCGAACTGAACTTTCGTCAGCAGGATTTTCTTTCTCTACATGCTTGGCCGCATTTTAAGCTTGTCTTAACTAGCTGATAACTGTGAATCTATTTGCTACATGTTGCTAGGTGGTGCTAAGTCCCTCAATTTCTTTATTGATACGGACTGCATCTGCAGACCCTGGTGACTTGGAGGTGATGAATCAATTCCTCTCTGGTTGGTGTTTTATATTATGAATTTAGTTCTTTCAGTTTTGATTTTTATGTATTTCAGTTAGGGCATGAAGGACAGAAAAAGTCACACAAAAAATTGGGTGCCTTTTGGTGTAGGTCTGCACGGCACTAACTTTACTGGTTCTATTCCAGCTCTCACCACATGCTAAACTGTAAGCACATTTTTCACTTGCAATCACTTAAGGTCTGATATTTGTGTATGACTGTTCGTGTTGTACAGGGTCGGATCAGTTTTACTCACCACATGGTGTCGAGAGCTCGGCTTGTGGAGCAGCTCCAGTTGCAGAGCACCGAGGTCATGGCCGCGCTTCGCGTTGTCGCCGTTGTCGAGGCTGCAGGACATCATGGTGGTCTACATGGTGGTGGTGAACCTGGTGGACATCGTGGTTGTGGACAGCTTGGTTGGCTTATTTATTTATAGGGCTGTTTGAAAAAACAGCATGCACTTGTGCACCATACTTAATATACTTCTCTATTCAGGTTACTTGCGTACGACTGAAGCATGAGAATATATTGGTTCAGAAAATAAGAACATCAAAAAATTGGTCTGTATTTCTACTTTCCCACGAGATGGGCAGATGATATATTATTGTCTTCGAGTTTATATAAATTCTCTATTGTTCCTGCAGGATGAGAAGATGGATTCAATGGAAGCCAAACATGTGGGTATTTATTTAGAAATGGCAATCTTTATCACAGGAATTGTTTCAATTGGTTACTCCAACAAAACACTGCTAGGAATAATGCGTGTTCACTAGATGAAAGATGGCCTTTCTTGTTTTACAGCTATGAGCAATTATGTGATAAATCTTGTCTCTTGAGTTGTACTTACTCCATTATTGCTGTAGATGAGTGCTCGTATGCTAATCTTAGTTAATGTGTAGTTGCGTTGAAGTTTTATAGGTAGCCTTGAAAAAATCTCTTGAGGTTTCCATACATAGTTGGGATTACCGAGTCTGCACAATCACTAAGATTTTATTACTCTGCCGTGAACATTGGTGCACATATTTAGAAAGGGCAGAGGTGTTATTTTGAAAATATGTGCACATAAGTTATCCATCCTTATTTTATATTCTTTGCATTCGTGCATTTTTTTGAAAATGTGTGCACTATAGTGCCTTTTTTGTCTACCACTGATTTGTGAGAATTGCAGTGACACAACTATTCATCTTTCTTTTGTCGTGTGGACTGAACTGAGGGAGAAACCATAGAAAGACAAGCATATTTTAGGTTGAGGTTGAGGTTGCTGCTTGGCTGTGATGCCTTTGATTTTAGGTTTAGGTTGTGCAAGCATAATTTTTATAGACTAAAAATGGCCATTGTTACATTGCCTATATATCATGCTTCTAATTGCATTGGTGTAACAATGGAAATGCAGATTCAGGGAGAGCATCTGCATGGTCTGCTCGCAGCTCCGTACATGAACATTGAAGGAAAATTATTCCAACCAATTAAGGAAAAAAGAATCTTCAGTCCTTCATCCGAGGTAAAACCTTGCCTTCAAACGTGACTGCTTCTCCCCACCGTGTTTACAGTAGACTGGGCATTGTGGTGGTCAGTCGCCGCTTTCGTTGAGGTTTGTCGCCTTTCTCTCGGCCATATGGTTGCTTCTCCCCACCGTGTTTATCCCTCTGATTTTCTCAGCTCGATTACATGGTTGATTTTTCTGATCATGCAGCTGACCGTCGTGTGATGTTTGTCTTGATCATACTCTTTTTGTAGTGTGGTTCATATGTCCTTAGGTTGAGCAGAAAAGCGTACACACAGGAATTTAGTAGTAAATTCGTTCGAGGAGTTCATTATCTTGCAGGTCTGTGTGTGTCTTTCCTTTCCCTTTTTTACACGTGTCGGTTGCCTTCCTATGATGCACTTTCTACAGCAGCACACGTCTCGCATCAGATGGATTCTCTTATTTTCATATCATCCTGGCTTTTAGTACATGCTTATGTCCTTCTTTTGTTATAGTCTGTCAAGTGTCAACCATGTATTTCTTAGGCTTTTCACAATGGTTTTAGTTCTATGCTGTCAGTCAAAGTAGGTTTTGTAGTGCATTATCTGACTTCCGAGAGAATGAGATGATCATGGCATGTCATTGTCTGTGGTCTTCTATTTCTTAATATGCTAATATTGCTAGCTCACATTCATGTTTGTCGTTCCCTAAGCAAAAGAGATGGGAAACATATTGTCTTTTAGCCTGGTTATGAGTTATTATTTGTTTCAGTCGATCTTTTTTTGTGGTTTCAACTTTAGATTGTATTTACCATTTAAGAATTGCGCTGATGTTTGTTTGTCTATTGTGCAGGTATATTCCCACTTAATTCAACGATTAGACGAAACCTTATTTTCTCAATGTTTGTGCTATGTATACCAGATAATTCCACCTTCAGATTTGATCCATTTGTGAACTGCATAGAGGTTTGCCGATTGACCCAGTTACGGATTTTGACTCCTTTATCTTGTCATATGTTTTTTGTATAATGATGTGGTAATTATCAACTAAACTATATTTGAAATTTGATTAGCTATGTCCAATTTGAGTTGACTGAGCTAATAGTAATGGGCATGTGTAAGTTCAAAAATGCAAATGCAAGGTCAATTTCTGGGCCTAGCTCAAGTGACAGAACCTTCAGTGAACTGAAATTGCTATAAGTGATGGTTTTCAAGTAATACTAAATTTCAAGGACGTACAATTTTTAATGCTCTTATGATAAGAGGGGATTTTTCCTGCCATTAGTTCATGTATGCCTTACTTCTTTCAGAATGGGCTTTTTACATATTCCACCAAGTTGATTGATAGGAGATGGATATGTGTGCTCCACAAGGACCCAAGAGGAAAGCAAAAGTTAAGAAAGGAATATTGCTTGAATATTTTCGAACACAACTTTCTTTCTGCACCCCTCTGAAGTTTTACTTAGCTTGGCTTTGTTGGTGTACATGATATAATGTTGGATATAGGACAGGTATAATATTCGATATACAAAAAGTTTTGCAACCTTTTTGATACAGGACATGTTAGTGTTGGATATATAAACGTCTGCATGATCTTTGCGTCCCAGTTCATTTATTGTTCTTCTTTCATGCTTAATTCTTTGATAACTGAAGCTTGATCTTCTCTTCTATCTG
Organism: Poa pratensis; assembly: GCA_947311845.1. NCBI lineage: Eukaryota > Viridiplantae > Streptophyta > Magnoliopsida > Poales > Poaceae > Poa > Poa pratensis. The sequence continues at coordinate 16,568,272 of CAMZMU010000073.1, forward strand.
CGAACAGGCTTCGAGAACCTTACAGATGGGCTGCATTAGCCTGAAGCATTTTTGCGTAATTTCTGTGGAGTGATTCAGACAGAGGCGATGGGTGGAGCAGTGCTCGATCCCAAAAGCTCATAGGCGATTCAGTCAGAGTCGACGACGGAGACGGCTGACCACTCCACGACCACGCCTCTGCCTTTGGTAAGTGCATTAGCGATCTAATTTACTTCTTCTTCCATAAGCCTATCAAGTTCCCTGAAATTTCGAAGAACTCTGCTTCTAGACTACATGTAATGCTTAGGATCACATAGTCAGCGGCCCCATTTTATTCTTTATATGTCTGTCGGTCCAATAATCTCTGTATTGATCTCAGTTGGATTCAATTTCAGATTACTGAAACTTGTGTATTGTTCTCGCTTAAATTCGTTATTATTGGCACCAGCTGGAGTGCATTGAATGTGTCCAGTGGTGTTATTGTGTTGGTGTTTAGGTGAACTGGTTGTCTATGTATCTTTGAAAAGTAAGTTGGATTAGAGACTCTTTTGTTACAAATGGAATTAATATACAGAAGTTTAGGGATAATTGCTCCTGGTATGCTTGGACTGGCTCGGGGAGGTGTCACGCAACGACGATTGACGACAGCGGCAGGGGAGAAGCTACAGCAGCAGGCCGGTGGCAGGGGAGAAGCTGCAGGAGCAAGAGCAGGCCGGCGTCAGGAGCTCCACCGCCTGGATCCTGGCCGGTGGCAGGTGCTTCACGCTCCTGGAGATGATTTGGTGGTGCACCAACATTTGTCTTGCATTGTCTTACTGCATATTGATTAGAACATATGGTCAGCTTGCCTTGTTTTCATTCGATCTTTGTCATTCTGGTAAGCACCAGTGTTGGTTACTGTACCTTCTTTTTCTTCCTGGTAAGAACAAATGCTTAGCTTGTTTCACACAACGAACAAATGTTGGGCTTGTGTACTTGACCTGATTATCTTTCCGACTCAACAGATAATATTTTCGTTTTGGTGGTGCACAATTCTTGAGTGTTCTATGGATTCCATTATATGAAAGCCAGCGAGTTTCAAGGACTGTATTTACCCTTCTTAGATTTACACCATAAATGAGATTTACAATCTAGAATAGAGAAGAAACTGGTATTTCCCACTCGCCGATTTATTGGGAAAACTGTATTTAATATCTTTAGCATTAAACTTTTCTTCAGACTCAATTGGTTAATTTCCATCTCCAGTTGTACTAATGGTTTATAGACCTAGAACAGTGCATGGTATTCCTGTTCTCAGTTAGTTTTTTAAAGATAATAAAGTATTGGTAGATAGACCAGTATGTCATCTATATACATGCTTTGTGTCGGTATTAAAGTTGCTCTTTGGTTTCCTTTCTGTATGCTATATGCGCCCATGGTTTCTGTGGCTAATTAACATGTTTTGTCTAAATTTAATTTGTAGGGGGCCATGAGATTAGACTATCTTTGGGGCGATGATGCGACTGATTTGGAAGTCAAAGGTGTTTGTGCCGTGGGTTATAAGGGATCGCCATTGCCTTCTTTGTCGTAACATTTCCTAAGATAGCAGGGTAATTCTTATCGACATTGGCTTTTTAATTGTGCAACATTTTCCTCTGGTAAATTCTCCACCCATGTAAAATTATATATCTTCTTTATGCTTCTGAAATTTCCACTAGGTTATATTATATCCAGAGAATATGATATAACACATGTATTGTATATTAGATATTTTCTCATCATGTATTTCCACTAAGTTCTTCTCTCTTGTTAACACAGCCTAAATTATAATGGTATGCATATATTCGAGACATAAGAGAATATGTGGAAGCTAGAATAGAATAGTACTGCATGTTTTTCAGATGAAGAAGACTACCTGCCTATAGTGTGCTCTACATGGGAACAAATGAGCTGCAGGTACTATTTCCATATGGCGCTGCACTCAAGAAGCTAGACCTTCAGTTTACATTCCTTACCAGAGGAAACCTGTCAAATAGTCCAACGCTGTCCAAACTTAGAAGTTCGAGGTGTATTTCTTGGCAGATTATCAACTTCATCTTTTTTGCTATATTTCCTGTTTGGAGGTTTGATAAGCTACCTCGAACGTGTTGTTTAATTATAATTTTGTTTCCTTGTGAAAATAACAGGTGAGAGATGTCATTGGAGATCGAGGATTAGAAGTTGCTGCACAGACCTGCAAGAAATTACATAGACTCAGAGTAGAGGGCGGAGATGATGACCAAAGAGGTCTTGAGGATGACTCATGCAAACAGCTTCAACATTTGCAGGTCAGCTTAATGAGTGCAGAGAAAATTAGTTGCTTGAGTTATTTCTTCACACTCTATTTTGTAATCGATCAAAAACATCAAAACACAAGTTGAAGATCATATGTCTCATAAATAGATACTAACTAAAAATATATGGATATCAAATACATTTGTGTGTTCTACAGGAATATTAATCGCTGATATCCTACTTCGCACTAAAGTATTCGATCGATATGTTTTTAAGATGAAACGTGCCATGTCGAATTGAAAATGACTGCCAACTACATACCTGAAACCGCCTTAATTTCAATAAAATGATGGGCATGAAAACAAAGAGAGCATATGACAACAATACGGTATTGCTTTCGGTAGTTGCGCAGTTGTGCAACGGGTCATCTGCGGGGCACTATCACATAGCTTACTTTTAATCTTCTGATATATGTAGTAAACTCATAGAAACAATTACAATGTAGTGGTTTAATTGCCAGTTCCATGGAATAGCAATTACCTTTTCTATGCCAGTGATAAGGAGAGTGGTCATTAAATTGATTTTGCTCATCTTGCATCGTGAAATAGCTTGACGTTTTCTCTTGCAGATATGTCATCTACATTGTTCATCGAGTCTCTACATGTGTATTTCACTTACCTATATGTGAAGCCTCTAGCCCTCTATTATGTCCATCACGTTGTTAAATATGAATGTACAATATGATTTTCCCATGTCGAAAGAGCGTTGAGGGCACGCTATCAAGATGCCATGAACATTCTGAAACCACAGGGAAGGCAACTTGACATGTTTATTGTAATTTTGCCCGACAATAATGATTCTATTTATGGTGTGCTCTTTAGCTCAAAACATAAGAAGTGTATTATCTGATCCAAATACTATCTATTATATTCTTATCACTACTTACAGTATTATAAAAAGAAAGAGGAGCCGGTAATTACTTTCAATGTGTTGGTATTTTCTGTAGTTATTCCTGCATCTCCTTTGAGAATTAGTTGTCTATTTGTGCTTCACATTTCGTGACATTGGCTGTAATGCACATATGTGGAGTCCTTTTTACTCTCATTAGCCTATGGCAACAATATGGTATTGCATCCGGCAGTTGCGCAACGGGTCATCTATTTCTTCTACATTTGAAATTTTGCATTTTCCGTTCTTATTTGTTGGAGTTTTTTGGGTGGGTAACTCCGCTTACCATCTGTTTTAGTTGGTAGCAGATTCCAAGCCCGGGTAAATGAGGAGGACCCTTTTTGTATCAGCTTATTCTATGCGTTTTATTTCTCTGATTTAATTAGATGCTAAATTTTGTTTCCTGTGGTTGCATGTGGATGTGCTACTACTCTGTTGGATGGTACCTTCTTCTTTTGAATATACTGGTTGTTCATGGGTGTTGTTGGGGAGTGTCGAGTGGCATTTTTTGTTTCGTTTTTTTGTGGTAGTTGAAACAACTGCAGTGTTTTAAGCTATTCTAACATGTTTAGTTGAGTGTCTTTTTTCCGAGCCCTCACAATTACCTCCCTAAAACCGGCTTAATTTCAATCAAATGATCGGTTACAAAACAAAGAGAGAGCATATGCCAACAATTTGTTCTTGCTTCTGGTAGTTGCGCAGTTGCGCAACGGGTAACTACGCCTGCCATCTGTATTAGTTGGTACCCGGTTCCAAGCCCGGGTAAAGGAGGAGGACCCTTTTTTGTGTCAGCTTATTCTATATGCTTTATTTCTCTGATCTAATTAGATGCTGATTTTCTGTGTGGTTGCATGTGGATGTGCTACTGCTCTGTTCTTTTTCGAATATGATATCTGCCTATGTCTGAACGTATGGCTGTTTATTTACATAGTGTAAGTGCAACATTCAAATTTTCACTGTTTTTGAAACTATCAATTCAGACAAGGAAATGAAATGATTCTTTCTGTTTAGGTACATAACTTTCGGTATCAAATGATAACAGTGTTTCATACAAATTATGGGTTTCTATATGGTATAAGTTAAATGAATGCAAATAAAATTAATTAGTTTTCACCAACGAATATAGCGTGTGCCAACAATGTGGTAGTTGCATCCGGCAGTTGCGCAGTCGCACAACGGGTCATCTAGTTTTATAAAAATAACATTACAAATAGCATATATAGTGTTATGAAATATTACAATCACAATCTCTTTTGTAAACAAAATTCAAGGTCTACTTAGCATATGTTAGAAACATATATAGGCACATACTTCTCACTGAGACAAACTATATAAATCACTATTTATTTTGCGAATTATATAAAATACATTCAACTTTTCGCATTTCAACAGAAAATCCTTTTTGTTCAAATATTTATCTAGTAAGCAACGGTTTATTCCAAGATCAATGGCTTTTGAAGAAACATGATTAGAAAATCATTTCATGGGTTCATATATGTCCATTCCGAGCACTTCAACCCACCAATATTGCAGCCGACTTGTTCTAATTCACATCGTAACTTACTATGCTTATTTAATCGAAGTTACGCCTCTAGCTACGGGATTGTGCATAAGCAAGCTCCGATTCATAATAATGAACCACATTTCTGCTTTTGTTGCTATAAACTGCAATAAGCCATCATCTCCACCAAACAAAAACGATGAAAACTGTAAGAAAACAAGTGTTTCTGCAAAAAAAAATCAGAATAGCATCTGTCAACCCTGTAACAAAAGCAACATGGTGACGTTTATTGTTTGAGAAGTAATCAAATTATCCTAGCTTAAAGTTTACCAACGGAGGACGGTTGTATTAAGTGGCTGAGACACACCTGGCCGCGCGTTCTCCTTCCCCTCACTCGAATCACTCCAGTCTCGTCACCTCCGCTTTCCCCAGAACCTTCTTCAATGCTCTCATCCAAGTTTTCTCCCCGTCCTCCGTTACAGCCTCCGGCGACAGCACCGGTTCCTGCCCCCTCAAACTCTCGCGCGGCTCCTTCGGCCTTGTTGACCGGAGACCAGCAGCCGCTATGCTCCCCCCCCCCCGTCCTCTCAATGTCCATGCCTGTCGGGCAATCGGTGCCTCCAGATCGACCTCCGGCGACCGGTGTCCCACGGCCGAGAGAACGACCATCCCACCGACGACATGCAACTCCTCTCGCGCCGCACACCTCCTCCACAGCAATCTCTTGTGTCGGCAACAAGGCCGTCCTCCACATGGACCTCCTGTGATTGGTGCATCCTCCGGCTACCCACGGCCAGCGACGACTACCTCCGGTCGGAACCCCTGCTCCACGCCGCCTCTCCAGCCTGCACTCCAGCCACTACATCTGGGCCGGTTCATCCTCTAACGGGAAGGTAAAATCCTTCATTCTTTTCTGTATCTTTTTTCTTTCTTGCAAATAGTATTATAGTAGGATGTACATGATTCTTTGGTTCTCAAATTGTGCCTGACTTTAGTTCTGAAAGCTGTGAATTTCGTGCCTGTGAACGTAGATGATGATTATGACTATCTGTTTTCCTCATATATATTGTGAGTGGGATGGCATCAGGAGCATTGACATGGACATTGAGGTATGCCAACGATATTACAGAAGGTAATTTTTTCCTCATATATTGAACTCTAAATAATGTGTATCTCTGAACTGCTACAACCATCGTAGGTTTCCAGGTTCTTAGTGGAACACAAATGCACTTACCCCAGTGATCTGGTCACATTTATGTAAAATGTTAGCTTACTTTTGGTATTTGAGCGCTTTGCAACATTCATCATCTGTCAGTGGGAGAGGGTTAAGCATTCGATTCAGTTTGTGAGTATAAAACTATAGATTGAGATGAACTACCGGTGAGGTTTCACATATTGTATGCTTACACGCTTGATTCTGTAAAATATAGATATAGTTTTTGCTACTGATGACCAATTGATTCTTTAGTATACTGATATAGTTCTTGATATTGATGAACAATTTTTTTTTCAAGGACATGCAAAAGACTTGCATGTCTTGACATTAAGATAGAAGAGAGTTACATCTTACAACATGTCCGCCACCCGCAACACCCGCATACAACTCAACACAAACACAACTAATTAACCTATCCCGTCTCTCTCTGCTGACTGCTTAGCTAACATCCACAACTGAAACTCATCTCTAATCCTGCGGCATAAGGTCTCCTCCGTGGCGAACTTTCCATCAAAGTGGCGGTCGTTCCGCTCTAGCCATAGCCGTCTGCAGCATGCAATGCTTAGTGAGGCAAGCTCTTTCCTCTTCCTTGCCGGCCCGCAGTTGGCTAGCTGCGCCCACCATTCTCTGAATGTTGAAGTCAGCTGCGGTTGGTACTGACTGAAACCAGCGTTAGACAGCACCTGGAACCAAATGGCTCGCGAGGTGGGGCACTGCATCAGAAGATGGTCAATAGATTCAACCTGCTGATCGCATAGTAAGCATCTCGCTGGCCCCTGTAGACCCCTTGCAGCAAGCCTTGTACCCGTCCAGCAGCGATTTCTCAGCGCAATCCATGCGAACAGCTTTTCCTTCATTGGTGCCCAGCTAGACCAAACCAAGTCTGCATAATCGACATGTATCGCACCCAACAGGAAACCTCTATAAGCTGATTTAGCAGAGTACTGCCCATTTGCTGTTAGCATCCATCGGAAACTGTCAGACTCCTCAGACAGCGGCGGCATGTCCTGTATCGCTAGCCAAAGATGCACAAATTGGACGATAGCAGGGACCGAGAGAGTGCCCTGAATGTTTGCCACCCAATTGTTTTCTGTCAGAGCTTGCGCCACTGTGATGTCCACCGCGGAAGCAGGTTTGATGTACTGGATCAGCAGAGGTGCCATGCTTGCTGGGCTCTGTCCCTTGAACCATCTGTCGTGGCAGAACGATGTCAACCTCCCATTTCCAACCGTGCATTCCGTAGCTGCAATGAACATCGCCTCTGCCTCGGCTGAAAGCTTAAATTTGAGACCACTCCAAGCCCTTAGTTGGCCTTCCTTTTCCAGCCAACGCCATCGGATTCACAGAGCATCATTCAGCAGCCGGATGTTGTGGAAACCGAGACCACCAAGCTCCTTTGGTTTGCAAACCTGCAGCCAAGCTACTTTGCAATGGCCTGCTCTGCAATCCTCCGAACCCTTCCAAAAAAATTGACGGCAGATTCTATTTATCGCTTTGATCACCCAAGGAGGCAAATCCAGCGATAGCATGTGGTAGATCGAGAGCATCATCAGCACAGATTGAACCAGGATCAGCCTGCCCCCTTCTGTTAACATTGCTGTACGCCAAGCCGCTAACCGCCTTCCCAACTCATCTAACAGAGGTTGCCAGTCCAGCTTGCGAAGTGCTCTGGGAGAGAGAGGCAACCCTAGGTATTTGCAGGGAAACTGACCAATTTGACAGGGGAAGGCATCCCGCAGTTGATTCGTGTCGATCCCTTCGCACCTAACCGGCAAGATTGCGCTTTTTGCCAAATTGGTTACTAGGCCTGACGCGTCTCCAAAGCACTGAAGAAGTTGGCGCGCCGCAGTCAGCTCGAAATCACAGGGCCTGATGAACATCGCAACATCGTCTGCATAAATAGATATCCTGTGCCGAATTCCCCATCTGTGCAAGGGCTCGAAAATTCCTGCAGCTTCTGCTTTGGCAAAGACAGCAGTCAATACATCCATGATCATGATGAAGAACTGCGGCGATGCTGGATCTCCCTGCCGCAATCCCCTCGCATGGAACACCTGCTCTCCTGGGAAACCATTAACGAGCACCCGCGTGTTGGCTGTTGACAGCATTGCCGACACCCATCTACAGAAATTATCGCCAAAACCACGACGCCTCAGGACCTCAATGAGGAATGGCCAGGAGAGTGAGTCGAAAGCTCTTGCAATGTCGAGCTTCAGGAAAAGCGCCGGTGTACGCCGCTGATGAAATGATTTCAGGGATTGACTGACAAGCATAAAATTGTCTTGAATTGTGCGTCCTTTGATATAGGCACTCTGGTTTGTCGCAATCAGACTCTGCAGTTTCGGCGCCAGGCGGATCGCGATGGCCTTCGAGAAAATCTTTGCCACACTGTGAAGCGACTAATAGGTCGAAAATCCGAGATGTCAACCGCACCGACATGCTTCGGCAAAAGTGTGATATATGCATTGTTCAGAGACCTGAAACTACGGTAGTCATGCTTGGTAATGTGCTGAACGGCTGCCATGAGATCGCTCTTAACCACTGCCCAGCTGGCCTGATAAAACCGCAGGGAAAAACCGTCCGGTCCCGGCGATTTATCCGCTGGTAGGGCTTTGATGGCCTCCCAAATTTCCTTTTCTGTGAAGTCTACCTCCAGGTCGGCCAGGTCCACCTCAGGAAAAACCAAACTATCTAGGTTTAACGCTGCAGGTCCGGTCTGGGTGTCCCGATCAGCTCTCTGAAGAAATCAGTAGTGAGCTCGTTCATACCTTCCTGTGTGGTGGCCACCATCTCCCCCCTTTTGATCTTAAAGAGATGATTCTTTCTGCGTCTATTACTCGCATGCATATGAAAATAGGCAGTGTTCGCATCTCCTTGCAGCCAGGTGAGTCGAGATCTCTGTCTTGCCATGGTGCGTTGCAGCGATGAGAGCCCAAGAATTCTCTTTTTCAGTTGTTTCCGCAACCAGCTCTCTTCAAAGGATAACAGCCGTGTTTCCTGGGCTTTGTCAAATTGGAAAACCAATTCATTTGCCAGCAGCAACTGGCGTTTCACATTACCGATCCTTTTCTGACCCCATGACGATAGGGCGCGGCTTGTGGCCCGCAATTTAGTGTCCAGCACCAGAATAGGGTCTCTGTCCGCGGTGGGCTGTGTCCAGACTTCCTCCACCACCTGTGCAAAACCAGGCTGAGAAGGCCAGAAACTCTCAAAATGAAACCTGTGCTTAGTCTGAAAACAGACATTGGTCGACATTTGGATAGCGCAATGGTCCGAGATACCACTCGACAAAGCCTGCAGTAAGCTGTTCGCATAGCAAGCGTCCCAGTCAGCAGAATGAAACCAACGGTCTAACTTGACCAACGTAGGCGTAGCACGCTCATTCGACCAAGTGAACCGCCTCCCTGTCAAGTGTGCTTCAGAGAGCTCGACATCATTTAGAAGCCGTTTGAACCGCCCCATCATCCTTCTATTAATGATGCCTTGATTTTTATCCGCCGCATCCACAATAAGGTTAAAATCACCAGCAACTGTCCACATGCCATTGCAGCAAGTTCGGATTTCCCGGAGCTCCTCCAAGAACTCCAGTTTCAGGTTATCATCATTTGGTCCATAGACAGTGGTGTGCCACCACTCACCACCGTCCACAAAAGAGAAATGGGCCGTCAGCGAGAAAGAGTCCACCCTTGGGTTAGTCACCGTGACTAACCGTGTTTGCCAGGCCACAATAATCCCGCCGGCAGTGCCCACCGCCGGCAGGAACAGGAAACCATCATACATCGGTCCCAACAATTGCATTATTAAGAAGCGATCTACATTTTCGACTTTTGATTCAACAAGGCATATGACCGATGCCCTGCACTCCTCCGCTAAAAGCCTAGCACTAGACTGCCTATTCTTATCATTAACTCCGCGAATGTTCCAAACCGCAATGACGTGATTTATCCACTCCATTTGGAAGATCAGCAGGTCAGCAAGAGGCATGGATCTCCTCCGCGGCGGCAGGCACCACTAGCCCGAACAACGCCGCCAGCGCCTGCACTTGTGGTGGCGCCATTGGCCCCTCGAAAAAAGCAGCATACTGAGCTAGGTGATCATCTGAGACAGTTTCCTCCGGCGTTACGATCCCGAGCTGCTGCATAAGGATCTGCTGCGATCGCTTGGCCACCGAGGCTGGCCTCACCCTGGCCTTCACCGCCAAGCGTGCACTGCGCCTGCGCTCGCTCTCTGGCACGAATCTGTATCTACGCTTCCGGATTGTCTGGACATCCGGCAGCGGCAGCAGCGGTGAAGCGATGTGCTCACGGATCTGTGATATGATCTCCTGCAGGCGCTCCGGGTCCTTCTCCATGTCGTCGCACTGCGCTGGAGTGGCCGGTTTGACGATCAGCGCCGTGGGCTTTAGTCTTCCGCATGCGCCCTGGGCCTTGGGCCTTTGGCAAACCATCGGCGTCGAGCACGGGGAAGAGGCCAGGCCAGGCTGGGCCTGAACCCCAGCATGGGCTTCCGGCCCAGATCCCCCGGAAGCATCACTGATCTCCACCTCGAAGTAGGTGGCAGGAGAGCCAGCAGCGACAGGGGTGGTGGGCCCGACTCCAATCGGCGTATCTTCCAGCGATCCACCTCGGGATCCATCCGCATCCTCGCCGCATGAAGGTCTTCCAAGATTGGGTCAAAGATCGTGGAGTCCCTATCATGCGCAGCGAACCCAACAGCTTCATGTCCATATACCGCCAAGGGATCAGTGGCAGGGGCTGCTTCTTTTGGCCCAACCGCTGCAAAAGCCGATCCCGAGACCAGATCGTTGTCTGCCGCCAGCTTTGGAGAGGCACGTGTCGAGTTCGGAGTCGCTGCAACTGCCAGTGCCACCTCTGGCTCGTTCTGAATTTGAACCGGAGCCGTTGGCGCGGAGCGCGGGAACACGCAGGGGGACCCACCCCTCTCCAAATTTGCTGACGCCGGCCGCACCGGCGTCACTGGCCGCCACACCTTGCTAGCCGCCGTCGGCGGTGTAGGTGGCCGCCGCGCCGACGCCGGAGTACCAGAGCTTCCCGCCGCCGAAGAACATGGCCGCCCAGCCACGCGCTTACACGCCGGAGTCGAACCCCGGCCGCCACCTCCATGCGCACGACCGCGCCCGTCCGCCTGACGCGGCCCGCGGCGAGGGCCAGTGACAGAATCCTCGCTGCCGGAACCGCCGCCATCGCCATGCCCGCCACCGCGAGCACGATCCGCGCCATCACCGCCCGCAGGGCCCCCACGATCCTGCCGATGTCCGCCATCATCGCCCGTCCCAGAGTCGCTGGACGGCGGCGGCGGCGGCGGAGGGCTCGGCGTCTGCCGGCTATGGAGAATCACCTCTGAGACCGCAAAACGAATGGGATACCGCAAAGCCTTCTTGTGCCCCGCCTCCAACGCATCCCGATGGATGGTAAGGCGAGCACCCGCATCAGGTTCCAGCACATCCAGATATTTCCGGTCTGGCACCGCCGTCGGAGATCTTGTCCACACGCGAACGGTGAACTTGGACATGTCAAAGCGGTGGGCCGTCGCCGGAGCCACATCCTGGATCCAGCCCGTGCCGAGCAACAGCGCCTGCGCCGTACGCAGCTCCCACGCATGACCTGGAACCCCAAACATGTCGACCGTGGCCAGGAACGGGGCGTCCATGTGGGTGGCCTGATCCTGCCGCAGCGCCAGCGTGAACCCAGGGCCATGCACCGTGGACGCCCGGACCAGCTTGTCCCGCACCTCATCAGTTCCGCAGAGAATCAGGAAGTCCGCCGGATAGTACGCACGGATGGAGAAATCATACGGCGTCAGCTCGAGCTGCGCGTGGATAGCCGGCGCCGCATCAGCCAGATCCACGGCGGACGAGTGCCCGTAATCATGACCATGACAGCGCGCGTCATCTCCTCCTCAAGAGCCACCATGCCCGCCGACGGCGCAAGCACACACACCTCAATGTCCTCCACCGGGGACGCCGCCGAGTGAACCGCAGCAAGATCCTCCGCATCAAACGGCACGCTGAAAGACGCCGACGGCCTGGCCGGCACGGGCGCAGGGCGCGCAACGTCACACCAAGAGCGGCCAGCCATGGCACCCGCCCGCGATGGCGAACTCAGATCTGAAGCGGAGAGCAACACCCTACCTCCGGAGCCAGACCGACCCATCATGGTTCGAGACGAGCCTCACCGCGCGCGAGGGAAGGAAGGCCGTCAGGCCTGGGTGGACGCCGGGGCCGGAGTGGCGGCCGGCGTTAGGCGCGGAGCGGGAGCGCAGTCGCCAGAGCGGAGAGGACGCATATTCTCTCCTATCCTCTGTTCCTCGGCCAGAGCGGGAGCGCAGTCGCCAGAGCGGAGAGGACCGCATCACCACAGTAATTCTCCAGGCAGCAAAATATCTACATGTTAATTTTCTGAAACTAAATCCTACAGATTCAAATAGTAGTGTTAAACCATATGTATTGGTTACACATTCTTTTATTATCAAAATCATGCTAAAGTCACAGCAGGTAGATCCTACAAATTCATGTTTACATGCTTGACTCTGTATTATACTGAGAGAAATCACAAATGATGTATCTACCGATAAAAAAAAATTAAGAGATGCACATCTGACAGATGATGGAAGCAACTAATTTTAGTACGTGTAGAATCATACTGTATTCCTTTGGTTCAGGCACCTGTGTTGCCGAGGAGCTTGTCGGTGTCGACGTCTTCGGCTGCGCATCTCACTTCAGGGATAGCGTCTGGACGGCAAGGCTGAAGAAAGACATCCAGATTAATTGGAATGGAGTTTGCCACACATTGCATAGAAGAGAAAACATGCACCTGTGTTGGCGAGGAGCTCGTCGGTGCGGACGTCGGCTGCGCAGGGCGGCAATGGCGCAGGACATTCTGGGCCGCGTCGTCTCAAAGCCTCACGAGTCTAGACATGGACAATGAAACAGTTCATCCAGATTAGTGTGAATGGAATTGGCCATATATTGAGCACAAGAGAAGAGCCTGTATGGCTATACCTGTGTTGGCGAGGAGCCGAGGAGCTCGTCGGGCGCAGGACAGTCTGGGCGCACGGCGGCGTCTAACTTCACGCCAACACTGAACGGCGAGGGGGCAGATTTGATTTGAGTTCCGCTAATTCTGCATATTTCTTTCTGTAATTGAACATTTAATGCGGATTGCGGATCCGTTAGTTGTGCCTTTCCTTTTTTTTTCCGTAGTTGAACAAGTGCGGACGGGGGGATGACAGAGTTTTCGTCCGCTCCCAAAAATTGCTAAACGTACTTTTGGTGAGGGTTAGTGTAATCTTGATGGTCAGATCCAAATTAGTGGGCTTGATCCTGAGGCTGTAATTGCTCTGTCTTGTGTACGTTAGATGGGGTACCCGTAGAAAAGATAATGTTTGCTTGTTTAATAGTAGTAGAGATACGCATTGATGTAATAGTCATATAAAGCCAGTTGTCGCATTGATGATTTGATGGCCTATCTAGTAGAAATTTTAGTATGCATCGATCAATCTAGTCAACTGACTTTTAAAGTAAGTCGTGACTAGTATTAATTCCTTTTGGTTGAGTGACGGATTTGGACGTCGCCGAGACAACATATATTCGCGCCCGGCGTGCAAGCACAGGAGGTGCATGCGAAGGGGTGGTGTGTATGTAGCCTGACAGCATGCATGACAACGACGACGGGATGGCGATTGTACATCGATCCATGGGAGCATTATTTTTGCGACTGTCTATTCATCAGTCGTCTGTTTTCATTTTGGGGCACAGTCGTTTTTTTCGACCAATCACGTGTCGTCACGTCACCGAGTTAGGTTGCTGACAGAGAACACAGGAAAACGACTGTTTTCATTTTGGGGCACAGTCGTTTTCCCCCCGACCGCGCGCTTGTTTTCCCGCGCGTCAACAGGTTCACAATTCAAAACAGCACCCGACCCAACACAAATTCAGACAACACAACCCCCTTGACACGGCCCAAAACACAAGCAAAGAAACAGAAAGCCCATACATCAGAACGACCATCTTCTTCTTCAAGAAAATGCAACGCAACCAGCTCCCAGCAGCTGCGGCCGTCCTCTCCACCCTCCCGACCACGCCCCCCTTCTCCACCAAAAGAAGCAGATATCCATGGAACTCCAGAATAAGGATCTGCTACAGAAGCCACTAGACATCAAAAGGACTCACCAGAGCAGAGATCCAACGCTGGAACTTCAGGTCCTTGGACAAAAAAGACCTCTCTCTCCCGATCAGCTCATCACCAGGACTAAAAAATCTTTCTCTGACTAGTTTTCTTCATCCTCTTTTCATTCCTGAAACAGGAACAACAGCTACGGATTGATCAAGCTTTCTTGAAGGGCAAATCCCCTACCGAGATGAACACAGAACAGCCCTACAATCAACAGGTGACTGAACCCCCACCCCACCCCCTAGAGGAAAATGCTTATCTGTTTGAAACTGGCCTGTCTAGACTAGGTGACACAACAAATAGAAGGTTCAAAGCATCACAGTAGATAAAAATGGCATAGAAGTCCACAGACTAGACTAGGTGCCCAACCATGACATAATGATAAGCTAGGACTGTCAATAGATGATACAATTAGTGAAAGATATGCTGGACATGCAACATAATCAAGCATCATGCACCATTCTGCTAAAAAATCGACATCATCTAATCAAAGAATCATCATCGAGCATTATAGAAAACAAAGACAAAACTTGGATGCAATACCTAGTTGAGAGTCATAACTAGTTGGGTGTCTTCATGTCGACAATTCTGACGGATATTTATCGACAAAAACATTGGTCAAGAAACATGCACACAAGTACCGGATAAAATGACTACCATCATTGTATAGACAACATATAGATCAAAACTATCCACTACTGATGTAACCAAAAATAAACTACTAATACATAAATACAGAGACAACACTGAAAATAAATAATAGAGAGAAAGAGAGAGAGCCAATGGACAGGTACAAATTAGAAGGTTCATGCAATTTTAGATTGAAACTAACAACATAGATACGACAGCCTAGGATGTGCCAACAGGGCAGAAAAACATATAGATGGTTCAAAAAAACATTTGTGGGTAGATAACTAAAACTTAAAGACAAGCAACCTTTATCTCAGTGCAGGAGCAATGGAAGGATGGCTGAACCGGACGGCGCAGTTCCTGAATCTGTCGTTCCTGAACCGAACGGCGCAGTTTCCTAGGTTCCATCTCTCAAAATGAGATATATAACAAGAACATTAGACACGACAACAAGAAAAAATAGGAATATATACCATTGACTCTACAAACCTTTCCCCAAGACGGCAGCCGTCGCACCAACCTTCACGATTACTGCACCTTGAGAGAGAGAGAGAGAGAGCTGCCTGCACATAGATACAGATGCATGACATATAGATAGATGCAAGACATAGAGATTGAAAAAAGGTCCTCCTCCTTTACCCGGGCTTGGAACCGGCTACCAACTTTAGAAAAAGATGGTAGGCGGAGTTACCCCACCCAAAAAAAAAAACTCAAAAAAAAAACAAAAGAAAATCCAAAATTATGAAAAGAGTACAAAATTTGAATCATTAAACACGCTGATGAACTAATAAACCATATGTTTAAACAAAAAATACATGGTCCCACTTTATTCATACATATAATGTGAGCACCGACTACCCACATGCATTGAAAACCAAAAAAGGAAAGCATTCGATAACAAACTAGTAAAAGCACAATTGAGCAAGTCTACTTAAAAAAATGTTCAACTGGATGAAAAAATAGACATCCCTACAGCACATGGAAAACTATGCTCACTGGTTGGATTCCATTCCTCTTAAAAATGATCAACACAAGCAATCCAGCTGCAAAGTTGCTTGATCTAACGAAAAAATCCCAGCCAGATGTGAATCTTGTTCTTCCGTCAGCGCATATAGCGTACTCAGCTTGAATTATCATCCCACCATATAAAGACAGAAAAGCATCACCAGAATCACCCAGGTTCAGAGCTTCAGATATGATCTTCGGAATCCTCTGCAAACAAATACGGTGCACAAATGTGAGACTGAGCTATATTACAAAACTGCTAGGAAAAGATCAGACAAAAATCGCCAAACAACAAGTCAAAAAATGTATCAACAAAGTAATTAAATTACCATGTAGTTTAGCTCAACGTCTGAGCTAGAAAAGCAATGTAGATAGACACAGTCTACATCACCAGACCCCTGCAGGATGACATTATATCTGTTCCACTGTTCCTCGGTTAGGTGAAAATCGCTACCTCCAGGGTTCATATTTTGAGGATATACAACTTCACAACAACAAAAAAGAAAATAACCATAAGACAAAATGATACAAGAAAATCAGGCCCACACACAATGAAAAGATAGAACGAAGATGATACCGTGTAATGGTTCACCGTTAGCTCCTTCAGGCCAGATTGGTATTGTCTCAGGCATTTCCTGCATGTTGAACAAAATCTTGTATCCTGCGCGCATGCCAAACTGAAAAATGAATTTCTTGTACTCAGAATCACCTAGCCGTGTGGGTTGGCCAGATTTCTTCTTAATGTCAAAGCGATACTGGTGTCCATCAGGTGTTGCGACGTCTACAATGTTCCCAGTCCCGTGGTTAAATGATTTCCTAACATGGCATGGCACAACCTATCGACAAAAAAAAGGATATGCATGAAAAACATGAGGTCTGGTTGAAAAAATCATGAAAATCATGAATGCTGACCAAAAAAGACATGATAGTAAGGATGCAACTTACACAGGACTTGAAGAAATCACTAGTAAGGTACACATAGAATGGGCTCCTTAAAATTAGTCGTAGTCCACACCGACCCTCGGTTGATCCGCACGTACCACAAGCCATCTGCGTATGTGGCATGAAGGAGAAAAAGTAAATCAACAAAATAAATAAGGGTAAACAAAAAAGGAAACCAACACTCAACCTTGTCGACTGTGAAGCTGTGGGATGAATGACAGAACCAAAGGGGAAAAAAGAGAGGGTATGTTGTTATGTAGAAGTAGAATGGATGAAAGCATATATATAGGAGCAAAAGAAGCATACACATAACTGCCCTCATACACTGAAAATGAATGAAAACAAAGGTTGCTGACCAACAGACTGAGACAATGTGAACACTGAAGCACTGATATACTGAGACTCTGACATACTGAAACACTTTAACACTGAGAACCTAAGACACTGAAACACTGACAGAACTGAACTAGACTGTAATCTGAGACACTGAACTAGACTGTAACACTGACAGGACTGAACTAGACTGTAATCCGAGACACTGAATAGACTGAGACACTGACTTAACTGACTAAACACTGAATAGCTGAGAAAATGGCCAAAACAGAGACTAACTTCTAATCAAAAAAGAGAGATATGATACCTGCACAGAAATGAGATAGAGAAAGATACCTGAGAAAAAGATGCAGAGCAAGGAGAGAGATACCTGCACTGAAATTAGACAGAGAAACACTTAAACAATGATACAATTAAACAATGAGACACTAAAACAGACTTAACACTGAATACCTGCACTGAAATGAGATAGAGAAAGATACATGAGAAAGATACATGAGAGATAACTCCACTGAAATGCACATAAATGAGAATGAGATAGAGATACCTGCACAGAAATGAGAGAGAGAGAGAGAGACACACACACACACACACAGAAAGAGAGACCTTAATATACAGAGACAGAGAATAGGTAATCTGAATGAATTTTTTTGGTGAAAGATACCTGAGAAAAAGATGCAGAGCAAGGAGAGGGATTGTGAAAAAGAAGAAGCAGAAATATGTGAGGAAGATGTTGAAAACTTCATCGAAAATGAAGATCAAAACTCGCAGGGGAAAAATGACTACACAATTGACAAAGATCAGATACCAGAAATAGGGATGAATTTTGAAATGCGAGAAAAAGCTCAGAACTTCTTCAACATGTATGCATTTGCGGCTGGCTTCTCAACTGCTATAGTGTCAGCTGCCAGGACAACTAGCAGAAAAAGAAATAGAGAAATCATAAGAGTCACGATGAAGTGCAACAAATATGGAACCAATACACCACAGGATAGAGAACAGATGCAGCAGAGGCAGACAACAGTTATTGATAGAACAAAATGCAAAGTTGAAATGGTTGTAGCTGAGAAAAATGGGGTATGGCGTATCACAAACCTGTTTCTGGACCATAACCATGCTCTAAGCCCACAAAGCAGGTTCTTCAGGTCGCACATCTACATGACAGATGAAGAGAAAGCAATGATACGGTCACTGCGACAAGCAAACATAACAACAAGCAAGATAGTGTCAGTGCTGTCGTATCTGCGAGGAGGCCCAGAAAACACACCGTACAACAGGAAGAAGGTGAGTAATTATGGGACAATCATAAACAGAGAACTAAAGAACAGTGATGTCATGCAAGTTGTGCAGTACTTCAAAAAGAAACGATCCGAAAACGAGAGTTTTTACTACTCATTCCAGGTAGATAAAAACAACAAGGTGAAGAGTGTGTTTTGGGCAGATGCAAAATCAAAGAGCTACTATGAAACATGTGGGGACTGCATTAGCTTTGACACAACATTTCTTACAAACAAGTATAACCTCCCATTTGCTCCAATAGTTGGTGTGTCCCAACATGGACACACCTACCTATTTGCATGTGCTCTGATTGTTAATGAGTGTGCTGAAACTTTCAAGTGGGTCTT
Organism: Poa pratensis; assembly: GCA_947311845.1. NCBI lineage: Eukaryota > Viridiplantae > Streptophyta > Magnoliopsida > Poales > Poaceae > Poa > Poa pratensis. Next base: position 16,586,896 of record CAMZMU010000073.1, read on the forward strand.
CAAAGAATTCATTTATGCAATGGGAGGGAAACACCCCCAAACAATCATTACTGACCAAGACAGAGCTATGGAAGTTGCAATAAAAGCCGTGCTTCCAATGACAGTTCACAAGTGCTGTGTGTATCATGTGAAGAGCAAAACAGAACAGAAAGTGGGCAGAACATTCCAACTGAATGAAGGGTTGTTTGAAGAGTTTCAAGACGTAGTAGACAACTCGCTAACAGAGCTAGAGTTTGAGACACTATGGCAACAAATGATATCAGATTTTAAAGTAGAACACATTGAATTCTTCCAAACCATATGGAACAGCAGAAAAAGATGGGTGCCTGTTTACTTCAAGAAAAATTTCTTCCCCTTCTTGCAAACAACAGCAAGGAGTGAAGGGATGAACTCGCTATTCAAGAGAGGTGTGGGTGCACAGTACATCATGACAAGTTTCCTTCGAGAATATCAGAAAATCATGGACTCAATTCATTCTAGAGAGAATGAATGTGACCACAATGCAATACACAAGAAAGTGCCTCCTGAGCAAATGAAGACTAAATACTACATAGAAATACAGGCGCACGATCTCTATAACCTATCCATATTCAGGAGGTTTCAGAAAAATCTAACTGATGCAACAAGACTACGGCTTAAGGAAGAGGAACAAGGACAGCTGTACCTGGTGTTTCAAGCACCAAATTATCCCATCAAAGAGCACAGATCAAGAACTTATGTGGTGGAGGTTGACTTGGAGAAGGAAGAATACCACTGCATCTGCTGCAAGTTTGAGAAAAATGGATTAGTTTGCTCTCACATACTAAAAGTGATGCTACACTTGGACATCGACAAAATACCGGATAAGTACATAATTGACAGATGGCGCAAGACATATAAGAGGGTGAATCCATTACCTATACCACAAAAAATAGCTGACAATGATACACTCCGATACAATGCGCTTGCCCGAAGGATGGTCACAACAGCTACAAAAGGGGCCACACATCCAAGGAAGTACGAATACTTGCAAAAAGAGATGGACAGAGTAGACAAGGGGCTGGAAGACATAGAAATAGAGCTTCAAGAAGAAATGAAAAAGAAAGCAGCAGAAACAAGAACAATAGCAAACTTTGCAAACCCTTCTGTCGGGGATGATGATATGTCGACAATAGAACTGCTAGACCCTGATGATGCAAACACAAAGGGGAGGCCAAGGCTGATGACCATTGCAGAAGCTATAAAGGCAGGAAAATTCTACAAATGCGGCCATTGTGGCAAATATGGTCACACCCGTAGGAAATGCACCAACCTGGATAAACAGTACAACTTGCCAAACCCAAAGCGGTCACGTAAAAAGAAGGTGGATTCAGGTGAGTGCGTGGAAAAAAAACTATAGATGTTAAAACTGATAATTCAAAACAGATACTGAAAAAAAGCTTCTAACATTTACAAATTGTTAAACCAGGAACACAAGTCGCAGAGAATGCCGCAGCAGCGCCGCCAAAGACCAATACAAGAGCAAAGAGGCCAACATCAACAAAAAAGAGCCAGAAGAAGAACACTGCAAAACGACCAGACACCGAAGAACATCCCTCCGTGTTCGTGCAAGATCAAGGAGATGTGCAATGCCAGAGGGGTCCAGATGGCCTGTAACACATCATTTTGTTTTTGAAAAATGCTCCCTTTGAGCTACTGGTTGTAACTATCATGAAGGATATGATGTAGAACAAAAAAGGGTCTACAAGCTTTGGTTGTATGCTATATTGGACTACTGGTTGTAACTAATTAACTTTGTGCAACAAAAAAAGTTGGTGATTTAGATATATATACACCTTGATGCAAGTCAAAAAAATGCTAGAGCAAAATACATGCTTACTACGCGTGGAAAACAACCACTTGATTTCACTGCGATGGTGGGGCACGGACTGAAAAAGGAAAAAATAAAATTGGTAATGATATAGCAATGATAGACTTCATCCACACCTAACGAAAAAGCATGACGTCAAAAAGAACAAAAGTGCTACAACCCACTTGCAGCAAAAAAAGGTCTTACACACACAAAAGACACATACACTTTGATCTTGTTTTTGTGCCAGCCAAGGGCAAAAGAAAAAACAAAAAAGATCAGACAACACCCAAGTGCATTTGATGTTCCAGGAGAGAACACAACTTGGCTCCTCAATGACAAAAGAGATTATATATCACCCCCCACCCCTAGGCGCTCGCTCAACATCAGCCCTGCAACCCCAAACACATACAGAAAAGTAAGAGACATAAAACCAGAGACATACTACTGAACTGTCAAAAAATTAAATCTACCACAAAGCCTAAAAAGAATTCGATAAAGTACTACAAAAAAGATGCAAGACTAGAACCATGTACCGCTGCATAAAAATCGGTGACCAAACTCATATCTGTGTCGTTCTGGTTGTAGAAGTAAATCTTGTTCGCATACAGGATCCTCAGGTTGAGAACATCACGGCGCGAGAAAATAGTACGAGTGTCAACATCAGGCTTCCAAGTTTCCATCAACTTCATGACAAACACTCCGCAATCTTGACTACTGTGAGCCACAAACAAAACAAAGAAAACATAAGGAAATAAGAACAAACAAAAGATAGATAGTTTCAGTGATAACGAAAAAAAGCAGAAATATGGTAGAGAGTCTTACCCCTTGTTTTGCTTAGGGACATCTGGGTACATTGGTTTGAAATCACCAAAATTGTGATTCTGGCTGATGATAACTTCCCACAAATGTATAAAGTTCTCTATCTGAAAGAACCAATACAAAACAAATATTATTCATTGCAAAAGAAAAACAACAACTCAGACCAAGAAAAAATGAAGGAACAAAACTTCCAAGAAAAGATATGAATAAAGCAAAAATCACTAACCAAACGATCCTTCACAGCTAGGTGGAATTGGGAGTTCTGATCAAGTAAAGAGTCCAAGAATGCAAAGACCTTATACTCAAAATCAACGGCAAACCCGAACCAATGCCCATTAGTCACAATTGGGAAGAACAACTGCAAACAAAGACAAAATAAAAGATAAGATACAGACTAAGGATTATAAAAAACTCATCAAACAAAAGAGAACAAAAGAAAAATGGTACCGTATTATCTCTGTGTCCAAGGTTTCTCCCCTTGCTAGCTTTTGTTGCACCTTCAAAAGCTTTTCGGACGGTGACCTCTTGATTAGGCCCACCATACTTCAAAATAGCATCCTGGATAACACAAACAACAGAAGAAAAAAGATAACAACAAGCTTAATAGCTATCATTTCAGATAAAAAATGATGGCAAACAAGCTTCTCACACCAAGAAAAAAGATACTTACACCAATATGGGGGAAAAATAATGCCTCCCAGAAATGGTAGGATGTCGTTCTTCAAAGAGCAAGCGGCAAAAACAGGGTATGATGAAGTTATCAACTTCTCCATTAGGCATGAAAGACACTCCCAGAGACTGATAACTACAATGCACCTTGGGGTATGACACACCCGAGTTCCTGCAAAAAACAAATAAAAAGCAACCCATATTAAAAGATAATTAGAACTGTTTACAAGAATAGATACATACACTACACTGCATCAAAAAACTTACTTCTTGATAGGACTGTGTGCAAGTTCAACGATAGCTGAGTAGTTGATGATGTCTTCTTCAGACACAGGGAATCTTTCATTACTCTGCAGAGGAGGATTCTGCCCAGTGACAAGCCAGTTCACAAACTTATACTTGGGGAGTACTTTGGTTCTGGGGACATCCTGTGCACTCTTGGAAGTTCCTTCAGCTTGAACATCAGGTGCATTATGTTGGAAAGTCGACACACCTTTCACTCCATTCTGTTTGGGAACCATCATGTTGTTGTAAAAGGTGTCTGTTTTCTTTGACATCTCAGCACATCTTTTCTGTAAATCATTGGAACCAACAGTACGAACAACCCCAACATTCACATCCTACATTGAGAACAAAAAAGACCAGAAATAGCAGAAGCCGTGTAAAGCGCAAAAACATCTGGTAAAGATAAACCAAAACAAAACCTTAAAAAAAAGACAGATATACTTACCAAAGAGGGATCCGGAGGAAAATCCGCGATTAGGATCGGAACTTGTTTTGATCCAGTTTTCTGAGGACCATTCAATCTATTCAACTTGAAACCTTCAGTTGCAGGCTGTATTACACGAATAAAAACAGAGTAAGACACAGCTAAAAAAAGAATAAAGAATTACAACAAAAACTATAAAACAGGAATGAACGGTTTATGAGCGTAAAAGAAACCCATACCTCCATGCAAGGATAATCAGGGACATCTATAACTGGGTTACTTCCTTTTGGTTTGGCTGGACAAGACATATGTTTGAAGATATTTTCTCCATCTTCTGCGGAAATAGTATTACAGTTCCTTGCCTTCACCTTCTTAAGCGGGAGCATACCAGGGGCTGTTGTACAAAGACAAACACAAAAAGAAAAGGAATACAAATAAAGTTATCTATATGGGACACATGAAAAAAAGATGAGAAAGAAAGAACAAACAACACCCCAGCAAAAAGTAAAAAGAAAAGTTACCTGTCGAATGAGTACGACCATCCACAACTTTGGTTATGAAACACTCAGGAGTGACTGCAAAAAAAACACAAAAGATGGATGAGAATAATAATATTAACTCTACATAACAAGGCAAAAAAGAGGGCTCCCAGATTAACCTGGTTCAGGGCTTCTTTTATATGCAGATGCAGCAAGTTTTGCAGGTCCCTGAAGCATGGGAGTTGACTTTTGCTGAAAAAATTCAGACTCAACTCTGCAAGTTGGCTGTTTCTGGTTACCATTGCTCTCATCAGGTACATCATGATTAACAGATGCCTTGCCGTGCAAATGACTTGACTTGCATAAGAAATCAAGCACACTGCTAACTAAATCTTCAAGTTTTCTTTTACTGGTTGCAGACTTGGTAGAAAGGAACTTATCACCAATACTGAGAATACCATCAACTACCTACAAAAATAGACAAAAGATAAAAAAGGGTTGGAACTAAGCTATCATCACATTGGATATGAAAAAAACAGCCTCATAATTCTATAAAAAAGGATAGGAAACAAATAAGACAACATAAGAAATATGACCCCAAAAAACATACATCAGACTGGAGTGAGCTAACAAACTGGTCTCGAGCTTTGTTCCTAAAATCAATAGATAATGGAGAGGCACCAGGAGAGAGTCTAGGGACCCCAAATGCATGAGAAGACGACAAGCCCTGATCAGAATCACACAAAAAACACATCAGAGAGCACAACAAAAAACAAACATGAGACATAACAACAAATATAAATCGAAAAGAGCAAACAAAAAACATACATTCAGATGTTGCCCATGGTTCCATGTGTCTTTCAACTGTTTCTTCCCAAACTGTCGTCCACCTTTTCGATCAAGATCTGAGAATGTATTAATCATGTTCCCCCTCCAAACAAGAACCCTAGGATGACACTGGGCAACATTAAGTGTGCCAAAGTCCAAACAATCGAGGTACCGCACCTAGAAAATAGAGATACCGTGAACAAACCATAAAAGAGAAAAATGAAACAGAAAAGAACACAATAGGAGATATAATCACTCACCACTGGCACATAGTTGCACCCAACAGGTGCCTTCATCCTTCTTCCTTTCAATTTGCCAAATGAGCTAAACTCATGAATACTGTTGAGACAGTGGGCGTATACAAACTGACTGAAATCATACCCTCTAGCTGCAGCAGGGTCCTTGAGTATTGAAAGATACTTCCAGTTAACAGACTCACTGACATCGGGGCAGAGAAAACAAGATATAGCAACAGACATGAAGCACACAAAAACATCAAGCTCACTTAACGGATCAGAGCAGCTCAGCTTATTCCCAAAGAAAGTAATGTGAGGCATCTCTGATAACTTGAAATGAGAAAGAATAAATGCCCTGCCATCATCACAATCTAGTGGAATCTGCAGCCCACCTACAGGCAAACCTAGGACAACATGAAAGGTGTCCTTTGATATCTTAAGGGACTTCCCACATACTGTCATCTGAGAGCAGTGGGGATCAATACAGTCAGCCCATCTGCAAAAGTCTGATGAAATGTGACAACAATCAAACAGAAGGAGACACTGAAACCCGAATTTCTCGATTATTGATCTTTGCTGAGGGGTCAAATTCTTTAAGACTTGCATGAAATACTTGCACCCATATCTAGTAAAAGCACTCTTGCCAACACCATCTGTTTTACTCTTCTTAGCCTACAACAACCGTAACAACAGTTTAAACAAAGGGACCAAAAACAACACCTGAGGGAAAAAAAAGAAGATACATGAAGTGCTAACCTCATAGGGTCCAATCGTATCCTTGCAAAAGTCCGAGAAATTCCTCTTCAAACTATTGACAGCCTGCAAAAAAAATAAAATGGGTTGTTACAGAACACATAAGCCATGCCGCAACAAAACAATTTACAGTAAAAAAAAAGGAAAAGCCCTACAACAAACCTGCTTCATGAAGAAACCAAAAAATGCATCATCTAGGGCTGGATCTCTACTTTCATGGGCTGTTACCTGAAAAAAACACAACAAAAAACAAGATGATAACTTCCGACGATTATCACATAACCACGTATGGTCTATTACAAAAAAAGCAAAGGAAAAAGCAACAGAGATAGACAAAAACTCACATCGTGATCGCTGGAAAGACTATACCCATCATAATTATCACATCCATAATCACTGGAAACACGTTCCGATCTACGCACCATAAAAACTCAGAAGAATCAACATCATGGGCATTTTATCGAGAACAAAAAATAATAACCAAAAATGACTACAAAGCTACAATAACAGAATAGTGCTGCAATAAATAAAGCTAAAACCGATACTATAAAGTTCCAGTACATGACACACAAGCAAACCTGTGTACTCAAACATCTGAAATTATACAAAAAAGCTATGGGTGGAATACCAAATGATGGAGACCCTTATCATGACAGATGCATAAAAAAATAGATTCCAGCAAGTGATATAAAAAGCTCGAAAATGAAAGCTATAACATACTAGTGACGACATCAACAAACAAGCAAATCCCCCAAACATACAAAAGCATCAGCAACAAATAAAACAGAGCACCAACTATGTATGGATTCAGACAAAAACATCAACACAAATCCTACACTACCCATGTGCTGAAGACACATATGGTCCAACACAGCCCCGACGAATCCTTCACACCACCTTCCACGGCAATGAAGGCATACACCTCTAACAACCACGATTCATGAATCCTCTACCAGCGAAAAATAGAAAGCGAATGAAGCAAAATCAAACACATCCACTTCACCCCCAGCCCCTAGGAACACCTACACACGCTCGCCGCGGCGACAAATAAGCTCCCTGAGGTCAGAACACCGCTAACGACGGAATCGAACACCACTAACCCCGCCGCATGCATCCTCCCTCCGACGAAATCAATAACGGAGCCACATCGACAGAGTAACAAAACCATACATGACAGTAGGACATCAGGAGTAATCAGACATGCTCAAAAACTTCCTACAAACTCCTCTAAAATCTAGAGGGAATACATACATCAGGAGTAAAAATACAAATCAACAACAACCCCCAACATCACAACATACATACAACAAGCAGGTGACGCATGCTCAACACGACATTTAGACACCAGCAGTAATCAAACATCCTCGAAAACTACCTGTAAACTCTCCCCTAAAATCAGCACCAAACAGACACAGCAAGCAAAGCATCCGCGTACAAAAGCATCAGCAGCCAAAATACTGGACAGACCCATATGCTACGCTGCCCACTCCGAATGAACAGAGATACAAACGCTCGCCGCCGCGAGCGGAAAATACACGAGGTCAGAACGCCACTGACAAACAGCCACCGCCGGCGACGCCACCTACCACCACGAATCTCCCTTCCTCTGTTCCTCCCCCGACCATCACCGCGAGGACACACAAATCCATTACTAACCCCGCCCTTGAGCAAAATAGAGATACAAACGCTCACCGCCGCGACGGAGAGCTCTGGCGACATCAGAAACCAGCAGACGGCGGCCGCTGGATCTACCCCAACCTCAAGGACATCGACGAACGAAACCAGCTAACTCTCCCCACGAATAAGAAGCAACAACGACGGCTAGAGGCCAACGAACCTGTCCCGACGGCGACGACGCCTCCAACGACGGCGGATTTCCGCCATGGCCAGGCACCAGCTACGGCGGAAAAGGGGATCGCCTCCCTGTTCGCCTCGCTTCTCTCTCTCTCCGCGAACGCCTCGCTTCTCTCTCCGCGAACAGAGACGAGCTGTGGAAACAACACGCGGCCGGGAATGGACTAGAAAATTCAAAAAGGACAAGCTGCCGACAGAAATAACGGGCACGGGCAAAAACCGCAAGCAACGCACCCGTTAGCGCGGTGCAAAGCACTGAGACGAGCGTGACAACGTGGCTGAGCAAGCACGCATCTTGGAGCAGATCCGACGGACACAAATACGACTGTTGCTGAAAACTAAAACAGCCGCCTGCCATAGAGCAAAAACCCCTAAAGGCTCGCTTGGTTTGCTGGATATTAACCAATTCCGAGGGTAAAATCGCATGGACCTCTTTAGGTCCGGCCAAAAAAAAAGGAGCTGCCTGTAGGAAATATACGTCTCCGGAAAACGTTCCGACATTCCAAGCGCGGCCTAAAGATGCGTGCAAGCTGGCTTTCATACCCACAAAATAAACATGAGTGAGTTAGCGACGCAGCCTTCGTGGGTGCTCTGTACATGTCTTTATCTAATATACTCTAAAAAGGATTACTGCACTGACTCGTGACTAATCATTTAGACGCATATATGTCTCAGCCCACGGAAAATTACTGTAGTTGGTTTTACAAATTTTCTTAAACCGTCATAAAACAATTATAACAGTTTGTTAATAAAGTGAAGAGTAGTATTGTCTCAATCGACCGATAATTAACATAACCTCCCTTTACAAATTATTCACACATGTCTACAAATGGTCACCCTGCTGTACTTATTTGTTCTTCTAGTGTTTAATAGTAATCAAATGTTTTACACTTAGAGCTCGAAGTAAATTGGAATCTTTCTCCAATCCCAGTGTTGGGTTTACCGTTCCCGTTGTCGAATGAGACCTAAGAAAAAAATTCAGATGACTTACACTATTATAGTGGTTTTGCTAATGATCAATCGGCTAAGAATTTCTTATTTCCCTGTCTTTTATATTTTTGGTTTACCAGGCTAGGCTCTATGTTTTCTTCTCCTATATCAATATAAACAGCAAACATTTTGCCCCGTTTCAAAAAAAAAGAATTTCTTATTTCATGTAAACTCAGAGATTGAGATTGGGGTCCATGCAAGAGTTGACATTTTTTAATAATTCAGAATAATAGTTTAGCATGTGTATTACAACATGGTGAACTTCATAAAGTCTTGTCTCAGTTTCAATATTTCATATTGAAAAGAAAATATAGCACATTTGACAAATCTCATTGTTGGGGTACTAATTTTTATTGATCTGATAACTAAATCATCACATCAGTTTTATTGAAATCTTTGCTAACAATTTTGTAAAGCCGACTTATAAATTAAATATTCTTTCTGATATAAGATGTGGATAGTATATGTAAATCAGCTATATGAATGATTCTTAAAAACATAATTCATGCGTCAAAAAGTTGCAACTACAGTCGAGGATAGTGTGATATGACTATTTTACAAGTACTTGTGTCAGGAATTCCAGAACCAAAGAGATCAGGAGTAGATAAGAGAAAGGCAGTGTGCCGAGGCCGCCCAAAGTGGAGACAGCCTCGCCGTGGTGACATGGGACTTGGCCCCGCCTTCGCCCGGGGCCGTGCGCGCGGGAGCTCGCCGTGCCGGCACGCGTCGGGCGCTGCCGCCTCCCACCAGGGCCTCTCGATCGAAATCTCCTGCTGGAGACAAAAGCAGGGACCAGCTCAGCGCTATCCAAGCCTTTTGAGCGAGAGCGCCCATGCGCAGATCTCATCTCCTATGTGTGCCAGAGCCACGTTCATCGGCATTGGCGCCGGCCGCACAGGACCCAAGTGCACTGTGGGCGAAACCCAACACATTGCATCTGGCCGGGCATGCGCAGATCTCATCTCCTACTCCCTCCGTTCACCTATAGTTTGCGTTCTAGCTTTTTCAGAATTTTCCCTTTTAGTTTGCGTTTGCTAGTTGATTTACTAATTTGCCCCCACATTAGTCTTCCAATGCATTCAAATCTTTCCTCCGTAGAAGCGTTGAGAGAAGCATTCGGTTGCATGCGGAGGCAGCGAGGCGACGTAGGCCAATGGATGAATGGCATTAATGGCCAGCGGCCGCAGGCTTTTTTAGCCACAGCACGCGACGTTGGTACTGCACAGGGTTAATTTAGTCTACCTATTCATATTTTAGCCCCTTCGTAGATTTTCTTGGTACCTGTGTTTAGCTCAGAACGCAAACTAAAAATAAACGGAGGGAGTATGTGTGCCAGAGCCACGTTCATCGGCATTGGCGCCGGCCGCACAGGACCCAAGTGCCCTGTGGGCGAAACCCAACACATTGCATCTGGCCGGGCGGGTGCTGCAACCTGGACGCATCGATCGCACAATGCCGGCCGCGGCTGATCGGATAAGTGGCCGGCCGACCAGGCCAGTTGGTGGCAGTGGCCCGTACGCCTGCCAAGTGCACCAGATGCCTGGCTGCGTAGACTGGGGTCCGGCTCCGGCATCCAGTTGCGCCGCGCCGTGCCGTTGCTGTTGATAGCTTTCTCTCAGCATCGTCGCCTCCGGCTAGCTGTAGCCTCATCCGATTGATGGATGTCCGTCAATGGGAGATTGGACAGGCAGGCTAGCACGCATGATCGAACGTACGAATCGGCCCCATTATTGGCATTGCCGTAGTCGCTTGGCATTTCTATTCCCGGAAAGAACATGAGCGAGCGTGGCTAGCCGGCAAGGTACTTACTAGCTGTAGCCTGCAATTAATCCTGCATGTAGGTCATCACGTAGAGTCGGGAACACGTGTGGCGATACCACTGGTGCGTACGTAACTAATTGCTCTCGCCGGCGAATGGGAGCGCTACACTTTCACTTATCTTGGACCCGCCAGCTACTCAGCTGTCGATCGTACGGCGGTAGCATGCACGCAGTTGAATGCTGCCGCGATGTGCTCGATCGATCGTCGGCGGCGAACGTAGCGGAGGCGGGCGCGTGTGGCCGCCTGTCGACCAGGCACGGTCGTCGTCGGAATGGCCGGGGATCGGATCCTTCAAGAGAGGTCGATCGATCTACGCTGCCTAAGCCAGCATTAAGTATTGCACTAACTACTCGACTCGCTACTTGAGCACGTGCTTGTTGCTTGAGTGCTTTGTCATGCATGGAAACCATCCGAATTCCTCCTTGTGATTGTCCTAGCTCATGGAAGGAGGTAAGACGTAGACAAGTCACGCAGACATACGTGGGAGCGAATAGCGGTACTCTTGTTAGCGCCACACAGTTGTATACGCATGTGACTAGCTAGCTTGGGGAACCCACTGCTCGATGCCGAAGGTTTACATATCGCAATTTCTTTATCTTGGTTGACCTCGTTCTGGCTTATCGCGTGCTCACCCATCGCGACCGCGCGATGCGAATCCAACGTCGCCGGCAAGACCGACGTGGGCGAGGTGACGTGGACAGGTTCGCGTGGGGCAGTTGCGTTGTGTGCAACCAGCATTTTACTCGACCGTTTCGATAATGCCATCTCTCTCCCGGCTTCCCCACTCGCCACCCGCATTCCTCCTTCTCCGACGATTCACGCCGGATCCGTCGCCATCGCGAGTTCCGCGACCACCGTCAGTAGGGAGAAGGTACTGGAGCAGCTCACACCCGTCGGAGTGGAGGATTTGGTCGGTGGTGGAGGGGTGAAGAGCTCCCGTGCTGAGGGTCTCACCTGCGACGTCCGATCTACGAGTTCGTCGATTTTCTTTAAGGACAAGTAACAACACGACGCCTTAGGGTGTTCATATCATCCGTATGTGTGCGTTTTCCACACACAGGTCTGGGTTTTGGACTAGTGATTTTGACTGTATCAGCGGCTCCTTGCCGGATTGTTCAGGTGTGTGAATAGCTGGTCTGTGAGTTTTCGAGCGGCTGTTTTCCTGTGGGAGGTGCTGAATCGATTCCTATTTTCGGGACAGATCAAAGAGCGGGTCCCCTGTGAACACGGGATATTTTTTTCATCTGTCATTGAAATAGCAGGTCTGTAGATGCGACGTTTTCTATGGATTTTTTGCTGCATGTAATTTTGTTCATGTACCAGAATGGGGTACTTGGAGCAATAAGGCGCTAGATGTAAGTGTAGCATGACCCATTTTTCCTATGTTAGTTCGATGCTAGATGTAAGTTTGACTTGCAGTTTGCAATTCGTAAGCATGATCCATTCTTAAAATTTTGATGTAAGTCTGGTGCTAAATGTAAGTTTGATTTTGAAGTTGAAAACCATATGCATGCTAAGAATCACAGGCATAAACTTACACCATAGCTAGATGTAAGTCTGTATTTGCAGTTCGCAAACCATAAGCATGAACCTTTTTTATGTCTAGTTTGATGCTAGATGTATGTCTGAATTTGCAGGTGCTATATGTGAGAATGATCCATGTTTAAAAAAAATTGAGTGTAAGTCTGATGCTTATGTAAGTTTGATCTTGAAGTTGAAACTCATAGGCATGCTAAGAATCACGACCATAAAATTACACCATGGCTAAAATTTAAGTTTGAATCCTGTAGTTTTTGCAAACCATAAGCATGAACCATTTTTCAATGTTTACTTCGAATGCCAGATGTAAGTATGTTTTTGCAGTTGCAGTACGTGAGCCGGATCCATTTTTTATATATAAGTTTGATGCTAAATGTAAGTTGATCTCGAAGTTGAAACTACACACATGGCACATGCTAAGAATCACAGCCATAAAATTACACCATAGCCAAAATGTTAGTTTGAAATATGCAGTAGAAACCCATAAAACATGTTAAGAATCATGTTGTGATACTTTTCAGTATTCATCTCCAAAATTTCGTCATTGTGTACATGCATGTTTTTCAATAATAGAGTAGTAATAATTAGTTCTACACCTTATCAACTACTATCTTCAACTCTTGATAGCAATTCTGCAATATTGTTGGTGTCGCCGCTCATACAGGTACAATCAAGTCAACTAATTACATCTCAGAACTGAGAAAGCATCTAATGGTTGAGCTCACCCAGCACCACTGAGGCCGCCTGCAAGCCGTTCGTGGATTGTGTCAATGGAATCCAAATAAATTTCTTTAGTTGCTGCAAAAATTACTTTTTCTGATCACATGCAATCTTTTTGTTTCATGCTCACATTTTTTTCAGTAGTAGGTTTGTGGGATGTTTTCTAGTCATCTAAAAGAATAGTAATTACATGTAAAGCTCTTAGTTCCTGCAAATTTACTTTTTATGATCACCTGCAATCCCATGGGATCCCATTTCCCATGTAACTACATCTTGTAAACTTTCAAATTCTTGGTCAGCAATTCTTGACAAGTTCCATATTGAGAAAAAATGTAAGTTTTCTCTAGAGGTACAAACTTTGTTAATGAAAGCACTACACAATTATTGTTTCAGTGAAATCCAAATAAAGTTCTTTAACTTCGCTGCAAAAGTTACTTTTTTCTGATCACATGCAATCTATCAGTGACAAACTTACATTTTTTTTCCAGTAGTTTCAGTATAATAGTCCCCTGTGATTGTTCAAAAGTAGGTTTGTGGGATATTTCTACTCATCTAGATGAAAAGTAACTACATGTAAAGTTCTTAGTTCCTGCAAATTTAGTTTTTATGATCACCTGCAATCTCATGTGATCCCAAGTAACCACATATTGTAAACTGTCAAATTCTTGGTCAGCAATTTTTGAAACTACTGAAGTGACATGTTGTAAAATCCCAAGATGTAAACTGACAAATTCTTCTCGCACACTGAAGTGCACATATTGTAAACTGACAAAGTAACTTTTTTTTACACTAAGCTTACAAATTATTTTTGGCAAGCAATTCCTCATCTTGTAACTTTACATCTAATTGACAAGAAAATCCGAGGACGCTGCTTTAGTTTTTTTTACATAGAACAGGTTTTGACAGTACTGGCATAGGATTTGACAAGAACGTTTGTCTAATATCTATATCATTTTGCAGGATCTAAGATAGGAGCATGGATGGTGGTGGGAAAAGAGCTTATTTGGAAAAACCTTACATCTGTTCGAATCTTCTACTTTGTTGAATCTTTTGGCAGCAAGTAATGTACTTAGTTTCTGCAATTCTACTTTTCAAATCTAGACTAAATTGTGCATTCTTACAGTAAGACTTTTCTCTCATGTTAGCAACCTAAATTGTGCTATGTACCTTAAATAGCAAGGGAAGTAACCACAAAGTAGGAAAAAGAGATGGCATTGTTAGTTTGGGTATATGACAGTAAGAAAATATAGAAAAAAAGATGGCAGTTTGGTTATTTGCTAGTTTTTCGTTTAATCGGGAGTCTGGTACGGTCACAAGCCTAAATATTTTTGTTATCCATTGATATAATTCTACATCGCTTTGGGTGTATGTTTACATCTACTGAAAGTTTGGTTATATGCGAGTATGAAAATACACGGTACTTGTAGTTTGATTACTTTGCTAGATTTTCGTCTAATCGGGGGTCTTGTACTGTCATAAGCATGTAAGAACCATTACTGCACTTGTCTTACATGCATATACTTCTAAAACACACATCTACTGTAAGTTTTTCATAAACATGTCAGATGTGAAAACTACTGCAGTTTTCTGTAGTTGCATTTTCGATTTTTACAAGCAAATTTTTACAGTTAAGATGATCCAGATGTAAATTTACAGCATGTGTAAAAAGCATGGTAGATGAAATTGATAGACTGGTGTAAAAAACCTTAGGGTTTTTTGTTTTCTGATCAGGGTTTTTCGACTGATGTAAAATTACAGTACCATGGTACATGCAAACTTACAGTAGCATGATAGCATTTGGATTATCTAAACTTTACTTTCAATTGCGAAAAGTATAAGAATCATCTAAACTTAGAAGATTCGTAGAAGGTTCAGATCAAGCATGGTGCAAGAACTAGTTTCAGAAATAGCAGGGAGGTGTAAGAACTTGCTTGTTTGGGCAGTAAGTCCTCATGGTACTAATTGGCAAGAAAATCCCAGGAAATTCTTACACCACAGGGTTTCACAAGCAAATGGATATGTTTTCACAGTTTTCTGCTAAAGAATTCCTAATTTTGTACCTCTTTTACATAGAATTCACAAGAAATTGCCCAGTTATTTGGTCAGCAAATTTGCTCAAGTTTCTGACAAGATTTTATATCTACATGATTACAGGGATGTAAATTGGGGATCATCTACTAGTTGATTGAGGGAAGGAGCTCATGGCAGGACTGAAGAAACTTTTTAGAACCTTTTTCTGCAACTTCTAATTTCTGATTGAGCTGCAATCAGTAGGATATGTGTGTTTCTTTTGGAGAGATACCTATATGGTTTGGGATGAAGTAAAGTTTTTGCTCTACATCAGGGTTTGATGTGCTGTTTTGGTGTTGAAACCTGGGGAAAGAGTGTCGGTGGGAGGACATAAGGGATTTTTCAGGTGATGCTTCTCTTTGTAGGGATGTAACTCTTTGAAATTCTTGGGGACGAGCTAGGATTCCTACAGAGGCGGCTATGGCGCAGCGAGGGGAGGAGGAAGAAACACCTGGGGCACGTAAATTCTGTGGCCTAGGCGCCTAGCCATTTATGAGTTTTGCGGGTGGGAGGATTGTGTCCCGCAAAAAGCACATCTGGGCCACGTGCCCCGCGCATCCTGGGACTTGCGCGTGGGAATTCTTTCCCTATTGCGAATCGTTTTCTTTCCATTTTTGGCAAGTCGGGACTGACCTCGCTATAAGGCAGATCGTGGTCGACCACGACGTAGCATCGTCCTTTACATATCCGGCACCACAAAGTAGTCAAAGGCCCAAAGCTTCCCCCACTGATCATGCATAATACTCACTCCTACGAGCAGTAATAACCTAGTACGAGTACTATATGTACTCCCACTGGTTTAGTTTACAGGGTCTGCGCGATTATCTCTAGGTTGCCAATTTAATCATTTTACAGGGTCTGCGCGATTATCTCTAGGTTGCCAATTTACAGGGTCCTTGTTAAAAAAAAAATCGATAAATGAAATCATTTTCAGTTTCATGCAATTGTCAGAAATCATCTCTAGGAGCGTATGTTTTGCGCAATCAGATATAAACTTTTCAAGTTCTCATATCTTATTTTATGCTAAAAAATTGAAGTTCTTATCTACCATAGTTGAAAGTCTGAATCTGCAAAAAGAACAAGACTTGTGTGGAGCGTTATTTTCTAAGCTATATCTATGATTGCACATCGCTGAGTAAAAATTACACAAAGTTATCTTGTTTCTAATCTCGACAGTTAATGTGGTGATCAATTACATTCACTTATCTTGTGACTTGCATGAGTTTCCTCATTTGGATATGCACGATGCAAATTAACTATATTAATAAACGATGAGTGCGACATTATTATTTGGGGGAAGTGTAAGAGCATTCCTAGTGGTATAAATTAACCGTAACTTCTTAGTTTTATGGCACATCGGTTTAGAATCCGTTGCAAAGCACATACATTTTGCTAGTGTAATATAAATTATATAACATAAAAATTAGGCCATTTAAAAAATAATATCTGAAGTTTCAAATGGTTATTTTTTTGTAATATATACCTTGTATTAGGTTGATCATATTAGCGATATAGGGATACGCGCAAGCCCTGTAAACTGAACCGGAGGGAAACCAATGTTTAGCTATGGTTTGCCCGTTGATGATGTTTTTAGTCGATCTTACGTTCAAACTCAAGTTTCCCTGAATATTAAAACGCTTGCCGCCTTTTTATCCTTACCAATGCTAATAAACATCAATACTAATTGGTATATTCTACTCAAAAGCAAAATGGAGCAACATAAGCCCAGAATAATCTTTACGACAAGTTGAGAATCGCCGTATATATTCTCTTTCCAGTCTGATTGGACGATCGACAAGCAGGGGAGAGAGATTGATGCTATGGTAGCCAATCTACACCTTGCACCCTTTACTTTCACAATCACATGAAAATTCCTTAACTAATCGGAGCATGGCTTGCATGCACATGTCTACGCTATGGTAATCACCTCTGATGACAGAAGAGATAACAAATTAACCATCATATATATCACGTGGTACTACGAGATAGCTTTTGGACCTATCTGGCAAGCTCTCGCCGGCCTGACCTGACCAAGGCACCAATCTTTACTTGACATCAACCACCAGCCAATCAGCCATGCTTTGGAGATCAGATAAGGATCATCGATCACACTGATTAGCTTTTGTTCGATCAGGGTGGTATGGTAAGTTGCATGGTCGCTTCACACACTTCAGTCCATTTAGGGGCACTTTGGCGAAAGGTCTGAACTACTCCCATATATGCTACTTAAACGTGTAGATCGAGCATATGAACTGCCATCATCCAGTGATTCCCTGTCACATCACATGCTTAGCTCCTAAAGCCCACGGTTTGGCATCACGCACACCACACAGAATCACACCATCATGGAGTTGAATAATCAAGGTAGAGTGTTGGCTTTTGCTTTGGCTCTAAACTACTCTAGCACACATAAGCACTGCCATCCTTATCTCAGACACCTCCCCTTCCTGTTTCCCCATCTCCAACTTGAGGAATCCCACGCCATTACTTAACCAATAGATTATGCGCTAATCATAATCAGTCGACATCCTTGACCACTACTACTACCATGCATCGAACCTAATCTCCTCGGGACACGGGCTACGGCCGGCTATGACACACGCTCCTACCTCGCCTAATTTTTTTTTCAAGAACATGCAAAGGATGCATGTCATGACATTAAGAGAGAAAATGTGTTACAATGTTTTGATACACTGCAACACACACACCATGCTGTATGCAACAGCCAGCCAACAGTCAGCCAACACACGAAGGACTACTCCTCACCTATACCCACAGCTACTCTAGCCTGCATCCACAAATCGAACTCCTTCTGATCAACCTAACTATTACATCATTGCTAGCCTGCTTCCTCTCGAAATTCCTGTCATTTCTCTCGAGCCACAAGCGTCGACAGCAGGCAATGGCAAGCGTGGTTACCTCACCTAATCTAACAATGTTTTTTTGATCGAAGGAGTGGTCAAGGTCAGTAGGAGTAGTATCCTGTTGCAGTTTGCAGGAAAGCTAATACTCCTCCTCGAGGCGCGTGTAATGTAAAGCAGATTTGATACGGTCGATCTCCCCCATGGCCTGCTTTGCGTGACCTCGGCTAATTTAAAAGGTCCCATCGATGGCTTGCTTGCTCGTCGATCGTTACTGTCGTCGTTTACTCACGCGTGCAGCTAATTTTGCGCTAGCTTGCCATAACATACTGCTGATCGGCCAGCTAGGTCATTTAGTCAAGACGACCACAAGATATATAGGTGCCTCGTACGCTGCACTTACAGTGGTTACTACTGCACCCGACAAGTGTCAGGAGATCATTGTCAATTTAACAAGGATACGTTTTTATAATTGCGAGTTCCGATCTAGAACACCATGCGTATTAATTGAAATCACTGATCATGCGTAGGTTATACTAGGTTGTACATACGTTTCAACTTGTGAGAGGTCTTCCACTGACGGCGTGGCAGATGTGTAACCAACCTTGGTACCAGGAGGAGCATAGTGCATCGCGGCCGGCAACAAGTGCAAACTGACGACTTTGTTTTTAACTACAGCTAGCGCTAATGCCAAGTTTAACCGGAATCATAACCATTAGCCTTCCCGGAAAGGTGCCACATTTTAAGGGACGTGGATGACGCCAAACTACCCACTGGATGGCGATCGCCCACGCAAAGCTTGAACCCCATGGTATGGCACACGATAATTTTTTAGAGGAAGGTCGTAGTGGGTAATTTGGTTAGTAGGATGTTTATGCAAATTGGGTGAACCCTCCCTCTCCCTCTCGCGCCGCCCCTGCGCGGCGGCCCGGAGTGAACCCACTAGTGGAAACAGGAGTTTTGGTGGAGAGGGGTGTTGGGCTCTAGTCCCGGGCGTGGTTCGAACCCGGACTAGAGGAGGGAACTAGTACCGGGCCGGCTGCTCCGACGCTGCGCAGGTCGGGTCCCGGGTTGTAGGGCACCTCTAGTTCCGGGCCGTGATACCACCCGGGACCGAGGCAGTCAGCGGCAGGGTGGAGACAGGAGGGTGGACCTTTCGTCCCGGGCCGTGGTACAGCCCGGGACTAGAGGTCCCGCTATATCATCTCCCACCCCGGGCCAGCCACCATTTTTGAACTCTCAAGCTCATCTTCATTGTTTCCTCTCTCAAGTCAAGTGTAGCCCCATTTTTTTCCAAGATTTGTCAAGATAGACGGCACCCATCTCTCCAAGGGTTAGCAACACTTGATCCTTTCACCCGGCGGCCGAATTTTAGCCATTTCCATACAAGTTTAGCTCATTTCATTTTTATAGTGCTACCTAGGTGTTTGATGAAATGCCTAAGCTAGGTAGTTCTTTTTTTTATGTATTTTGAGCTCAAATTAATTTATTATTTGTGGATTTTAGTGTCGTCTCGGTCCTCACCGCCGTCGATAGCCCCCGCCATCCCGTGACCGGCACCACCTCGGTGAGCCTCTTCTTTTATCTGTTATTTTACAAAATTACTTGTATGATTTGAATGCATAATTATTTTTCTTGTATAATTTTCTTATGTTTTTTATGTATAGTGTCATGGTTTTGATATCCGTCCCCGTCGGCCCTCGTCCGGTCTATGATTCGGATGTGGTATATTTTTATCACTATTTATTTTGTTTCGTGTTTATAACAATCATGCCGACCAAATTGACATAGATATATTTTTATTTAGGAGGTAGTTGAACCGGAAATTCCAGCCGACCCTATTGTAGAGTTTTTAAAAAAGAAAACAACGATTTGAAAGCAAAATTGAAGATAAGTGAAGATCTTCGTCTCCAATGCCTAGAAGAGAAGATGGTATTGGACTTGAAGATTGCCGACATCGTTGATGCTCACGGGGTCGAGCTTACCGACGTCGTCGCTGTTCACGAGATGAAGATGGATGCAATGCGCTTGAAGCTTAGAAAGATTAGAAAATATGTCATTAGTCAAGAGGCTTGGTATCATTATGCTGTTGGTTCAATAGTTACCTTAGTTGCGATTCTGATCGCATTTGTTGTTGGATTTAAATTCTTTAGATAGTTGTATTCTAGTTTCAATTAATTTATGTTTTATGAGAACTATGTATTACATTTGGTCACTACTATACTTTGGTTTTAATGTGATGAACTTGTATTAATGAATATGATATGTTTCCTATTATGTTGGTTTATCGTAATGGGTTTTAGCGGTGATTTGCAGATGAGTCATCCGTGGATGTACGCTGACCGACGCTCTAAAGAGTACATGGATGGCGTGCAATCTTTTCTCAATGTGGCTAAGGATAACAAGGGGCCGAATGGTTTTATGTGTTGTCCATGCAAGAAATGTCGGAATGAGAAGGATTACCCTAACACAGACAGAATTCACCTCCACCTGATAACTTCTGGTTTCATGCCCGGCTATAATTGTTGGACCAAGCACGGAGAAAAAGGGGTTATGATGGAAGATAACGAAGAAGAAGAGAACGATGACAACTACATGTACCCTGAATATGTTGGTAACCCAACAGGGGAAGCTGATGATGAAGAGGTACCAGATGATCCCATCATACATGATGATTTACGTGGGGTCATCGTTGATGCACATACCCTAGCAGAAACTACACTTGAGAAGTTGAAGTTGGAGCGCATGTTAGAGGATCACAAAACAAAGTTGTACCCAACTTGCGAAGATGGCAACACAAAGCTCGGTACCACACTGGAATTATTGCAATGGAAGGCAGCGAATGGTTTATCTGACAAGGGATTTGGGAGTTTACTGAAAATAGTGAAGGACAAGCTGCCGGCTGGTAACGAATTGCCCGAGAGTGCGTATGAAGCAAAGAAGATTATCTGCCCTCTAGGATTAGATGTGCAGAAGATACATGCATGCATTAATGACTGCATCCTCTACCGCGGTGAGAAGTATGAGAATTTGAATGAATGCCCGGTATGCGGTGCATTGCGGTATAAGATCAGAGCAGATGACCCTGGCGATGTTGAGGGCCTGCCCGCCAGGAAGAAGGTTCCTGCCAAGGTGATGTGGTACGCTCCTATAATACCACGGTTGAAACGTTTGTTCAGAAACAAAGAGCATGCCAAGTTGTTGCGATGGCACAAAGAAGACCGCAAGAGCGACGAGATGTTGAGACACCCGGCTGATGGGTCGCAGTGGAGAAAAATCGATACAGAGTACAAGGAATTTGCACGTGACCCAAGGAACTTAAGGTTTGGTCTTAGCACGGATGGCTTTAATCCTTTTGGGGAGCAGAGCAGCAGTCATAGCACCTGGCCTGTGACTCTATGTATCTATAACCTTCCTCCTTGGTTGTGCATGAAGCGGAAGTTCATTATGATGCCAGTGCTCATCCAAGGCCCGAAGCAACCCGGTAACAACATTGATGTCTACCTGAGGCCATTAGTTGATGAACTTTTACAGTTGTGGCGTGATGAAGGGGTACCTGTGTGGGATGAGTACAAACAAGCGGAATTTAACCTACGAGGGTTGTTGTTTGTAACCATCAATGATTGGCCTGCTCTTAGTAACATTTCAGGACAGTCGAACAAGGGATACAATGCATGCACACACTGTTTAGATAGCACTGAAAGTATATATGTAGGTAACAAGAATGTGTACCCGGGTCATCGTCGATTTCTTACAACTCAGCATCCCCTAAGAAAGAAAAGCAAGCAGCAGCATTTCAAAGGTGAGGAAGATCGCCGGCCGAAGCCACCCCTCCAAAGTGGTGAAGATATATATGATGCGGTCAAGGATTTAGATGTAATCTTTGGAAAGGGTCCTGGCGGACAGTCTGTTCCGAAGGACGCTAACAACCACGTTCCCCTGTGGAAGAAGAAGTCTATATTTTGGGAACTACCCTATTGGAAAATCCTAAAGGTCCGCTCTGCAATCGACGTGATGCACGTGACGAAGAATGTTTGCGTGAACCTGCTAGGCTTCTTGGGCGTGTATGGGAAGGCAAAAGATACTCCGGAAGCACGAGAGGACCAGCAACTTTTGAAAGACCCAAAGAACCTGCATCCAATGAGGACGGATAAAGGACGTCTACGTCCTGCTAGCTACGTTCTTACCAAAGAAGAGAAGGAGATATTTTTTGAAGTCCTGAGCAGTATGAAGGTCCCGTCTGGCTTCTCGTCGAATATAAAGGGAATAATAAATATGGCAGAGAAAAAGTTCCAGAACCTAAAGTCTCATGACTGCCACGTGCTGATGACTCAACTGCTTCCGGTTGCATTGCGGGGGCTTCTACCGGAAAATGTTCGAGTATCCATTGTTCAGCTATGTGCGTTCCTCAATGCAATTTCGCAGAAGTCAATCAGCCCAACCACTCTATTAAGGTTACAGAAGGATGTGGCTCAATGTCTCGTTAGTTTTGAGTTGGTGTTCCCACCATCCTTCTTCACTATTATGACACATCTCCTAGTACACCTGGTCGACGAGATTCACATTCTGGGTCCTGTATTTCTACACAATATGTTCCCCTTTGAGAGGTTCATGGGAGTGTTGAAGAAGTATGTTCATAACCGTGCTAGGCCAGAAGGAAGCATCTCCAAAGGGTATGGAACAGAGGAGGTCATTGAGTTTTGTGTTGACTTTATTCCCGGCATTAAGTCGATTGGTCTTCCTGAATCGCGACATGAGGGGAGACTAAGTGGAGAAGGCACTCTAGGAAAGAAATCATACATATGCAGGGACGGGTATTCTTTCACAAAAGCACACTACACAGTTCTGCATAATTCCACTTTGGTGGCTCCGTATATCCAGATGCACAAGGATATTGTACGCTCTAACAACCCGGGGATGGATGACTCCGCCATTGCAAAGGAACACATGGAGAATTTTGGCGGTTGGTTGGAAACGCATCTGAACAACAACAACACAGTCTCAGATGAGCTGTTCTTGTTGTCTAAGGGGCCATCTTCGACTATTTGGACTTTCCAAGGGTATGAGATAAACGGGAATACATTTTACACGAACGCCCAAGATAAAAAGAGCACCAACCAAAATAGTGGTGTCCGCTTTGATGATAAGAGCACGAATGAGGCCACGGTCACATATTATGGTTGCATAGAGCAGATATGGGAACTTGACTATGGACCTTCTTTGAAGGTCCCTTTGTTCTGGTGCAAATGGTTCAACCTGAGAGGCGGCGGGGTAAAGGAAGACCCATTGTACGGAATGACTACAGTGGATCTCACGAATGTTGCGTACGACAACGAACCATTCGTTCTAGCCAAGGATGTGGCTCAGGTTTTCTATGTGAAGGACATGTCTACCAAGCCAAAAAAAAAGATAAGAAAGTGAATACATCAGCCGATGAGCCAAAGCGCCACATAGTTCTTTCAGGGAAAAGAACCATCGTGGGAGTGGAGGACAAGACAGACATGTCAGAAGATTACGACAAGTTTCATGAAATTCCGCCCTTCAAAGTGACCACTGACCCAAGTCTCAAGTTATATGCAGACCCTTGTCCATGGTTACGGAGCGATCAGAAGAAAGGGTCTCACAAAAAGAAAAAGCGAAGACTAAATAGGGATGTTGTTCATGATGTGTAATAATTTATTAAACTTTTATATAATTTATAGTATGGAGGACAAGACAGACATGTCAATGAAATCAAGCGTATGGCGGTGGCGGAATGTAGTACTTAATTTATAAATTTTTGATGTAGCATCAAACTTTGTGATGTGAAATGATCCACTGCGCATGTAGTACTTGATTTATAAATTTTTGAATTGATTTTAAATTAAGCGTATGTAGTACTTAATTTAAAACCAAGCGCATGTGATACTTCATTTTAAACCAAAACAGAAAACAGGAAAATGAAAGCAATTTTTACTTAATTTAGACAAGTAAATCAAAAGATATAAAAAAAGTAAGAAACCAGAAAATTAAAAAAAATTAACCTCTAGTACCGGGCCGTGCGACCACCCGGTACTACAGGTCCACTGGGCTTGGCGCGCAAATTTTCGCGGCCCTGAGGGACCTCTAGTACCGGGTGGTAACACGGCCCGGTACTAGAGGGTCTCTAGTACCGGGTGGAGCCACGGCCCGGTACTAGAGGCCTTTTTGGCGCTACTTCTAGTGGCTCGGGCCGAAAATTTGCCCAAGTCCAGCAAATCGACGCTCCGCCTCCGGGCTCCAGACGACGCCGCCCCCTGCGCCGCCAGGCTGCCGGATTTCGTCCCCGCGCCGCTGCCGCCCTCACCGTGGGTCGCCGTCCTGCTCCGGGCGCGGCCGTCCCCGCTCTTCCCCCGAGCAAGATCGTCGTCCCCGAGCAAGCAAAGCTCGCCCCCGACCCACGGTGAGCTCGTCCCCCCGACCAACTACTCTCTCCCTCTCTCAGATCTAGCGCGCGGCGCGGCGGCGGACCCTAACCACGGGGCCGGCGCCGGAGTTGGCAAACAAGAACAGATTTTTAGGGCCTAAGGGCCGATTTCATTATAATTAGGGGGAGGCCACAAACGGCCGATTACATTGGGGGGAGGCCATTAATAAGGCCATTACATTGGAGGGGGGAGGGGGTCGTCGTCGCCGGTGCCGCCTAGTCGTCGAGGACGATGAAGGGCGGCGGGGTCCAGAGATGCTCCGGTGGCGCCTGCTGCTGCGGTGGCGCCTCCTGCTGCTCCGGTGGCGCCTCCTGCTCCTGCTCCTGATCCGCCGACTAGCTCCCACCGGTAAAGACCCAGGACTGGCCAACGAGG
This sequence comes from Poa pratensis, assembly GCA_947311845.1. NCBI lineage: Eukaryota > Viridiplantae > Streptophyta > Magnoliopsida > Poales > Poaceae > Poa > Poa pratensis. The sequence goes on from CAMZMU010000073.1 coordinate 16,611,896, forward strand.
CCGGGAGGCAGAGGAGGCGGCGGCGGAAGGTCCTGCTGCTGCTCGCGTTCCATGGCGTAGTGCCACGGCTCGACCTCGTCCGGGTCGTAGCACTGCGGTGGCGGCGGCGGCATCAGGGCCGCGGCCGCGGCCCTCACCTTCTCCCACCTCTTGATCGCATCCTCGACGAGGCTGAGTTTGGAGGCCTCGTACGCGGCCACGATCTCCGGGTCGTCCTCATCCTCGGGGACCTCCTCCTCGAACCAGAGCGCGTCGGGCGGCGCTGGGTAGGCGGATTGGACGGCGCGGGGCGCCGGGGCGAAGTAGGAGCGGCGGCGGTCGTCGTGCTCGTCCTTGAGCCACTGCTCCCAGTGTGGGGACCCCGCCGCGTAGACGGGGTCGTCGCGGAGCTCCGTCGGGAGGAGACGGCGCCGGAGCGCGATCTCCCTGTCCAGTTGCCTCCCAGGGAGCGGGACCGCCTGCACCGGAATCCTCTGCGTGTTCAGGTGCCAGCCCTCGGGGAGGTGGACGTCGCTCCACTCCAGCGTGGCGGCGTTGTCCCAGTGCCACTGGCACTCCGGCTCCGACACGTAGCGCCGGCGCCGGATCCTCCTCCCTCCGGCGGTGGTGGTGGTGGTTCGTGACAGCGCGTCGGGTACGTGGGCGACACGCACCGGTGGCGCGGTCCTCCGTACGCCCTGCGGAACGACGCCCAAGGCCGCCGGCGGTGGAGGCGGTAGAGAAGCGCGGCGACGGCTGGAGGACTCGCCGGCCTCGTTCTTCGGGGACTTCCCGAACCTGCGCGGCATGGCGGTGAGGGCACTGGACGGGCGGAGGGGAACCGTCGGGTGGAGGGGAACCGTGGGAGCGGAGCGGAGGGGAACCGTCGGGTGGGCCAGCGCCCGAGTCGCTGGCAAGTGGGCCAGGAGCATTGACTCCGGGTGAGCGGGGGCTGTTGGTGCTCCGCATTGACCACGGGGGGTGAAGGCGAGGCGGCCGGGTGGGAACACGAGGCGGGGAGGTGAAGACGAGGCGGGGCGGGAACACGAGGCAGGGCGGCGGGGTCAGAACTGGGTCACTGGCAGGTGGGCCAGCATTGACCACGCGTGGCCAGTGGGCGGTCACACGTGGCGGTGTGGCGGGTAGGCGCTAGCAGGTGGGCCAGCGATGACCACGGTGGCCACCTTTGACCAGGTTCTGGCCCAAATTTGGGCTGGGCTAGGATTGGGACAGCCTATGGTTTTTTTGAAAGATTTTTTCTTTAGATGCAATATTAAATTGTTTTTGTTGCATATTTGTATAGTTTCCTCCTTTGAATTATTGTACTAATGCTATTATTGTTTTATCTTTTTTTGTATTAGTTAAACAATGGATGTCGATGCTCCCTTCGCAACGAGAGAAGGGGAAGAAGAGATACTTTCCTACATTTTGGAACCCGGTGAATTTCGGCATCCCGCGGAAGGAGCTGAAGATGAGGACTCGGAAATTGGTGGACCCACGCCGTCTGGTGAGGTATATTAAGCCTATGTTGAGCAGATGCAATAACTGATTTGTGCATATATATGTATTCACACATGTTTCATATTTGTAGACCTCCGCATCGAACCAATCCACTAAACGAGGCCATGCCCAAGGGATGGGCAAAGATGAGCATCTCACAATTGACGAGGTGAATGCAACTACTGGCCAACCACTGGCGCCCGTGCCGAACGCAGTTATGTTTGTGCATCAATGCGGAGTCACTGTCAGGGACAACGTTTATATCAGCACTCAGGAATGGATTAAGCCAAAGTTAGAGGTTGTTAGTTACGTCGACAAGAGAACCAAAGATGTGCTTTGGAACAAGCTCATTGCACATTTCACCCTACCGGTCTTGGAAGATGAGGTGAAGACAAAAAAAATGACGGACAAAGTCAAGCATTTCGCTCTTAAGAAGATGGCTCAACAATTCAATAACTATAAGAACAAATTATTCCGTGAGTGGGAAGAAGATGGGAAACTTCCGGATTTCACCGGCACACGAGAGAGGCAGCGGCCTCACTGGTCTGCATTTCTGGAGTACAAGAAATCAGAATGTGCTAAGAAAAGGTCGCAAACGAATAAGAATAATGCAGCGAAAAAGACGTATCACCATAAGATGGGGCCAGGTGGCTACCGAGTTGCCGAGCCTAAGTGGGAAAAAATTGAGTCCGCATTGCGTGCAAAAGGGCTCACCCCGGTCACAGAGGAATGGGATAGAAGGATAAGAAATTGGCTACTTGCGCATGGAGGAGAGTATGACATGGAAACAGGGGAGTTAATAATTGATGAAAGCAAAGTAGTCAACGGAGCCCAACGAATTGGCTACTTCCTCGGTTATGGTCGGTGATGATGAGACAAGTTACCCCGTGGATTATATCATGGAGAAAACAACTTGTGAGCTGCATGTCCCAGTAGTTAACTTATCCATGAAGGCGGCGGACGGCTATGCATTCTCCATTGACTCTACAGCATCGTGGCTTGGCAATGCCATTCCAGATGGATTTGCTCGTGTCGGCGTGGATCAAGTTGTACAAGGATATGAATCACTGAACCTTGAGTTCCCAAGAGCTGATGATGAGTCGGTGCTAGGGGACGTCGTGGGTGGTCTAATTCTATGGCGGAAGAAATACATCAAGTTTTCAGGCTGGGCGCCAAGGCCACCATCGTCTCCGCCAATTCACGATTCACCACCTGATGACGATGAAGGGGACAACAACCATTAGTCGCCTCCGCCGCCGCGTGCGCCGACTCCACTGCCGCGTCAGCCCACTCCGCCGCCGCATGAGCCGACTCCACCGCCGCATGAGCCGACTCCTGAGCCCCGACATAGGAAGGGCGCCACTTCGTCGTCCATGGGATTCGGGCGAGACCCCCGACGTTCGCCCCTCCCAAAAGTACCCAAAATCCTTGATGACCTCAGAGCTTGCGACATGACTAAAGAGCAATTGGATGCGTGGGTGGATGCAGACACAAAAAGACAGCTTGCACGGAAAAAGCCCGAGGAAAAGCAAACATTTACTGCAAAGGAAAACAAGTGGGTTATTGGATACATCACGGAACCATCGCAATATGAGAAAAATAAGCCAGATAACTATTTACGAGCTCTGAGTAAAAGTAGTAGCTCTCCCAAGACGAGAAGTAGTAGTGCCAGAGGGAAAAGAGACGTTGCCCAGCTCGGACAACAGGCAAACCAGTCGATAGCCCCGCTCGTAGTTATACCCAGTGGTCATGGCTCCGTGACGGACCTAATTCCTACTTTATCCTTCAAGAAGGACTTTGCTGCAGATGCTGGTATTACTCTTGCTCAACTGGACAACGAAAATCTCTTTTCGTCTGATGTAGATGATTCATGGAAATGGAAATGGGGGAGGTCCCTGCTGCGAGGTGATCAGATAAAGTTTCTACTGACATGTATGCGACAACTCCATAGTTGGTACATGAAAACCACAAAGGAATTTGATGACTTTTTGATCTCTATGAAAGTTACAAAAAATCATTTCGCGGGTGAAGACATGTTCACAATTCAGGTCGAAGAACTCTGGTACTTATACAACTTGACTCCCTCGACTTGGCTCTCGTCGGTGCCTACTGTCTGTAAGTGATTCAATTCATTTATTTCTGAAAAAGATAAAGTCTTTAGCTCTCAGCTCGTTCATTGCCATCGCTAATTATGCTCACTACGGTATTATGCAGAATGAAGAGTGATGAATGTGACAGAAAGGGCATCCATGGCTTTGGGTTCGTTAACCCAGTACGAGTTAATGCAAGGACACTAAAAAACCACGTGAAGGACACGGAGAAGAACTTGCTAAATGCCCTAATGAAGCAACATTTCAAGGTGCAGATAATGTTTCCTTACTTCTTCAGGTAAGAGAGTGTTACTCGCTTGTACAAATTAAGTGTAACTGATGAGTTACTGACGTGTATATAATCATGCGCAGCGATCATTACAGTCTGCTAGTCATTGAAGTTGATAGATCAAGAGTTCAAGTCTACGACTCATTGGACTGGCCTGAGTAGAGGTACCAAAGCATTCTAGATACGCTCCAAAGCTAATTTCAAACATTATCGCACTATATCAGTCTCTCTTATTGATTTCAGAGATATCAAGCAACTAATAACTCATTTATTCTTTCTTTCTTTGCCGGCAGGGTTTGGAAACAATTCAAAGCGAGGACAAAAGGTTCAGGTTCATTTGAAGAACAACTGACTTTTATTCACCCACAGGTAGGTAGTACGGTCTAGCCAGGTTCGCGCATCTTTTTTTTTATAGTTTTCAATACCACTATATGTTGACTATGATTTGATTGAATTCTATTCTCGTAAAGTGGATCGAGAGGCAACCACAGGGACCAATTTCTGTGGATATTTCGTTTGCGAGTGGATTCGTCGTTCGGTCACTGAGCGGGACCCAAAGAAATTTTTAGACGTACGTGAACAATCATATTCATCAATTGATCTCCAGTGTCGTTCATAATTTTTGATAGTCATAATTAATATTCGTATTGATCTCCTTCTTTTATAGGCAGAGTCATTGCGCGAGAGTATGCCACTAAAGAAGAGCTTTCAAGCACTAGCAGAGGAACTTGCAGGATTTCTGCTCAGCGAAGTCATACCTACAAAAGGAACATACAATGGAGAATAGCGGTGAAGTCCCGGTTATGATCTCCCGTGAAACCGAATAGACGGGCTCTAGTCCCGGTTATGATCTCCACACACGTGTAATCGAATAGACGGGCTCTAGTCCCGGTTATGAGCACCTCCATGTAACCGAATAGACGTGAACATATTTTTATTTATGAACATTTTGATATGTTATATGTAGTTTCTGTTTTTAATTAATTAAACGCATATTTTTTTTGCACCATTTCAATATTAAATTGGGAGAAAAAAATAAAAAATTACAGGCTGCCACGTGTGAGGTCCTTGGTCCCGGGTCGTATGACCAATCGGGACTAGAGGTCCTCCACCACGCCCGCGCCTCGGCGGCCACGTGGGAGCCTGTTGTTCCGGGTCATAACGGACCCGGTACTAGAGGGGGGGGGCTCTAGTGTCGTCTTGCTAGTCCCGGGTGGACACCCGGTACTAGAGGCCCTTACGACCCGAGACCAGTGGCCCTGTTTCCACTAGTGACCCTAGCCGCCGCCCACACCTCCCCCCGCCCTCACTCTCCCCTTCCGCCGCCGCCAGAGGGCGCGACCGGGCAAAGCCTGGCCGGCGTCGGCGGCGGCGGGATCTAATCCATCCCTTTGCCCACAGGAGGCGGCGCGGGTCGCGTCCTCGGGCCGGGCGCGGCCGTCGGCGCCACGGCATGGCTGCACCTGCGGTGGCGCGATGGTGGCGTGGTAGTCTTCTCCGGGCGGATCGGCGGCGAGGTGCGGTGACCAGATCTTGGCCATCTCAATGGTCGATGGATCTTGGAGTTCGGCCGGTGCAAGTGTGCAGGTTAAAAAATGATTTGCATGTAAGAGGTTTAAGGAAGGTGATCATGGCCACGGTGAGGCGAAACGTGGCCATCGTGTTGTGGTTAGTTTAGGAGATATTTTAGTTAGCGTCCTAATTAAGATCAACTTGATGGACGGCTGGAAGGTGTGGAATTTTCATGTGGTTAGCTTGTTTTCTTTAGGGGCTCACTTCTCTAGGGAGTTAACTTTATCGTATGTTCTTACTATAGAAGGCAAGTGTGACATATGGGCTGACGCATATCTGTCGAAGGATAGTGAATTACGGTCCCTCGGCAATCTTATTTCCGGAGATCATAATCAATTTTATTTGTTCGGCAGGCAGTGTAGGTCAAATAGGTTTGAGTTGTACACAATATAGATGAAGATCACTCAGACTTTATTCATGGTGTGGCTAACAAATCAGTACAAAAGGCTATCTCCACGAGTTATAGGTCTCGGACAGAGATTATCGATGTGGATCTAAATTTAGAGTTGGGGTTTTACAAAGAGGTCTAGACAATGGCTTCGGTGTGTAATGAACGTGAAGGTCTTGATAGAGTTCCAGTCGGTATATATATATAGGATGTCCCTGTCTCGTACGCCTAGGGTTTTCTTGTGCCTTGTACGTTAAGTCTTGATCTCATAGCCTTCCTTTAATGTAGTCTATGGCGAGGTGATCTTCGTAAAGTCTTGGTGCAACACGGCAAGTCTTGGTCGGTGGAGAAGTTTCTAGAGGCGAGCTACCGACGGGAAGTATTGGACGTCATGGACTGAAAGTGGTATAGGCCCATGAGGTTACGACCTAAACCCACTCGATCCTATCCGACACTTGCCATGTTGATTATGGGATGACGCATATCCTTGCCATGTCATCGACATGACACTCTTTGTTTTGTCTCGGTATCTCTACTAGATCTTTGTTGCTGCTCAAATTTCAAACTTATGGTAAGCTCATATATTACATCTCGAAAGCTCAAAGAAAACCTTGAAAAAGGAAAATAATAATAGTATAATATGCATAGTATATCCGCCCTTTTACATCAGGCAAGATTATAACAACACATTCTATCGATCCACTTAAAGATACAAGATCTGGTTTTAGTTACACAAATTGAAGAGGGAGAGTGTCGGAGATAATTGGGTTTATACCCTATACTTCTAGGTCCGAGGGTTCTGATCACCCCGTTGACGTGGTCAGGAAAGCCATATGCTTCTAGGTGGGATCTTCCTTCTCAGATGTTCGGTTGTCTCCAATCTTTCGGCCACACTTCGGTCTTGACCTAAACCAGCTATATAAGTCATGTTCTTTGTGAATTCTTAGAGGTGGCGGCGCCACGAAAGAAACACCAAAACAGCAGATGGAAGTCCGCCATCGACGGAGATTGGAGGGGGAGCCACTGCCATAATCGCCTAGTTTCACTTCCGGCCTTGCCAACGTCTTTGTTATCCCCACCATGATGAGAAATGAGTAGACAATGTATGGACTACAGTTTTGTTCGGGGGCTACTGACGTGAACTAGAGGTGGCAGGCTTCTAAGTCTCTCTGACAATGAGGGTTCACCATACTCCCCCTACCACTCTTGCCCCTCTTCTCTTCATCCTCCTATATGCCATCGCGTTCCTATATTGCCTTGCGCCTTTGCTCTGCCTTACTCCTGTCCAGGGCGAAACGCAACTCCTAACCAAGTAGGACGCCCTACAGATATCGCAGCCGTTGATTTGCTTTAAGATTAGCTCGTTGGAAGTGGCTGGTAAATACTTGAGAACATTACCAATTGATACTGTACATGGCTTGGCAAGATTCTCCGTGGGCACTAATCGGCCCATTTGACACTAACACCAGTACTACTGCGTTCTGACTTGCTGCTTACTACTGCTGCATGCTTGCATATGTACATCGATCATAATAACTAAAACGATAATTAAACTACAACTGCTGTGCTGTCACTAGATCCAAATCAGTTGAATTGATCGTAGACGCCTCCGAGGTAGCCGCCGGCCGCCAAGTCTTCTATCATGTAGTAGTTGTTGTAGGCGTACTCGCTCATGTAGGTGAAGTCGGCCTCCGCGTCTTCCATCCCGAACTGCTCCACCCTCGCCGCGTGGTGGGTGACCGTCGAGAACGACGACGAGCTCGGGCTGCTGCCCCCGCCGCCTGCTGTCGCCACCGCCGCCATGACCTTGCTCTTCTCCTCCTCTGTCTCAGCCAACCTCTCCTTGAGCCTCAGCAGCTGCATGTAAAGATGCAAATGTCAGTACAGAACAGCCAGCTGCCAATAATTCAGACTTGCACTGTACGTCTGTACCTCGGTTTCAAGGTGGCAGTTGTGGAGGACGACGGCGTCGTGGGCGGCTCGGAGCTTTGAGAACTCCTCCTCGATGAGCTTGCTCTTGTAACGGGCGCGGCGGTTCTGGAACCACACGGCCACCTGCTTGGTGTCCAGGCCCAGCTCGGCGGCGAGCTTCTCCTTGCGCGGCGTCTCAAGCTTCCGTTCCTCCCTGAAGCTCATCTCCAGGTACTGCGCCTGCTCGTCGCTCAACCGCCGCTTCTTCGCCTCATCGTCCCCTCCTCCACTCTCCCCTGCCGCCGACTGCCGCGCCTTCCGCCTTCGCCGCTGCCGGCCGGCCTTCTTCTCCTCGCCACCTAAATCCAGGCAACAATCAACAACATATTGCACACGATTAGCTAATCAATGGGCAATCTCTTGCATGCACAGTGTACACACACATAGTGCGGTAGCTAGGATGAGATGGAGAAGCACTTACCGGAGCGGGGTGTTGCGGCGTCGTCCGGGAAACTCCCCGGGAAGGCGAGGGAAGGGAACAGCAGCCTCTCTTCCTCCTCGTAGCTCATCTTTCAGGTAAAGCTGCACGAGAAATGCCTGTGTGCTTCTAACTTACTAATGCTGAAATATTTAATCTGCTCTGATCGATGCTTTGGGCTTTGGATATTTGGCTCTAGGTAGCACCGTAGCAAGCTGCTGCGCTGTCCAGTGACCGGTGTCCGATTTCGTTATCCCGGAGCTTGGCCGGGCGAATTTTATAGAGGGTCGGAGACCGGGAGAGTGAGGTGAGGTGAGGTGGTACTGGAAACTACTGTTATACCACTAATGCTGAGTAATTCTTGGTGTGGAGCAACGAGAAAGCGATGTGTGTGTCCCGCTCTGAATTGTCATCTACTACTAATTGATGACGATTAGTGTGTGCTAGACAGCTAGTCGCTTTCCCTGACTAAACGGGTGCTAGTTTTGGATAATGGAAAATGAAACGGAGGCAGGGTATCTGCAAAACGATGGAGCTTAATTGAAAGTTTGACATGCTTATTACTTTTCCTAGATTAACAACACAGTGCCGTCTTTTGGCGACAAAGGACGCATGCACGTACTCGGCAGAGGAGATGGTCAATCTTTGTGGCGAAAACTGTGAAAAAATAGCATTTCTTACTTTTCATTGACACATATGGCCTCCATAGTACATACGTGTAGCTGCTGGCGCAAAAGAAGTTGGTAAAGTTTGACAAGTGTGCAACATACATGCGTGATATTTTCGATAAAGGCCATTTTATCTCATGGTATCACAAAGATACAAAGTATTACACCTGGCCTCTAGAACTAGGATGTACACATCCAAAATAGGCAAAAGGATGAAAAGGTAAAACAACGATGTACAATAATCATAAAGAGCTTGTATATCTTATCATCTAAGAAATTGGAGGGCCAATCTGAAGATCCCGCCGCCACCTATGGGGGATATAAATACTCTCAGTCTCTCTCACCGTATACTCCGACCGATTAGATACCTCCATAAACAGGTGGATAAAGTCCACGGGAACACACAAGATAAAGTTGAAAGTTCCATGATTTTAAGTCACCTGCTTATTGTTGATAGCTCGACGAGTCTCTACAGGTTGAACCGAGAGTTTCTGGCGCACAAGTTACCCATGCATCGATCTGATGGAGCTAGGTAGTGCATGGGTTGTGTCGGCTTCCGGGGTTCGGCCGGGACACACCACACAAGTCACCAACGACGAGCACGCCTAGCAAAGCCAAGCGGCTTGACGTCAACTAGATCCATACATGCACGCTTGAGTTTGTACTTTTCTTCAAAAAGAAAAAAGTTTGGCACAGCTGCCAGATATCCATTTAATTTCTCTGTGTACTCCCAATAAGTAACAACACGCTTTGATTTATATCTCGCATAGAAATCATACATGTGATCAATTCGATCGCTCAAGTCATTTCACATGTACTACAGTACGTACGTGTTCGCGTGGAGAGGTTCCCTCCGGTTTCTTCTTTCTTCTGTAGTCCTGCGGCTTATCTGTCCCATAAACCTAGCTTGTGTGAACAGCGTGCCCTTTCCGCGACCCGACGGATCGATCGATTCCTACGTAGCCTACTGAATGGCGGCTACAATTTCTGGCAAAATTTGCAGCATTTGCGCGCCACGCAGCTATTCTACTGCTCCAAGCCTCCAAGGAACGCATGGAGTACTTATGAACATACCCGCGCAGTCATGATCCTTATCCATGCAACATGCATGATAAAAAACACGGCAAGTGACAAACTCCACAAAATTACTTTGCACGAGTACATGTCTAACGGTCGAGCTGAAAAAGTATAGGAATTCAGAACGGACAGCTGTCGGCTTCAAACAGATCGAGAGCGTGCTGAGAAATTGTCCTCTGAATGGCCACTCTAGGTTAAGGAAGAAAAATTAAGAAGTTAATTAGGCACATACGTGCATCACGCCTATACTATTTTTGTAACCACGGTAAAAGATAAAAAAAATCGGAGAAGTTCAAATTAATATTGAAAAACACAAAGGATTACTCTCCCGGATTACAACACCAACCCCGCCCTAACCCATGGCGCGGCCCTCGCACATTGCAGAACACGTGTTTTGCTCGTTCCAAATCTCCCAAGCGACGAGCATGCAAAGAGATGATGTGGCCTGCCGAGTGGAATCATGACGCTCGATGACGAAAAACCGCCACTCCTTGACCGAGTCGACGAAAAGGCAAAGCGACAGATCGAGGTCAGCACGCCCAATCCCAAGTGGGACATGCCACCAAATTCTTATAGAGTAGTGGGATTGGAAAAGCCTGTGAGTCGCTCCTGACTCGCGCTTGCAAAGTTAGCAAGGCCACTATTTGGTCAACCTCTTCTGGCAAGTCTATCTTTGTCCACACTCAATTTTGAGGGATAAGGCAAGCGAAGATTTTGCGAAAGCGAGCAAGGATTCCAAGTGATTTGTTAGAACATGATGTTCGTCGCTCTGAGAAATTGCAGATTGTAGGGAGAGGCGGCGGAGTGGTAAGCGTCCTTCGCCATACGCCAAGTGACTATATCTCCACATCATCTCTCAACTCCTCAGGTATGATTACGATTAGGGAATAATAAACTCATTGATATATTCTACCGTAACATTCTCACGAGTGTCAATTTGGTACACCAAATAATTTTGATGGAAGTCAAGTTTGACATTCTATTTCTTGTTTTTCGACAGGGTGAAGATAAGAGGGGCAATAAGCTGCTTGGGGTGCCCGCCATTGTGCCACAAAAGGAGGCTTCTTAGACATTGCCAATGTGGACACCTTTTTTTTAGATAAAGTGATTTTATTACTTAAGAGTTTTAAGCATTACACCCGGTCTCTGCATAGCTAAGATGCACACAGCCACCAGTTCACCAGTAACCAATTCAGAACAAAAAGTAAAAAGGCGAATTACATATCATAATGAGAAATTGTAGATCCGCCTAAGAAGCTGGTAGGTATATCCGGAGTCTATGTTACCATCCATGCCGGGAGAATAACTCCCTGGCCACAGCCTCCAGCCTCGACGCCTCCTCAAAAAATAAGTCTCGGTGCTCCACACGCTGCAGAGCCGACCACGCTCATAGCGTAGCTGTACACCGATAGATAACCTGCATAACAGAATCATTTTTATCGTTAAAAACATTGTCATTTCTACATAGCCACCTACCACTCCGTCACAAATAATTATACTTTTAGGATTTGTACTAGGTTAAACTTTATTAAATTTGGCTAACTTTATATAAAAATATCGGTATTTATAATACCGGATTCATATCACCAGATGTATCCTGAAAATTTCATAATATACTACTCTCTGTGATTCATATTAATTATCACCGAATCGTGTGTATATCAACATGTTTTAGTGTTAAATACATCCACTTTAGCGACAATTCATATGAATCGGAGGGAGTATTATTTACAATGTTGAATTAATAATGTGTTCTTCTGGTGCAAAAAATATAGTGCTTATTCTCATAGTAGATTATAAAACTGTATATAGCTAAGCATTGTTGCACGGATCACAATATCAAGTCGTCGGTTCATGGCATAAAACAATTTTGTGGGCTAAGAATTAGCAAACCATTTCAATATAGGACTCCCGGAGCCACTCGCGATTTGTGAGAAGGTTTTTGCCTTTTTGGGGCATGTTCCCTTATTAGGTTAAGCCTTCAATATATGCAGGCATTTGCGACGTATTGTCATCTGTCTTGTCAACCAATTTCGTCTCACGATGGATCGACATGGGGTAACTTTATTTTCTACTCCCTCTGTTTATAAATATATGATGTTTTAGCTTTTGTCCACATTCACATGTGTCAACATGTATATAGACATGTTTTAATATGTATGTACACTTATTTGGGTGTGCATCTAGCCAACATGTGAACTAGCTAACACATCTTATATTAGAAAACGGAGAGTTACCATTCAAAATTTTAAACCAGACAGTTGGTCTTTTTTTACTAAGTTTGTGCGCTATAGGCATTTACCTTTTCGATAACTATCAGGCATAATATTATAGCACTAATTGTCGTATATTTGATGTTCACTTTACAAATGTGATGTTAGTGTGCATCGGTCAGTTCAGTCAGATGTGAAGTACTGTAACTAGTAACTTGACTAATACAAATTCCTTTATGATTGAATGATGGATTTGGACGTGGCGGCGACGACATATATACGCGTCCGGCGTGCACGAATAGGTACGAAGGCCCAAGTGTGTGGCCTGGTACCGTGCGTGACAACGACCAGACAAGGTATGGCGATTACGCGTCGATGGATCAGAGGATTGTCTCTTCCCACCCTGAAAGATGCATGCATGTATGGTGGTGGGTTTGTTGCCGGAAATCCATTTTGCCCTCGTGGGACTAGATGAGAGAGACACATTTCATCATGTAAAACAATTCTCAAAAAATTCTGAAGTATATCCGGATATTTTATCTAGACACATAAAGTTTTGTAAAAAAAAGACATTTTTGGTGTCCTATGTAAAAAGAAAAAAAATCTAAAAGTCATTTTAGAGCACCGAAATTATCTTTTTATATAGAGCAGAAAAAATATCATTTTTTCGTGGAAATCTGTGTGCCAACATTAAATGTATTGACGTAGACCTGAATTTTTTATTTTTGAATTTCTTGAAATTTTAAATTGTGCATTTCCCATAATTGGACTAGATACTCCTGTGAGACAAATCCCTTGTCTATTTGTTACCAACAGACAGAAAATCTCCGAGACAATTGTGATGTTTTAGGTGTTTCACATATTGTGTAGATGCATTCTAAATTGAGTGAACATGCACACTAAAACATGTCTATCTATATTGTGTACATGTGCATGTGGACAAATGTTACAACATCTTTTATATATATTAAAAACGGAGTGATTTTTAATGTACGCTCTTCTTGATAATCATGCAATTTATTCTGAGAATCGGGCTTGGTTATTAACCAAAATAAAAATCATGGTACTCCTGCTTAAAAAGGCTCTATACATCGCTAGTTTGTGCAGAGGGCCGAGGAAAGTGAAATTATCCACCAAATTAAAATTACCGTTGTGCTAACAATGATGGGGAATTTCAATAAGGTTGTGCCGGATGACAATTGAATCTCGATGGCTCATGTCGAGTTCGAATTTTCAAGTGATGACGGAGTCGAGTTTGGATGTGGTGAAGTTTGTGAACCGGATGATCGGTGTTTTGCAGCAGACTCGCCAAGCGGGGTCGGCAACACATAAGGAATTCCTCTTGGTGGTTCTTTTTGGGTACAAAGTTTTGACTTCTGGGGTGAAAATCTTAGGTCTGACTGTTGTTGGTTCTACGTGGCGATGGCGGATCTCTATTCGTCTCCTTGTTGAAGGCATTGTCTGGTGTTCAGTCGGATTTTCTTCGGAATGAAAACTCTTGATCTATGATCAGGCGAGGATGGTGTTTACGCGCGGTTACCTTATTGAAGGCGTCGTCCTTGGAGAATCTTTTTTGCAGTTCGGGTGTGGCCTCGACATTATACTGTTGCAATGGCAGGGTGTAATTGACTGCTTGGTATTAATATATTCATATATCTTTGACCCGGCTATCTATTGACCAACTAGATTAGTACACTTTTGTCAACCCAAACAAGATTGACATCTTCAAAACGGTCCCAATCGATCGACTAATGTCTGCTGAGATAGCCTGATAGTATAAGACTAGACCCCCATAGTAATTTTCCTTTCAAAATATCTGTTGAGGCAGAGCCCCAATTCCGCGGCGCCATCTGAGCAACCAGCAATATTGGACGCCTTGAAGCTCCCCCTGGCACCAAGTAGTGCCTAAGAAGAAACGGCCCCATGCATAGACGAGTAGATAGATAGACGATGAACAGGGCTGACGATCGTGTGTGACGACGACGACAAGTCGACAACCTAGCTAAAACCGAAAGTTCAAATAGTAGAGATAAGAAAGGCAGTGCAGTCAGGACGCGCAATTAGCCAAAGTGGGGAACGCCTCGGACGCAACTGGACGGACCTCTCCATCGAGGGCACATGGGAGGCGGCCCCGCCGTCGCCCGGGGCCGTCCGCACGGGAGCTCGCCGTGCCGGCACGCGTCGGCCGCTGCCGCCTCCACCTCGGCGTCCCCCCTCCTCGAAATCTCCTGTTGGCGCACCACCAGCGGCGCAGGGGCCAGCCATCTGATCCCACCCTTTCGAGCGAAAGCGACCGCGTGCTCCGATCCACCATGCATGGCAGTGTCGTCGGCGTCGGCATTGGCTGGGCACGGGCCGCCGAGCGCGCGCGCACGGCCGCACAGGACATCGTGCTGCCGGTCCCAGGTTATCTAGGAGCCAACTAGCCAAAAGCCGATGGATCGGATCGATTCAGCGCCCGCCCATGCATCTACCGACCTATCTCTGACTGCCCTCGTGCAACCTTGACGGACGCATCGATCGCACAAGGCCACCATTGGGTAAGCAAGTTGCCGGCCAACAATGGCAGTGCACCAAATGTCAGTGCAGTAGCCCTCCATGGTCGCCTACACAGCTACACTGGGGGGTCCGGTACCCCCAGTTGTGTTGTTGCTGTTGATGCCCCCTTTCTATCGCTCGATCCGTCACTCCTGCTCTCTCATCGCCTTCCACACGAGATGGGATGGGCGCACGCCTGAATTGGATTGCAAGCATCATCTGATGTGCATTGTTATTGCCTTTGCCGTCATCGCTTCGCCTTTCTATTTCCCGGAAAGAACAAAGCGACCAAGCTGCATGGGCGCCTAACTAGGGCTAGCTGCTATATGTAGCTGGTTGCTCTAAGTCTATGATCAGGCATGGCTAGCTCATCAGCCGGGGATGAAGATCAAGTAGTTATATGTAGCTGGTTGCTGTACGTCTATGCTCAGGCATGGCTAGCTCAGTTGGTTGCTGTACTGGCTGTAGCCTGCCCTGTAGGTCACGCTGTCGCGCAAGTACAAGTTGGCAACATACCATGGGCGTGTAACTAACTGCTCCGGCGAGTAGAAGCAGTGCACTTTCACTTTGTCTTCGATTCGTCAGCTGTCGGACGGGTTGATCATTGCCTTGACTTTCGGGCAGTTTTGCCCTCTAGTCAACACGAGCATGCTTACCCACCTTCTCTTTTTCAAATCGAACTGAAACTTCCACCACCATTTATAATCGTCTGCCTTCAAAAGTTGCATACACAACGAACGCCTCTTTTCTAAGAGAAAGTTGCTTATTTACAAGTTATGTATTGCAAGCGCCTAATTTGCAAAGTCTTCATACTCATTTACTTTGCTTGTTTGCTACTCCATCACTTCCGAACTATAAAATTTTCTCGCTTCTTCTGAACCATATGTATATAGACATGCTCCAATTCATTAGTTCACTCATTTCAATATGTATGCAGTTTACATTAAAATATTCGAAGCAAGAGCGATGTGTCTCACGCGCAGGGTGCGCGTGGCGACGGGCGACTCGCGAGGCGGCCGGCCGTCTGCGCCAGATCTACGCCGGGAAGGGAGTAAGCAGCGCCGGCGCAAGGGGCGCAAGGGGTGTAGCGCAGCTCGCTGTGGCCGACGGTGTGGCGGCGAGCATCAGGGCCGGAGATCTAGAGGGCTCCGACGGCGAGGTTGGGGCAGCTGAGCGCCAAGCACCACGGGGAGTGGTGACGCTGGGGTCCTTCCTCTCGCTGGAGCTGCAAGATCTGCTGGGCGGGGAGGTCCGGGGGGACCTCTCCTCGCCAGCGGAGGGCGCGTCTTCGTCTCCATCGACGGGAAGCGTGGAGAGGTGGTCACCATGCTCGAGCTCGGAGTTTCCACCGCTGGGTTCACCAGGGGGTGGGCATCTGCGGTTGACACCTCGCACAGGGGTGCCTAGTGGCTGGGCGCTGATGGTGGGCTCACTGGCGGTGCCTTTGCCGGAGGCTCGGGTGGCTGCTCCGCCGCCGCCGACGGCGGCCATCGCGCAGGAGGAAGATGCGGACCTAGGGTTTGTGTCTGGTGGACCAGCTAGGTTGTTGGGCCAATATGGGCCTGGGAGGCCTGTCTCGCCTGTGCTGGTGGCTCAGGAGGTGGGCCGCGATGTACCGCTTGGGCCGTCTGTGGCTGAGCGGGATGCTCGCCACGTGGACAGGGGTCCCGATCGGACGGTCATCGGGGGGGGCCTGTGCGGAGCCTATATAAGTGGATGTGGCTCCCCTCCGAAACCCTAGATCTCAGTCTAGGGTTTCCTGCTTCCAAGAGAGACGTGCACCATCACAAATCGAGAGCCAAGATTTTCGTCGCTCCTCCTCTCCTTTCGGGCTCCTCCACCCCGCGGCTCGTGGCGATGTCGCGCGACTGGCGGCGCTCGGATGCAGGAAGGGCGAGGGCAGCAACTCCGGTAGGGGAGGTCCGGTCGGCGGCGGCGGGGGCCGGCGGTACGATCCGGAGGAATTGCGGGCGAAGCTTGACAGAGAACAAGAGGAGAACAGAAGGCAGCAAAGTGAGCGCGATGAGGACCAGAGAAGGCAGATCCGGGAGCGTGACGGTGGGCCGTCGCGCCACCACGGTGATGGACACTTCGGCGACAACCGCCAGGCTCGCGGGGGAGACGACCGGTCAGGCAGGGGCTCGGTATTCCGGTTTCGTTCTCCGCCGCGCTACCCTCCCAGGGGAGAGGATCTCCCTCGGGACGCGGGCTTCAAAAGGCCGAGGCCTCCGCCTCCTCCACCTCCGCCTACAGTTCAGAGTGCTCCGGCAGGGGGGGCCGTCGGAGGCGGATCTCTCGCAGGTCACCTGCTACAACTGTGGTAATCAAGGCCATATCGAATCGTAGTGCACAGAAAAACCATTGTGCACCAACTGCAAGAAGGTGGGCCATCCGCTGAAGCTGTGTACTGCTGCTCCCCGAGCTTCTGCCCCGGGCTGGGCGGGCTTCGGGATCGAGGGAAGAGGTTTTGTGTTCGTGGATGAAGACGTGGCAGAGCCAGAAAGTAACCCAAGGAATGAAGCGATAGTGAAGATAGATAGCCGTGCCTTTTCTGACCTGATGATAGAGGAGGAATTCAGAGATCTTGTGCAGGCGGAATAGGACTGGCAGGTGAAGCCGCTAGTAGAGGACACTTTCTCGCTGGTATTCCCCTCGAAGGAACTCTTGAGGATGGCAACCCGTGGGGGCGGTCTTTGCCTCCCCTCCTCGGAGTGTAAGGCAGTGGTCAAGGAAGCCTGTGTTGAGCCGCTGCATTCGGAGACTCTGACAGTTACTTGGGTGAAGCTTCATGATGTCCCCACGGCATGGCGTGTGGAATCCCGCCTGTTGGCGGGTACTCTCGAGCTGGGAAGACCGCTTGAAGTGGACCTTGCTTCGCTGCAACCCAAGGAAGGCCCAGTTCGTGTGCGGTATGGGTGCAAGACCCCTATTCATCTGCAGAGTCATATTACTCTGTTCGTCAACCTGAAGGGCTTCAAGGTGCGTGTGGAGCACGAGTTGCCGGGGGGCGGGAAGGGCCTGTCTCCTCCGCCGCCGCCACCCAAGAATCATGACAAGGACCATGACAAGCGAGAGGACAAAGACCCAGAACGTGGAAGGGATTCGAGCTCTGAGGATGATGATTGGGAGGATAGGAACCCTAAGAAGGCGAAGACGGAGAGGAGCAGATCCCCCGTGTCCAAGTCTGGGAAAGATGGGGGCAGCACATGGCCTCGGACTCGGGGCCCTCGCTTGACCCTCCTCTGCTGATTAGCCAGTATGGATCTTTCTTGCTGCCGTTTGGGGCTCCCTTTGCACCTTCCACTGTCGTGGACCTTCAGAAGCAAGTGATGGCTACCTCTATCACCGTGGCCAGCGGGTAGCCGGCGACCTCAGACGGGAGGGGCTACCGTTGATCAGCAGTAGTTCGTGACCCCTACCAAGAAATATCTGCCAAGGGAGGAGGTGGACCTGACAGAAGTTGATTCCCAGCGTGAAGCCGAGCAGCGGAGCAAGTCCAACCAGGACAAGCCTGCTAGGAAGCTGGGGCTTCTTGAAGTGGAGATGAAGGAGGGCTCGGGTGATTCGAAGGCGGTGTCTAAGTCGGGTGGGGATCTGACGCTGGACGCGTCGGTCCGTGCTGTCTCGGCTCCGGTGGCCAGGGCCCCGTGCAGCCGCCCCGTCTCCGTCGAGGTGGCTAGGAAGAGCGACCGCGGCAAAGGTGTTACAGAGGAACCAGTCCTTGACCGCGCTCAGCGTCGAATTCAGAAGATAAACTCGTCAGGTACTTCCCCCATCTCTAAATTCGCCATTTTGCAAGATCGCCCTATTTTAGAGTCACTGCAAGTTGCTAGCGATAGATGTGTGGTGTTTGATCTTGCGGGAGGGGCGGCCGAATCGGTTGTGTCTATGCTCCAAGCTAGGGAGCTGATGCAGGCGGAGCTGGCACTAAAAAGTGCCCAACTTGAAAAAGAGAAGAAAGAAAAGGAGAAAAGAGAGCAGGAGGAGAAAGTGGCCCAGGCTCAAGGGGAGCCTTGACCTAGTGGTACAGCAAAGTCTTTCGATGAGTCGCAATCACCACGAAGGCCTGGTGAGTTGCAAAAACCAGAGGCGACGCAAACACCAGGTGGGCCTGGTGACAATCTCACTTTCAAAGCCTCAGGGGAGGCCAAGAAAATTGCGGCAAAGAAACCGAGAAAGGGCGCAAACAAGTCTGTGGTGCCGGCAAGCCGGAGAATGCTAACCCGCCGAGCACGGGCTTCAGGGGAGGTTTCTTAATGCGGATTATTTTCGGGGACATCAGAGGGTTCGGGGTGTGGGGCCGTCGAACCCTGCTTAAAGACTATCTCCGCAAGCACCAGATAGACGTAGTTATCCTGCTAGAAACGATTAAGCAAGACTTCACAGATAATGAGTTACAGAGCTTGGAAGTGGGCGACAAGTTCTTATGGTTTTGGCTTCCGGCAAATGGTCACTCCGGGGGAATCCTGTTAGGACAAAGGGACATCATCTTTGAGGTGGGCTCCTTTGAGAAAGGCTAGAGCTTCGGTAGTGCGGCGGCTTTGCATAGACCTTCGGGCATGATCACGGACATAATAGGGGTTTATGGGTCAGCGGATCATGCTAGATCAACCGCGTTCCTGGAGGAGATCTCTGCCAAAGTCTCCAGATGCACCCACCCAATTGTGATGGTGGGTGACTTCAATTTAATTGGCTCAGAGGAGGACAAGAATAATGATAGGGTTAATTGGGCGCATATCGACTTGTTCAATGCCCACATTGGGGTGTGGGCTGCTGACGTGAGAACACACGTTCGTTGGGAGACCCCAAGAGGAAGGTATAAAGTAGTGCAGCGGCAAATTTACCTCAGTTAAGAAACCAAGGTTATCAATCCAGGAGGAGTTAGGAGTACTTCAGAAGGTTGTCAGTGGCGCCGTTACTCGATAACTAACGTGGAACCTGCACACAACACAATCAAACTACTTTGCCCCAACGAAATAGGAAGGTTGTCAATCTTCCCGGCTTGCTGAAAACAAAGGATTAAACGTATGGTGTGGAAAACAGTATTTAATTGCAGAAAGTAAAAGAGAACAATGATTGCAGTTGGTGGTTTTATCAGAGTAAAAGAATAGACCGGGATCCACAGTTCACTAGTGGTGTCTCTACATAAAAGATAACTAACATGTTGGGTAAACGAATTACAGCTTCGTGGCTCCTCTTCGTCTCCCCTTTGGACTCGGTGGTTGTGTCGGTGAAAAACTGGGGCACGTTGATTTTCGTCCAATTCCGAGAATATTTCCTTAATAGCTTTTCTGGAATACAAAAACAGCAGAAAACAGGAACTGGCACTGTGGCATCTCATTAATAGGTTAGTCCCAGAAAATGTATAAAAATGCTATGAAGTGTATATAAAACATGTAACAATCGGTATAATATCAGCATGGAACATCAAAAATTATAGATCCGTTTGAGACGTATCATGGGCACTCAAAGAGTTACCGCGCACGGGTGCGCGGTACACTTGGTCCAATAAGCAGCTTAATCTGGTTCGTTGCGTCCTTGATAGGGTCTTCATCTCCCCGGAAGTGGATGTCCGATTTCTGACATGTTCCTTAGTGCCCGAGACTAGCTTGGGTTCTGACCACACGCCGCTGATTTTCGACTCGGGAGAGGGCTCCCTTGTTCGTAGCAATTGTTTCTTCTTCGAATCGGGTTGGTTCGAACTAGACAATTTCAAGTCCTTGCTGATTAACAAGTGGAACCAGCTAACCAGGGTGGTTGGCGGCAGAGACATCGTGGACTGGTGGAATTTTATGAGCTCTTCCCTAAGACAGTTCTTAAGAGGTTGGAGCCGCAACCTCGGCAAAGATGCCAAGATAAAGAAAGACCTTATCCTTAACCAGATCAAAAGCCTTGACCTTAGAGCCGATACTGACGGTCTAGACGAGGAGGATTGGGCCTTCCGTCTACACCTCGAAGTACAACTCATGAACATCTTGAAAATGGAAGAGGGGTATTGGAGACAGCGGGGCAGAGTGCGCTGGGCTTTGCGTGGGGACGCTAATACAGGTTACTTTCACGCGATTGCCAATGGGAGGCGTCGTAAGTGCCTTATCTCTTCCCTCTCAACCCCCCAAGGCACAATCTCGGACAAAAGGGAGCTGCAAGAGCATATTTATGACTTTTACCGCGCTCTGATGGGTTCAGAAGCACAGCGTCGGTGTGGGTTGGCACTTAACACTTGGGGAGTGTGAAAGGACAATGATGTCGCCTAGAGGGGGGTGAATAGGCGATTAAAACTTTTCCGGTTTAGACTTGCTAAATGCGGAATAAAACTAGGTGTTTAAATTAACAAGCCAACAAGCTAAATAAATTAGGCTCACCTATGTGCACCAACAACTTATGCTAAGCAAGACAAGCAACAAGGTGATAGCAATAAAGAATACTTCAAGCACGAAGGCTATCACAATGTAAAGTGCATAAGTAAAAAGCTCGGGTATAGAAATAACCGAAGCACGTAGAGACGAGGATGTATTCCCGAGTTCCTCCTTGAAAGGGAGTGCGTCTCGTTGGAGAGGTGTGAACCGACACAACGGTTCAACAACCACAAAGGTTTCACCCTCTTCTCCGATGAACCGCACCACAAAGGTTTGGTTCACCTTCCACTATCAGTATTCCTTCGAGGCGGAATCCGAGCCTTTCAACAACAATCCGGGGCACAACCGACAATGGGATTGGGGGCTCCCGAACGGCTTTCAACAACAATCCGAGGCACAACCCACAAAGGGATTGGGGGCCCCCGAACGGCTTCAAGTGACCACACAAGGGTCCAACCACCACAAAGGCGTCTAGGGCCCGAAGACCCAAGAGTAACAAGTTCACAAGATTTCAACTTCCACGAATCCTCGTGGAGAGCACACCGATGCACCAAATGCAAAAGGCAAGAGCACAAGTGCTCAAATCCTTCACTCTCAAATTCCAACAAAGCAACAAATGCTTATGGTGGAATAAGAGAGGAAGAACAAATAGGAGATGCACCAAGAACTCCAAGATCAAGATCTACTAGGTTCCCCTCACTTAGAGGAGAGATGGATTGGTGGAAATGTAGATCTAGATCTCCTCTCACTTTCCCTCAAAGATATGCAAGAATCATGGGTGGGATTGAGAGGAAGGCAAGCTTTTCCAAGGTCAACAATGGAGGAGAGAGAGGGGGAAAACGTGCTCAAGTTGTTGGGAAACATTGGGGAAGAAGGGCCCTTAAATAGGAGCCCGAAAAACTGCCCGTTGGGCTATTTTTCCTCCCCGGGCGGTACTACCGGGCTTGACCCGGTACTACCGGGTAGGGAGAACTACCGGGTCACTACCGGGACCCTACCGGGTTAGAAACCGCTCGAAACCAGTACCAAAATCGAGATCCGGTAGTAGATCCGGTAGTAGGGGCGGTACTACCGCGCGTGTAAAAACTGCAGAAAACACCGACACCAAAACATGCATAACTTGAGTTTCCGAACTCCGTTTTCGATGATCTTTGGCTTGTTGGAATCGTAACGAAGAGCTTTACAAGATCATGCAGAGAAACATCATAGTCCAACAATGGAGGATAAAACCAAATGGGGAAAGGTTAGACCTCTCGATAAAAGAACAACCGATAAAACCTCCAAACCAAAACCGCAATATGTTTCTCATCTGGACTCCGTTTTCTATGATCTTGGACTTGTTAGAAGATACTCACAAGCTCTACAAGATTATGCATATACACATCATTGTCCATCATGTGAGGAGGAAACCACAAGTAGAGAGTTTGACCTCTCTTAGAAAAGATAAACCGGTAAAACCTCGAACATCAAAAACGCTATAAGATATTGATATGAAATCCGTTTTTGATGAACTAGAGCTTGGTATAGAGATGAACACAAGCTCTAAATTCTCACAAGAATAAAAGCCAAATAAGAACCAAGAAAGATGATATGCAAGTATGCAAAGGTATGAGCTCTCCACAAAGATGCGATCAAGTTACTCACTTGAGAACCCCTCTTGATAGTACGCCGTCTATCCTAAAACCCGGTCTCCCACTAACAACATGAGACCGGTAAAATAGAAAACCTATCAAGATCATACCTTTGCCTTGCGCATTCCACTTGAGCTCGATGATGACGATCTTGACTCTCTCAAGTTGGAACACCTTTCTTGATTGTGCTTGCTAGCACATGCTTGATGAAGACTTCTCCAAATGCTCCCCCATACTCCTTATGGGAGGGCCTCGCAAAGCTCCGTCTTCATGTCTCCTTTGCAAGCTTCAATCAAATGTTATCTTTCGAGATGGATCATATTGAGCTTGCACTTCATCTTCTCTACACATGACCATTCTTCATATAAACCCTTGAGTAGAGCATTGATCATCATGTAATCTTCTAGAGTCCAACACATGAACTCCAATCATTTCCTATGGACAAGATCTACAAGTATATCTCAATGCAAACATTAGTCCATAAGGATTGTCATTAATTACCAAAACCACACATGGGGCAACACATGCACTTTCAATCTCCCCCATTTTGGTAATTGATGACAATCCCTTTTACGAGGGTTTATATAATGAATTAAGCAACCATGCAACACAAAGAGCAAGGATGCAAGAGCAAGAAAGGCAAATGCTTGAGAACGAAACTAAAGCATAAAACCAACAACTCTTAAACCCTCTAAACTTCTCCCCCATTGGCAACGATTGCCGAAATGGGTGAAAAGTAAGAAGGCCAATATAATAAGAGCTCCCCCATAATGTGTGCATTTCTCATAATATGAGTGAAATCAAATGCACATATCCAATAACGAATAGTTGGAAAGGAGATCAAACTATATTGAGGATCCAAAGATTGCAAATGAAAATCAAATAGAAAGATACTTCAACGAAAGAAGCAAGCAATCAAAAGGATCCGAAAAATGTTCTAAATATCAAGAGGGAACTCCCCAAGGTACGTGCACAAATAGGATTTCTATTTCAATATAGTGTGCACAACATGGAATCCTCACTCCCTCCTAGATAAATTCGAACACAAGCCCATGCAAGAGAATATAAATGAGAAGTGAGGCAAACAACTTGCAACAAATACACTCATTTTGCAACATGAGCAAGGAGCGGCAAATAAAAGGATGGGTGTGAGATATAAAGACATTTTAGGAGACTAATACAAGGATGAGCAAAATCATCAACATAGTCTTTCAAAAAGTGTTGCACATAGTGCATATCATGTCTTTCACATACTCACACACCAACGGAGATAAATCAAATAGCTCCACAAGCTTAGAAGATGCAAAAGCATAACACAAAAAATAAAGCTTGTGCCTTTTAGAAACCACCAAAGAATCAAAAGCAATAAGAGGTGGTCACTAAAGAATTGGAATATCAATTAAAGATGTAACTATTCTCATGTGTATAAGTTTCTAAGTAGACACGAATCACGAAGATATAAGTCCACAAATAAACATGTACACACAAAATAGGTACAAAGGTAAGGTCATGATATCCAAGAGGAAGTCATAAATACACCAATAAGATTTTTGCTTAAAAGCATAGCACAAAGCTCAATTTTATCTTAAAGGGATATAGATGAACTTCCAACCTATACTCATCATAGCATCAAAAACTATCCACAAAGGATAAAGGTGATAAACGGGATGCTCCGAGTAAGATAACAAGTATCACAAAACGCAAATGATTTTGAAAATTCATCAATGTTGCACATGAGAGACTTTAAGTAGAAAGTGCTAGATTGACATAAATGGGATCGATGAATCATGAAAATGATTATATATATTCCCTTGATATGTAATCATCCCGGCTTACTCACATTTGCAATAAAGACGTTTTGCAAGAATCAAAAGAATTGCAACCAAAGAGATTCATGCCATGAAACAACCTACACAAGGTTGAGAGCTAGAAAAGTATGCATGAGGTAGATACTTGTTACCGAGATAGCATTGGTGATGTAGAAGATAGGAGCTCATGATCATCCAAGCTTGGCTCCAATAAGCACATGGTGACAACACCTTCCTTGTAGATGAGACAAGCTTCCAATGCATCTCCAATATACCTAAAACATTCAAGTACAAATGGTACCCAAACTCATTGGGTCCAAAGTAGTTAGAGCAACTACAATACATAGGACAAACTCCACATAAATATGTGCATATTAATGAAATTGAATTTCATGCACATCTTAGCCATTTAGGATTTGATGGAGTTTATCCTATATATTGGATCAACGAAAGTAAGCATGCCATAAGATATACATATAATAAATATGCATGCACATGACTTTCAAGAACCAAACAAGATATAATTTAGACAAAACACCAAGTAAAAACAAAGCACACACAAGTGTGACAAGAAAACAAAGTGTCCAAATTATATCAAATACCCAAATCAACACATGAGTGAAGATACCACTTTGAAAAGATACCAAATGAAAATGTGGTCAAGGAATAACCAAACCCTCTACATTTTCATGATGGCACAAGTACCAAGACGAAAATGTTTGTCTTCCAAGAGACATCATCGGGATCAAATACAAATGAAGACAACTAATGTTCAAAAACATTAGGATTGCTCCCCCAAGATGTGTGCATTATTTATGATTTTGCATTTGAATACAAAATGCACACAAATGAGATCATCACTCTCCATAAATATATTATTCACACTAGTCATGTTCAAGAAGCAAGAAATTGCAATACCAATTTAAAGAGGTGTTTTACTCAAAGTAGGATAGCTTCCCAAGAATAGTGCATTATCAAGAAGTATGACTTTTGAAGTCAATGCACAAGAATTGGTTCATTGCTTTTCCCAACTCAAGAAAGCACAAAACAAATTTCAAGTAGAGCAATAAAGGATCCAAAGATACAAGGAAGACAAATGAGAGTTAGATCAAAACAAATCCTTGGCAATCAAATAAGGCAATTCAAAGCAAGAGCCAAAGTGAATATGATCAATATATTTACCACAAATATGATTATCACTTGTCAAGACAAGTAATGTATGGAGATATTTCTCGGTGGTGGATTGCAAAGATATATTCAAGATCATATTCACAAAACATAAGCATATGGCAAAGGATAGGAATTAAAAGCCATGCTTAGATAGATAGAATTCTTGATAGCTTCAAAAATCACGCAATAATGCAAAGCAACTCCAAGGAGTAGCTTGAAGCAATTGGTTTCCCAAAGAGATATATGAGAACATATTTGGGAAAGCCATACAAGAAATTCCATCACAAACAAGATCCAACGAAAAGAGACAAAAGCAAATGATCAAAATGGAACTTGTTTGAGCAACATGCCACAAGGAAAAGGATAATGACAATATCAATTCTAGGTGGCAACACCTCACATATTCACATTTTCTAGGCTTGTAATATGCACATAGCTTATTACTCCCCCATAATGTGATAATCCATTTTCTTTTAAAGCAAGAGGCAAACAAAACCAACTCGAGAAATTAATGGACATAATAGAATTTGAATTTCTCATGAGCATGACATACCACATAGAGAATAGATAAGATTGATATATCATCACTAAGTGGTATTCCTCATGTACACACATTTTTGGTTTGTGAAGTGCACGAAGCATATCACTCTCCAAAAATGGAATGGTCCATTAATCTCTCAAAAGAGAGCCAACAAGGTAATATATCAAATAAAAGCAATAAGGCTCAAACAAGTAAATGGTGTGCAAACCAACATACACATACTTGATTTCTCAAGATAAGTAAGTAGAGAGCACAACACATACAAACACTAGCAAGGTACAAAACCAAACACATGCAAGGGTGCAAGCAACTTTCAATGTATATATGATTTAAATAAAAGTTACCGCAAGGAGGAAACATTGGATATGAGGTAGAACAATATAATCCAAATGACTTGGCTTGAGAGAATATAATTGATGAAGATCCCTTAATTCTTCATGATGTAGCCAAGTCTCCAATGCCCTCCAACAACACCTATTGATCAAGTTTTAGCTTGTTGGTCCCCAACCAAGTTGGGTCCTAAGAGGTTAGTCACAATAGGTTTGGCAACCCAAATGGTTCTTTTCTTGACACCACTTTGAGTCCCAACATATTTGGCAAACACATTGCCAACCTTATCCTTCCGAAGAGAATAAACATCATCAATATAATGGGGTTGGATAAGGTACCATTTGTGCATGAAGAAGCAAGGTGACCCTTCTCACGGCATAGGTAGCAACATCGACTTCCTCCTCTCTTCTTGGTTGGAATCTTGACTTGAGGAGGGTAGCTGATTCTTCTTGGGAAGAGGTTGTTCTTCAACTTGAGGAACTTGAGGCTTCTTCCCTTGTTGCTTCTCACTAAGAGCCTTCTTCTTCAAAGGGCAAGATCTAACATGGTGCCCTTCAACTTTGCACTTGAAGCAAACAATCTTGGCCGAATCTTTAACTTGTTCTTGGCCCTTGTTCTTCTTGTTGACTTGGACTTGTTCTTGTTATTGGAGTTGAATCCAAGTCCACTCTTGTCATTGGGGCGTCTTTGAACACTCAACATATTGTCAAGTGTGGACTTCCCAACATGACGCTTTTCCAAGTCTTTCTTCAAAGAAGTGACTTGGGCCTTGAGCTCATTTAGTTCCTCTACATGGTTAGTATCAACAAAAACACTAGAGGAAGTAGAAGCTTCATTGTTAGAGCAACAAGGCAATGAAAGTAATTCATCACAAGATGTAGCAATGTGAGTGGATGAATCACTAGGACTAGCACATGGCAATAAAGCATTTTTAGTAGAAGTTGTGCCATTGTCCACATGAGGCTCACAAGATGTTACCTTTGTATAATAGCCTCATGAGCTAACTTTAGCCTAGCATGGGATGCTAGAAGATCATCATTAGAGCTAGAAAGCTTTTCATGACTTTCTTCCAATTTCCCATACTTGCTAGATAGCAACTCAAGTTGAGCCCTTAGCTCAACATTCTCCTTCAAAATAGATGCTTCACAAGAAGTGGAGTTAGTAGCACAAGCATCATTAATATTAGAAATGAAGAAGACAATTTGGCAAGCTTATCATTCTTAGATAGTTGAGTTTGGAGTTGATCATGAGACTTGATAAGGAGAGAGTGTTCACTTTCTAAAGCCTTGTGAGCTTTGTCAAGTCTCTCTATGTCCTCACTTAGTCTAGCATTGCCAACACCAAATTCAACTTTTTCCTTTTTAAGCACTTTATTTTAGCAAGGGCATGATCTCTTTCCTTAATGATTTTAGCAATAATAAGATCATTAGACTCATCAAGAGATTCAAGTCTCTCTTCAAGAGAAGACCTAAGCTCTTCTTCTTCTTCAAGAGAAGCTTTCAAGGAAGCTATAGTAATAGAGTCATCCCTCTCAATTTGACATTTCTCATCAAATTGACTTTCCAAATCCTCAATAAATTCCCTACTCTATAACATAATCAATGATTTCACATAGAGGAGGGATAGCTTTACTACCTTTGGGGAGAGCACCAAGTACCATCTCACCCATCTTGGTTAAGGATTCAAAATCAAAACCTTCTTCATGAGAATCCTCATCCACATCATCACAATTTGGATTTGAGGTGGGAGACACCTCGGAATCCTTAGCCATAAGGCAAACATGATTAATGATTGAAGAGGATGAAGATAACTTGAAGCACCATTTAGGTCCATGTCTTGTTCCAACAAATGTTGGGATTCCTCTACATTGTTAGTCATGCAAGTACTAGAGGATATGGAAGCATTGTTTTCATGGCAACAAGACATATGAAGCATATCATCATGAGATTTAGTTAAACAACTATTACATGATATGCAAGGACTATCAACTCTAGCATGTATGACATTTGGAGTGCTAGAAGAGTTTAAGTCCAAAGATAGAACATTGCAATGTGATAGAGAAGAAGTATAATCAATAGTAAGTTCACCATCACAATGCAATTTCTATCACCACTCACCATATCATTACCTTGTGACAAATCACATGTTGGTGAAGTGGAAGAAGTTGTGAACTCATCACGGCCGGAAGTGGAAGGAGAACAATCATCCTCAATAATTTTGGACACTTCATATATATCTTGAAGCTTGGTCCAAAGCTCATGAGCGTTCCGAAAAGGCATGATTGACGCAAGAACTACATCGCTCAAAACACATATAAGACCATTAGAAACTAGAGTCTCGAGATGAGAGTTTTCCTCATCCTCTAAAGATAATTCTTGAGAATCCTTTGGAGGAGAAAAACCCACATCCACAATCCTCTTAATATAATTTGGACCCATGGCCCTAAAAAGATTAAGCATGCGAATTTTCCAAACATCATAATTTGTGCCATCGAATATGAAAGTGGGATCGTGCACTAATTCCCTAAACGACATCTTTTACTCTCTAGGCGGTAAAGCCCAAAAAGAGAGCCCAGGCTCTGATACCAATTGAAAGGACAATGATGTCGCCTAGAGGGGGGGTGAATAGGCGATTAAAACTTTTCCGGTTTAGGCTTGCTAATTGCGGAATAAAACTAGGTGTTTAAATTAACAAGCCAACAACCTAAATAAACTAGGCTCACCTATGTGCACCAACAACTTATGCTAAGCAAGACAAGCAACAAGGTGATAGCAATAAGAATACTTCAAGCACGAAGGCTATCACAATGTAAAGTGCATAAGTAAAAAGCTCGGGTATAGAAATAACCGAAGCACGCGGAGACGAGGATGTATTCCCGAGTTCCTCCTTGAAAGGGAGTACGTCTCGTTGGAGAGGTGTGAACCGACACAACGGTTCAACAACCACAAAGGTTTCACCCTCTTCTCCGATGAACCGCACCACAAAGGTTTGGTTCACCTTCCACTATCGGTATTCCTTCGAGGCGGAATCCGGAGCCTTTCAACAACAATCCGGGCACAACCCACAATGGGATTGGGGGCTCCCGAACGGCTTTCAACAACAATCCGAGGCACAACCCACAAAGGGATTGGGGGCTCCCGAACGGCTTCAAGTGACCACACAAGGGTCCAACCACCACAAAGGCGTCTAGGGCCCGAAGACCCAAGAGTAACAAGTTCACAAGCTTTCAACTTCCACGAATCCTCGTGGAGAGCACACCGATGCACCAAATGCAAAAGGCAAGAGCACAAGTGCTCAAATCCTTCACTCTCAAATTCCAACAAAGCAACAAATGCTTATGGGGAATAAGAGAGGAAGAACAAATAGGAGATGCACCAAGAACTCCAAGATCAAGATCTACTAGGTTCCCCTCACTTAGAGGAGAGATGGATTGGTGGAAATGTAGATCTAGATCTCCTCTCACTTTCCCTCAAAGATATGCAAGAATCATGGGAGGGATTGAGAGGAAGGCAAGCTTTTCCAAGGTCAACAATGGAGGAGAGAGAGGGGAAAAACATGCTCAAGTTGTTGGGAAACATTGGGGAAGAAGTGCCCTTAAATAGGAGCCCGAAAAACTGCCCGTTGGGCTGTTTTTCCGCCCCGGGGCGGTACTACCGGGCTTGACCCGGTACTACCGGGTAGGGAGAACTACCGGGTCACTACCGGGACCCTACCGGGTTAGAAACCGCTCGAAACCAGTACCAAAATCGAGATCCGGTAGTAGATCCGGTAGTAGGGGCGGTACTACCGCGCGTGTAAAAACTGCAGAAAACGCCGACACCAAAACATGCATAACTTGAGTTTCCGAACTCCGTTTTCGATGATCTTTGGCTTGTTGGAATCGTAACGAAGAGCTTTACAAGATCATGCAGAGAAACATCATAGTCCAACAATGGAGGATAAAACCAAATGGGGAAAGGTTAGACCTCTCGATAAAAGAACAATCCATAAAACCTCCAAACCAAAACCGCAATATGTTTCTCATCTGGACTCCGTTTTCTATGATCTTGGACTTGTTAGAAGATACTCACAAGCTCTACAAGATTATGCATATACACATCATTGTCCATCATGTGAGGAGGAAACCACAAGTAGAGAGTTTGACCTCTCTTAGAAAAGATAAACCGGTAAAACCTCGAACATCAAAAACGCAATAAGATATTGATATGAAATCCGTTTTTGATGAACTAGAGCTTGGTATAGAGATGAACACAAGCTCTAAATTCTCACAAGAATAAAAGCCAAATAAGAACCAAGAAAGATGATATGCCAAGTATGCAAAGGTATGAGCTCTCCACAAAGATGCGATCAAGTTACTCACTTGAGAACCCCTCTTGATAGCACGCCGTCTATCCTAAAACCCGGTCTCCCACTAACAACATGAGACCGGTAAAATAGAAAACCTATCAAGATCATACCTTTGCCTTGCGCATTCCACTTGAGCTCGATGATGACGATCTTGACTCTCTCAAGTTGGAACACCTTTCTTGATTGTGCTTGCTAGCACATGCTTGATGAAGACTTCTCCAAATGCTCCCCCATACTCCTTATGGGAGGGCCTCGCAAAGCTCCGTCTTCATGTCTCCTTTGCAAGCTTCAATCAAATGTTATCTTTCGAGATGGATCATATTGAGCTTGCACTTCATCTTCTCTACACATGATCATTCTTCATATAAACCCTTGAGTAGAGCATTGATCATCATGTAATCTTCTAGAGTCCAACACATGAACTCCAATCATTTCCTATGGACAAGATCTACAAGTATATCTCAATGCAAACATTAGTCCATAAGGATTGTCATTAATTACCAAAACCACACATGGGGCAACACATGCACTTTCAGAGTGGATAGGTGTGTCTCTGCTGACGAAAACCTTAGCCTTGCGGCCCTTGCCTTGACTTATTCAGAAGAGGAGTTGGAGGCATTAGTGATGTCAATGAAATCAGATATGACACATGTTCCTGATGGGTTCCCGGTAATCTTCTTCATGAAATGCTGGGGTTAGTGAAGAATGGGGTTCTTCACATCTTAAATGACTTCATCCTGGGTAGGATTGATTTTGCCAGATTAAACTTCGGGGTGCTGTCTTTGATACCTAAAGTCCAAGGGGAAGATTTGATCTCTCAGTTCCGCCCGATCGCTCTGATCAACATAATGTTCAAAATAGTGTCAAAGGCATTTGCGGTACATCTAGACCCATCGCCAATAGAGTTATTAGTCCCAACCAAACTGCCTTCATTAAAGGCCGCTTTATTCTAGATGGTGCCTTGGCGCTGCAGGAAATAGTGCATGAACTGAAAAGCAAGAAGCTTGGGGGCGTCTTGTTCAAAATCGACTTCGAAAAAGCTTACGACAGGGTTAACTAGAGTTTTCTCACGGAGTTTCTGTGTCGAAAGGGGTTCGACGTAGGAATCATCCACAGACTTATGCAACTTGTCCAAGGGGGACAGACTGCGATTTCAATTAATGGAGAGATGGGTCCGTTTTTCCGCAATAAGAGAGGGGTGCGGCAAGGTGATCTGTTGTCCCCTTTGCTTTTTAACTTCGTGGCGGTGGCTCTTTCGGCAATGTTGTCCGCGGCCTCAGCAGCTGGGCACATCCAGGGGGTGGTGCCACACTTGATTCCTGGGGGGGGTCACTCATTTACAGTACGCCGACGATACTCTGATTTTGATTCAAGATGATGACTGAGGGATTGCTAACCTGAAATTTATCCTAATGTGCTTTGAAGAGATGTCTGGACTAAAGATCAACTATCACAAGAGTGAAGTCATTGTTATGGGAAAACCTCGTGAGCACCGCCAAAGGTGGCGGACATGCTCAACTGTAAGTTGGGATCTTTTCCGTTTATCTACTTGGGTCTGCCGGTAGCAGATAGAAAGCTTACTGTGGACCAGTGGAACTTCTTGGTTCTTAAGTTGGCGGCTAGGGTGGAACCCTGGGTTGGGATATTTCTATCCTCCGGGGGGAGGCTGATTCTCTCTAACTCTTGTCTAGCTAGTTTGCCTATGTTTGCCATGGGGTTATTTCTTCTTCAAGATGGTGTCCATGCCAAATTTGATTCCCATAGAGCGAAATTTTACTAGGAAGGGTCGGGCCCTAAAAGGAAGTACCACCTCCTCAATTGGCCTGCGGTTTGTCGACCAAAGGAAGCTGGAGGTATGGGAATCGTCAACTCTAAGATCATGAACAAAGCCCTAATGCTGAAATGGGTTTGGAAACTTTTCCAAGGGGAGGACAGTCTTTGGGACAAGTTGATCAGGGCCAAATACCTTCCGAATGACAACATTTTTGATAACTCGAGCCAGGGTGGCTCGCAGTTTTGGAAAATCCTGTGAAAAATAAAACACCTCTTCAAGTTAGGTGCTCGATTCTCGATCCGTAACGGAGAGCGAACCTTATTCTGGACAGACTACTGACAAGGTGCCGGTCCTCTAAAAGATAGGTTTCCTCTCATCTTTGCCGTTTGTGACGACCAACAGATTAACGTGGCTAGGGTAGCTGCCAATTCTATT
This sequence comes from Poa pratensis, assembly GCA_947311845.1. Lineage (NCBI taxonomy): Eukaryota > Viridiplantae > Streptophyta > Magnoliopsida > Poales > Poaceae > Poa > Poa pratensis. The sequence continues at coordinate 16,644,991 of CAMZMU010000073.1, forward strand.
CGTCTCCGCCGGTCCTTAGACGAGGCGGGTAGAGCTCAATGGGTTGAACTCTTACAGCTTATTGATCAGATCCAAATCTCCGACGGGCTGGATGTTGTGTCTTTGGTGTTAGAGCAATCCGGACAGTTCTCTGTTGCTTCTATGTGTGCTAAGCTGTCGCAAGGGGCCTCGGTGGCTCACTTCCGTGATGTTTGGGCCGCGAAACTTCCGCTGAAAATCAAAATCTTCTCCTGGCAACTTATCATCGACCGGTTGCCTTCGGGGCAGGTTCTCGCTTCGAGGCAGGGGCCTTCGGACGGGTTCTGTGCCCTTTGCGGCGCCGTGGAGGATGCCTCTCACATGTTCTTCTCCTGCTCCATTGCAAATTTTGCCTGGAGTGTGTTGCGGCAACTTCTGGGAAATCACTGGTGTCCTGCCAACTGTGCACAATTTTTTGCTATCCTTAGTGGTTTGACGGGTCAAACGCGCAGGGTAGTGTGGACGGTTTTTGTTGCGCAATGTTGGGCTCTTTGGAATATCCGAAACAAGTTGTCTATTGAACGCAGGATTATTAAACATCCGGCTGACGTGATCTACAAAACTCTAATATTTTTGCAGGTGTGGTGCCTAAACGCAAAGGACAAGGATCGTCCAAGACTCGTGGAGCTGGTGGCCAGGCTAAAGCTGTTGTATACAGCAAATCGCCCGAGAAGTCCGAGTAGATCGAGTCGTCGGTGAGCAGCTCCTCGCCTACTCCTCTTCCGGCGGTGGTATCGTGACTTTGGGGTGGCGCCCCTGTTAGCCGTGCTACCCTAGTGTTGGTTCGGGCTGCTTTAGACGTTGTTTTCCTTATGGCTAAGCTGTATGCCGCAACATGTAATCGTATGTTGTGAACCTTTGTGGTCTTATTAATTTAAGGCTGGGCACTTTGTGCCTTGTATCTAAAAAAAATTAAAATATTCGAAACATTTTCTTATTCGGAACGGGTGAGTACCACACAAACCCTACTTTTTGCCATTTTGCAATGACGATCAACTAACTGCAAAAATGGCAAGTAGTTTTAGCAAATACATTTTCCTTTACTTGAGAAGTTATCTCTTAAGTCCTCTTTGATTCGTACGATAGGAAAACACAAAATTAGAATATCATGTCCAGTTGAATCCTGCAGCATTTATAGCCTACAAGAATTATCACCAAGTAGTATTTGAATCACAGGAAAAACAAAAGAATTGTATCATAAGATTTGAGTTGATGGTAGATTTCTTTCAACACATAGTGCAATGCAATCCTATGGAAGTTTTTTTTCTAAAAATTAAATCATATGAATCAAACGACGCACATAGAAAATTTTCCTAATAGTCAAAATCCTGTATGATTCCTATGGTATTCCTTTAACTTAGAAAATGATATTTTTATCTTTAAGTGTATATGTTTATAAGGTTTCTGTTTCCACTTGACGTAAAATGATTCTACGACGTCCAATCAAATGTCGTGATCAGACGCCTGATCCCTAGTCGTCAACCTAAAAGAAACTAATTTTGATAGTTGATTTGCAATATCGATCATGTTGCCATGAACACAGAAGGGGAGGGTTTTTCGTTTATCAGTTACAATAGTTGCCTTAGTTTCAAGATCACCCTTTGCTTCTACAATCAGATGAAAATTCCCTAACTACTAAGAACATGGCGAATGGCGTGCACATGTGTGTATGCTATGGCCATCGCAGCTGAGGCTCTGAGAGAAAACCAATTAGCCATCACGTGGTACCTATTTCCTCCGTTTCAATTTAATTGACTTGCTATGCACCACATGTGGATGTATCTAGACATGTAAAGTCAATTAAATTAGAACGGAGAGAGTACATTATATTACGAGATAGCTTTGGACCTGTCTCGCCAGCGTGCGTCGGCCTGACCTGACCAACGTACGGCTCGTCGGCGTTTCACGTGAAGCCAACGTACGGCGATCGAAAGTTTTAAACGGTACATTTTTAAATATATAACTCGTATTATGTTAGTCAAATTGATGACCTAAAGATAAGTGTATGACCTATATATACCGAGCCGGCGGGAGTAACATAGTTCAGCAATGCCAACCTGCTCGTCCTGTTTCCCAGTCCCCAACTTTCGGAATCCCAACGTCGTCATTACTTAACCAATTCATCACTCACTGCCAATCTCAATTACTCGACAACCATAGTGACCTAATCTCCTCGGAGCACGGGCTACGGCCGGACCAGCTATGGCACACGCTCCTCTCCTACCTCATCAAACTAGTCTGTGCTTTTGGATCGAAAAAGTGGTCAAGATTAGTACCCGTAAGCTTTGTTGAGATCAATTAGCGAAAAGCCAGCTAGGCCTCTACTGCTAGAGTAGTACTTGACAAACCAAATCCACTTTGATACGCCCGCGACTGGGCAGCCGTCTCGTGGCGTGCATGTGGACGCCGACCGGAGCAGCAACGTACTCTCGCACTCCTCGTCCTCGAGGCGCGCGCGTGGGGCAGATTTGCTCGATCTCCTCCTAGCTTGGCCTTTGCGTGATCGCGCTACTAATCAATCACCGTCTAAATTGAAAACCTGTCGTCGCTAGCTTGCTCGTCGTTAGTCGCGCATGCAGCTAACTAATCTCGCCCTAGCTAGCTTGCCATGACTCACCGACCGCCGGCCGGCGTCGGGTCAATGTGTCTTCCCCGAGCGAGGCCATTTAGTCAAGACGACCCACAAGATAGGCGTCACGCTGCTGTTACCGGCTTATTACAGCGGTTAAATATATATAGATGTTATTTCTAGAACCATGTTAACTGAATCAGAAGTATACATCCGTCTATGTTCGCTAAAGATGAGAAAACAGGACCCGTTTACGCCCACTTTTTGTTTCCATTTTATGCTAATCTAGTACAAAATGAGGAAAAATGGAACAAATAGGACCCGTTTTTACATCCTAATGTTCGCCGTAGCTAACATGCATGGTTGCTATATGTTTCAACCAAGGTTCTCCACTGACGTCGCGACACATGTATATTCTTGGCGCTAGGAGCAGAGTTCATCGATCGCGGCAACATAGGTGTAAACTCGATGCTTTGTTTTCAACCCAGACCGGAGTAGCGCTAATGCCAAGTTTAACCGGAATCATGGCCATTTTGCCTTGCATGAAAGGCGCCACATTTTAAGGAAGGCGGATATATCTATCGACCCATTGGATGGGAAGCTGCCGGGCTTCTGCAAAGCAAGGCTTCAGCCCAAAGGCAGGCACAACTTGGCATGTTTCAGGAAATCATGGTTTGTTAAGATTGTTCTCTCTTTTCCTTATCTTGATATGAAGCCTAAACTAATCCCAGTTGCATGCTAGTAAAGCTTAAGCGCCAACCACTGAATCAAGCAAAGGATGAGGCCACTGGCTTAGCTTAGCTCGCTCCTAGGTAGGGGACCGGCCCGCTGGGAAACATTCAGACAAAGGCTAATTAAACGCCAATTAAACAAACTCGTTAGCTTTGTGGAAGTGTGCTTCGGCCACACTGCAAGCTCCCACAAGTTTTCCTCTAGCATTAGGTGCCTTGACGTGGGCACACGTTTGCTGACCTGGCTGCCCCAAAGAGCGACACGTATAGTCGTACACGACAGGTACATCGACAGTGTGAGGGGAGGAAGCAACCCTGGCGCACGCATACCGAGGATGCCATCTCGAACAAGGTGATCGACTTTCTTTTATTTATTTTTGTTTTGGTAAAATAATGGTGGGATTCCAAATGTTTAATGCCCCAAGTGTAAAGGTTAAAGAAAGGGTTTTTGGGTGGGAGAGGTTTAAGGAAGGATATCACGGCCATGGCGAGGCGAAACGTGGCCATCGTGTTATGATTAGCTTAGGGTAGGGGAGTATTTTAGTTAATTGCCTAGTTAACAACAACTTGATGAACGGCTGAAAGGTGGTGGAACTTTCTTGTGGCTAGCTCCCTTTAGGGGCTCACTTCCCTATGGAAATGACTATCTTGTGATTTTGCCATACAAGGCAAGTGTGTGACATAAGGGCTGACGCATACTAGTTGCCATGTCAACACAACACTTGTATGTGTTGTCTCAGTCTATATATCTCTACTTTGGCTCTATCTCTGCTCAAACCGAAAATAAGCTCATATGCTATACATTTTGGACACCCAAAGAATAAAATAGAAAACTACCAACACATAATACAGCATTATTTTGTGTACACTATCTTTTTTCTCAAAACGGAGGCAAAAAATGCTTCAATATACCAAGTTTAACATCATATTCAGAAAACCAATATTGAAAAAAAAATCAGAAAACCACACCACACCGCTCAGAACCTCAGACTATTATATATAGTACATCGAAGCCCACCAATATTACACTGCACATATACAAGACAAACAATATGTTACTGATGGGCTGAAAATGTACATTACTAATGGGCTGACACCACAAAGCGCACTATCCAAATGCCAAGAAACCAATGTCACAAATACAACACGATCATGTTCTCAAAAAAAAAAAAAAACACAACACGATCATACCTGCAAGATAAAGAATCATTAGCACAACTCAGCCCAAGTTCAGAGACTAATCACACACCCCAGATCCCTGAATGCTCCGAAGATGTCGGCCCAGTGAGAACCAGGGTGTGCTGGGCCTGTCCCCCACAGCCCTCGACACTCGGTGACTGAATTTCGCTAAGAACCAAGCCTACGGCCTGGAGAGACCAGTTGCCTCGCGGGGGCTGAGGAGGCAGCAGAGGCCTGTGGAGGCCCCCCTTACTGCTGCCCCCTCTTCAAGGAGATCTTCCCTGAAGGGAAGTCAACGCCGAATACTCCACTGGGCGCCCCATCCCTCGCGGGGATTCCTTCGCTGCAAAACAACCTCTGCAGAGGGCACATGGGCTCTGCAGCGGCCGCAGAGTGACGCGCGCCTCTGCGCGCGGTGACGACGACGCGGCAGTTGCCATTTTGGTGATTAAAGGAGTCAACAAAGCTGCGCCATGCGCACCGGACTACAAGGATTTCCTCTTTGGTGATAAGGGGACCGGCCGGCGCTACGCTCCACGGCCGACGTCACCGTGGGCACCCCCACGTTCCTCTGCAGCCCCAGCTGGCCGTCCTGCATGGACGGTGGTGTCTCTGCCACAAGCATCAGTTTTACGCCCATGGACTGCGTCCATAGACAGCTGGACTGCGGTGCACCGTGCTCCTCCTTTTGTCGCCATGTGGTAGCCCTCCCGCTGCGCAAGCACAGGGAAGAGGCCCGGGGCGCCTATAAAAGGAGGAGGTGCTCCACCGTAGCAAAGGATCGCATTTCCAGTCTAGCTTAGCTACCTACGCGCAAGGAAGAAGAAGACGACTGTTTCCCCTTCCTTGTGCACACCTTTGCCAAAAGAGAGACCTCGGCAAGCTCATTGTACTGTAACTTCCATAGCAGTGCAATACAGACAAGCAGGAGTAGCGGTGTTACCTCCACACGAGGGCCGTGGACCTGGGTACGGGCTGGTGTTTATCTCTGTCGTGATGTCCCTCCTCATGCTCGATGAGCACCGTCGCCATGCAGGTTGAGGGTTGTTTGACTAACGTGTTCAGCCCCTTACACGAACTCTCTTCGTGAGCTTGACCATCCCTGTTTTGTGGGAGTCATTCTCCGACAATTGGCGCGCCAGGTAGGGGGCTGAGGCGCGTCTTCAACCTTCACCGACCTCTGCACCATGGCGGACACTCGTGCAGCTCGCGCCACCCGGCGGGCGTCAGGCAGGGCCACCACCGAGCCCGCTGCCAACACAACCAACCCCGCGGCTGTCCTCGTGTCAGCCGCGCTTCGGGGCGCAACACCGTTGAACTGCGTGTGGAGCACCCCGAGGACGCCGGCGGCCACCACGATGACCGCTACGACGAAGACGTCGACCACGGGCACGGCGACGACGCAGAGTCCTCGCATCCGTCCCAGCGCCTCCACTCTTGGGCGTCCAGCACCCAGTCCGAACACCGCGCTACTCATGGTCGCGGAGCTCTTCCGCTACCGCCCCACCGCCGAAGCGCACGACAACTGGCTCGGCCGCTTCCAGCACCTCGTCGACATCGCGGCTGCACCGCGCGCAGCTCCAGCGACGTCACGCTCTCTGGTGCACCACAACTCCGGGCGCGCAGGGACTGCCGCGCATGGAGCACCACCGCCACCGCCGGGACCGCCTCCAGCAGCGGCCCACAAAGCCGCCTCCCACGTGTCTTCGCCGCGCGATTGCCAAATCGTGCAGCGGACTCCTCCAGACGCGCGAGTGGAAATGGAGTGCCAGAAGGACCTCCAGAAGCGCATCGTCGAGGAAATCGGCCAGGCAGGGCGACAGAACCGCAGAGCTCTTCAGGGCGGCATCGCGTCGTACGCCACAGGATGCGCAGCCTTCACCCGCAGCCTGTGTCGCGTCGTCTGGCCACAGAAGTTCAGGCCTGACCTACCCAAGGGTTACGACGGCACGAACAACCCCATCGAGTTCCTGCAGCTCTACACCACCTCCATCCAGGCTGCGGGGGGAGACGACAAGGTCATGGCCAACTGGTTCTCCCACGCCCTCAAGGATTCTGCCTTGTCGTGGCTCCTGAACCTCCCCGAGGACTCCATTGACTCGTGGGAAGAGCTCTGCCAGCAGTTCGTTGCAAACTTCAAGGGCACATACGAGCGCGCCCTCACCTACAACGACCTGCGCGATGTGCGCCAGAAGCCTGGCGAGACCCTCCACAGGTACATCCAGCGCTTAAGCCAAGTCCGCAACATGATCCCGAACATCCCGGACTCGCACGTCATCGCTGTCTTCAGAGGGGCGTCACCAACCACAGGATGCTCAAGAAGCTCGGCATCCACGATACCCTCTCCTCTGTGGTGAACATCTTCGACATCGCAGACAAGTGCGCCAAGGCAGAAGAAGGCCTCCTCTTTGTCAAGGTGGGCTCAGCGGACGACCCTGTCGAGGGATCCAAGACCCAGAAGAGGCGTGACGAGACAAACCGCAAGCCTACCGCTGTTCTAGCGGCCGAGCCCGACGCCAAGCACGTTCGCGAAGACTCTCCCGAGGCAGGCGAGAAAAAGGTGGACAACCGCCCGTTCTGCATCTACCACAACCGGCGTGGCCATGCGACAGAGAACTGCTTCGACCTCAAGCAGTTGAGCAAGAAGTGCGAGCAAGAAGAAGGCAGTGGTAGCCGCGGCAGAGGCCGTAGTTACCGCAAGGGCGAACGTAAAGGCAACTACCAGTGGCCGCAGGGGACTCAGGCGAACGCCGCCGAGAAAAACAACAACCTCCCCGACGAAGAGCCCGGGGGTTACCAGGCCCCTAAGGGTGCTATGGCATGCATCCTCGATGGGTCCCAAGCGCCCAAGTCCAACAATCAGTTCAAGCAGTTCGCTCGCGAGCTCAATGCAGCGCTTCCCGGTGTCGAGACATCCCGGCCCCTCAACTGGTCCCAGTACACCATCGCCTTCGACGCCAAAGATCGCCCCAAGTCGACCAAGACTGTTGGCACCCTCCCGTTGGTGTGCACCCCCACCATCAACAATATCCCCTTCGGCAAGACGCTCATTGATGGGGTGCAGGCCTGAACGTCATCTCTGTCGAGACCTTCGAGACGCTTCAAGTGCCCTACGAGTGGCTTATGCCCTCCAGGCCCTTCACAGGGGTCACCAATGGCTCAATCTCGCCTCTGGGGCAAGTGAGGCTCGCGGTCACCTTCGGCACGCAGCAGAACTACCGCACTAAGCTAATTGACTTTGACGTCGCGCACATTGGCCTGCCCTACAACGCCATCCTCGTCAACCCCGCCCTCGCGAAGTTCATGGCCGTCACGCACCACGCCTACAACATGGTCAAGATCCCTGGCAGCGGTGGCACCATCACCATCCATGGTCGCGTACAGGACGCCACACGCGCTGTCGAGATCGCCTACAAGGCCGCTGCCATGGCGTTCCCCGCTGACGAGGACATGGAGCCTCTTGAGAGGCCCAAGAACAAGAAGCAGTTGTTCTCTCAAGAGCAAGCATCTACAAAGAAGGTGTCGCTGAGCACCAGTGGCTCGGGGGCTGATGGCTTGGGGGCTAGCGTCACCATAGGCGCAGGCCTGCCTCCCAAATAGGAAAGCGCGCTCGTCGCCTTCCTTCGGGCAAATTCTGACATGTTCGCATGGACCCCGTCAGATATTTCTGGCGTACCAAGGGAGGTGATCGAGCACCACTTAGCCGTGTGTCCAAACGCACGCCCTGTGAAGCAGAAAGCGTGGAAACAAGCCCCCGAGAAGCAAGCGTTCATCATTAAAGAAGTAGAGAAGCTAAAAGCAGCAGACATCATTCGAGAAGTTGCTCACCCACTTGGCTCTCCAACGGCGTGGTTGTTCCCAAACCCGCTGGGGGAGGCCGGCTCTGCATCGACTACACTGACGTAAACAAGGCCTGCCCCAAGGATCCATACCCCATGCCAAGGATAGACCAGATTGTGGACTCCACCGTCGGCTGCGACCTCCTCTGTTTTCTGGATGCCTTCTCAGGCTACCACCAGATCAAAATGGCCAAGGAAGACGAGGAGAAAACTGCATTTCTCACCCCTTGTGGTGTGTATTTCTACACTTGCATGCCCTTTGGCCTGAAGAATGCCGGCGCCACCTTCCAGAGGCTCATGAGAATCGCCTTGGGGGCTCAGATGGGAAGAAATGCAGAAGCTTACATTGACGACATCGTGGTCAAGTCTCGCGAGGCAGACGAAGTACTCCCACCACCTCCTGTAGGTGGAGCACCCAACTGCGGTCCATCCTCAGGGGAGCGTCTGCTGCTGGCGATGGTGCATCAAGAGACAGGCTGGGTCGATGAACTCAAGGACTATTTGCTGAAGGGAGTCCTCCCCGAGGAAGACACGGAGGCGAAACGAGTCGCTCGACAAGCCAAGTCATACTACATCCTCGAGGGAGACCTGTACCGCAAGCGCCCGAATGGAATTGCACTCAAGTGCGTCCCCCCGAGGAAGGCCGCATGCTGATCAGAGACATTCACAGTGGAGAGTGTGGCCACCATTCCTCTGCACGCACCCTTGCCGGCAAGGTCTTCAGGAACGGATTCTACTAGCCCCAAGTGCTTCAAGATGCTACCACCATCGTCCAGTCTTGCGATGCGTGCCAGTTCCACGCCAAGCAAGTCCATCTGCCCGCACTGGGACTCCAAACCATCCCGCTCTCCTGGCCTTTCGCGGTCTGGGGGCTAGACATCTTGGGCCCCTTCCCAAGATCGCAAAGGGGCTACCGCTTCCTCTTCGTGCCCGTCGACAAGTTCACCAAATGGTCAGAGGTTGAAGCGGTGCGCAGCATACCGGCCAGAGCAGCAGTAAAATTCATCAGAGGCCTGGTCTGTCGTTTTGGTGTGCCAAATCGCATCATCACCGACAATGGCTCACAGTTCACCAGCGGCATCTTCAGGGCCTACTGCGAGAGCCTCGGCACCAAGCTCTGCTTCGCCTCGGTGTCTCACCCACAGAGCAACGGTCAAGCCGAGCGAGCAAATGCTGAGGTCCTCAAGGGCCTCAAGACAAGAAGCTTCAACCGCCTCAAGGGCTACGGCAAGGGCTGGATAGACGAACTCCCATCCGTGCTCTGGTCCATCCGCACGAACCCCACGAAGCCCACTGGTGAGACGCCATTCGCCCTCGTGTATGGAGCTGAAGCAGTCCTCCCCACAGAGATCAAGCATGGATCCGCACGGGTCCTTGCCTTCAACGAGGACGATCAAGAAGACCTCCACAACGACGACCTGCTGCTCCTCGATGGACTACGACGCCGTGCCGCCCTCAGGGCAGCAAAGTACCAGCAGACCTGCGACGCTACCACAGCCGCCACATACGCCCACGCACTCTCGAGACAGGCGACCTCGTCCTCAGGAGAATCCTCTCCAGGGAAGGTCTCCACAAGCTCTCGCCCATGTGGGAAGGCCCCTACAGGGTCGCACACATCGCCAGGCCCGGCGCGGTACGCCTCGAAACGGAGGACGGCATCCCGGTCAAGAATCCATGGAACATCGCACATCTACGCAAGTTCTACCCGTGATCAAAGTCACACCAGACATTTTTTGTCTCTAGAGGGAAGCACACAACTTCACCTCCAAGCTTCACAAAAGCTTCTCTCCCCGAGGGCCAGCCCCTCCGAGCTCTCCCATAACGTGCCGCCGCAGGCCGTGAAGAGTCTCAGCCACTGAATGTGGTCCCCATGCCTCGACATGGAAAACTTTATCTTGGCAATACCAAGTGTAATGAACCAATTCGTTTCTCAATGAAACATTGCGCTGAGGCGCCGCTGTGTAATATTTTGGTGGTGAGTTTTACTTTTCATCTTTTAGTTCATTCGCGCTTGTATTTTTCCCCATGCGCACCTCGCGAGCGGGGGCTGAGTACGGTGACTGTGCCTCGAGAGCACCCCAGCAGCACCGCAAAATCCAAAGGATCCGAGCTCTAACACGTGAGCACGCTCTCACGCCTGTTACCTCACCAAAGAGCTCTGGCCCAAGGGCTTGCTCCCAAACACGCCACCTCACCAAAGGACCTTGGTGCTTACTCTCCTCGCGAGATACTCATGAGGAAACCTATAAGCGCGCATGAGTTTTACTACCATGTACTTGCTTTGGGTTTGCCTCTCTAACCAATACAGGGAACAAGAGTCCCCCCAAGCTCGTGAAGCCACGCTCCGGCCTCAAGAGGAAAGCGCACCATCAGGGAAACCAACGCCCTCTACGAGGCCAAAGTCTCGCAAAGCTAAGTCCAGCGCTCACGCCTCAGGAGTTTTTCCTCTCTCACGAGTATCTGTCGTCCCTCGAGCGGGTTTTTTCTCCCTCACACTTCATGGACTGCTTGTGCGTCAAAGGGGGGCCCTCGAGCACCGCGACTCGAGAGCCCTTACCTCTCTAAGCCTTAAACACCCCCCGGCCTTGCCGAGTCAAAGCTCCGGCATACCGCAGTGGCGGAGTCATAGCGCAAAGAGATGGGTCCTGACGACGTAGAGCGAAAAAAGACATGGAACAGGGATAAAGGGCCCATCAAGGGACACACACATAGTAGCACACGTTAAAGTGTCTTACAAACCAGCATAAAATGAGACAAGTCTTAAAACAAAGATAACTGCGCCTCAAGCGCGTCTTGTTGCAGGAGCAGCCTAGGCAGGGGCATCGCCATCACCGTCCTCCTCAGCCTCCTCTGCAGCTTCTTCTTCGGTGCCTTCCTCCTCCTCAGCGGCCTGCTCCGCCTCGACCCTCTTGAAGCGGTCGACGTAATCATTGACTTCATCTCGAACCAAGTTGGAGAGGTCCAGGGCTTGGTCCTCCTCGACAGGCTCGGTCACGGACTCGAAGTCGAAGCCGGGATGAAGACGCTGGAGGTTGGCGAAGAGGCGATCGATCGCCACCGTCAAGAGCTTGCGGCACTCCTCATCGACAACGTCGCCCATTTCCGCCACAGGGCCCTCAAGCGTGGTGAAGAGCTGATCGAAGTAGGCGAGATACGCGGCAGCGTCGGCGTTCCCATGGACGGGAACCGCAGGGGCATCCACTCCCATTTCGCGCGAGAGTGTTCCCCGAGTCACCAAGGACTTGAACATGCGCTCCCGCTGCTGCGTCAAGACCCGTGCCGCCTGCACGTTGCTCAGCCTCCTCAGCACGCTCCACGGCAGGGCCCACCTGCGCGTTCATCTCCTCCATATCAGCCGTCAGGGAGGCAAGGTCATGCTCCGCACGTTCGCGAGCCTCTTCCGCGCGGCGACGACCATCCTGGCGCGCCTCGCCTGGGAGTTCAGGCTGGCATTCAGTCGCTCCAGCTGAAGGATGCGGGCGTTGTCCTCCGCGCGTTTTTTCTTGAAGCGGTCCTCCTGCTTCTTAAACTTCCCGGCGTAATCTTCGGCGACGGCAGCGCGATACTCCTTCTGCTTGGCGACGGCTTCCTTCTCAGCCTCTTCCTTCCTCTTGGCGAGCTTTTGGTTGGACTTCTCACGAGCTCTTTGTGCCTGGCCACCTCCTCGCCGTGCTTGCCTATGGCCTCGGCCAGATTGCCCTCACGCGCCTCGAGATCCGCGCGCTGCGTGGTCAGCTCCCTGTCGACCTGCAACAGCTGCTCCTCGCGCTTGAGCGCCTCCGCCTCGCGCGCCGCCAGTGCTTGCTCACGGGCGTCCAAGGAACGCGGTGTTGGTCCAAGGATTTTCGTGTGGCCTCAGACTCCGCGGCGAACTTCTCCTCGCGGTCAGCAAGCTCTTGGCGCTGAGCGGCCAGCGTGGTCTCGAGGCCGCGCGCTCCGAGGCTGCAGCTTGGCGTTCCGCCATGGCCGCCTCGCGATCTTCGGCCGCGGCCTCGCGCTCTGCTTGGAGCGGCTCCAGGGTCTCTTGAGCCTCGCGCACCGCGCTCTCGCGGACCTCCTTGGCGAAGCGCAGCGCCTCCTCACGCTGCGCCTGCATGGCCTCGTCGCCATGGCGGCGCTCCACGGTCTCAAAGAAGCGGGCCCAGGCCTTCTCGAGTTCGTCGTACTTCCTGGCGAGCTCAGCCTCCTCGAGGGCGAGTTGGGCCTCCAGCCCGTCCAGCGCATCCCTCGCCAGGCGGAAAGCGGAGCTGCGGCGAGCGCCGCTCCAGTTCCTGCCGCCCAGGACCAGAGCCCATGAGCTCCCACGAGGCATGGAGGCTCCCACATCTGCACTAGGCTCAGGGGCAGGGAACTCCGTGCTTGGGCCAGGGTCAACTCTGGCCTGGGGGCTCTGGAGCGAGCCCTCTCCACCACTTGCGCCATGGGCACCAGCGCCGTCGCCTTCCAGCGGCGTCCTCTCGGGCTTCGGGGGCTGGGAAGATTGCCCAGCCGTCATTAGGTCCGCCGCAGCCGTGCCCGCTGCGGCCTCAGAAGAAGCTGCCGCCCCCTCAGGTTCTGCGCTTGGCGGGGGCGGCGGAGGAACGTTCTCCTCCATCTCGACGTCGGCGCCTTCCCTCGCCGGCGTGCTCCCCGCCGTCTCCGCGGCGGTCTCCTCCTGCCGCTCCGGTGGAGTGACGGGGCGCGGTGGCGATGGCGTCCTCTCCACCGTCCCCTCCTCGAGGCGCTCCTCCGGGAGGAGACGAAGCAGTTGCCTCGACAAGAGGCACAACCACCACAGGCCCTGTGGCCTCCTCTACCACAGGCCTCGTGGCCTCATCCGCAGCCGGCTCCGTGGTGTCCATCACCACGGGCCTGGCAACCTCTTCAGCTGAGGGCTCCACAGGCCCCTCAGCGGCTGTCGTGTGGCGCCCCGCACCTCCGCAGCCTTACGGAGCCTACGGCGCTTCGCCGTCACCAAATCCCTGACAAGCAAGCAAGAAAGGTCTTCAAGAGGGGAACAAGGGTTTTTTATAAGAAGTGAAAACAGACAAGGGAGCCAACCCTTACCCAGATGCCTTGGCGCGGGAGTCAACCCACACCGTGTTTGACGACCGCCACGGCCTCGACGACGCGGCACCGGACCCCTCAAGGGCAGCCTCGGCTTTCCTCTTGAGAGGAGTGCCCGCGGACTCTTGGCGGTCTGTCATGGCTAGCCTTGGAGCGGGGCTCGCAGCGCCCCGCTGCGGCCTCCCGGTCGCTGTCTTCTTCCTCCTCCGCGGCCTGGCGCGAAGGGACCACAAGGAAATCCTCATCCCCGCTGGACGAGATCTCCAGAACCTCTTCCTCGGGAGGCGCAGGCTTCGAGGAGCTCGCCTCCCCTGCCGAAGGATTCGCCCCTCCAGAGGCGACGCCCAGATCGGCGTCAGATGCGGCGGGTGACTCTGCGGCCCAGTCCTCTTCCACCACGGGCGCCGCAGCCTCCTTCTTTTCCTCCCCCGCCAGACCTTGAGGGGTGAACTCCGGCATCAGCTCCAGGATCGCGAGGCGCTTCTTCGGAGTGAGCTGATGGATGGGCCTCGCGAGCTCACTGCGCGGCACAGGAACATCCGGGGCGGTGAAGAGGATGCCCATGATGGAGGCAATGACGTCGGGGGTGTGGGAGCGCAGTGCAGCCGCATCGGGTCCGCCGGGCCAGAATACATCCACGCCGGCTTCGTGTGCTTCTGGAGAGGAGCGATACGGCGCCTCACGAAGTCTTCAGCAACCATCTGCCCCGTGAGGCCAGCTTCGCGGACGAGCCTCATGCGCGCGACCAAGTCAGCAATCTTCGGGCTTTGGAAGGCCGCGCTTGACCAGTTCGAGTTCTTCAGCGGCGGCGCCTCAGGGACGTCGAAGAAGGGGTTCTGCGTCTTGGCGTCCACGATGAACCATCGCTGGCGGAAGTCGTCCACTTTCTTCGTCACCCGCGTGACGGGCTTATCGCCGTCCCAGGACATGGGGATGTAGATGCCTCCCATCCCATCCGCAATGCGGAAGGACACGCAACCAGATCGCTCGCCGGGCGCCGTGGAGCGGAGCGCGTAGAAGCTCCGGAAGAAGGCCACGGAAGGCATCACCCCCAAATACGCCTCGCAAAGATATGCGAAAATGGCGAGGATCAGGATGGAGTTGGGGTGCAGATGCAGAAGCTGGATCTGGTAGAAGGCCAGAACCTCCTCCAAGAAAGGGGAAAATGGCGGCACCAGGCCAGCAAATATGGTCTGGAAGAAATGGGGTACAACCCCGCCGCGAGCTTGCCGAAGCGCGCCGCCTTGAGAACGCTGGCGCCGTGCTCGTTGTTCTTGCCAGCGGCCATCAGCCTGATCTTGTCCAGCGCCTCCGCCGTGTGGATGCGGGTGCCCACGAGCGCCGGCGCAAACTCGTCCTCCTGCTGCGCCCCAGCAGGGTCACTCACCATCGCCGCCTTGTCTTTCTTGGCACCCATGGTCGAAGAAGAAAGGGCGGCGGAGAAGCTCGGGGAAGGAGAAAGAGCGCCGGGGTCGAAGGAGCGCAGGAGTCAAGAGCGAAGAGGCGAGAGCGCAACTGGGGCAGTAACTGCTGCCTGAACCGGCGCTGCAGGCTTTATATCACCTCAGGGCAGTTACCAAGACATGGTGGGTCCTGCCACTACGCCCATCATCTCCGAAGAGAACGTGTCGCCACGGCTCAACTGCCCTACACGTGTCTCGGGCCGGCCGAACACTTTGGGCCCATGACGATTCGCCTGCGTCCACTGGACTACATCGTGCCCATCATGGGCCCGGGGGCTACTGTCGGCCCAGTGAGAACCAGGGTGTGCTGGGCCTGTCCCCCACAGCCCTCGACACTCGGTGGCTGAATTTCGCTAAGGACCAAGCCTACGGCCTGGAGAGACCGCGAGGCAAATCGCCTCGCGGGGGCTTAGGAGGCAGCAGAGGCCTGCGGAGGCCCCTTACTGCTGCCCCCTCTTCAAGGAGATCTTCCCTGAAGGGAAGTCAACGCCGAATCCTCCACAGGGCCCCCAGCCCTCGCGGGGATTCCTTCGCTGCAAAGCAACCTCTGCAGAGCGCACATGGGCTCTGCAGCGGCCGCAGAGTGACGCGCGCCTCTGCGCGCGGTGACGACGACGCCGCAGTTGCCATTTTGGTGATTAAAGGAGTCAACAAAGCTGCGCCATGCGCACCGGACTACAAGGATTTCCTCTTTGGTGATAAGGGGACCGGCCGGCGCTACGCTCCACGGCCGACGTCACCGTGGGCACCCCCACGTTCCTCTGCAGCCCCAGCTGGCCGTCCTGCATGGACGGTGGTTCTCTGCCACAGCATCAGCTTTACGCCCATGGACTGCGTCCATGGACAGCTGGGCTGCGGTGCACCGTGCTCCTCCTTCTGTCGCCATGTGGTAGCCCTTCCGCTGCGCGAGCACAGGGAAGAGGCCCGGGGCGCCTATAAAAGGAGGAGGTGCTCCACCGTAGCAAAGGATCGCATTTCCAGTCTAGCTTAGCTACCTACGCGCAAGGAAGAAGAAGACGACTGTTTCCCCTTCCTTGTGCACACTTTGCCAAAAGAGAGCCCTCGGCAAGCTCATTGTACTGTAACTTCCATCAAAGTGCAATACAGACAAGCAGGAGTAGCGGTGTTACCTCCACACGAGGGCCGTGAACCTGGGTACGGGCTGGTGTTCATCTCTGTCGTGATGTCCCTCCTCATGCTCGACGAGCACCGTCGCCGTGCAGGTTGAGGGTTGTTTGACTAACGTGTTCAGCCCCTTACACGAACTCTCTTCGTGAGCTTGACCATCCCTGTTTCGTGGGAGTCATTCTCCGACAGAAGAGGACGAGCTCAACCTTTTTTTTATGGGTGAGCACAACCTTGATCTCCTACTAAAGCCTGCTCCAGCTCTGGTGTTCTTCTCATCTGCGCTGGCTTGGTTCCCGCAAGCCTGAAACCTTAAGCAGCATGACAAGTGGTCGTTCACGATACCGGCGACCTGCATGAAGGAGTAGATCGTCATGGGCCCAAAGTGTTCCCGCAAGCCTGAGTACTTGGCGAGCGTAGCGGAAGCCGTTTGCGATGGACCTGTGGTTCACGAAGCTCCAGCAGTAGTTACTGAACGATCCGAATTCGCGGACTACCTGCAGTACATATGCATTGCCGATGGTAAGCATATCACTATCCAAAGTTTACGGAACTCCAGGGTGCACGTAAAAAGTTTAGGTACACGGAAAACGATGATTAAAAGCTGTAGTTTGTGATGCAAAAGATAATGGCATAATGTGTTCAGTAGATTTTTGTTTTGAGACACATTTAACTGAATCTTTTACTGAACAGATACTGAAGAACTTGGTTGCAGAGTGCCTGAGTACGTAGTAGTATGATGCGGGAGTAGCAGTCTACTGGCGCACTCGATATGTCAACTGTTCAGAACTAGCGTAAAGCAAATGTTTATCATGGTACTAGTACTAGTGTCACACTGTTCAGATTCAGAAACTCTCAGTCAAATAGCAGCAGATATGGGCCATATATGGCCCATAGCAAGAAAAGTTTTTGGGCTTTCACTGCGTAGTTTCAATTTACTGCTAAAATAAGATCAGTTTTTGTTGAATTTTTTTTAAAATTTGGCTCATGCTTTCTATGCATTGGCCATTTCAGGGATATACCCTTATTTCCCAAATGTTTAATCCCAGTTCTGATCTGTCAATGATCTGAGGAGTAGAATAGTATTTTTTTTTCTGCTCAACGCCTGTTGAAAGGAACAGGTTTAAGAGCATAATTTATGTTTCCTCAAAACAAAAACCAAAAAAGCTACTTTGATTGTTTATAAATCCCCCATGAAAGGATATTTTGATGGATTTCACTGATATAAGTTAAACCATAGCATGAAAAGATATTTTACCTTTTGCATTTGCTTGGCATTTATGACCACAGCTCGCATCTTTTGCTCCGAAAAAAGCGTGCTTCCATTTGACTTGGACAACTGGTTTATCTTCTTGTCAGTGAACTCACATGCGGACGCATCGTTGAAACAACCATCAGCCATCTCCCTGATACAAGACCGAATTTTCACAGCGCATCTCGGCACTTGTTTAACATAAACAGAACTATATAAAATTATAGCGCACCTTAACTCGTCCCTCTTGCTCAGAATGACAGGCCAGGTGAGCTGCTAAGGCTTGTGACAAGGTAAGCAGCTCAAACAGCTTACGGTCATCGTGAACCGGAACTCCCCATTCTTCTTCGTGGAATGCAACATAGAGGGGGTCTGAAGAAATGAAGGCAGCTTGCGATAAGGTATTTATTGATAGAGTACAATTAATGAATACGAAAGAAAAATGTATTAAGTCCTTCACATACTGCTCAAATTATTCCAGAGTAGTACAGAGTAACAAAATTGCTCACCGAGTTGGCAGTGATCCAGGAGCACCTCTTTTTCCCCAGCTCCGGGTCGACTAATGGCGGCGGGCTCATACGCCTCGTTGATGATGCAGAGTCATCACACTCCCCTGTCTTCGCCTTGGCTCTTTCTACATAACCCCTCGCAGCGGTTAACTTGGAAGAGGCTGCGGGAAGAGTCGTCCGGATGCGAGGTAGCTCCGGCAAGCTGCTCGCCGGCGACGAAGAGGTGACGCACGGCATTTGAGGTGCAAATTTGTTCGAACTTGATACCACAGTCTGGGGCAGGCGCATGCAGGAGCGAGCAGCTAAATAAGGTTTTTGAAAACAGGTTGCGAAAGGACGGATACCCCTATGGTGAGTTGCAAATTTACAAACGAACGGAGTCTCTTCGCGAGGACAGATGCGTCATTCTGTTATTTTCTGTGGTCACGTCACGTAGTTCGTGTTGTAGGAGAGCCTGTTTCCGGCTGCACGTCGCCGTCGGGTGCCGGTGCAAGTGCAACGGCCTCCGCACGAACGGTGGCTTGGCTCCGACGCCTCGTACCGTTAAGCGCAAGCGTTGCCCTATCCACACGTCGCGCAGCGCACGCCCGCACTGACATGGCGTGGTTCTCGTCCGCAACGGCAAGAGAAGAAAATCGACCCATTCCAGTAACACAACGAAACGAGAAGAATGCATACTGCATACAGAAGGATGAGGGAACAGACAGCGTTGGTATAAATATCTTTCACCACATGTTCGGGGAAATCATCATGTTACAAGAGGATCAGCAATTTATATCAGAATTTTCTGGATCCATGAGAGGACTCGAATTAGTTCGAAACAAGTTCCATGATATCTTGAGCTGGATTGTGGTTTGTCGCGACAAAATTTTAACGGAAAAAGGCAAAAGATTTGCCTTATTTCATTAATAAAGAAGGGGTTTGACCGGTTCATTAGCGAGGAACCGGCCGAAAACCGTGAATTGACCGGTTCATTAACGGGGAACCGGCCAAAAACCGTTACAAGTGCACCAATGTAGTCATGAAAACACCACATTGGGCAGACCCGGCCAACTTGGCTACCCACAGGAAACACACACCGCCAAGGAGAAAAACACCATCAAGGTCATCACCGAGAGTCGTCGTCGTCACTCCTCTCCGAGCAAAGCGATTCCGACTTCACCTTGGACGACCACCGACGACGTCCTCGCCACAGCCTACGCCGAGAACCATGTCGGCCTATGCCAAACAGTCGACCCAAGGCGTCGAGGAAGAGGCAGCTCCGACTTCGACGAAGAGCTTCACCGGAGAAAGATGCACACCTTGCATCGACGGAATCCGCAAGGCCGCAGTAGAAAAAGTGTCATCGTTGCCAGCCTGCCGCCCCGCGACACGTAGCTCCGACTTCAAAAACTCATGGCAGGACGCAACATGGACTGTCGGTGACGAAGGACATGCCGTGACTCGGCTCCGCTCACCATCGTTGCCACACAACTCGCAACACCACAAAGCACCCCACATCCAACCACTGGTCCCTCGACTGGTGCGCACCTCCAAGAATGATGCCCCCAAGGGGAAGACGACGTCGTAGCGCCGACACCATCCGATCCACGGATCAAGGGTTTCCCCCAGAGATAGCGGAGGTGGTGCATGCTTCACCTCGGTGATGCTTCAAGAAGGGGACGACGCGAGTCGCCATCACCGGCTCCGACCACCGGAAACAAGCTTTCGCCCGGATCAGCCAAGCATCACCACCACCAGATCGACCACCCACGTGCCACACCGGCAGGAGGCAAAGACCTCTCCCGCACGAACCCTCCAGAGCAGCCGTCCGCACCACCAGATCAACGAACATAGAGATAGACGCGTCCACGAACTGGACGCACACCACCGGCCTCCTTGTCTGCTCGAAGAAGACCAACCGCGCCGGCACCCTGCAGCCACCACCGTCGACCTGGGTGGATGCCCCGGCCACCACACCTCTCCCTGGCCATCACCAAACTCGCCTCAATCAGATCTAGCGCTGGATCCCTCGATCCCCGCGAGCCAGATCGAACAGGCGAAGCACCACGGCGCCACCGAGCAAGCACCGCGACCACCATGCTCCGGGGCCGCCGCCCCGGCCTCCGCTCGCTGCAGCAACGGCCGCCGCCCCCCAGCCATGATTTGCCGCCCCGCAACGGCCTCCAAGACGAAGAGAGACCCCCCCCCCCCCCCCCCCCCCCCCCCCCCCCCCCCCCCCCCCCCCCCCACGACCTTTGGCAGCAGGGGCGCGTCACCACCGCGGCTGCAGCCGGCAGCAGCGGCGGCGAGAACAGGCTGGGGAGGGCCGAGCGGCGGCGCGGGCGTGAATCGCCCCTACGTCGCCTGGGGGACGACACGGGAACGGGACTTGAGAGTTTTGAGGTATTGTGTGCCTAGAGTTGCCATCACTCGGAGTGTCTCCTCTTTGTTCTGACTCCCCCAGCAGTTGAGAAGCCATATTTCAAGTTCTGGTGTAGCACTTTGCGAATCCAGCTGGAGGTGTTCTGCAGCGCAGACACAATGTCGTCAGTTGATACCAGAGAAACTAAATAGAGTACTCTGAAGGTGTGAGGCGTGAATAGAAAATATAAGAGAACAGGAACATGGAGATTTTTACAGAAAAACATTATATGCAACGATATAACACAAAGCATTACGTCGATTTAGCAATTGTTCTCAACTGCCATATCGATTTACTTCTCTGAGAAGTACTTGGAATCCTGAAAATGGAGAGGCTCGTTTCCCCAAGAGGTCCATCCAGAACCCAACTCTCTTGCAAAAAGCTCAATGCACCTTGGAGGTTTAGCACCAGGAATATATTCTGAAAGTATTTCTTTTGCAGGTTAAGGATTAGCCATACATCATATACCGCAACTATAGAAAGAACCTCGTTACGTTAATAATAAATCAAGGTTAATTAACAGGATAGACATTGACGAATCAGAGACAAGGATACTCTGAAGGGAGGTTTCCTGGAATGTGCGCCTGGAACACTCATAATTACTTGGTTGCCTTGCAAACACTTAAATATTGATCTTGGTTCAGCTTCTCTATTCTGCAGGAGGAAAACCAGAAGAACAAAATACACTGATTTCAGGATCCACGGTGCAGATAAAAGCATTCCAAGGCAAAAAAAATCAGTATGAAAGAACTCACAATGTTTATGTAGCCAAGTAGGAGACACTCATAAGGCCTGTGATGGAACAAGTCTAGATCACCAATCAGTGAACCATCCGTCTTTACCTAGGATTTGTTGAGATTTTCAGTACCGGATTGCAGAAAAATAAATAATAAGCATAAAATTATCGAATCGAATGTGTCAATGTTGAAAGATAAGCAGCACATGAGTATTAGCTACAAACCTTCAGCCAATAAAACTCGGTGGGATCTTTCACTCCCCAAGATGGAAGCAACTCTTCGTTAACAAATCTTCGCAGTTTCTCCCTATTTGTAATCCACAAAACTAGAAGAGCTCCAGCTGGATCAGCAAGTTCTTGAACTGGAAGAGACAACAAATATCTGTTGGGAAGTGTAGGATACCTAGGGTACAAATTGTTGAATAAATCAATTGCAATTATAAATGGACTATCACAATTAAAAATATGACAACAAGAGAGCAGATGGATCTGTTTTAGCCCAAGAACATTTAGATTTCACGAAACTACTAACAAGCTGTAAACTGCTTTCTTTCAATATGTTTACTATAGAGAACATAATATCAAGCACACATGGTTCATGCTCAGTGTATCATGCCTATAAATCATAGCATACCATAAAAGATATGCTTCCTACTGTTATGGGAAAAAAGACTTCAAGAAGACAAAAACTAAGGAATGGTGTAGGATACTATCAAATGCAATATTGAGGAATAGTACACACAGCACAACACTTTGTAGGTCGGATATCACATACGAATGCTAATATTCAAAGCAGGAGTAGAAAGTTGACAATGCAGTGTAGTTTAGTTATATCATGTCACAGATAAACAAAAAGGAGAAAGACTGGAAAGTCAGCTACCAATAAGCCCCATGATAACAATCCAAGGTTCACTTGGCGGAAAACAGAAATGGAAGTGCTAACTTACGCTTCTTTCTGACGAACACACCCATTCTCCCATGGTGGATCAATAACTATAAGGTTGTACCCTTTATTAGAATTATCTGGAGACAAAAGATATCCACAAATTAAACGAGTCAAGTACATCTGCCAATACAACTATAACAAGCACAGCAGGATCTATACCACGTATTAAGACATTCTTTAAGCTATATTTCACATACCAGGAATGAGATCACGAACATGCGTGAGGTCAGTCTTCAGTTTATGCATCACCATCATCGTCATGCAAGAGCATTTAAAATTAAGGTGGATAATTCACTTCGATGAAAATAGATGAGATACTTGCAATAAAGAACGATAATACTAACTCACCATCAGGAAACGACTTCCTTTTGGTAAGATATAAAGTCTATTCTGAAATTCTCCTTCCGCCTCGTCATTTTCCTCAACACTGATTATCCTGTTAAATAACGGACTTGATCTCCTTTGGATATGGCAAGGACCTAAAACAATGGTAGATAAGCTACTACCACTTTAATTATGCGCTTAGCATCATATATACCAATAAACATGGTCAGCAAGAAGTACTACATTTTTTACCTAGCTCGTCCTGATCATGAGGCTTCTGAAAGCAAAGAGTCATCTCATAGAGAGGTGCTCGCCATGAGCTCCTGAGCTCAACAAAATTGTTCTCAGAACTATTTTCGACATCTGGCACGCATTCATCTCCCTTGATCATCTGCGGAAGGAACTTCAGTAGATCTTTCGCCTTAAGGAGTGAATTATGTGCGCCAATTAGCAAAGGTCTTGCTTCCTATCACATGGAAGACCACAAGAGATCCAAACATTAGATCAAATATCTGTAATACACTATTCTGCCTATTTCTCCACAAATTTGATATCGGCATGGTGGCATACTCTTACTCTTACTGTTTCACAAACATCCTAACAAGACAAAAAATGTTAATGAAAGAAGGATAATAGATATTATCTACAAATTTCTAGCAAAAAATGGAACATCCTAATTTCTAGTTTGCTGATTACACAATTAACCCTTCGGCACATCATTTTTTCTGTTTAATTAACGGTCATTGCTCCATACGAGTAAATGTAAAGTTGTTGTATGAAGTAATGGGGAATGAACAGACCACAGCCTTTTCACTGATTCAGCTCTTACCTAATACTGTGTACAATTAGATGAAAGAAACAGCAGTAAAATAATCCAAACGAATGCAGCACATCGTCACCTGGTGCCGCGCTTCTGCGATGCGCTCCACGGCATTGAGTTCCCGGGGCTTCGAATGGCGCTTCCGCTTGCGCTTCTTCCGTTCAAGAGACGGCGCCGTCTGCTCGCTCTGCTCGTCGCCTCCCTGATTCGACGGGCCGAAGCTTCGGGAGTAGTACGCAGAGGGGACGAGACGGAAGCGCCTGTAGGATTTGTTGAGGAGGCGCACCGGGTCAAGGAAGGCAGCGCGGGGATCTGCGAGGCGGTAGATTCCCGTGGCCTCCAGCGACCGGAGCTTATCGGCGACATCCATCGGAGAGGCAGCGCCGCCGGGGAGAAAGGGTTTGGATCGGGACCGAGTGCCGGCCGCAGGGCAGGGATTTAACCCAGACGTGGGACCACTGGTCAGTGCAAAGAGTCGTCAGATTCACGTGCTGTTTAAACAGTTGGTAGCCTTAGAATTATTTAAAAATATTATTACCTTTTAACGAAATTTTGCAAGGATGATCAAGAAATAAATTTCAAAAAGTAGCAGACGAATTGTTTACATAATGGGCGAAACGATTAGGCGGCGTATTTTTCTTTCTTCTGACCTCTCTCTTCCAAAGAGCCAGCGTGTTGCTCGTGTTTGCCCAAAAATCACCCCACCCATATAAGATTATCAGATAGTTAGAGGAAAAATAGTCACGATGTGGGGGGGGGGGGGAGGGGGTTGGGGCACACCAATGAGTCGTCTATGGCGAAGGTAGTCGTGGTAGTTTGAAGCACGGCACTCGGTCAAACAGGCTTCGCACGCATCGAGGGTAAACCCTAATTACTTGCTAAGTTATGTTTAGTGTACATGGTTTATTTGTGTTAGTTTCATGGGATATGTTTGGGTTAGTGTAGATGTATGTGTATCCTAAATGTTTACATAATGGGTGTGACCACAACAACAAAACGTCAATACCTAATTGAGACATGGATAATGCAGATAGCCAATTTATCTCGTGTGTGTTTCTTGGGCAAATCCATCAGTGTCACGACAACATGGGTAGAGTTCATTCAAAGGGGAAGAGCGGCTGGTGCAGGCGAAAGCTCACGTTACCGACAGAAAACGAAACATGGTGTTTTCACAAAAACAACAATGCCACATGAAAGCACGTGGGTGATCTGAACCAGTTTTGCACCCGCATTACAACTTAGCGGACTGATTCTCAAGTTGTTTAATCAATTTGTAGCCTCCAAGCAAATTTTAAGACACTATTCAACCTTTTATAAGTATGTGAACAAGCACGGGACAAAAATTACATTCAATTGAAATCTACACGAGCAAAATTTAAAGACAACAGATACACCTGCTCGCCCTCAACAATAACCCGAAAATAATCTCAAATCTACCAGTATACAACCAAATCATAGAACATGGATAGCACCATCTACACCGATCATCAACCAGATCCTATTAGAACCATGAATACTGCACGATCTACACTGGCCAACAAAAAAATAGTGGCGAGCGTGCAAGAATAAAGTTTAAAACTTTAAAAAAGAATCGCATAATTAAAATCATTGATAGGTGTTCCAGGTCGATTCATGAAGGTAAAAAAACTAGTTCACGGATGTGAGCATCCGAAATTTAATCAGCATCTGCTGGAGGAGTACAACAGGCTATGCCAATTATTATGAGGATAGAAGGCAAGGTCACCAAAGCATAGCTAATCAGATAGGTGCTAATTTCAATGTGGGTGCGCTTGACCTTCCCGATGATATAGATCACCACCCACGCCTCCAGCGACAAGTAGGCAAAGAAGTATAAAGCCTGCTGCCGTCAAAAGAGAAGGGCATGAATTAGAGATAAGCTATTTGCGCACATATGATGTAGATAAATTGCACGCACCCGATTTAAGCGCATAATGTTGGGTGTCATGGCACAAGGGTGGTCCTCCTCCTCCACGGCCCTTCTAGCGCGACGCGCTCTGCGCTGACGCTGACGGTCTTCATCGTCGGCGATGCTGATGGCGCATTGCTGGTTCTCCATGTCGTCGGAGAAGATCTGGACGACACCGAGTAATATCAGTCCAAACGAGTACCGTGACAGTGGTCTCTTGCATCTTTATATACAGCTGAATCATCCTTGTCAAATCCCACGTTTATTCATTGGACCTTCCGTAAATTAATATACCCCCTAAAGGCCTAAAGTATTTCCAAACTTTGATTTGAACATTCCTTGTACAGTCCACACTTCCTTGAAATTTTCAGAGCCTTCCCAAAATACTCGGATTTCCTAAATATATGTGAACCTTCCATAGTCAGAGTTCAATGATTTTCACACAAGCCCACAAGGCTTTCGACAAGATTTGTTGGGGCATGCTCTGGGCTTTCAAGGAAACGGTCAGCGGTGGTGGAGAATGCAAGGTCAACTGGGGTAAAGGTGTGCCGCCCTAAGAGCTTGGGTGGGTTGGGCATTCTGGATCTCGACAAATTTGCTTGTGCCCTGTGTCTTCGTTGTCTTTGGATTGAATGGGTGTGTCCCCTGACAAGTCTTGGATGGTGTAACATCCCAAAAATATTATAAGTATTATTACTCCAAAAATGAGAGCCAACAAAAACTTTTGTTGATTATTATGTGTTGTTTGTAAATTGTTGCTTGTTGTAATTAATTCTTGTTGTTTGTGGTAATTATTTCTTGTTGCTTGTGTTGCTTGTTTGCTTGAATTGATAAGATGAAATACAAAAGCAAAAATGAAACAAGAAAAATAAAAGTGACAAGTGTGTCACCCAAATTCTCCAAATAAGAAACTCAAAATTGTTTCAAACAAAATTCAGAGGAGTGGTGATGTAAACACTCCCATTTTGATTCTTACTACTTTCCTTCTCCAATACTATTTTTAAACTAGTTTTAAAATTGTAAAGTAAAATCAATTTGAAATAAACCAAAATACCAAATTTAAAACCCTGTGAAAGAAAATGATTCAAAACATTTTATTTTGCAAAGCCAATTTTTGTGGAGCTTCTACATATTATGGGCAAGCCCCACAAATATTTGCAAATTTTTCTAAATTGTTTAAGTGCCTCAAATAAATTCTAGAAGTAGCTGCTAGACTGAAACAGAAATAAACAGAAACAGAAGGAATTTTAGAAGCAGAGAGGAGGCAGGGGGCTTTCTGCAAAAGCGTCATCCCCTACCTCTCTCCCTCGCCCCGACGCGTCGCCGTGTCGCCATGCCGTTTCCCCGCCGTTCCCACGCTCCCCAGGCCCCCCTGCACGCGCCTGCACTCGCCCCCGAGCCTCTGCACCCTCTGCCTCACAGAGGAGAGCACTTGAGTGCCTCTCCCATCGCCATTACGCCGCTGTTCCCCGCCGCCCGCCGCGGAGGAGTTCGACGGCGCCGGCCAAATTGGCCCCTCTCGCAGCTCCTCGACACGCAAGGCTACACCCCGCGCATCCTAGCTCTAGCCCGGACCCCCCAGACAAAACGCGCCGGCCTCTCCCGCCCCCTGGACGCCGCTGGACTGCGACCACCGTACGCCGGCGTTGCGCCTATTTAACTCGACCCCGCACCTCGCAATTTCTCCACACCCTTCACCCCTGCTTCCCTCCCTTGCTTCACCACCTCACATACACCGCCAGGAGAGCAGAGCCGCGGCTGCTGAGCCGCCGCTGCTCTGGATTTTTCCCGAAAGGTTCCGCCGGAGCCGTAGGTGAGCATGACCATGGCCGTGCCGTCCTGCTGCTCCATTCTCCCTCTGACCCCTCTACGCTATTGCGTGAACTCACCGCCCCTTTGCTTCCCTCTGGATCGTGCACAGGAGCGACCCAGGGAGCTCGCCGGAACTCGTACACGGCCGCGGAGGAGGAATCGCTCGCCAGCGACGCCAGGAACCTCCCCAGCAAGCGAGACTCCACCCAGACGCTTCCCCACGCCGCCGCCATCGATTCGCGTCATCGCCAGCCTCTGCCGTGCCCCCTAGGTGAGGAATCCATCCGCCACATCGTCGCCGGCGCGGCAGCTCCGCCGAAATTAGGTCGCCGCCGTTGCCTTGATCGTGGGCCGTTGGATCTTGATCCAACGGTGCCATACCGTTTCGTTTAGTAGAGAGAGGCTGCACGTCAGGGTTTTATTCTTTTCACCGCGCGCACTGTGCCGCTGGCAGTAGGCCCCACATGTCGTGCTTTTGAACATTATCCAGAATAGTAAACTTTTCAATTTAAATCTCTCTGTGAAACCAGTAGTGGACCTAACTTCAAAATTCAATATCTCGAGATTTAAGAATCCAAATAAATCAAACTCAATTGTTCTGGAAAGCTTATGAAATTGTTTAACCAACCCAAGTGGTCTCATGTCATTTAAATAAATATTTAAAAAGTGTTATTAAAAATACTACAGAAGGTTTAAATTCTAAACTTGTTTGTTTCTGATACTCTGTTAGTCCAAATAATTCCAAACCAATTTTACTAGCTTAGTACTGCCATGTATTAGCTTCCCTAATTTTGGTAGAATTATTTGTGTAGTAGGGTTTGTTTAGTATAAAGTTGAAGTTTAAACACCCTTCTGCACTCAAACATTTAAATATGTTTAATGGTTAACCCAAATAATTAGGACCAATTTTGTTAGATCACATTTAGTCATGTTTAGTTACCCCTAAAGGATTAATTTTAGGATCAACAGAACTTAATTGGTAGCTAAAACTTGATTATTAAGTTACTGGATTCAAACAATTGTGTAGGGAGTTTGGTAACTCCAAATGATCCAAATCAAATTGGGTTGTCTTCTACACATCAGTAGCTTTCTGTAGAAATTTAGTTTGTATTTTTGTGACCAACAGAACTCAAGTTGTGCAATTAAACATGTTCCACAAGTTTCTGCCATAATTTTGGACATAAATAAATAATGTTTAATTCAATTTTTTGAAACCAAATTGTATGGTTTGATGTGTGCAGTAGCTATTTGTGATGTTTATGATTGTTATGTTGAGATGATTGCTTGAGTAGTTTAGTGATTGTTTGTATTTGTTTGTTTATTAATTAGACGAGAACGCTGTCGGATTTATCGAGGAAGGAGAGTTTGTTGAATCTGAAGATCAAGACCAAGTCCACTTTGCCGAGCAAGGCAAGCTACTCTCTGAGCTTGCACCCCAAATATATGCATCTACTTTGATAACATGTTTTACTTTAAAGCAAAGATTTACAAAACCTTTTCAAAAAGTATATGGATATTATTTTGCCACCCTATGTAGAAATATAAGATAGTTTATAAAATTATAGGTTGGGAAAAATAAACATGGTTTATTCAAAACTCCTTTGAAATACTTGTGTGATTATGGAATGCCGAGATGTCGGTATTGGATTGGAGAAGTGGAGAATGGAAGTGTTTATGAAAAATGCACAGTGTGTCCTTGTACTTACGTCAACCAGCCGATACCCTGTGCGACCACATTTACCCACATATGGGAAAAGGGCGTAGTCATATAATTTGCTCATATTAGTATGGGATGCCTCAACAACGAGGATGACCTCGTTCCATGAGGGGATGGTCATGGCGACCTACCCCCTGACCTGGGTCCTGGCATCTGAGGATGGGGGATTGAAGGGTTCGCTCGCCGGGCAGAACTACGAGTCCTCACACTTAGGTTTCCCGACGGGGAATCTGGACTGGGTGTCGATGGAAAGGATGATAATTTCGTAGCGGTAGGATCCTATACTAGCATGAGCAAAGGACAGGCTATGGTCGGCGGCTTACTTCGCATACACCTGTATGGCGAGACGTGGCGGACACGATGAGCTGCCGGATGGATGTGGGAAAAGCGTGCTACCTCTGCAGAGTGTAAAACTATTCGAATAGCCGAGTCCTCGGATATGGACAGTTGGGAGGCCCTACTTTGACCATGTGCAAGTTTTTGGAAAAGCTTTTAAGTTTAAAAGAAACTGAAATGGTGATGGTGTTACACAGCTATACCAAATGGAGTGGTATGAGTTGTTGGAATAAATGGACCATGGTGAGCCATGGTCAGAAAAGGAGGAGTTTTGGAAAACAAATAAGATGGTGACTTCTTTTAAAGATAGTTATAAAACTCTTCTTACCTTTTTCAATAAAGATATAGAGATGTTTTAAAAATAAAAGTATGAAAGTAAATAAAACTAGTGCATACTCATGTTGGGGTAGTTTGCGAGTACATTCAAATGTACTCATATTGGTTTCGTCCCTGGCTATTGTCCTAGCCAGACTACGAGGAGGAGCACTACGCCGAGCAGGAGTATGGCGACTTCTACGCAAACTAAGGATCTCCACAAGTCAGCTGCCTGTCGGGTCGTCATCGTTAGAATATGATGTCTACTACGCCGTAGCTTCCGCTGATATTTTGGTTTGGCCCATGAAGGCACCTATGTAAGACTTGGTCTAAATGACCATTTATGTAAGACTTTTAATTCGGTATTGTAATGGATGTAAACTTTGGTATCCAATTCGGATTATGTGCAACGACAGACTGATCACGGGATCGTTGTGTTAAGCATAATCGGGTATTTCGGACAGCTAGTCCGGGGTCCCCACAGACTTGGTATCAGAGCCATCCTGACTTTAGGAAACCTTAGTTAGCATGGTCGTTAGACAAATGTTACAAAAGATGAATTTCTAAAAGAAAGGAATGAAGTATTTTCGAAAACTGCTTATCTCCAATCCTCTTACTTATGCAAAATTTATTCTCATTAAACATTACATTTTCCTTGTATCCTAAAATTTTGCAGACTCTCATTAAACTTAAAATTTGCTTATTGTTACCTCACTAATTTAAAATTTTGTACACTTGTCATCTCACTAACTTAAAATTTTGCTTAAAATTGTAGATGGCACTCCATTGGACCGAGTTCGTTCAGCTTGAGAAGGACAGCAAGCTGACGTTTGAGAGGGACTTGTTCGAGTTGAGCAAGCTGTTAGGTCGCCCCGCTCCAGAGTTTGAGGGAGCTCAGATTGACGTTCACGGTGTCGGAAGGCTGAGCTGGCTCATCAGTCGTCAGTTCGCAGGAACATCAAGTCTCCCAGTTCCAGGACGCTCATCTTCACCACCAAGGAGGCCACCTGGGTTGACGGTCTCTGTACTGCTACACAGAGGATGCTAGCCCGACTTTGTGAGGAGCACAAGGCGGAGTTAGTAGACTCCCGTTTCCGGTTCTACGGGAGGCGCAACTGCGATGGACACCCTACTCCTTCCCTTACCACCCGATGTTTGGGAGCTACATCATGGACATGGAGATCTTACTTCAGTGCACTCAGGATGATCTGTTGCGCACTAGGATTCAGCTTCACTTTGACCGCGAGTCGCTCGTTGAGCTTCGCGAGAACGAGGAGAAGCTGATGGAGGAGAAGGTCGCTCTTCTCAGGAAGAGGGCCCAGCTGAGGAAGACTATCGTGAAGCTCCGCAAGAAGGTGGCAGAGCAGGACGAGCTGATTGAGGATCTAGAGCACCATACTGACGAGATGGAGGAGGAGGGCGAGGATCTCCGCAAGGAGAACAACGCTTTCCTCAGTGACGATGATGACTTCGTGGAGGAGATGGATTGTGAGGAGGAGGATGATGAGGAGGAGTTAGTTGACGAGGAGGAGGAGCCACTCGAGCAGTTCTCGAGGACGAGGAGGAGGATCCCGAGGAGCCACCTACCAGTCAGATGCTGACGTGTTAGAGCTGGAGGTTCCACCTCAGTAGGCGAGTGACTTGATCACTACCGCAGGATTAGGTTGACCCCTATCGCTAGTCGAGTCGAAGTAGTGGTTCTTTTGGAAACCAGATGTTATGTATCTAGATGTAAGGTGATGTTGTAAGCTTGATGTTGTTGTGAACTCCTTGATGTGATGTTTGTGAAATATAAGTATGTTTGTCTTGTTTATCTGTGTGAAATATTTTCATATAATCCTTAAAATTAATCAACCACTTGAGAATCGTCTTTTCCCTTAGTCGAACTTTTCTTGCCTTGCCTCTTATACCCGGTGTGCTTCAGGATGCCGCCCCGTCGTGCGGAAGGAGGAGCACCACCACCACCGGACCCAACCCCCGCCCAACTTCTCGCGCTTATCATGGAGGAACGTGAAAATGCCCGGCAGGAGCGCCAGCTCATCTCACTGCCCTGCAACAACTCGCAGCCGCTTATAACAACAACAACAACAACAATGGTGGTAATGGCAATGGCGATGGAACCAGCGATCTACCTTAGGTGATTTTCAGAAGACCAACCCACCCACCTATTCCAAGGGACTTCACCCACTGGAGGCCGATGATTGGCTTCGCACCATCGACAACAATCTGGAAGTTGCTGCTGTGGGAGAAAATGAGAAAGTGTTGTATGCAACCCACTATCTCGCTGGACCTGCAAGAGCTTGGTGGGAAACTACCAAGGCTCTCCAGCAAGCTGGTCATGTTATCAACTGGGCTGAGTTCCAGGAGAAGTTCCGCAAGAAGCATATTCCCAGCGGACTCATTGAGAGGAAGAAGGATGAATTCCGCAAGCTGAGGCAGGGAAGTAAGATGTGGTCGGTTATCTGGATGAGTTTACCGACTTATCTCGGTATGCTCCTGATGACACCGACAAAGAAGAGAAGAAGATGGAGCGTTTCATGAGTGGACTTCATGATGAACTGCAGTGTGCTCTGGTTATCCATGACTTCCGTGATCTGGAGTCACTTGTGGACAAAGCCATCCAGCTGGAGACCAAGCGCAAGTCTATGTATGAAGGTCGCAAGAGGAGGATGAATGCTCAGGAAGGTTCGAGCAGCCAGAAACCTCGTATCTTTCAGCAAACCCCAGGCCTGCTATCGTCCACCCCAAGCTCCACGCCCCAATTTCCCTAACCGCCCAAACAACTTCAACCGCCCCAATGACAATAACCGTCCCAGAGGAAACTTCAACAACTTCAACCCCAATGCCAATGTTGTCTGCTTTGAATGTGGCAACAAAGGTCACTACTCCAGAGAATGCCCCAATCCTAAGAGGAATGCTCCAGCGCCCCAATGCACCGAACAATGGTCAAGGCCGCAATGGAAATGGTAATGGCAAGAATGCCGCACCCCGCGGAATGCTGCTGTTGTCAGAGGCCGTCTGCACCACATCAATGCTGAAGAGCTGAAGAAGCGCCAGATGTTGTGCTGGGTACGTTCCTTGTCAACTCAGTACCTGCAACTGTTCTGTTTGATTCTGGTGCCACCCATTCGTTTATTACCAAAGAGTTTGTTTCTAAGGGAGGTTTAGTCGGGAGTCTTTTACCCAAACCAATGTTGGTACAAACCCCAGGATGTTAGCCAAAACCAACCAGATGTGTTCCGAAACCCCCATAGAAATTGGAGGAGGAAGGTTTGCAGCCGACCTAATTATCTTAGGAAACCAAGGCATAGATGTTATTCTTGGAATGGATTGGTTAGCCAAGTATCACGGTCGTATTGACTGTGCCCGAAGAGCTGTTTCTCTCACTTCTGATGATGGAGTTGAAGTGGAGTATGCATCTGAGACCAGCCAGACCAGACCCGGATGCCATGAGAGCATAGCTCGACCCGCCCTAGATGAGATCCGTGTTGTTCACCTGTTCAAGGATGTTTTCCCAGAAGAATTGCCTGGTATGCCGCCAGACCGGGATATTGAGTTCATAATTGAGCTTATCCCAGGAACATCCCCCATATCCCAAAAGCCTTATCGGATGAATCCGGAAGAACTGGTTGAGTTGAAGAAGCAGTTGGCTGATATGCTAAGCAAAGGTCTTGTCGCCCAAGCGCTTCACCATGGGGATCACCCATTATTTTTGTGGACAAGAGAGACGGTACCACACGCCTGTGTGTGGATTATCGCAAGCTGAATGACGTGACCATTAAAAACAAGTACCCTCTTCCCAAGATCGAGGATCTGTTCGATCAAATGAACGGAGCCCGAGTCTTTTCAAAGATCGATCTTCGGACAGGTTACCATCAGTTGAAGATCCGAGAGACAGACATTCCCAAGACCGCCTTCACCACCGTTACGGTTTGTTTGAATACACCGTGATGTCCTTTGGTCTGACCAATGCCCCAGCCTATTTCATGAATCTCATGAACAAGATTTTCATGGAGTACCTCGACAAGTTCGTGGTAGTTTTCCTTGATGACATCCTTATTTATTCCAAGACCGAAGAAGAGCATGCTGAACACCTGCGTCTAGTTTTGGAGACCCTCCAAGAGCACCAGCTGTATGCCAAGCTTAGCAAGTGTGAGTTTTGGCTCAGTGAAGTGGCATTTCTCGGACATATTGTATCGCTGGAGGAATTTCTGTTGACCCTGAGAAGATACAAGCCATTCTTGACTGGTTATCCCCAACCATGTTGAAATCCGAAGCTTTCTCGGACTTGCCGGTTATTACCGCAAGTTCGTTGAAGGATTTTCCAGTATAGCCAAACCCTGACCCAACTGTTGAAGAAGGACAAGAAATTTGAATGGACTCAAATGTGAGGATAGTTTCCAAGAACTGAAGAAGAGACTAACCTCAGCCCCAATTTTGATTATGCCAGACGTCACCCAGAGTTTCGACGTGTATTGCGATGCATCACGCCTCGGACTTGGTTGCGTTCTGATGCAAGAAGGCAAAGTTGTGTCGTATCTGTCCCGGCAGTTGCGACCGCATGAAGAGAATTACCCAACCCATGACTTGGAGTTAGCTGCTGTTCTTTGCTCTTAAGAAGTGGCGTCCCTATCTTGCGGGACATCGCTGTGAGATCTATACGATCATAAAGCTTGAAGTATATTTTCACCCAGAAGATTGAACCTGCGACAGAGGAGATGGATGGAATTAATCAAGGATTATGATATTGGAATCCATTATCACCCTGGAAAGGCTAATGTAGTTGCCGATGCCCTTAGTCGCAAACCTTGCACCCTGAATGCCCTGATCCAAGCCGAACAGCCAGCCTTGTTCAAAGAGTTCAAGATTTTGGACTAGAACTTGTTAGCCATGGTTATCTCGCCAATTTAGAGTTAACCCCAACCCTGATGGATCAAATCAAAGAAGCCCAAAAAGGTCATGAAAGCATTGAAGGAATTAGGAAGAAGATTTCCCTCGGCAAAGCACCCGGTTTTACCGAAGATGCTGAAGGAGTGCTGAAATTCAATGACCGTATCTGTGTGCCCAATGTCACGGAACTTAAGGAGTTAATCCTGAAGGAGGCCCATGAGACCCCTTATTCAATCCACCCCGGCGGAACCAAAATGTACCAAGACCTTCGAGAAAGATTTTGGTGGCATGGAATGAAGCGAGAGATTGGTTCTTTCGTAGCCAAGTGTGACATCTGTCAGCGAGTTAAGGCTGAACATCAGCGACCCGCTGGATTGCTTCAACCTTTGAAAATTCCCGAGTGGAAGTGGGATGAGATTGGAATGGATTTTATTACCGGACTTCCAAGATCCAACCGAGGCCATGATTCAATCTGGGTCATCGTTGATCGACTGACCAAGGTTGCCCATTTCATCCCGTCAAACCACTATCGGGGACATCAGTTGGCAGACTTGTATATTTCCAGAATAGTGAGCCTGCATGGTGTGCCTAAGAAGATTGTATCTGATAGAGGCACGCAATTCACCTCAAGATTCTGGAAATCCCTTCATGAAGCCCTCGGAACCAAGTTAGCATTTAGCACAGCTTATCATCCCCAGACCGATGGCCAAACTGAGCGAGTGAACCAGATATTGGAGGACATGCTTCGCGCATGTGTTCTATCCTATGGTTCCAAGTGGGAAGATTGTCTTCCGTTTGCAGAGTTCTCGTACAACAACAGTTATCAGTCCAGTCTGCAAATGGCCCCTTTTGAAGCCCTTTACGGCAAGAAGTGTCGTACCCCTGAATTGGTCCGATACCGGAGAAGGCAAATTGTTGGACCAGATACCCTCCGTGAAGCTGAAGAGCAAGTTCAGCTTATTCGTGAACGCCTCAAAACTGCCCAATCCCGTCAGAAGAGTTACGCTGACACCAAGCGCCGTGACCTCACTTTCAGTGTCGGAGATTATGTTTATCTCCGAGTGACACCCCTCAAAGGAATGCAGCGTTTCCATGTCAAAGGAAATTAGCGCCAAGGTATATTGGACCCTTCAAGGTCATTGCTCGTCGAGGAGAAGTATCCTATCAGCTGGATTGCCCCGGAGTTAGGAGATTATCATGATGTCTTCCACATTTCCTTGCTCCGGAAGTGTCTTGAAGTTCCTGACCAGCCTGATGTTTTCAAAAACATCGACCACCTCTCCATCGACCTGAACCAAGACCTGACTTATCGCGAGAGACCCCTCAAGATTCTCGAAGAAGATGTTCGTGTTACCCGAAGACGTGCGATCAAGTTTTACAAAGTCCAGTGGACTAACCACTCTGAAGAAGAAGCAACTTGGGAACGCGAAGATTATCTTCAGAGCGAATTCCCAGACCTCTTTAAAACCTAAGCCTAGCAAATCTCGGGACGAGATTTATTTTAAGGGGGGAAGGATTGTAACATCCCAAAAATATTATAAGTATTATTATTCCAAAAATGAGAGCCAACAAAAACTTTTGTTGATTATTATGTGTTGTTTGTAAATTGTTGCTTGTGTAATTAATTCTTGTTGCTTGTGGTAATTATTTCTTGTTGCTTATGTTGCTTGTTTGCTTGAATTGATAAGATGAAATACAAAAGCAAAAATGAAACAAGAAAAATAAAAGTGACAAGTGTGTCACCCAAATTCTCCAAATAAGAAACTCAAAATTGTTTCAAACAAAATTCAGAGGAGTGGTGATGTAAACACTCCCATTTTGATTCTTACTACTTTCCTTCTCCAATACTATTTTTAAACTAGTTTTAAAATTGTAAAGTAAAATCAATTTGAAATAAACCAAAATACCAAATTTAAACCCCTGTGAAAGAAAATGATTCGAAACATTTTATTTTGCAAAGCCAATTTTTGTGGAGCTTCTACATATTATAGGAAAGCCGCACAAATATTTGCAAATTTTTCTAAATTGTTTAAGTGCCTCAAATAAATTCTAGAAGTTGATGCAGGACTGAAACAGAAATAAACAGAAACAGAAGGAATTTTAGAAGCAGAGAGGAGGCAGGGGGCTTTCTGCAAAAGCGTCATCCCCTACCTCTCTCCCTCGCCCCGACGCGTCGCCGTGTCGCCATGTCGTTTCCCCGCCGTTCCCACGCTCCCCAGGCCCCCTGCACGCGCCTGCACTCGCCCCCGAGCCTCTTCACCCTCTGCCTCACAGAGGAGAGCACTTGAGTGCCTCTCCCATCGCCATTACGCCGCTGTTCCCCGACGCCCGCCGCGGAGGAGTTCGATGGCGCCGGCCAAATTGGCCCCCTCTCGCAGATCCTCGACACGCAAGGCTACACCCCGCGCATCCTAGCTCCAGCCCGGACCCCCCAGACAAAACGCGCCGGCCTCTCCCGCCCCCTGGACGCCGCTGGACTGCGACCACCGTACGCCGGCGTTGCGCCTATTTAACTCGACCCCGCACCTCGCAATTTCTCCACACCCTTCACCCCTGCTTCCCTCCCTTGCTTCACCACCTCACATATACCGCCAGGAGAGCAGAGCCGCGGCTGCTGAGCCGCCGCTGCTCTGGATTTTTCCCGAAAGGTTCCGCCGGAGCCGTAGGTGAGCATGACCATGGCCGTGCCGTCCTGCTGCTCCATTCTCCCCTCTGACCCCTCTACGCTGTTGCGTGAACTCACCGCCCCTTTGCTTCCCTCTGGATCGTGCACAGGAGCGACCCAGGGAGCTCGCCGGAACTCGTACACGGCCGCGGAGGAGGAATCGCTCGCCGACGACGCCAGGAACCTCCCCAGCAAGCGAGACTCCACCCAGACGCTTCCCCACGCCGCCGCCATCGATTCGCGTCATCGCCAGCCTCTGCCGTGCCCCCTAGGTGAGGAATCCATCCGCCACATCGTCGCCGGCGCGGCAGCGCCGCCGAAATTAGGTCGCCGCCGTTGCCTTGATCGTGGGCCGTTGGATCTTGATCCAACGGTGCCATACCGTTTCGTTTAGTAGAGAGAGGTTGCACGTCAGGGTTTTATTCTTTTCACCGCGCGCACTGTGCCGCTGGCAGTAGGCCCCACATGTCGTGCTTTTGAACATTATCCAGAATAGTAAACTTTTCAAATTTAAATCTCTCTGTGAAATCAGTAGTGGACCTAACTTCAAAATTCAATATCTCGAGATTTAAGAATCCAAATAAATCAAACTCAATTGTTCTGGAAAGCTTATGAAATTGTCTAACCAACCCAAGTGGTCTCATGTCATTTAAATAAATATTTAAAAAGTGTTATTAAAAATACTACAGAAGGTTTAAATTCTAAACTTGTTTGTTTCTGATACTCTGTTAGTCCAAATAATTCCAAACCAATTTTACTAGCTTAGTACTGCCATGTATTAGCTTCCCTAATTTTGGTAGAATTATTTGTGCAGTAGGGTTTGTTTAGTATAAAGTTGAAGTTTAAACACCCTTCTGCACTCAAACATTTAAATATGTTTAATGGTTAACCCAAATAAATTAGGACCAATTTTGTTAGATCAAATTTAGTCATGTTTAGTTACCCTAAGAGGATATAGTTTTAGGATCAACAGAACTTAATTGGTAGCTAAAACTTGATTATTAAGTTACTGGATTCAAACAATTGTGTAGGGAGTTTGGTAACTCCAAATGATCCAAATCAAATTGGGTTGTCTTCTACACATCAGTAGCTTTCTGTAGAAATTAGGTTGTATTTTTGTGACCAACAGAACTCAAGTTATGCAATCAAACATGTTCCACAAGTTTCTGCCATAATTTTGGACATAAATAAATATTGTTTAGTTCAATTGTTTTGAAACCAAATTGTATGGTTTGATGTGTGCAGTAGCTATTTGTGATGTTTATGATTGTTATGTTGAGATGATTGCTTGAGTAGTTTAGTGATTGTTTGTATTTGTTTGTTTATTAATTAGACGAGAACGCTGTCGGATTTATCGAGGAAGGAGAGTTTGTTGAATCTGAAGATCAAGACCAAGTCCACTTTGCCGAGCAAGGCAAGCTACTCTCTAAGCTTGCACCCCAAATATATGCATCTACTTCGATAACATGTTTTACTTTTAAAGCAAAGATTTACAAAACCTTTTCAAAAAGGTATATGGATATTATTTTGCCACCCTATGTAGAAATATAAGATAGTTTATAAAAATTATAGGTTGGGAAAAATAAACATGGTTTATTCAAAACTCCTTTGGAAATACTTGTGTGATTATGGAATGCCGAGATGTCGGTATTGGAATGAAGAAGTGGAGAATGGAAGTGTTTATGAAAAATGCACAGTGTGTCCTTGTAGTTACGTCAACCAGCCGATACCCTGTGTGACCACATTTACCCACATATGGGAAAAGGGCGTAGTCATATAATTTGCTCATATTAGTATGGGATGCCTCAACAACGAGGATGACCTCGTTCCATGAGGGAATGGTCATGGCGACCTACCCCCTGACCTGGGTCCTGGCATCTGCGGATGGGGGATTGAAGGTTTCGCTCGCCGGGCAGAACTACGAGTCCTCACACTTAGGTTTCCCGATGGGGAATCTGGACTGGGTGTCGATGGAAGGATGATAATTTCGTAGCGGTAAGATCCTATACTAGCATGAGCAAAGGACATGCTATGGTCGGCGGCTTACTTCGCATACACCCTGTATGGCGAGACGTGGCGGACACGATGAGCTGCCGGATGGATGTGGGAAAAGCGTGCTACCTCTGCAGAGTGTAAAACTATTCGAATAGCCGAGTCCTCGGATATGGACAGTTGGGAGGCCCTACTTTGACCATGTGCAAGTTTTTGGAAAAGCTTTTAAGTTTAAAAAGGAACTGAAATGGAGATGGTGTTACACAGCTATACCAAATGGAGTGGTATGAGTTGTTGAAATAAATGGACCATGGTGAGCCATGGTCAGAAAAAGGAGGAGTTTTGGAATAACAAATAAGATGGTGACTTCTTTTAAAAGATAGTTATAAAACTCTTCTTACCTTTTTCAATAAAGATATAGAGATGTTTTAAATAAAAAAAAGTATGAAAGCAAGATAAAACTAGTGCATACTCATGTTGGGGTAGTTGCGAGTACATTCAAATGTACTCATATTGGTTTCGTCCCTGGCTATTGTCCTAGCCAGACTACGAGGAGGAGCACTACGCCGAGCAGGAGTATGGCGACTTCTACGCAAACTAAGGATCTCCACAAGTCAGCTGCCTGTCGGGTCGTCATCATTAGAATATGATGTCTACTACGCCGTAGCTTCCGCTGATATTTTGGTTTGGCCCATGAAGGCACCTATGTAAGACTTGGTCTAAATGACCATTTATGTAAGACTTTTTAATTCGGTATTGTAATGGATGTAAACTTTGGTATCCAATTCGGGTTATGTGCAACGACAGACTGATCACGGGATCGTTGTGTTAAGCATAATCGGGTATTTCGGACAGCTAGTCCGGGGTCCCCACAGATGGGCTTGGAGACCCCGAATGACAAGACAAACATACAACTCTTCCGCGCCACTACCCCCATCAGCATTAGCGAGGGCCATAAGGCCTCCTCCTGACTTGACGGCTCGTCCCCCAAGGTGATTATGCCTCCAAGCGAAAGAATTGATCGGTGCACAAAGCTCTCTCGAACCTTACCTGGATTGCAGACATTCGCGTCAGCAACTTCACTGTCAAGCACATCGCTCAGTTTGTTCACCTTTGGGATCTTGTTTTTACCGTGGCGCTATCCTTCGGTGTGGAGGACTCTATCGCTTGGACACTCACCTCCGGTGGGACCTACTCGGCAAGCTCGGCTTACAAGGTTGAGTTCCTCGGCTATCGTACCTTGGAAAACTTGGGGCCCCGCCCAAATGTCGTTTCTATGCCTGCCTGGCTGTGCGGAATAGACTATGGATGTCGGATCATCTCGCCTTCCGTGGGTGGCCTCACCAATCTACATGTCAACTATGCAAATGTCAGCCTAAGAAGGCTCACCACTTCCTTTTTGCCGCTACTCCCGAAGGGTCTGGTTGGCAGCAGCTGCTTGGTTGTCATGTCCATCCCTCTTGCACTATCTGGGCTAGGGTTGTGACACGGTGATATGCAAGGCTTTCCTTATCTGTCACCCAAAGACGCTTAGGTCCACCATCATCCTGGTGGTTTGGGAGATTTGGAAGAAAAGAAACGTAAGGGTTTTCCACAAGTCATCTATGCTTGCAATTCTGATTCAGAAGATTAAAGACGAAATGATTGGATAGATGGTGCAAAATATCTAGCATAAATTGTCTTTCCCACAAGTCATCTATGCTTGCAATTCTGATTCAGAAAATTAAAGACGAAATGATTGGGAGATTTGGAAGAAAAGAAACGTAAGGGTTTTCCACAAGTCATCTATGCTCGTTTTTCTTTTATTGCTTGGCTCAGTCCACTGCATATTTGCTTCTCTTACATCAATATATTAGGCAAAACTTCTACACTTTTTCCTTTTCTTAAAAAAAATATAGTTGGACCTCCAGCGGCCGGAGCTCATGGGAGGCCTCCATCGGAGAGGCGCCGCCACGACGAAAGGTTTGGATCGAACGGAGTAACCGAGTTTAATGCGGAGGTCGGGGATGTCCTATTCTACGCCTTCAGCGTCGGTTCACACAGAAACGCGCTGAGGCTGAGCCACCCCGCACTACCTCGCCTTCGTCACCACCGACGGCGTCGCCGCTCCGTCTCCTCTATCGCCTCCTTTGTCGGCCAGGCCGCCTGCTGCCACCACCAGCGGCCGGCGGCGCGAGCGCTGCTTCGCCGCCCCGTCCTCCTCAAACCGCCGCCCATCACCGGTCCGCCGACTCCCCGGGCATCCCTCTAACCCCCTTCCCCGATGCCAGCAAACCCTCCCCGCACCCCAAAC
This sequence comes from Poa pratensis, assembly GCA_947311845.1. Taxonomy (NCBI): domain Eukaryota; kingdom Viridiplantae; phylum Streptophyta; class Magnoliopsida; order Poales; family Poaceae; genus Poa; species Poa pratensis. The sequence goes on from CAMZMU010000073.1 coordinate 16,685,899, forward strand.
CCTAATTCCTCGTCCCCGGCGAGCTCCCCACCCGACCCCCACCCCAAGTTAAGGCCATTCCTCACCTGCACCTGTGCCGCCTCGGTGAGCCACGACCTCCCCGTAGCCGGCGACATCGCGGCCAGCGTCGCCGTCCACGTCGGCGGCGAGTGCTTCGTTTTCTTCTCGGATCGTCTTCCCCCTCCCTCCATCGAAGCAAACGGGCCAGGCCCGAAACAGTGAGAGGAAGAGCAGGAGGGTACACGTTTCGGCGCTAACCAGTGCAGCGGGTGTAGAATAGGATTCACCAGAGGTCGGGCCACTGGTCAGACGAGTCCTCGGAGTATCGCGTGATGTTGACCGTTTAGCCCATAGGTCCCACTAGTCAGAGAAACTACCGGCCCAGCAAATTGGCACGCGCGGCGGCCTACCACAGCAGTCGCCGTCCACAGAACCAACGAACAACCCCCGCGAAATCTTCAAACCCCACCGCGACCGCCATGCCAATTTCCCTCCTCTCCGCCTCCCTCCCCTGTCCCCCGCCGCCTCTTCTCCGCCGCGCTAATCAACGGGGCCTGACCCCTCTCCGTGCATCCCTCCCGCCACCCGCGGGTCGCTTGGGCCTCGCCGCCGTCTGTGGCGATGGCGGCGGGAGGTGGCTCGTCGAGACGCGGTGCGCGCGGGCGGCCGCGGCGGTTCGGGTTTCAGGGGAAGTAGGCGGTGGTGGAGGAGATGGTGTTGGTACGGGGATCACAGCGGCGGCGGCGGCCACCGTGGTGCTCGCGGTGATGAACCGTGTGCTGTACAAGCTGGCGCTCGTGCCGATGAAGGATTACCCCTTCTTCCTCGCGCAAGTCCTCACGTTTGGGTAATGTTTGTGCTTCCAATGTCATCTTAGCTCAATTTCAGCGAATTTCAGTTCTAGTGGTACAGGCTTAAAAAGACTTGCAACCTTTCAGAGTGCCATATATAAACTGAATGAATGTTGACTTTTGCAGGTATGTTATAGTGTACTTCTCTATTCTCTTCATAAGATACCGCGCTGGTATTGTCAGTAAAGAGATGCTAGAACTTCCTAAATCGCGGTTTATGTTGATTGGCTTGCTAGAAGCAATGGGTGTTGCTTCAGGCATGGCTGCTGCAGGTGATTACTGATTTGAAACGTGGTTCTTAACAGCTACTGTGTTTGAAGTATGGTTTCTTCAGAATTCGGATCATAACTAAACTGCATTTGCTTGTTTGTCTGTGCTCACAGCTATGTTGCCTGGGCCATCTATTCCAGTGTTGTCTCAGGTACTATGTTTTGATTTCGCCTGACAGGTCTAAATTCTCCACAGGTTCATTTCTGAATATCTAATATATTGTACAAAGTATGAATGTCCGCGCCCGCGCGTACTGCATCCAATCCTGTATGAACTAGGTCACATGTAAACCCATCTTTGCAATATCATAAATTTGTGTATTTCGTTTTTCTTACTGTTCCTCTTGATGATATTCTTTTGTTACAAATCTCAGTACTTTCGAAATTACCACTTTATAATCTTGCTAGCTGCAATGCTAGATTAAACATATGTACATGATGATTAGTACTTTCTGTCTTTCTTTTGATGATTTGATGCATGCTGAATACTCTTAACACGCTTGCCCTGGCTTTGCAGTCTTTTTTGGTATGGCAGCTCATTTTATCGGTTGTCGTTTTGGGAAGGAAATATAGAGCAAACCAAATTCTCGGATGCCTACTTGTTACCACTGGAGTAATTCTATCAGTAGTAAGGTATGTATTAGAACAGATAGCCTTGTTTTATCTACTCATTTTATGTAGTTCACATCATTGTTCTCATAGTATGCACTGAAATAGTTCCCGATATCTGCTATACTCGGCATCATGGATTCATTGGTATTGTGTAATAGGACATGGTCATGTAAAGACCATACTTCTGATAAGGTGAAATTATCAGCTACTGACTACTATTGGAGCACTTTCGGCATCAGAATGGTTATATTGTAGGACTAATATATGTATGGTATATGGACATTATATATGTATATTTTTCAAACCCCACCGCGACCGCCATGCCAATTTCCCTGGAAAAACCAATGGATGTGAGAATGTTTACGCGGCATAGTTTAATTTCCATCCACTAAATCATTGTGTCGAACTAAAATTTGTTGGAAAGTTAGTAGCACGAACCTGGCCAATTCATACAAATCTAACAGATATTTTTGTGCATTGCAACTTCTCGGTAGCATCCAGGGCATAGGATTTTCTGTATTCCATCTTCTCAGTAGCATCCAGGGCATAGGGCTGTGTACATTTTCTGACAGTTATCTAACATGTAAATTCCAATGGCATGTAGATAACTCCCCTCTTGTTTGAAGGTGCTGTAACTAAGTATTAGCACTTATGCAGGCATTATAAGTCACATAATTTATTTTTCATGTATCTGTCTGCAGAAAAGCTTACCGGTTTAGGTTAACTATCCGGATACTTATTTCTTAGAGGCGCGTGCAATGATACACACCACTGGTATATGTATTGTTCTCCCACCAAAAACACCATTGAATTGTAATAGAACTCAAAAGTAAATGTTTGTGGTGAGATCAGCTATAGATGGGTTAATCATTGCGTAGTTTTGTAGCACAGGGTTCTCAAATGATCGACTTTTCAAATGTACAGTTGGTGGTTCAGAAAAAATGCAAAAATGATGAATCAAAAGTTTGGAAAAAATATGCGGACGGACAAATGAGCATGGATGTACACTGGTAGGGTAGCATTATAATATATGTATAGTATATGGACATGATGTTGCTAATATGGAGTATGTATATTTTTGTGTTGATTCTCTTTTTAATATATCCTGGACATGTTTTTATTTTATGAATGCAGTGGAGCAAATGGTGGTCCATTTCTATCTGATGTCAACTTTTTTTGGCCAGCAGTTATGATGGCTTCATCTGCATGTCAGGCTGGTGCATCTATAATCAAGGTTGAGCGGACTTGCTTTTGTGTACCTCTGACAAAACTTTCAGTTATCCCAACTCTAAATAATGTTTTTAGTATGGCAGGAATTTGTCTTCATTGATGGGGCAAAACGCCTTGAGGTTCGTAACATAGTAATTTCAGGAGATAATGCATGTGAATATCTGCTGTGCCTAATTGTTATTTTCATTTTAAGCAATTTTTTAGGCTTGAAGCATGATGGGTTAATTCTGTGTGTTTCTACACAGGGAAAGCGGCCTGACATATTCGTGGTAAACTCTTTCGGGTCAGGATTCCAGGTAAGCTATAAAGTCATCTTAGTTTTTGTTCATTGTAGGTCGAATAGTCACTTGTGAAAATAGAAATCCTACTCAAACCGTTCTTGTTTGATACTTTACGTCGCTGTGGAGCTTTCTCGTGGTTCTTGTATCCTTACTCATTCCCCAATCCATAGAATTTCCTCCTTTTTGTTCACTTACAATCTGCTACGTTGGACTATGCAGGCTCTTTTTGTTTTCCTACTCCTGCCGTTCCTATCTAATTTGAAAGGCATTCCATTGGCTGAGCTCCCTGCATATGTAAACCGTGGTGCTGCGTGCTTTCTGAATATTGGGGGTAATCTCAACGGTGAGTAATGCTTCTGATTGTTGTATCTTTAGATGCTAAATAGTAGACTATCATTTGTGCCTCATATACCATGTATAATGTATGACTTCAAATTTGTTGTTGATTGAAGTAAAAACCTTCCCTAGAACCTTCCACTTCAACAAGAGCTGTTCTTTTTTCATTCGCGTGGACAAATTATTCGGTTATGCATGGCATAGGCTGACACATTTAAAGCCCTTGCTAAATATTGCAATTCATAGTGTCGAAGGCCCCGTCTTTGTCACTTGGGGGCTTAACCACTGATTAGTAAAAGCTGTGCGTCATGATGAGAGACCATGCTGCCATAGCCACTTTTCTCTAAACATATCTCAAACATCTTCTGATATTTTGGATTTTCAGATTGCCATGGTGCCCCATTTCTACCACTGCTCTTCATAACTATGAACATGGCCTTCAACATTTCTGTGCTAAATCTGGTGAAGATGTCTACTGCACTCGTTGCTTCGTTGACAGCAACTTTGGCAGGTCAGTAAAAAACCGAACTCCCTCTGAAAAGTTTACTGGCACCACCATAAATCATGCGTACAAAGCACTGGTTTTGAAAGTTGAGTGAAAAATGACGAGACAGTTCAGTAATGCAAGTCCAAGTTTCGTTTGGCTTTCACTATTGGTGTTTGAAAAGTGAAACATCTAGTTTTTCACGCAAATCATTTCGGAGGTCTTGTGCTAGAACAGGTATCCTAATGAACAGCTGGCGCCTGGCACATGCGCTCAAATACACAGTTAGATATGAATCTTCTGTTTAGTCGGTCTCGTTCATTTCTAACCTTCTATAATCTCTGCTTTCGCTGCAGTGCCTCTATCCATATATGTCCTGTCGCTTCCCCTGCCATACATGCCTGGAGGGACAAGTTTAAGCACATCGTTTCTGGTGGGTGCTGCTGTCCTGGTGCTTGGGTTGCTCCTATACAACCTTCCTCAGAATTCAGCTGGTCAATCGAAGACGGACTAACCAAGGAAGGCAGAGAGCTTCACATTGGTACAGCATTAGAATTAGATTTCATTGGGTGCGGGCAGCGCAGATTTGTACATAGTTTCTGATGAGTTGGCCACTCTGCAAGCATTTCTACCTGAGAAATATGTTCCTGTCAGGCAGGGTCTAGTTTAGATTTGTAACTGCCACGGGTTGGGAACTACATGATCATGTGTCGGAGTCTGTGGTACTGACAAAACAGAAAGACAGAATGTTGACAAGCCAGAGTTAGTGGCTTCATCAGCTCATATGCGTCTTGTGTTCTTAGTTCTCAAACATATTCAGTAACTGTAGCTACAGAACACTTACACTGTTCTAGACGGAAAAAGATCAAGTTAAGAAAACCCAAGAGTTCCAGCAAGAAACCTCGAATACGAACCGGAGCAAATCCATGTCGAACAGTGCTAATCCCCTCTAGTTTTCTGAAACTGCCTTGGTTTTCTACATTTTTTCTTTTGGCACGAGGAGAATGTGTCATCAGTGTGTCCTGTCCCTCTCCTTAACGATGACACATTAACACTCCTGACTCAGCATATATGCCACTAGTACGTCGTTTGCGTGCATCGCCACGCATGTATGCCACTCATGTACAGAAGAGGAGAACGCCGGCGCCATGTCAATGCGTGACTGATTTGGATCCAATTGCTTGTCCGCGAACGGCAGGCTCGTCACCCGGTTGATCCAAGTCTATTGTGTAAGAATCGCTGGTAAAGAAATGCTAGCACTTCCTAAATCGCGCTTCATGTTAACTGACTTGCTAGAAGGCAGCCTAGCTTGTGTGAAAATTGATTTTGACTATGGAAGGTTCACAGATTTTTGCAGGAAACATTTGGGGAAGGCTCTGAACGTTTTTAGGAAGTGTGGACTGTACAAGGAAGGTTCAAATCTTGTTAGGAAATACATTACGGAAGGTTCAATGAATGAACGTGGGATTTGACAAGGATTCAGCTGTACTAGAAGGGGTTGGCGCGCTTTGCTGCGCCTGAGCGTATTATTGCGATTATAAATACAGGACATGCTGATCTGATTAAAGATTAGTGTCTCATACATGATTAGGTACACAAGTTCATACCCTTTTCAGAAAATATTGCACATATTGGTCTATCACCTACCCTATAAACTGTATAATATTTTTAATCTCTTAACGAGGCGAGCCCGACAACTGGTGTGTAGACAGCGAGGAGTTGTATGATGCGGGGCTAGTCGAGGTGGAGGCAGAGCTACCGTGTGTCGCTCGTGCTCGTGCTTGCAGACCGGGAAGGAGGAGGCACAGTGAGGAAGGGGAGGGGAGGAAGGCCGCTCGGGTGGCTCATCGGTCAGAGCTACAAACGGGAGTCGCGCATGGAAGGAGAGCGACGACATCACTCGAGGACGATCCCCACCGATTCGCGGCCATATCGGTTCAGAGTTGTGGCGGACCTGTCGGATCGAGGCCGAATCGATGAGAGAAGAGTTAGTGATGGTCATCGGAGGAGAGGCGTGAGAGTAACATAAAAATTTTGACTGGCAATGCCGTGCTTGGTGACCTTTAAACAGTGGCGGTGTATTCGTGGCCGAATCGATTAGAGTGGTGGCGAAACTGCCGGATTCTAGGCCAAATCGATGGGAAGAGACGGCACTAGTCACCGGTGGAGAGTTGTGAGGACGACATGAAACTTCTGATTGGCAGTTAGCATGGGCGTGTTGGTCTTTCTTTTATATGGTATCTGTCCAAATATTTTATATTTGCAAACTTCATGTTATTTGGCAAAATTTAATAGCTGATGGCGCAAGATTTGTTTTTCCCCAAATGATCTAGAAAAAGTTATGTCCTAAAATAGGGCAGCAATTGAACATGCTTTAAGAGAAGGGAAGAACCTTAATTTTGTGCGTATATGGAAAACTAAGTTGTGTATTCATCTAAACGGACAAATAATAATTTTTTGCAACCTAGAGTTGTGTATTCATCTAAACATACAAATATTATTTATTTCTACATTTATCTTATGTATCCAATAAAATATTGACATGTGGATGAACCATAGAGCTCTATTTCTAGGGAGATTTCTACATTTATCTTATGTATCCAATAAAACGTTGACACGTGGATGAACCATGGAGCTCTATTTCTAGGAGGATTGTATATTGTAAGGAAAACTTCATGTTATTTGGCAAAATTTAATAGCTGATGGCGCAAGATTTGTTTTTCCCCAAATGACCTAGAAAAAGTTATGTCCTAAAATAGGGTAGCAATTGAACATGCTTTAAGAGAAGGGAAGAACCTTAATTTTGTGCGTATATGGAAAACTAATTTGTGTATTCATCTAAATGGACAAATAATAATTTTTTGCCACCTAGAGTTGTGTATTCATCTAAACATACAAATATTATTTATTTCTACATTTATCTTATGTATCTAATAAAATATTGACATGTGGATGAACCATAGAGCTCTATTTCTAGGGAGATTTCTACATTTATCTTATGTATCCAATAAAATGTTGACACGTGGATGAACCATGGAGCTCTATTTCTAGGGGGATTGCATATTGTAAGGATATAAAAACATGCAGGAGGCCACTGTCACGGTGCTCGTTTCGACTGATACTCGGCGTTGTTCAGATCTTCTCCGGCGATATGGAGAACCAGCAATGCGCCATCGGCGTCGCCGACGATGAAGACCGGCGGCGTCGGCGCAGAGCGCGCCGTGCTAGAAGGGCCGTGGAGGAGGAGGAAGACCACCCTTGTGGGATGGCACCGAACATTATGCGCTTAAATCGGGTGCGTGCAATTTAACTGCAGCTTTCGTAAGTGCAAATGATTAACCTGTCTCTAATTCATGCCCTTCTCTGTTTGACGGCACAGGCTTTATCCTTCTTTGTGTACTTGTCCCTGGAGGCGTGGGCGGTGATGTATATCATCGAGAAGGTCAAGTGCACCCACATTGAAATGCTATTAGCATGTATTCCCTTCGTTCTAATTTAATTGACTTGCTATCCACCGATTGTTGATATATTTAGACATGTTACATGTATAGATACATCCACATGTGGTGAATAGCAAGTCAATTAAATTGGAACGGAGGAAGTATCTGATTAGCTTCGCTTTGGTGACCCTACCCTCGATCCTCATAACAATTGGCATAGCTTGTTGTACTCCACAAGATGATGCCGATTAAGTTTTGGATACTCAAATCTGTGAACTACATTTGCGAATTCAAAAGGAGTCCTGAGTGCAATTTCTCTTTTGTTTCCTTTCAAGATATCTGAAACAACTGCCAGTGTTTTTTTTGTTGAGGGACGCCTGCCAGTGATCTTAATTATGCCCGTTCTTCTTGAGTTTTGAATTTTTTCTTTTGCACGGTTACCTCATAATTTATAACTATAGTACCTTCTTAAAAAGTTTAAATTGTGGTTGTTATATTCTATCTTAGGATGAGTTTAAGTTGGATTACCTTACGGAAAAGACCGAGTTAAGAGAGGGGGCACACACTGTCATTACCAAGACGCAACCTTGGAGCGTCACCCTTCCCCGTCCACAGTAGAGAAGGGCGACTTTTGGACCTTCAGCTCGCGCCACCTCCTTCGCCGTCGATCCGCTTGATTCCCCGGCCTCCGGCGGCCGCTCCGGCGGCGGGAGGTCGGGGAATCGACGGATCCGTGTATATAGGTAGTGTAGGTGTGAGTTGTGTGGCTGCTGGTGGCGCCATGGCGGAGGAGGCGTGGCCGGTGAAGCTTTTGCAGGTGGTGGTCCTTCCCCTCGGCGGTGGCGCTCTGAGGAGCTCCGGCGTCGACCTACCGCCTCCGTTGAGTCCGCAGCTCAGCAGAGCTGCCAGGCTCGGCTTTCCCCTCGCCAGATCTCGCGGGACGGCGGATCTGGGGCGAGATCGTCTGGAAGATGCAGGTACGCATCGGCGCGACGACGACGGCGACATCTGGCGTAGATTCTTCGGGATCGGTGATCGGCGACTTCCCGCTGGCTTGGGGAGGCTCCAGGACCAAGGCTTCGTGTGGAGTTCGAGCAGCGGCGCGCCACCGACAGCGTCTTCGTCTCCGGCGTGGTTGACTTGCAGAAGGGCTGAGTTGTACTTTCTTTTCTTATCTGGACCTTTCTGTAATCTGCCGATGTAATTCTGTGTCTTTCTCCGCAAAAAAAAAGAGAGGGGGCACACACAAGCATGATTACTACTCCCTTTGTTTATAAATACAAGACCATTTTGTTTTTGTGTCAACTTTGACTTATAATTTTATTCAACAAAATATATGTTATATGTCATAAAAATATATCATCGAAAACGTTCTTTTGAAATGTGCATCCAACAGTTTTTGAGGTATATAACTTCGTTGTTGGTAAAACTCATGATCAAATTTAGACCTAAAAATATGAAGTGGCCTTATGTTAAAAGACGGATGGAGTAGGGCGCGGACTAATGGCAAATTGGGACAAACGCAGCTGATACAAAAATGGCCAAAAAAATCTGAAATTTGTTACGCTTAAAGATTACCAAGTATCATTTTCCTGAATTTTTGACCAAGAGCATACATTTTTTTTCGAAAAGTGCTAATCCTTCCCAGTTTCTGTACCTGGCTTTGTGCTATTTTATATGATTTTTATTTTTTTGGCACGAGGAGAATGTGTCATGAGTTTGTGTCATGTCCTTCTCCCTCACGGTAGCACTCTACACTCCTCCCTCAACGGAAGCCATGTCAATGCGTGGTTGCTCTGGATCCAATTGCTTCTCCGCGAACGGCAGGCTCGTCACCCCGGTTGAGTCCACGCCTATCTGCTCTGCAAATCCCACGCGCGCGTGCATCTCTTAGGCAATCAGTACACTGTTAAATTTAACTTGTTGCTTTGGCTGGCATGTGTGTCAAGAAGAAAGGACGCTGCAGAGAACGTTATGTATACAGTATACATCCATCCATACTTACTTACCGAACAAAAAATCCGGCCACCACACTTACGCATGATCGATGACCATATGTTTCATTATTTGCAGAAAGGAAATCATACGTTTCCTTAAAAAATGCAGTTATGCATGATTGCCTGATTGGCACTACTAAACAGGTTTAGCATCATCCACATGAACCTGTCAAACGAGCACGTTTGCACACAAATGTGAGGTCACGCACAGTTTCTTTAATTGTTTTGGACAACATATATACATCACGCATAACCTCTCTCGCGTGTTAGAGCATCTCTAGCAGATACCCTAACCTAATACGATTTATCCGGTATGAGCCGAGCTCGGCGAGAACAGATAAAATAATAAAAGTTACTAGATATTCAAACTTAAAAACATTTGCAAGTTAGGGCGAGAATAGATAGCTAGAACATGATTGAAACTACATGATGAACTGAAATTAAACTGCACTATAACAGAAATTAAACTACACTAAACAGAAAACGAAACCCTAGATCTTCTCTCCGGCGATGTAGATGCGGCAGCGATCTCCTCCCCGGCGGGCTCCTCCTCGTCGGTCTACGGGTCGGTGTCGAGGTCTTCCTTCTCGACGATGTGGCGAACGGCCCATGCGAGCAAGCGCTTGTACACCGCCGCTTGCAGGCGAGCCGCGAAGCCGGGTTCGTGTGCCTCCCACGCCGCCGTTGCGGCCTTGAGCTCTCGGTGGCGTCCTTGGCCCGCTTCCGGGCAGGCAGCACGTCGTCAACGAGGGTGTCGAGGTGGCAGGTACCGGAGCCGCACCTGCCCACGGTGACGACGCGGCCATCCTCCGGGATTGACAGCACCGGCGAAAGGCGGTACTCATCGGGGAACTCCTCCCACTCCGGCACGGCCTAGGGCGCCTTCCTCCTTCTATTCTTATAGACAGTGTTGGGGTTTCAAGTGCAGAGGTTTGTAGGACAGCAACAATTTTCCCTTAAGTGGGTAACCCAAGATTTGTCAAACTCAGGGAGGTAGAGGTCAAAGGTATCCCTCTCAAGCAACCCTGCAATTAAGATACAAGAGTTTCTTGTGTCCCCAACATATCTAATGCACTTGTCAGATGTATAGGTGCACTAGTTCGGCGAAGAGATGGTAAAATGCAAGTGATATGGATAGTAACAAGTGATATTTGTAATCTGTGATAAAAATGGCAGCAAGAAAGCATGTAACAAAAGTGAAAGTAAACGGTGTTTCAATGATTGGACACAAAGCCTAGGGATCGTACTTTCACTAGTGGTCACTCTCAACAATAATAACAGAATTGAACATATGCATGATACTTCCTCTTCAATATGCATCTTAGATGCTACTCGGAGACTATTCTCCTGCTCGATAAGAAACATCATTACTATTGCGTAGGGCTATAAAAGCACACCTTAAAGTCTGAGTAAACAAACACCACAATTTCATAGGTCGTACAACACAAAGAACAACTCATGGTAAGTATCCCTCTAATCTATTATCCATAGAGTCACACACGCCACCCACATTGTCACCAAGGCTTTGTGTTGTCAACAGTGACTCCGGAAATTATACTAGATAAAACCAATTGAACAGCATATCCATAACATAATGAAGGGTAAACATCTATGAATTCAACTAGATTATAATGCTCATGATCACATAAAGATCACACCATGGGAGAGAGAAATAACCACATAGCTACAGGCACGAGCCCTCAGCCCCGATGAAGGACTACTCCCGGCGCAGCAACGGCGATGAAGATGGCTCCGGGGCAATTCCCCGTCCCGCAGGGTGCCGGAACATGAACTTGTGTCCCGAATTAGGGTTTTTTATGGCGGCGGAGCTCGGAGTCGTATTTGGAAAAATCCGTCAGGGGTTAGGGTTTTTTCATCGTGGGGGATATATAGTCCGAAAGGCGGCGTGAGGCGGTGCACGAGTTGGCGAGACGACCCCTCGACGCCACCCCCCTAGGCCACGCTAGGGCGCGTTTGGGCTACGTGGACCTCCCCTCGACTTGTCCTTCTGGCTCATGGAGCCTTCTAGCGAAATAGAATTTCTGTATTTTTTTTGGGATTTTTCCGAGCACTTCCACCGGCGCGGAAAAGTGTGGCCTTCCACGCCGCGTCATCTTCCGGAGGCTCCTGACCTCCTCCGCGCCAGTTGGAGTCGCGCATTCTTGACCCGACCATGGGTCTGGTGGTAGGAAGGGTTTAGCACTTTAGCTAGGTTTGCGGCGGCGCTGGGCTAGGTGCGGCGGAGGGGTTCGGTATTGATACCGAATCGACCCCTTCGTCCCGGCTATATATAGCGTACGAGCTGCCGCTTATCCGACGACCCAGATATAATTTTCAGGCCGGCCCATTTTCGGTATCTGCTCGAGCAAAAAAAAACTGACGCGCCCCTAAATTGGCCAGAGTTTTCGGGACCGATGTGTTAGAATTGTAATACGCTTTGTAATATGATGAATACGTATTGAGTATGGAGTAGTACTCCACCTCATATACGCCTCCTTGTATTGCCACACCAGGGGCTCTTCCTGGCTCATATAACACAAACCCGATCGACCCTACTGGGATACCAACTGGTATCCGGACACTGGTGCCACCAACCACATCACGGGAGAGTTGAGCAAGCGCTCTCCACACATGACAAGTACAAGGGACGCGATCGTGTCCAAACTGCAAACGGAAACGGTATGGAAATAAGCAACATTGGTCATTCAATATTATGCACCCCACATGCTTCTTTACATCTTAACAATGTCCTTCATGTTCCTAGTGCTACCACAAATCTTCTATCAGTTCATAAGCTTACACTTGATAATCATATCTTATTTGAGTTTCACCCTGATTTCTTTTTAATTAAGGACCAAGCCACAAGGAGAATTCTATTTAAAGGGCCATGCCATGGTGGTCTCTACCCGCTAGTCACGCTGGGCGTTCAGGATTTCCCGAAAATTCGGGACGGGAAATTCGGGAAAAATAAGTTCGGGATCCACAACTTGACTCCCGAATTTCCATCAAAATTTTTGATTCCCGACAATTCGGGATCCCGACATTTCGGGATCGGGAAATCCCGGATTACCCGAAGTTTAGAACAGAGAAGAAAAAAAGACAGCAAAATTTCAGTTTTCAGCAGCGGGGAAGATGGAGCGCAAGCCCGTTGGGCGGCGGGACGGATCGACGGCGGCCGGCGTCGATAGCTCTGGGCAGATTGAGCGCGGGCGACGGCGGCCGACTGCGGCCGGCGGATCAAGGGTGGCTCGGGGGCTCGGGTCAGTCGGTCGGGGGAGGGTGGCGAGTGGCAACAACAGGCAGTGATGGAGAGCAGATGACGGCGGGCCCAAGCTGTGAGGGGCTGACGGCGAGCGGCGGCGGCCGGCAGTGGGCGGCCGGCTGATCGATCGGTGGTGGCGTAGTGCCCTGTGGCGGCCGGCGCATGGGGAGATGTCGGGTGTGGGGACCCCAGACTAGCTGTCCGAAATACCCGATTATGCTTAACACAACGATCCCATGATCAGTCTGTCGTTGCACATAATCTGAATTGGATACCAAAATTTACATCCATTACAATACCGAAGTAAAAGTCTTACATAAATGGTCATTTAGACCAAGTTCTTACATAGGTGCCTTCATGGGCCAAACCAGATATATCAGCGAAAGCTACGGCGTAGTAGACATCATTTTCTAACGACGACGACCCGACAGGCAGCTGACTTGTGGAGATCCTTAGTTCGCATAGAAGTCGCCATACTCCTGCTCGGCGTAGTGCTCCTCCTCGTAGTCTGGCTAGGTCAATAGCCAGGGACGAAACCAATATGAGTACATTTGAATGTACTCGCAAACTACCCCAACATGAGTATGCACCAGTTTTATTTTAGTTGACAACTTTTTCTTATTTAAAACATCTCTATATCTTTATTGAAAAAGGTAAGAAGAGTTTATAGTCACTTTTGAAAGAAATCACCATTTTATCTGTTTCTCCCAAAACTTCCCCTTTTTCCGACCATAGCCCGTCATGGTCTACTTTCATCCAACCACCTCATACCGATCTGTTGGTATAGGTGTAGGAAACAATCTCCACTTCATTTTTCTTTTAAAACTCAAAGCCTTTTTAAAACTTGCACATGGTCTTAGGACAGTCTCCCAATTGTCCATATCCGAGGACTCGGCTATTCGAATAGTTTTAACACTCTGCAGAGGTAGCACGCTTTTAGCCCACATCCATCCGGCAACTCATCGTGTCTGCCACGTCTCGCCATACCAGTGTATGCGAAGTAAGCCGTCGGCCCTAGCCTCTTATTTGCTCATGCTAGTATAGGATCCTTCCCATATGACACTTTCCATCAACACCCAGTCCGGTTTCCCGTCAGAAACCCTAAGTGTGAGGACTCATAGTTTTGTCCGGCGGTTTATGGTGGAACCTTCTATGCTCCCCACCAATCTTGTGTGAGGACCCGGGTCAGGGGGTAGATCCTCGGACCATCCCCTCATGCATAACGGAGTCATCTCCGTCGATGAGGTATCCCATACTAATAAGAGCAAACTACATGACTAAGCCTTTTCCCATATGTGGTAAATGTGGTCGCACAGGGTAAGATTGGTTTCCATAGTACTAGGACACTGTGCATTTTTCATAAACATCACCACTTTTTCCACTTTTCCAATACAACACCGACATCTCGTCATTCCATGAACGCTCAAGAAATATCAAAGGGTTTTGAATAAACAACGTTGTTTTTCCATCCTAAAGTTTTATATAAACTACTACCTAGGGTGGCAAAATAATATCCATATACTTTTGAAACGGGTTTTATAAATCTCTCTTTGAGAGTAAAACCTGTTCTGAAAGTAGATGCATATATTTGTAGTGCAAGCTCAGAGAATGGCTTGCCTTTCTTGGCAAAGTGATCTTGCTCTTGTTCTTCAAATTCAGCAAACTCTCCTTCCTCGATAAATCCGACAACGTTCTCGTCTAATTAATAAACAAATGATGCAAACAATCACTAAGCTATACAAGCAATCATCTCAACATAACAATCATAAACCTCACAACTAGCTACTGCACACATCAAACCACACAACTTGGTTTTCAAAAAGTTGAATTAAACATTATTTAATTAAGTTCAAATTATGGCAGAAACTAGTTATTCATGTTTAAATCCACAACTTGAGTTCTGTTGGTCAAAAAAATACAAACTAAATTTCTATAGAAAGCTACTGATGTGTAGAAGATAACCCAATTTGAATTGGATCATTTGGAGTTACCAAACTCCCTACACACTGGATTGAATCCAGTAGCTTAATAATCAAGTTTTAGCTACCATTTAAATTCTATTGTTCCAAAAATTAAACCCTTTTAGGGGTAACTAAACATGGATAAATGTGAGCTAAAAAATTGGTCCTAACTCATTTGGGTCAATCAATAAACATATTTGTTTGTTTTAGTCCAGAAGGGTTTATCTTAAAGTCAACAATTAACACTGCTTAATTAATTCTACCAAAATTAGGGGAGCTAACACAAGGCATTACTAAGCTAGAAAAACTGGTTTGGAATTATTTGGACTAACAGAATATCAGAAACAAACAAGTTTAGATTTTAAACCTTTTGTGGCATTTTCAATAATACTTTTTACTTATTTAATTAAATGACATGAGAGCAATTGTGTTGTTAAACAATTTCATAAGCTTTCCAGAACAGTTGAGTTTGATTTATTTGGATTCATAAATCTCGAGATATTGAATTTTAAAGTCGGATCCAGTACTGATTATTCAGAGAAGTTTGAAATTCGAAAATTCCCTCCTCTGGATAATGTTGAAAAGGCTGACTAGTGGAGCCTACACGTCAGCGACACAGTGCGTGGTTGGAAAATAATAAAATCCTGACGAGCGGGGCCCGCCCGTCAGTCTCTCTCTCTCTCTCTCTCTCTACTTAACCGAAGCTGTACGCAATCGTTGGATTAAGATCCAACGGCTCACGTTAGCCTACGTCGTCGACAAACGTCGGCGACCTAAAACGAGCGGCGCTGCCGTGCCGGCGACGGCGAGGTGGACGGAAAACTCAACTAGAGGGCACGGCAGACAGCGGCGATGACGTGAATCGACGGCGGAGGCTCGGGTAAGGTTGTGGCGCGAGTTGTGCTTGCTGGGACGGAGTGTAGCGGTGACGGCGGGGTCTGCAACTTCCACGGCCACGGGCACGAGCTCCGGCGATGATCCCACGGCGAATCTGGACACAATCCAGAGGGAAAAAGGGTGCGGTGAGTGCGGTGAAGCAGAGGGAAGCAAGTGCAGGCCAGAGAGGGAGGGTGTGGTGTTGCGGCGATGATTGACCTTGACGGGTGCGGCGGTGCACGGCCCTCTGGCGGTGCACAGACCAAATTGGAGCGAGGGAGAGATCGAGGGAGGGGTGTGGAGTTTCAGTGAGGTCTCGGGGTGGCTTTATAGGCTCGGGGCGGTCCATGGTGGTCGAGTCCACGGCGGCGACCACGGCGCGTCCACGGCGACCAATTCCTCGGCTACGCGGCGAGGGTGCAGAGGCTCGTGGCGGCTTGGTGCTTAACGGGTCCGGACACGTTCTAGAAGCGTCTAGAGGAGCTGGGCGTGTCGAGGCGCAGAGGGCTGGGCCAATTTGGCCGGCGATGCCGCGGATGCCACGGCGATGCATCGGGGCAGAGAGCGGCGTAATGGCGCGGGGAGGGGCTCGAGTGCTCTCTCCTGCACGCAGAGGCAGCAGAGGCACCGGGCGCGCGCACAGGGGGGGCCTGGGCGGCTCGGAAACGGCGAGGCGCAGCACGGCGACACGGCGGCACGTCGGGGCGAGGGAGAGAGGTAGGGGATGCCTCTTTTTTTTATTTCTGTTTTAGTCCTTCTGTTAAATCCAGAAGGTTTTCTAGGATTTAATTAGGGCATTTAAACATTTTAGAAAAATTTGCAAAAATTTGTGGGGCCTTCCCATAATGTACAGAAGCTCCACAAAAATTGGCATAAAATAATAAAATGTTTTGAAACATTTTCTTTTATAGTACTTTGTTTATGTTATTTGAATTTATTTCATTTGTTTTTATTTTAGAATTTTAAAACTAATTCAAAAATAATATTTGAGAGGGGAAAGTGGTAGGAACAAAATGGGGAGTGTTTACATTACAACTCCACTGACTTTGGTTTGAAAATAATTGAGTTTGTCACTTGGAGATTTTCATGTGACAACTTGTCACTTTTATTTTTCTTGCTTTGATTTTATATTTTGTTTTCTTTCTTTCTTACTAGTGTTTACTAGAGCAAACACTCACACAACAGCAAGAACAACAACTCAAGTAACAAAAGCAATTAACATACAATAAACAACAAAAGTTTTTGTTGGCTCTCATTTTTGGAATATAATCCTGATAATAATTTTGGGATGTTACAATCCTTCCCCCCTTAAAATAAATCTCGTCCCGAGATTTGCTAGGCTTAGGTTTTAAGGAGGTCTGGGAATTCGCTTCTAAGATAATCTTCGCGTTCCCAAGTTGCTTCTTCTTCAGAGTGGTTAGTCCACTGGACTTTGTAAAACTTGATCGCACGTCTTCGGGTAACACGAACATCTTCTTCGAGAATTTTGAGGGGTCTCTCACGATAAGTCAGGTCTTGGTTCAGGTCGATGGAGAGGTGGTCGATGTTTTTGAAAACATCAGGCTGGTCAGGAACTTCAAGACACTTCCGGAGCAAGGAAATGTGGAAGACATCATGATAATCTCCTAACTCCTGGGGTAACTCCAGCTGATAGGATACTTCTCCTCGACGAGCAATGACCTTGAAGGGTCCAATATACCTTGGCGCTAACTTTCCTTTGACATGGAAACGCTGCATTCCCTTGAGGGGTGTCACTCGGAGATACATAATCTCCGACACTGAAAGTGAGATCACGGCGCTTGGTGTCAGCGTAACTCTTCTGACGGGATTGGGCAGTTTTGAGGCGTTCACGAATAAGCTGAACTTGCTCTTCAGCTTCACGGAGGGTATCTGGTCCGAACAATTTGCTCTCTCCGGTATCGGACCAATTCAGGGGTGTACGACACTTCTTGCCGTAAAGGGCTTCAAAAGGGGCCATTTGCAGACTAGACTGATAACTGTTGTTGTACGAGAACTCTGCAAACGGAAGACAATCTTCCCACTTGGAACCATAGGATAGAACACATGCGCGAAGCATGTCCTCCAATATCTGGTTCACTCGCTCAGTCTGGCCATCGGTCTGGGGATGATAAGCTGTGCTAAAGGCTAACTTGGTTCCGAGGGCTTCATGAAGGGATTTCCAGAATCTTGAGGTGAATTGCGTGCCTCTATCAGATACAATCTTCTTAGGCACACCATGCAGGCTCACTATTCTGGAAATATACAGGTCTGCTAACTGAGCTCCGGTATGAGTGGTCTTGACAGGAACAAAGTGGGCAACCTTGGTCAGTCGATCAACGATGACCCAGATTGAATCATGGCCTCGGTTGGATCTTGGAAGTCCGGTAATAAAATCCATTCCAATCTCATCCCACTTCCACTCGGGAATTTTCAAAGGTTGAAGCAATCCAGCGGGTCGCTGATGTTCAGCCTTGACTCGCTGACAGATATCACACTTGGCTACGAATGAACCAATCTCTCGCTTCATTCCATGCCACCAAAATCTTTCTCGAAGGTCTTGGTACATTTTGGTTCCGCCGGGGTGGATTGAATAAGGGGTCTCATGGGCCTCCTTCAGGATTAACTCCTTAAGTTCCGTGACATTGGGCACACAGATACGGTCATTGAATTTCAGCACTCCTTCAGCATCTTCGGTAAAACCGGGTGCTTTGCCGAGGGAAATTTTCTTCCTAATTCCCTCTATGCTTTCATGACCTTTTGGGCTTCTTTGATTTGATCCATCAGGGTTGGGGTTAACTCTAGATTGGCGAGATAACCATGGCTAACAAGCTCTAGTCCAAAATCTTGGAAGTCTTTGAACAAGGCTGGCTGTTCGGCTTGGATCAGGGCATTCAGGGTGCAAGGTTTGCGACTAAGGGCATCGGCAACTACATTAGCCTTTCCGGGGTGATAATGGATTCCAATATCATAATCCTTGATTAATTCCATCCATCTCCTCTGTCGCAGGTTCAGATCTTTCTGGGTGAAAATATACTTCAAGCTTTTGTGATCTGTATAGACCTCGCAGCGATGTCCCGCAAGATAGGGACGCCACTTCTTAAGAGCAAAGACTACAGCAGCTAACTCCAAGTCATGGGTTGGGTAATTCTCTTCATGCGGTCGCAACTGCCGGGACAGATACGACACAACTTTGCCTTCTTGCATCAGAACGCAACCAAGTCCGAGGCGTGATGCATCGCAATACACGTCGAAACTCTGGGTGACGTCTGGCATGATCAGGATTGGGGCTGAGGTTAGTCTCTTCTTCAGTTCTTGGAAACTATCCTCACACTTCTGAGTCCATTCAAATTTCTTGTCCTTCTTCAACAGTTGGGTCAGAGGTTTGGCTATACTGGAAAATCCTTCAACGAACTTGCGGTAATAACCGGCAAGTCCGAGAAAGCTTCGGATTTCAAAAACATTGGTTGGGGATAACCAGTCAAGAATGGCTTGTATCTTCTCAGGGTCAACAGAAATTCCTCCAGCGGATACAATATGTCCAAGAAATGCCACTTCACTGAGCCAAAACTCACACTTGCTAAGCTTGGCATACAGCTGGTGCTCTTGGAGGGTCTCCAAAACTAGACGCAGGTGTTCAGCATGCTCTTCTTCGGTCTTGGAATAAATAAGGATGTCATCAAGGAAAACTACCACGAACTTGTCGAGGTACTCCATGAAAATCTTGTTCATGAGATTCATGAAATAGGCTGGGGCATTGGTCAGACCAAAAGACATCACGGTGTATTCAAACAACCGTAACGAGTGGTGAAGGCGGTCTTGGGAATATCTGTCTCTCTGATCTTCAACTGATGGTATCCTGTCCGAAGATCGATCTTTGAAAAGACTCGGGCTCCGTTCATTTGATCGAACAGATCCTCGATCTTGGGAAGAGGGTACTTATTTTTAATGGTCACGTCATTCAGCTTGCGATAATCCACACACAGGCGTGTGGTACCGTCTCTCTTGTCCACAAAATAATGGGTGATCCCCATGGTGAAGCGCTTGGGCGGACAAGACCTTTGCTTAGCATATCAGCCAACTGCTTCTTCAACTCAACCAGTTCTTCCGGATTCATCCGATAAGGCTTTTGGGATATGGGGGATGTTCCTGGGATAAGCTCAATTATGAACTCAATATCCCTATCTGGCGGCATACCAGGCAATTCTTCTGGGAAAACATCCTTGAACAGATGAACAACACGGATCTCATCTAGGGCGGGTCGAGCTATGCTCTCATGGCAGCCTGGGTGAGGTTGACTAGTTTCAGACACATACTCCACTTCTACTTCTTTGTCGGTGGTGATGGATACAGCTCTTCTGGCACAGTCAATTCGACCATGGTACTTGGCTAACCAATTCATACCGAGTATAACATCGATGCCTTGGGTTCCCAGAACAATTAAGTTAACTGGAAACTTTTCTCCTTTGATCTCAAGGGGTACATCGGAGCAAAACATCTTGGTCTCTACGGTGGATTCTGGGATTTGGATGACCATGGGTTTGGGTAAGAGGCTCTTAACTAAACCTCCCTTAGCAACAAATTCTTGGGTAACAAATGAATGGGTAGCACCAGAATCAAACAGAACAGTTGCAGGTACTGAGTTGACAAGGAACGTACCCAGCACAACATCCGGAGCATCCTGAGCTTCTTCAGCATTGATGTGGTGCAGACGACCCTTGGCAACAGCAGCATTTCCGCGAGGTGCGGCATTCTTGCCATTTCCATTTCCATTGCGGCCTTGACCATTGTTCTGTGCCGGCGCATTGGGGCGCTGGACATTCCTCTTGGGATTGGGACATTCTTTGGAGTAGTGACCCTTGTTGCCGCATTCAAAGCAGATCACATTGGGATTGCGGGTGAAGTTGTTGAAGTTTCCTCCGGGACGGTTATTGTCATTGGGGCGGTTGAAGTTGTTTGGGCGGTTAGGGTAATTGGGGCGTGGAGCTTGGGGTGGACGATAGGCAGGCCTGGTGTTCTGCTGAAAGATACGAGGTTTCTGGCTGCTCGACCTTCCTGAGCATTCATCCTCCTCTTGCGACCTTCATACATCGACTTGCGCTTGGTCTCCAGCTGGATGGCTTTGTCCACAAGTGACTCCAGATCACGGAAGTCATGGATAACCAAAGCACACTGAAGTTCATCATGAGTCCACTCATGAAACGCTCCATCTTCTTCTCTTCCTTGTCGGTGTCATCAGGAGCATACCGAGATAAGTCGGTAAACTCCTCAAGATAACCGACCACATCTCTACTTCCCTGCCTCAGCTTCGGAACTCATCCTTCTTCCTCTCAATAAGTCCACTGGGAATATGCTTCTTGCGGAACTTCTCCTGGAACTCAGCCCAGTTGATGACATGACCAGCTGGCTGGAGAGTCTTGGTAGTTTCCCACCAAGCTCTTGCAGGTCCAGCGAGATAGTGGGTTGCATACACACTTTCTCATTTTCTCCCACAGCAGCAACTTCAAGATTATTGTCGATGGTGCGAAGCCAATCATCGGCTTCTAGTGGGTGAAGTCCCTTGGAGTAGGTGGGTGGGTTGGTCTTCTGAAAATCACCAAGGTAGATCGCTGGTTCTCATTGCCATTGCCACCATTGTTGTTGTTGTTGTTATTGTTGTTGTTGTTATAGCGGCTGCGAGTTGTTGTAAGGCAGCGAGATGAGCTTGGCGCTCTTGCCGGGCATTTTCACGCTCCTCCATGATAAGTGCGAGAAGTTGGGTGGGGGTTGGGTCCGGTGGTGGTGGTGCTGATCCTGATCCTTCCGCATGCGACGGGGGGCATCCTGAAGCACACCGGGTATAAGAGACAAGGCAAGAAAAGTTCGACTAAGGGAAAAGACGATCTCTCAAGTGGTTGATTAATCCTAAGATTTATATGAAAATAGTTCACACAGATTTAAACAAGACAAACATACTTATATTTCACAAACAACACATCAAGGAGTTCACATCAACATCAAGCTTACAACATCAAGCTTACAACATCACCTTACATCTAGGATACATCTGGTTTCCAAAAGAACCACTACTACTACTCGACTAGCTATAGGGGGTCAACCTAATCCTGCGGTAGTGATCAAGTCACTCGCCTACTGAGGTGGAACCTCCAGCTCTAACACGTCAGCATCTGACTGGTAGGCTGGCTCCTCGGGATCCTCCTCCTCGTCCTCGAGAACTGGCTCGAGTGGCTCCTCCTCCTCGTCAACTAACTCCTCCTCATCATCCTCCTCCTCACAGTCCATCTCCTCCACGAAGTCATCATCGTCACTGAGGAAAGCGTCGTTCTCCTTGCGGAGATCCTCGCCCTCCTCCTCCATCTCGTCAGTATGGTGCTCTAGATCCTCAATCAGTCCGTCCTGCTCTGCCACCTTCGTGCGGAGCTTCACGATAGTCTTCCTCAGCTGGGCCCTCTTCCTGAGAAGAGCAACCTTCTCCACCATCAGCTTCATCTCGTTCTCGCGAAGCTCAACGAGCGACTCGCGGTCGAAGTGGAGCTGAATCCTAGTGCGCAACAGATCATCCTGAGTGCACTGAAGTAAGATCTCCATGTCCATGATGTAGCTCCCAAACATCGGGTGGTAAGGTGAAGGAGTAGGGTGTCCATCACAGTTGCGCCTCCCGTAGAACCGGAAACGGGAGTCTACTAACTCCGCCTTGTGCTCCTCACAAAGTCGGGCTAGCATCCTCTGTGTAGCAGTACAGAGACCATCAACCCAGGTGGCCTCCTTGGTGGTGAAGATGAGCGTCCTGGAACTGGGAGACTTGATGTTCCTGCGAACTGACGATCTGATGAGCCAGCTCAGCCTTCCAACACCGTGAACATCAATCTGAGCTCCCTCAAACTCTGGAGCGGGGCGACCTAACAGCTTGGTCAACTCGAACAAGTCCCTCTCAAACGTCAGCTTGCTGTCCTTCTCCAGCTGAACGAACTCGGTCCAGTGGAGTGCCATCTACAGTTTTTAAGCAAAATTTTAAGTTAGTTAGGTGACAAGTATATCAAAATTTTAATATAGTAGGGCAACAAGTGAGTCAAATTTTAAACTTAATGAGAGGTGTACAAAATTTTAGGGATACTAAGGAAAATGTAATATTTAATGAGAGTAAAATTTTGCATAAGTAAGAGGATTGGAGATAAGCAATTTTCGAAAATACTTCATTCCTTTCTTTTTAGAAATTCATCTTTTGTAACATTTGACAAACGACCATGCTAACTAAGGTTTCCTAAAGTCAGGATGGCTCTGATACCAAGTCTGTGGGGACCCCGGACTAGCTGTCCGAAATACCCGATTATGCTTAACACAACGATCCCGTGATCAGTCTGTCGTTGCACATAATCCGAATTGGATACCAAAGTTTACATCCATTACAGTACCGAATAAAAGTCTTACATAAATGGTCATTTAGACCAAGTTCTTACATAGGTGCCTTCATGGGCCAAACCAAATATATCAGCGGAAGCTACGGCGTAGTAGACATCATATTCTAACGATGACAACCCGACAGGCAGCTGACTTGTGGAGATCCTTAGTTGGCGTAGAAGTCGCCATATCCTGCTCGCGTAGTGTTCCTCCTCGTAGTCTGGCTAGGACAATAGCCAGGGACGAAACCAATATGAGTACATTTGAATGTACTCGCAAACTACCCCAACATGAGTATGCACCAGTTTTATTTTAGTTGACAACTTTTCTTATTTAAAACATCTCTATATCTTTATTGAAAAAGGTAAGAAGAGTTTTATAACTATTTTAAAGAAGTCACCATTTTCATCTGTTTTTCCAAAACTCCCCTTTTTCCGACCATAGCCCGTCATGGTCCACTTTCATCCAACCACCTCATACCGATCCGTTGGTATAGGTGTAGGAAACAATCTCCACTTCATTTTTCTTTTAAAACTCAAAGCCTTTTTAAAACTTGCACAAGGTCTTAGGACAGTCTCCCAATTGTCCATATCCGAGGACTCGGCTATTCGAATAGTTTTAACACTCTGCAGAGGTAGCACGCTTTTAACCCACATCCATCCGGCAACTCATCGTGTCTGCCACGTCTCGCCATACCAGGTGTATGCGAAGTAAGCCGGCCATAGCCTCTTATTTGCTCATGCTAGTATAGGATCCTTCCCATATGACACTTTCCATCGACACCCAGTCCGGTTTCCCGTCAGAAACCCTAAGTGTGAGGACTCATAGTTTTGTCCGGCGGTTTATGGTGGAACCTTCTATCCTCCCCACCAACTTGTGTGAGGACCCGGGTCAGGGGGTAGATCCTCGGACCATCCCCTCATGCATAACGGAGTCATCTCCGTCGATGAGGTATCCCATACTAATAAGAGCAAACTACATGACTACGCCTTTTCCCATATGTGGTAAATGTGGTCGCACAGGGTAGATTGGTTTCCATAGTACTAGGACACTGTGCATTTTTCATAAACATCACCATTTTTCCACTTTTCCAACAACACCGACATCTCGGCATTCCATAAACTCACAAGAAATTTCAAAGGAGTTTTGAATAAACAACATTGTTTTCCCATCCTAAAGTTTTATATAAACTACTACATAGGGTGGCAAAATAATATCCATATACTTTTGAAATGGGTTTTATAAATCTTGCTTTGAGAGTAAAACATGTTATGAAAGTAGATGCATATGTTGTAGTGCAAGCTCAGAGAATAGCTTGCCTTGCTTGGCAAAGTGATCTTGCTCTTGTTCTTCAAATTCAGCAAACTCTCCTTCCTCGATATATCCGACAACGTTCTCGTCTAATTAATAAACAAACAATGCAAACAATCACTAAGCTATACAAGCAATCATCTCAACATAACCATCATAACATCACAATTAGCTACTGCACACATCAAACCACACAATTTGGTTTTCAAAAATTGAATTAAACATTATTTAATTAAGTCAAATTATGGCAGAAACTAGTTATTCATGTTTAATTCCACAACTTGAGTTCTGTTGGTCACAAAAATACAAACTAAATTCTATGGAAAGCTACTGATGTGTAGAAGAAACCCAATTTGAATTGGATCATTTGGAGTTACCAAACTCCCTACACATTGGATTGAATCCAGTAGCTTAATAATCAAGTTTTAGCTACCATTTAAATTCTATTGTTCCAAAAATTAAACCCTTTTAGGGGTAACTAAACATGGCTATATGTGAGCTAACAAAATTGGTCCTAACTCATTTGGATCAACCAATAAACATATTTGTTTGTTTTAGTCCAGAAGGGTTTATCTTAAAGTCAACAATTAATACTGCTTAATTAATTCTACCAAAATTAGGGGAGCTAACACAAGGCAGTACTAAGCTAGCAAAATTGGTTTGGAATTATTTGGACTAACAGAGTATCAGAAACAAACAAGTTTAGATTTTAAACCTTCTGTGGCATTTTCAATAATACTTTTTACTTATTTAATTAAATGACATGAGACCAATTGTGTTGGTTAAACAATTTCATAAGCTTTCCAGAACAGTTGAGTTTGATTTATTTGGATTCCTAAATCTCGAGATATTGAATTTCAAAGTTGGATCCAGTACTGATTATTCAGAGAAGTTTGAAATTCGAAAATTCCCTCCTCTGGATAATGTTGAAAAGGCTGACTAGTGGGGCCTACACGTCAGCGACACAGTGCGTGGTTGGAAAATAATAAAATCCTGACGAGCGGGGCCCGCCCGTCAGTCTCTCTCTCTCTTTCACTTAACCGAAGCGGTACGCAATCGTTGGATTAAGATCCAACGGCTCACGTTAGCCCACGTCGTCGACAAACGTCGGCGACCTAAAACGAGCGGCGCTGCCGGCCGGCGACGGCGAGGTGGACGGAAAACTCACCTAGAGGGCACGGCAGACGGCGGCGATGACGTGAATCGACGGCGGAGGCTCGGGTAAGGTTGTGGCGCGAGTTGTGCTTGCTGGGACGGAGTGTAGCGGTGACGGCGTGGTCTGCAACTTCCACGGCCACGGGCACGAGCTCCGGCGATGATCCCACGGCGAATCTGGACACAATCCAGAGGGAAAAAGGGTGCGTGAGTGCGGTGAAGCAGAGGGAAGCAAGTGCAGGCCAGAGAGGGAGGGTGTGGTGTTGCGGCGATGATTGACCTTGACGGGTGCGGCGGTGCACGGCCCTCTGGCGGTGCACAGACCAAATTGGAGCGAGGGAGAGATCGAGGGAGGGGTGTGGAGTTTCAGTGAGGTCTCGGGTGGCTTTATAGGCTCGGGGCGGTCCATGGTGGTCGAGGTCCACGGCGGCGACCACGGCGCGTCTACGGCGACCAATTCCTCGGCTACGCGGCGAGGGTGCAGAGGCTCGTGGCGGCTTGGTGCTTAACGGGGTCCGGACACGTTCTAGAAGCGTCTAGAGGAGCTGGGCGTGTCGAGGCGCAGAGGGCTGGGCCAATTTGGCCGGCGACGCCGCGGATGCCACGGCGATGCATCGGGGCAGAGGGCGGCGTAATGGCGCGGGGAGGGGCTCGAGTGCTCTCTCCTGCACGCAGAGGCAGCAGAGGCACCGGGCGCGCGCACAGGGGGGGCCTGGGCGGCTCGGAAACGGCGAGGCGCAGCACGGCGACACGGCGGCACGTCGGGGCGAGGGAGAGAGGTAGGGGATGACATTTTTGCAGAAAACCCCCTGCCTCCTCTCTGCTCTTTTTTTATTTCTGTTTTAGTCCTTCTGTTAAATCCAGAAGGTTTTCTAGGATTTAATTAGGATTTAAACATTTTAGAAAAATTTGCAAAAATTTGTGGGGCCTTCCCATAATGTACAGAAGCTCCACAAAAATTGGCATAAAATAATAAAATGTTTTGAAACATTTTCTTTTATAGTACTTTATTTATGTTATTTGAATTTATTTCCATTTGTTTTTATTTTAGAATTTTAAAACTAATTCAAAAATAATATTTGAGAGGGGAAAGTGGTAGGAACAAAATGGGGAGTGTTTACATTACAACTCCACTGACTTTGGTTTGAAAATAATTGAGTTTGTCACTTGGAGATTTTCATGTGACCACTTGTCACTTTTATTTTTCTTGCTTTGATTTTATATTTTGTTTTCTTTCTTTCTTACTAGTGTTTACTAGTGCAAACACTCACACAATCAGCAAGGACAACAACTCAAGTAACAAAAGCAATTAACATACAATAAACAACAAAAGTTTTTGTTGGCTCTCATTTTTGGAATATAAACCTGATAATAATTTTGGGATGTTACATCGGGGCAAGGTGGAGGTGGGGACTGGAGACAGGGGACTCGATCGTGGTCGCCTAGGGTTGTTGCCCTGGCTGTTGATGGGCCAGAAAAGAGTCCTGGGCAGTTGGGCTATTAGCTGGGCTTTTTTATATTTCGGGTTGTTCGGGAGTGAGCATTTGATTCCCGAATTACCCGAGATTATTTCGGGAAATGAGATTACGTTCCCGGAAAAGCTATCGGGATTTTCGGGTTCGGGTTATTCGGGATCGGGATTTTCGGGTTTCGGGATTCATGATCGGGAAATATGCCCACCGTGACCCGCTAGTGCCGTTTTCCACGGGTATTCCAAGAATGCTTTCGTTACAATAAAGCCATCGTCTT
This sequence comes from Poa pratensis, assembly GCA_947311845.1. Classification (NCBI taxonomy): domain Eukaryota; kingdom Viridiplantae; phylum Streptophyta; class Magnoliopsida; order Poales; family Poaceae; genus Poa; species Poa pratensis. The sequence goes on from CAMZMU010000073.1 coordinate 16,713,108, forward strand.
CCACTTGGCATCGTCGTCTAGGGCATCCCTCGTCTTTTGTGGTTCAGCAAGTTCTTAGAAATAATAAGATATCCTATATGTGGCACCCCGATCCAGGTGATACATGATTACAACACGGGGTGAGGCTCCAGCGCTCGTGCAACAAGCGCACACAACAGTATGTACATTATTTATCCAACATCGAGCCTCTAGCGGAGATCGTAGCGGGTACGTAGGTAGTAGAGTGGCAACGACGGGCCTTATTCCACGGGGTTCTGCCTGGGATACTGACTCCTAGCTGTTCTCGTACAGCGGGTACTCGGCGACGGGTGCAGCGGGGTCTGGCCACATGAAAAGCCAGGCAAGTACTTGAAGTACTCGCAATACATTAGCCCAAAATCAAACATGGTCTACCTACATGGCATGGCATAAGTTTGGAAAGTAGCATGGCATGGGTTTGGGTACATAAGTGTGAGTCCAAGCTTAACGGTTGGACATAACTTACCTACTTACCTTAGTAGGGATGTTTCGTGCTTCTAAAGTGAGACCACGTTTCTCAACAACATTTAACCACAACTAGGCTTCCAAGCCTCTAGCCAACTCTGGCTTTACCCGAGGCTTCCAAGCCTCTAGCCAACTCTGGCTAAGCTCTCGAGTTTCCACATGATCGTTGGGTCTCATATTCATTATTTCCCCGTGTTCGACCGGACTGACTCATAGTGTGACTTGACCCAAACATCGTCCCATAACCTAGGGACAAGGCTAGAATCTAGATTTACACTCTCGAGAGGTTGCAACTTTTATCCACACGCTGAAGTCTAGGCTTGTACCGCCGGTACCGAAGTACTAGAACCGATCACGGCGACAGTACAAACCCACACTTCCACAACCGTTTATTCTACCCGGACACTCCCTGTGTAGCTGATACGTCTCAAACGTATCTATAATTTCTGATGTTCCATGTTGATATTATACCAATTGTTACATGTTTTATATACACTTCATAGCATTTTTATGCATTTTCTGGGACTAACCTATTAACAAGATGCCACAGTGCCAGTTCCTGTTTTCTGCTGTTTTTGTATTCCAGAAAAGCTAGTCTGGAAATATTCTCGGAATTGGATGAAACTTGGACAGAACCTCCCATTTTTCCAACACGTACACGGAGTCCAAAGGAGAGACGGAGGGGAGCCACGAGGCAGCCACACCATGGGGCCGTGCGGGCCCCCCTGCCGCGCCGTGGGGTGGTGTGGGCCCCACGGGTGTCTCCAGCCGCCGCCCTTTCGCCTATTTATTCATCCCGACCCGAAAACACTAAATACCCGAGCCATTATCCACGAAAAGTTCCAGAGACGCCGCCGCCGTCAACCCTAACTCGGGAGGGTTCAGAAGCTCTTCCCGGCACTCCGCCGAAGAGGGGAATCATCACCGGAGGGCTCTACATCACCATGCCTGCCTCCGGAGTGATGCGTGAGTAGTTCATCCTTGGACTACGGGTCCATAGCAGTAGCTAGATGGTTGTCTCTCCACTTAATGCTATCATGTTTAGATCTTGTGAGCTGCCTATCATGATCAAGATCATCTTATTATAATGCTACATGTTGTGTTTGCTGGGATCTGATGAATATTGAATACTATGTCAAGTTGATTATCAATCTATCTTATATGTTATTTATGATCTTGCATGCTTTCTGTTACTAGTAGATGCTTTGGCCAAGTAGATGCTTGTAACTCCAAGAGTGAGTATTTATGCTAGATAGTGGGTTCATGCCTCCGGTAATCTGGGAGAGTGGCAACAACTTCTAAGATTGTGGATGTGCTGTTGCCACTAGGGATAAAACAACCGATGCTTAGCTTAAGGGTGCGCCGTTAGGTCTAACGCATTTGTTTACATTACGCACATTACTTAATGCGATTATCTGTTGCTTGCAACTTAATACCAACGGGGAACTCGGTATGACAACCTGGAGGTGGATTATTAGTCATAGACGTTGTTGGATAGCGGTCTATGTATTTTGTCGTAATGCCCACATGAATATCATAGTAATCATCATGTCATATATATGCATTGTCATGCGCTCAATATTTTGTCAATTGCCCAGCTGTAATTTGTTCACCCAGCATGTTAGTTATCTTTTATGGAGAGACACCACTAGTGAACTGTGGACCCCGGTCCATTCTTTTACACTGATAATACAACCAACTGCAAACATTGTTCCTTTTCATTCTCTATAATTTACTACTGTTTTCTACACCATACGTTTAATCCTTTGTTTTCAGCAAGCCGGTGAGATTGACAACCTCACTGTTTCGTTGGGGCAAAGTATTTTGATTGTGTTGTGTGCAGATTCCATGTTTGTGATCGAGTAAACGGCGCCACCAACAACCTTCAGAAGTGATTTCTTGCTCCTACTGGTCGATTAAACCTTGGTTTCATACTGAAGAAAACTGCTGCTACACTGCTTCATACCTTCCTCTTGGGGTCTCCCAACGAACGTGTGATCCACGTCATCAGTCAAGCTTTTTCTGGCGCCATTGCCGGGGAGCAAGAGGATTTCTGCAAGGGGAGTTTCACGCTTCCTATCTCTTTACTTTGTTATTGTCTTGCTTAGTTTATTTTTATCTAGTCTTGTTTGCTTTATTTATCAAAAACACAAAAAAAAACTTTTATTTTCAAGTTGTTATCTTTGTGTTTTGTTTTAATTTTGCTAAAATGAGTGCCCTGAGAACACTAAGTTGTGTGATTTCACTAGCACGAACAACAATGATTTCATTAGTACACCTATTGCTCCACCTGCTTCTAACGCAGAATTCTATGAAATTAAACCTGCACTTTTAAATCTTGTTATGAAAGAGCAATTCTCTGGTGTTAGTACTGATGATGCTGCTGCTCACCTTAATAATTTTGTTGAACTTTGTGAGATGCAAAAGTATAAGGATGTAGATGGTGATATTATTAAACTGAAACTTTTTTCCTTTCTCTTTGAGAGGACGTGCTAAAGAATGGTTGCTATCTTTGACTTGAAATAGTATTGATTCATGGACTAAATGCAAAGAAGCTTTCATTGGAAAATATTATCCTCCTGCTAAGATCATATCTTTGAGAAGTAGCATTATGAATTTCAAACAATTTGATAATGAGCATGTTGCTCAAGCTTGGGAGAGAATGAAATCATTGGTAAAGAATTGTCCCACCCATGGACTGACTGCTTGGATGATCCTCCAAACCTTTTATGCAAGACTAAATTTTTCTTCAAGAAACCTATTGGATTCGGCCTCCAGAGGTACCTTTATGTCCATCACTTTGGGTGCTGCAACAAAGCTTCTTGATGATATGATGATAAATTATTCTGAATGGCACACCGAAAGAGCTCCACAAGGTAAGATGGTATAGTAAGGGACTACTAGGGTGGCCCGATCTTCACGGATTGACGGAGGATGTGGACGAACGCATGCAAGAACACGAGGAACACGAAGAACACCAAGAAGAACGCCCCGAACACAAGAACACACACATGATACAAGAACCGTTTCCCTTACCGGTCGGTCCAACCGGCCCAATAGAATCCACACGAAGGTGGGAGATCGGCAAGTAGATACAAGAAGGGATCTTGGATGGTTGTTTCTCCAACGGTCAACCGAACCGCTCCAATAAAGTCACCCGAAGATGAAAGATTGGCGAGTAGTCAAACTACAAGTAGAGGTCTTGAATCCACAAGGGGATCTTCTCCACAATGGGAGGAACCATCCCCGCAAGGGGAGGAAGGAGACCGTCTTGAGGTGGGGAGCCTAGCTCTACTCTAATCTCAAAACATAGTCTATCCCTAGATCTAGCCAAGGGGTGCCTATTTATAGTCTTAGGCAAAAGGGGACGAAATACATGGGTCAAAACCCAGATCTGCACACAGGCACGTGCAGGGCCGGTACTACCGGCGGATACGGTCCGGTAGTACCGGATACGCGCACGTCCGGTAGTACCGGGTCGAATTCCGGTAGTACCGCTTATGACGGCAGAGATTCCAGTAGCTCCTGGCGCTTCGGCGGTAGTACCGATCGGGTAGGCTCGGTAGTACCGGCCAGACTTCAACGTCTCTTCCTTCTCCTCTTCCAAGCCACCGTCTTGTCGGACTTCATTCCTCTTGCGCCTTGGCCATCTTCCCGTGGAGTCGTACTCGTCATGATTAGCAATACAAAGTGTCGATGGTCAAGTAGTATACCATTCCAAAGTGTCATATCGAGGTTCGCATAGAGGAAGGAGTTCACCTTTGATGTCCATGGTGACTTGTGGAGTGTTGGAGTGCTTGACATGGTGATGGACGTGACTCGGGCTACATCATCTCCCCCCTTTAAAAAGAGTCGTCCTCGACTCTTGCTCGTCATCACCATGCAAAGGAGGTAGATGTGTTGTCGAAGAATTGAGATTCACCATGCCTACAAACACCAAAGACCAAGCAACCCTTGTGTGTGCAAGAAAGAGGAGCATATCAACAATGACATGTCCATTCTTTGTCATAGCACCGTTAGCACAACACAAGAATATGAAAAGGTAGTGCAAGTGCAAGGTCAAAGTGCAAGCAATCGAATGGAACATCTTCAAAATGTGAGAACACAAAAACTCCATAAAAATATGAGGATGCCATCTAGGTATCTCTTCTTGAACCATATGATCGTTATTGCACACAAGGCATTGGAAGGGACAATTTGTCATGAACATTGATGCAACAAGAGGAGGATTTGGCAAAAACACACAATGTAGAATGTCCAAAATATCATCATGGTGGCAAACAAAGCACATGAAAGAGCAAGTTTTCAACATATTTGTTGCAACACCAAATTGGTAGAAACCAATAAACTCATGACAAGACATGCATAAAATGTTATTATGGTTGCAAACAAGCCATTGGAAAGAACAATTGGTCATCATATTTGTGGCAACACATAAATCATCCATATGAAAGATCAAGTAAACATGCTTGTCATATAGGAGTCCAAAAGCAACATCATGATTGCAAACAAACCATAAGCAAGAGAAATTGTTCAACTTGTTTGATGCAAAACATGAGAAAGATTTGAGACTTGGGTTCGATCCACTACTCACATGTATGCTCTCAAGAGCTCGTATTGTCAACTCATGCTCAATTGAGGTTGACATTATCAGGCGTTTACCGGCACACACACAAGACAACATATGAAGAAGTTATGTGCACGGTATATGAACACATCATCCATCATGACGCGTCTCTTCATTTGCACATCACCAACCACAGAAAATTCAATTGGAAAATATGACATATGTGGATGGTCACTAAGCAAAGTGAAGGATGGAACAAGGTCCATAAGAGAAAACGAAACATCTCCAAAAAGTGAGAAAGCTATGGGGGCAATCTCATTATCAATCATTTCAACATTATTGCATGCAGCACATGTGAAAGACGAATTGTTCAACATATTGCAAGCAACAATGGGAGAAAAGTGGAAACATTCGTAACAAGGCATGCTCATGGCAAAATCATCACAAATAGGTAATTCCACATGATCAACATTGGTTTCAAACAAAGTATCACAAGGGAATAAGAACGAATCATATGATGTGTCAATCAAATCGTCCATAGCATGCGAGCAATCATAGTTCATCATGTCCACTAGCGGAAGATGGTCACATCAACACCCATACCTTTGTAGTCCCACTCATGTGAAGTAGGTGTTGAAGTAGTAGGGGCTTCCATGTAGCCGACTTGTTCATCTTGAAGTAGACATGGGGTGGCATCATCATCATCCTCTATGTACATCTTCTCCATTTGAGGCACCGTCAAGTCGAAGATAGGCGTCTCATCATCCAAGGAACCTAGCACACAATGAGAAAACACACTAGAGGTAGAGGGTAAGTTGTTAGAAATCAAAATGGCCTCACAAGACCTATCAACTACCTCTCTCAACTCAAGTGGTGTATCACTCATTCCCTCAAAGTGAAAGCACTCAAACTCACATATGGTGGAGGCACTCAACTCACTATCACTCTCACTCAAGTGGGCTAAGTGGCTCTCATTCTCACATGGGATTGGTACCATATCATAACTCAAATACATGAGGGTAGGCTCAATGTTCTCAACTCCAAACGCCTCCAAGGTTGAAGGGAAACTCCCATGCTCAACCTCCTCGACCTCATCGCCTCGAAAGGTCAATGCCATAGTGTAGGAATCATCACTCGACTCCTTTGTGGAAGGGAAAATCCCATGCTCCGCTTCATCACTTGACTCCATTGCCGAAGGGAACATCCCATGCTCGGCATCATCATCACTTGACCCATGGTCAAAGGTGATAGCATTCTCCATGCACGCCTCCTTGGTCGAAGGGAAAATCCCATCCTCGACCATCTTGTCATCTCCTTGGTCACCGTCTTGTTCACCAACTTGGCATTCCCACATCAAGTGACCTCTTCTATTGCATAGTGGGCACAAGAGATTGGGACATTCTCGTGGATCATGGTCTTGGCCTTGGTAATTGTCACATAGGAGGTCTTCATCTTGCCATATGGGGACCAATGTGGTGGTGGCACTTGGTGTAGATACCATATCATGAGAAGTGCTTGAAAAGGGCGCCAATGGTGTTGCGGCCTCACGGTTGTGACCATGTTTCTTCCGGCGTCGACGTATGAAATTCTCGTAGAAGTTGTCGATGTCGGCCATGATCTCGTCAAAGATGGGACTTGTAGCTCTCGTTGGCGCACTTGAAGTGGTAGCACTAGGGAACACCATAGGATGCGCCTTTGTCGCCATCTTCTTGTCATGTCGACGTTGACGCTCTTGAGCGGAGGGGTGTCGCCGAAAGTCATTTGGATGCTTCTCTTCATGTTGACGATGGCGTGCTTGTTGCCTTAGCGACCTTTCCTTGGAGCTTCCACTAGAGCTTGGAGACATGTGCCGAAGCTTGGCAAGTGTGTCGATGTCGTCTTGAAGCTTGGACATGTTGTGGTCCACCGTGGCATCTTTCCTGTGGCGCCTTGATGAGCTAGATGGGCCTTGGCTTGGCTTGGCCTTGTCGATGCACTTTGTGTGACGCCATCTTTTGGTGGATGTAGAGTGTCGAAGCTTGGCGCTTTGGGCGATGTCCTTGTCATGGCGCCTTCTTGAAGTTGGTGGAGAATGTCGAAGCTTGGCACTCTTGGCGATGTCCTTCTCGTGACGCCTTCTTGAAGTAGATGGAGCTCCATAGGATGAATGCATAGTGGCCTTGTCGGTGCTCCTTCTTGAGCTTGAACCATAGTAGGTTGTGCCATGACGCTTCGTGGTGCCGCTCTTGAACATGGTGGTGATGGGGGTCCTCTCCTCTTGCATGTTGTCGAAGTCATCGCACATGCTACAAGAGTAGTAGTCGTAGACGTTCTCCACAAGGTCATTGGAGTTGTAGTCGTAGGAGTGGCGGTCCACTATGTCGTTGTAGTCGAAGTTGGTACCATGTGATGAGGCATGTGAAGACACTTGCGTCTCATTGTCGTTGGAGCTTGTGTAGTCGGAGTCATGGTAGATTCTTATGTACTTGGAGTCGATACCATATGATGAAGGTTACTCGACGTCATGGTACCGCTCCTTGTCGTGGACGCTCGAATAGTCGGAGTCGTAGTCGGAGTAGTTGTAGCGGAAGTCTTGGTGATGATCCATCATGTCATGGGGGTCATTGTCGGTGTAGTCGTAGTAGTCCCCCATCTCCTCAATGCTTGGGGCATCATAGTATATGTGACTCATCGTGTACTCAACATCATCTTGGCCTCCATAGTGGCATGCACTCTCCCTAGACATGTCAACTCACAAGACAAGTGTATATATGTGGAGTGGAAAGGAACTAGAACACAACCTCTCACCTTGTAGATAGTATTGGATGTCGTGGACAACCAAAGAAAACGATCACAAAGTAAAGTGCATGTGTTCAAGTATCCAAAGCAAACTCCAAAACACACACGGCTTAAAAGTTGGGTAGGAAGGTTTGGTAGGTGAAGCAAATTGAACCAACCGGAAACCAAGATATTGTTAAAGCTAGTAGAGAACCACGATGATCACAAAGCAACAACAAGTCAATCTCAAAAGACAGGAATGTAGTTCAAGGAAACACACGCACAGATAGATAAATGGGACTTATGCAACCAAGAAGTGAGCTAAAGAACCATATGATCCTAGCGAAGACTATAAGCTCGTGTTGCACAAGTACAAGGAGAGACACTAGCTCGATTGCAATTTATTTGGTGGTCTACAAGATTTGCACAACAATGCACCACCTACTAGATTTCATCGAGCTTGCGCGCTTCCTACAAGATATGGCAAGTGATGTTTCTTCTTTTCTTTTCTCTTTTGATTTGGCACTTTTTGCTTCTTTTCTCTTTTGAGTCTTTTTTTCTTTTGACTCTTTCTCTTTTGCACACCCACTTCTTTTTGATGCCAACAACAAGATATATCATGAACTAGCACATGCAATTTTGCTCGGAAACTACACGGTGCAAATGTGCAAAGCCAAAGCAATCATCAAGAGCTAGCCTCAATAGGACATGGTAATCGCAAAGATATAGTGTGGCTCATAAAGGAATGGCAAGGGGAAAAGATTGGCGATGTTATACCTTTCGTCGATGTTCTTCACCCTTTGTTGTAGAAGTGTCGTGCTTGCCCACGGATTTTGGTGGTGGTGGATGGTGGATCAACCGCAATGGTGACATAGGCCTTGATCGTAGCTTCGAAACGAGCCAAAGACCACCAAAAACGGAGTCAAATGCAAAAGATATGGCCAAAACCGTTTTCTGAAATTTCAGTTTTCCGCCAGTTCGGTAGTACCGGGGAAACGGGCCGGTAGTACCGGCCAGGGTCAACGCAGGTCCGGTAGTACCGGAAATATGGGTGGTAGTATCGGCCGTGGACGCAATTCGTGCCCGAAACTCGAAATTTCGCGATTTTGGGCCGAAAAAAACGGCTCGAAAATGACCAAATCGGAGGGGAAATCAATGGAATTAGGCCATGGGAACGCAAAGGAAGGTAGATCAACAAGTTTGCAATAGATCTATGGATCAAAACCTACCAAAACGCACAAGAATCTCTGAATCGAACAAAAGCAATTTGGGGCTATTTTTTGTGGAAATTTTTGAATTTCTCTAAATCAAAGAAAATTTGGGGGATTTGTGGGGGAAACAAAGTCAAATCCGTGGCAACCATGCTCTGATACCATATGGTGTAGTAAGGGACTACTAGGGTGGCCCGATCTTCACGGATTGACAGAGGATGTGGACGAACGCATGCAAGAACACGAGGAACACGAAGAACACCAAGAAGAACGCCCCGAACACAAGAACACACACATGATACAAGAACCGTTTCCCTTACCGGTCGGTCCAACCGGGCCAATAGAATCCACACGAAGGTGGAGACCGGCAAGTAGATACAAGAAGGATCTTGGATGGTTGTTTCTCCAACGGTCAACCGAACCGCTCCAATAAAGTCACCCGAAGATGAAAGATTGGCGAGTAGTCAAACTACAAGTAGAGGTATTGAATCCACAAGGGGATCTTCTCCACAACGGGAGGAACCATCCCCGCAAGGGAGGAAGGAGACCGTCTTGAGGTGGGGAACCTAGCTCTACTCTAATCTCAAAACATAGTCTATCCCTAGATCTAGCCAAGGGGTGCCTATTTATAGTCTTAGGCAAAAGGGGACGAAATACATGGGTCAAAACCCAGATCTGCACACAGGCACGTGCAGGGCCGGTGTCGGGGGAATACTTTCTGGATTAACCCGTGGCCCAGTGCGACTTAACTTACTCGCACGGACAAAGGCCCACTTGGGAGCAAGCCCAATATTGAACCGCCATAAGGGGAAAGATCTAGAAGACATATCCCGGAGGACGTGAAGACCAAGTAGTCTCCGAGTAGGCCTCTGTGGATGTATTCCTTATGGGGAAGTTTCCTTTTGTAACCTAGCGAGCCTCTGTGTATATAAAGAGGACTCGCAGGACTTAGAGCGGGTCAAGCTATCAAGCCCCAAACCCTAGCTCATACGGCGAGTACCAGATCGGATCGCCTCCATTGTAACACCTCGATTATCATATCAATACCAATCTAGGGTAGGCAGGAAGTAGGTCTTTTACCTCACATTGAGGGGGCCGAACCTGGGTAAATCTGTGTTGATCTTTGTTCCTGCGATCCCAAGCTCGGAGATGCTTGACTCGCATAATCCCACACCTACGAAGTCATCTATGACACCTGACGTGACAAACCCACGACAGTTGGCGCCCACCGTGGGGCCTGCGGTCAAAAGCGTCACGTTCCGCGCAGGATCGAAATCAGGCTTCAAGGACATCGCCATCGGCCAAGTTGAAGACATCAATGGGGTCCCCTTCATCGACGACTCAGAGTGGGGACCCGAGGCAGATCGCATCGAGTTCGGATACATCGTTCCCATCGGATCAGTAAAAGTTTTCGTCGGATCCGTCAGTCGCAGATCTATGGACGCGACTCAAGGAAGCGAATCGGTGAAGGAGCTGCGGCCGGTCAGGGTCCGCGTGTTGGAGGAGCTACAACAAGCTACGGCAAGATTGCCCATCCCCGTCCCGTCAAGACCTGTTTGGGGATCTCTACCAAATCAGGAAGGAGACCTCAAGATTGAAGAGATTGAAGCTATCAGGACGGAACTCTGTGAAGAGGCACAAAGACTCGCGGCTGAGCGCGAAAAACTCCAAGAAGAAGGTCGACGACTCCGTCGCTGCCAGCCGAAGCACCAGGCGGTGCGAACCAAGACGACATCTGAGCGCAAGAAACTCCAAGAAGAAGAGTGGCGACTCCGTCGTTGGCAGCAAAAACATCAGATCAAGATGGACAAAGGAGAGATGAAATCACAGTTCCACGGCGACCCAGAGAGCAACGTGCACGCCGCGATAGGGATATTGTCAAAGATAGCACCGGTTGGAGACACACGAGCTGATAAGGAAGCTCGCTATGCGATCGACCTACTGCAAACCGCTGCTTTACAACAAGCAAATATGTATGGAGTCACGCCCAATGAGCCGCAAAACGAGGTATCATGGGGAGGAGAAAGGTGCAGCGTCGAAGAAGTGGTCAACCAGCTAGCAGGTTTGCAGGTATCATTGGAAAAAGAAAAGAAGATAGAAGGCGAGTCACGGACCGGAGCGACTCAGCCATCCCAGATTGAAACTGATTCAGATGAAGATTCAGCGCCAGTAAACTCCTATTCATTATTGAAAGGACCAGCATGTTTGGAGAGGAAATACGGCTCACTCGTTTCCCCCCGAACTTCGACGAGTCGCAGCGAGTCACCACCTATCGCAGTGACCAAGACCCTGCCTTATGGATAGAAGATTACGAGGCAAGCATAACAGGGGCTGATGTGACTCAAGAAATACGTGCGAAATACTTCCACTTGGCAATACAGGGAGAAGCTAGGGATTGGCTGTTAAGGCTGCCATCAAAATCAATAAGCACATGGGAAGACTTGAAGGACAAGTTCATCGCAGATTCCAAACAGAAGATATGAAAAACCTTAGACAATGCATTCAAAAAGAGGACGAATCAAGCGGCGACTGGATCAAGAGAATCGCGGAGATCCTTGGCTCCGCCAAAAACTTAACAGTACAAGCTGCAATACAAGCTATGAGAAAGAACTGTAGATTTGAGCCGTTGGTGCACAAATTAAGTCGCGCTGAGCACAAGATTGATAGTTTCGACCAGCTTTTGGCAACGGCTGACAAGTACGCAAAGACAGATAAAGGGACAGGCGGCTTATCACAGAACCCAACGGGAAACTGCCAGTCGCGAAGACAGAACGTCGCGCACACCAGATGCAGGAGCAAGGGAGTGATAAGGCCTTACCCCTAATAACTGCAAGGGGATCTTCGACGTGCCTTGCGACTTACATCGCAGGAGAGATGGCAGGCCAGCGGGTCACACAAAGGCGCAATGTCATTATTACCGGAGGTGGAAAGAAGGCGACACGCCAGATACAGCTCGCAGCAGATCGATGCAGCACAAGAATAAATCTAGCTCTCGTCAAGAGCCTGACGTTTTACCTAGAAGAAACATAGGACAGTTTCATACAGTGGAGGTACAAACGACGGATGGAAGCCGGAAGAGCGGTCAGATTTCAACGCCAGAAAGGTATCGTCGCTGGACAGAGCAATCGGTTATTTGGAGTCGCGGCGATCACCCCCCAGAAGTAAGAGATCCAGGACAGCCAGCTCTGGTGGTCACGCCAGAAGTCGCGGGATACAAGTTAAGTAAGGTTAATGGACGGAGGAGGAAGAGTAAACATCCTATATCAAGACACGCTCCGAAGAATGAATATACCCGAGACGAGGCTGCGACCATCCAGGAAAGAAATTCAAGGCATAATCCCAGGAGCTGTTACGCGACCAATCGGAAAGATAACACTTGAAGTTAGCTTTGGAACAGAGCGGAACTTCCGCACAGAGCTCCTAGACTTTGAGGTTGTAGCAGTCAAAAGCTCATATCATGCGATCTTTGGAAGAGAAGCCTATGTCAAATTTACCGCTCGCCCCTGCTACGTCTACCTACAGTTAAAGATACCAGGACCAAACGGTGTTATTACAATATATGGAGACAGGCAGAGAGCGTTAGAATGCGAGAACGCAGGCTCAGTACTCGCAGAAGAAGCTTGCATCGCCAACTCCTTACATGGATATCAGTCGCAGATCGATAATCGCAGCTCAAAACGAGTCGCGTTGGAGGTACCGCGGAAGCGGCCAACAGGATGCAGCCACCGGATGGTAAATACCCACCGAGAAGTCGCGCATCAGCAAGATAATGCCCCAGAGGTCGCCTTGATACAAAAAGAAGACAAGAAATGGCGCATGTGCATAACCCAGCCTCGATCAACAACCCCAGCCAAAGGGGTCAGTTATCGTGAGACCTTACAAAGCAAACTCAACTCAACATAAGTCGCAGCTCAGTGCGGCTGATCGCCCAACACAGTTGCTCTCTGCTTCAACATGAGACATACATCGGAGCTATCATGCTCGACCCGAGTCGCTTTTAGCGACTCAAAATTGAACCAATCAGGTGTTCAACCCACTCCGTTAGGAGTATTAATTCGCAACTAAGTGCGATGAGTATCAAGTATGCATGGCCTGCGGGGAATAGAAAACCCGCATTAAAGGGCCTGCATCATCCTGTAACACCCTGTAAAACATCGAGTGATTATGAAATAAAGCCGGCACCCTTGACATTCAAGGGTTTGTCGTTTCGCCTCAACTATCATTGAGTCGCTGAGTCTTTTGAATTTCATATATCACTGACCCTTGAGGGCTCCTTACGAGCATCGCGAGTACCAATCGCACCTCAAATTTTGCCAAACTAGTGGCAATCCTTAAGCTAGAAGCGTCTTGCATTATGCGACCAAAGTACTGGGGTGTGGCGTCAATCGAGCTTGATTGCCTATCATGGCCGCTCTCGACCCTGAACACACATGTTCCTAGGAAATACTGAGCCGCGCGAGCGTCTACTTAATGGAATTATCAAGAAAAGAACCTGCTTATAGGTCACAAAAATACTGTTTATAATACATGAATATCTTACAGACTAACGGGCATGTCCCACATTATTTATTTTTCCTCTTCCGAGCAACAGGAGTGGGAATTGGCGCGGCTTGTCTCGCAGTTGCAGTCGCAGGTGTCCTAATAATCAGGGCGCCGCCAGACGAGGCAGAAGGGCCACCAGATACTGTTGCTGGAGTGGCAGCCCGAGATGACTCAGCTCCTGAGGACTTTTCCTTTGACACCTTGCTCCCATCAAGATTGAATTTATCGAGATAAGTGCCCAAGTCTAAGTTATCAACAAATTTTGTGGCATACCCGCGCATCCCTTTCCAGATATCGAAGTACTCGCTTATTGGCAGTTCAGTATCATCCGCGCTCATCGCCAGGCCGTGGCGAGCAACCTTGCCAACATCTATCTCTGGATAATATGCTCGAAGCAATGTCAAGACATGCGCGGCTCCGGCGCGAGCAGAGGATCGTTTCCAATCAGAGACATAATGTGGAGCCTTGAGCAGTTTATTTATCCAATACTCGCAAGATGTTGGGCCATCAGTCGCAGGAGAGATTACCGTCATAACTCCTTGGTAACCTTTAAGAAGCGCTGGCTGAAGTCAGACAGATATACCAGTTGATCCTTCAAGTTGGAGCGGGACACTGGGGCCTCAGGTCCTATGTCAAAGAAAGAAAAGGCAAGAAACAAGTCAGAGACTAACGTTGGTTACCCAAAATATGTATGATTAAAGGAATAAAAGACCAACCAGCAAGCTGCAGGACGGCTGATTTGACCATGGAGCCAAAACCCTCAAAGGCTTTGAGCAGCGAGTTATATTTTTCATCTCGCGCGGCGAGTTCCTTTGCGTGGTCTCCCTTCAGGCGATCAATCAATTCAGATTTAAGAGTCAGCCCTTCTCGCAAAGATCTAATGACCTCGTCTTTCTCCATGAGTCGCTGCTGCATATCAGCTTCAAGTTCTTTAAATTGCTCTTCGCAGGAGTCGAGTTGACCTTTGAGAGATTTTATTTCCTGATCTTGGTCCCTAATGACCTCATTATGCTGCTCCAGGCGAGACTGCATCATTTCAGGATGGTCTATGGAAATGCCTTTACCCTTTATTGAGCCAGAAGCATCAAGCAAGGACAGTTCACGCTGAAAACAAACAGAGCAAAACGCATAGGTAAATTATCCAGGAATTTGGGGGCTCGAGATTTGAAGCCAGGAAAAGAATCAACACCCCGTGCGATGACACAAGGTTTTGATCCTTGGGGGCTACGGTATATGTACCTGGCGACTTGAAGAAAATTGCTCAACTAAGCCGCGCAGCAGAGCAGCATGCTTGTCTCCAGCAGAAATTATGGCATCTGCGATTGACTTAGAACTATTTCCTGGAGCTGGAATTCTATTTTCAGTAGATACCCTACCAGCAGCAGGAGTTGTGGATGGAGCTGCGACTGGAGTCGCGGCAGGAGCCGCGTCTGCAATACCTTCCTCCAGGGAGGGCCTTGGTTGAGTCGCACCATTACTGTTTCCCACGTTTTCATCAGCAGCATCATCCTCGCTCATAGCTTGCTGAGAAGAAGTGGGATGGGAATTAGACTTGGTAGCCTCTTCAGACATAGCCCTGCAAAACATTGATGGGTTAATAAGCTGACCTAGCAGAGCCGCAACATTGAAAAGAAGGCGAACCATACCCAGAGGCGACACGGATACTCTTCATCAGGCAACCAGAGGAAGGAGAAGATAAACCTTGCAAATCTGAACCTACAGAGTATGAAAAGAAGTAGTGATCAGCAATTCCTTGCCAGAAATACGTAAACACAAAAAGAAAAGGAGAAGAGTCGCAAACAATTACCCGAGCTTATTGAGAAGCAATCCTTTGCAACAGCCTCGGAAGAAAAAGTAGCCTTGTTGGGATCAGCGAGTTTTAAAGATTTGGCAGCTCTTGTTTCTGCTAGTAACGCCAAGGCTTTGCGACGTTTCTCAGGCTGCGCGGGGTCTTCTGAGCTCTGGCATAAAATACGTTTCGAGGACCTGCGAGGCACCTCAGGAAGTTCCAGGAAAGGTGTATTTGGAGTCGAGGACAAAGAGCGTCGGCCATTTGTTGTTCCTCTTCAGAAGCACTACCCTCGTGCATAACTGTATCTTCGCCAAAGGCTGCGGCTTGTTTGACGACTCAGCCGCGGATCCTTGGTTCAAGTCGACGTCCTCTGAGGAAGAACCCAGAAATAGGGATCGATCTGAAAAGGAGCTCAGGTCAGAAATAATTAATTTTGGAGAAGGAATTTTCGAGGAAACAGGTGACAAGTAAACATTACCACAAAAGGCTTGTGCTCAGCCCAGAAGGGAGCAAGTCCGACGTTGTCATACGAGTCAATATCCTCGTCCGTCACTCGGCGAATGAAATTTATCCACTCCCCTTTGTCCCAATCTTCAGGGCAAGTACGATCGACGTCGTTTGCATGACAAGTGAAATCCACCATAAGCCGCGAGCGGCGACTCACAGGCTGAACTCGCCACTTAGTCCAGCAAGATATGAGATCTAATCCAGTGAGACCATGGAGTGTCAGCGCTCTCACCTTGTCTAAAGGGATTCGATAAAGGGCAACGAAGAAGGATCAGGTTTGGAAGACAGAGCATCGGTAGCCTCGAAGGGAAGAGGAGACCAAAGAGGGAGAGGAATTTCACCCTCAGGAGAAGTGTTTTTACAATAGAAGAATGTCCTTTGCCACTCCTTGATTTTCTTGGCAAGAGTTAGTTTTGGGAAGATACTACCCCTACGGCGTTGGAAGGAAATGGCGCCGCATTGGAGAAAAGGACCATCTGTGGTTTCCCTTTGACTATTGCAATTGAAAAGAGCAAGCCAGAAATCTATTGAAGGCGGGATACCCAGATAATCTTCGCAGAGGACGTGGAAGTTGCTCACTTGCAACATCGAATTAGGGCCAATATCATGGAAGCGGAGACCTAACCGCTGCATCAAGGAGCGGAAGAAGAGAGAGCCCGGGGGCTTGAACCCGCGCTCAACATGCTCCGCAAAAATCACTACTTCTCCTGGTTGAGGATTGGGGATTACCTCCTCACCGGCCGCCCGCCATTCGCATTGATCTTTTGGCGGAAGAAGGCCCCGTGCAGATAGGGATTCCAGGAAATCTTCGTCGACCCACGAGCCTTCCCAGTTGCACTTGCGGCGAGACATTTTTCTCAGATCGATGGAGATATCCACCGAAGGATTGTGAGTACGAGAAGCGAGATTGGAGGCGGCGGAAAGGAGTAGCGGATGCGTAATGCAGGACTTGATGCAGAACGCTGGGGAAAACGATGAGCCAAGATAAATAACCCAGACGCGGAAGACGTTTAGATCTGAAAATCAACCGTCAAGGCAGGATAAGTCGCGTTCTTGAGCCGCCAAGAAGAGTTATAAGCCGCAGATTGGAAATAAGAAAATTGGAGTTCAGCTGGGATAATTCACGTGCGCGGCTCAGGGGTTTGTTAAGACGAAGGAGCCTTCACTCGAAATCCAAGCTAAACTTGGGGGCTAATGTCGGGGGAATACTTTCTGGATTAACCCGCGGCCCAGTGCGACTTAACTTACTCGCACGGACAAGGCCCACTTGGGAGCAAGCCCAATATTGAACCGCCATAAGGGGAAAGATCTAGAAGACATATCCCGGAGGACGTGAAGACCAAGTAGTCTCCGAGTAGGCCTCTGTGGATGTATTCCTTATGGGGAAGTTTCCTTTTGTAACCTAGCGAGCCTCTGTGTATATAAAGAGGACTCGCAGGACTTAGAGCGGGTCAAGCTATCAAGCCCAAACCCTAGCTCATACGGCGAGTACCAGATCGGATCGCCTCCATTGTAACACCTCGATTATCATATCAATACCAATCTAGGGTAGGCAGGAAGTAGGTCTTTTACCTCACATTGAGGGGGCCGAACCTGGGTAAATCTGTGTTGATCTTTGTTCCTGCGATCCCAAGCTCGGAGATGCTTGACTCGCGTAATCCCACACCTACGAAGTCATCTATGACACCTGACGTGACAAACCCACGACAGTTGGCGCCCACCGTGGGCAATGGCCAAGCTGAGCGAGCTAACCAGGAAATTCTCCATGGAATTAAGCCGCGCCTTATTGAAAAGGTCGAAGCATCTCCAGGATGTTGGGTGGAAGAACTGCCAGCAGTACTGTGGAGCTTGAGAACAACCCCTAACAGATCCACAGGATTTACACCATATTTCATGGTCTATGGAGCAGAAGCAGTCATGCCGAGCGATATCATACATGATTCACCAAGAGTTGCGGCCTACATCGAGACAGATAATGAAATAGCTCGACAAGACTTGGTAGTATATCAACAAGACTTGCGACGCTATCATGCCAGACGCATCAAAGCCCGCACCTTTCAAGAAGGCGACCTAGTACTGCGACTTAAACAAGATCACAAGGGAATGAATAAGCTGTCCTCTCCATGGGAAGGACCCTACATCATCAGCAAGAAGCTAAACAATGGGTCGTACTACCTGCTGGATGTAAGGGAAGAAAGCAGCGAACGCCATGATTTCGAGGATCGTCTCGAGGCACCTCGCCCTTGGAACGTCGCACACTTGCGACCGTACTATACATAAGAAAAGGCTAATCAGAGCCAAGCATCATCCTTTCCAGCTTTATAGCTGAGTATCATCACAGCCACTCAGGGCTAGAACTTCAGTTTGGTCGCCACCTAGGCGCGACCTATGCAACATCTGATCGCCACCCAGGCGCGGTCGACCCTTGTATCAGACACCGGCCGCCACCTAGGCGCGGCCGTAAACTTTGTATCATCTCTGGTCGCCACCTAGGCGCGACCGACCCCATGTATCACCATGGATCGGCACCTACGCGCGATCCAACCCTATGTATAACACTCGGTTGCCACCTAGGCGCGACCTTATGTGTCATCATAATCAAAGCTTATCATAGCTTAGCCTATCATGGCAATATCATTATGTTTCTTGGGGTCTTTGTTACCCTGAAACAGCCGATTTATTGGCAATTATCAAATTTACCTTAAGTTGGATTGCTACTCGCATTATGTGGCCAAAGTACTGGGGTGTGGCGTCAATCGAGCTTGATTGCCTATCATGGCCGCTCTCGACCCTGAACACACATATTCCTAGGAAATACTGAGTCGTGCGAGTGCCCACTTAAGGATTCAAATGGCCTAACTAGAGGTCGATGTACTGCTTATAGTACGGCAACACCAATTACAATTACTTGTAACTTAACAATTGTTTTATTTATGATATCAAGTTATAGGTGATGAGCTTTAGAGTTCTCTGAGAAGAATTGAGATGATTATCACATAACATCATCTCAATCCTTGGCGGCTATATCATATTATCATCAAAAATTTGAAGATAGGTCGTCATCAAGTTCTGAAGCTATCAGGATACTCTAACAAAGAAGCTCACGAAGTCAGATGACCTTCCAGGTGCGAGTCAAGGCCAAACTTTCACAATTATAAGTCGCGAAACAAGGAAAAGTGCGGCCTAAGCATTCAAGATCAAGAAATACTATGAAGTTCAGGCCACGTTTGGGGGCTAATGTCGGGGGAATACTTTCTGGGTTAACCCGCGGCCCAGTGCGACTTAACTTACTCGCACGGAGGAAGGCCCACTTGGGAGCAAGCCCAATATTGAACCGCCATAAAGGGAAAGATCTAGAAGACATATCCCGAAGGACGTGAAGACCAAGTAGTCTCCGAGTAGGCCTCTGTGGATGTATTCCTTATGGGGGAAGTTTCCTTTTGTAACCTAGTGAGCCTCTGTGTATATAAAGAGGACTCGCAGGACTTAGAGCGGGTCAAGCTATCAAGCCCCAAACCCTAGCTCATACGGCGAGTACCAGATCGGATCGCCTCCATTGTAACACCTCGATTATCATATCAATACCAATCTAGGGTAGGCAGGAAGTAGGTCTTTTACCTCACATTGAGGGGGCCGAACCTGGATAAATCTGTGTTGATCTTTGTTCCTGTGATCCCAAGCTCGGAGATGCTTGACTCACGTAATCCCACACCTACGAAGTCATCTATGACACCTGACGTGACAAACCCACGACAGCCGCGAGTTTTGCAGTTATTAGGGGGTAAGGCCTTATCACTCCCTTGCTCCTGCATCTGGTGTGCGCGACGTTCTGTCTTTGCGACTAGCAGTTTCCCCGTTGGGTTCTGTGATAAGCCGCCTGTCCCTTTATCTGTCTTTGCGTACTTGTGAGCCGTTGCCAAAATCTGGTCGAAACTATCAATCTTGTGCTCAGCGCGACTTAATTTGTGCACCAACGGCTCAAATCTACAGTTCTTTCTCATAGCTTGTATTGCAGCTTGTACTATTAAGTTTTTGGCGGAGCCAAGGATCTCCGCGACTCTCTTGATCCAGTCGCCGCTTGATTCGTCCTCTTTTTGAATGCATTGTCTAAGGTTTTTCATATCTTCTGTTTGGAATCTGCGAATGAACTTGTCCTTCAGGTCTTCCCATGTGCTTATTGATTTTGATGGCAGCCTTAACAGCCAATCCCTAGCTTCTCCCTTTATTGCCAAGTGGAAGTATTTCACACGTATTTCTTGAGTCACATCAGCCCCTGTTATGCTTGCCTCGTAATCTTCTATCCATAAGGCAGGGTCTTGGTCACTGTGATAGGTGGTGACTCGCTGCGACTCATCGAAGTTCGGGGGGAAACGAGTGAGTCGTATTTCCTCTCCAAGACATGCTGGCCCTTTTAATAATGAATAGGAGTTTACGGGCGCTGAGCCTTCATCTGAATCAGTTTCAATCTGGGATAGCTGAGTCGCTCCGGTCATCCGTGACTCGCTTTCTATCTTCTTTTCTTTTTCCAATGATACCTGCAAACCTGCTAGCTGGTTGACCACTTCTTCGACGCTGCACCTTTCTCCTCCCCATGATACCTCGTTTTGCGGCTCATTGGGCGTGACTCCATACATATTTGCTTGTTGCAAAGCAGCGGTTTGTAGTAGGTCGATCGCATAGCGAGCTTCCTTATCAGCTCGTGTGTTTCCAACCGGTGCTATCTTCGACAATATCCCTATCGCGGCGTGCACGTTGCTCTCTGGGTCGCCGCGGAACTGTGATTTCATCTCTCTTTTGTCCATCTTGATCTGATGTTTTTGCTGCCAATGACGGAGTCGCCACTCTTCTTCTTGGAGTTTCGTGCGTTTAGATGTCGTCTTGGTTCGCACCGCCTGGTGCTTCGGCTGGCAGCGACGGAGTCGTCGACCTTCTTTTTGGAGTTTTTCGCGCTCAGCCGCGAGTCTTTGTGCCTCTTCACAGAGTTCCGTCCTGATAGCTTCAATCTCTTCAATCTTGAGGTCTCCTTCCTGATTTGGTAGAGATCCCCAAACAGGTCTTGACGGGACGGGGATGGGCAGTCTTGCCGTAGCTTGTTGTAGCTCCTCCAACACGCGGACCCTGACCGGCCGCAGCTCTTTCACCGATTCGCTTCCTTGAGTCGCGTCCATAGATCTGCGACTGACGGATCCGACGAAAACTTTACTGATCCGATGGGACGATGTATCCGAACTCGATGCGATCTGCCTCGGGTCCCCACTCTGAGTCGTCGATGAAGGGACCCCATTGATGTCTTCAACTTGGCCGATGGCGATGTCCTTGAAGCCTGATTTCGATCCTGCGCGGAACGTGACGCTTTTGACCGCAGGCCCCACGGTGGGCGCCAACTGTCGGGGAACCTAGCTCTACTCTAATCTCAAAACATAGTCTATCCCTAGATCTAGCCAAGGGTGCCTATTTATAGTCTTAGGCAAAAGGGGACGAAATACATGGGTCAAAACCCAGATCTGCACACAGGCACGTGCAGGGCCGGTACTACCGGCGGATATGGTCCGGTCGTACCGGACACGCGCACGTCCGGTAGTACCGGGTCGAATTCCAGTAGTATCGCTTATGACGACAGAGATTCGAGTAGCTCCTGGCGCTTCGGCGGTAGTACCGGTCGGGTAGGCTCGGTAGTACCAGCCAGACTTCAACGTCTCTTCCTTCTCCTCTTCCAAGCCACCGTCTTGTCGGACTTCATTCCTCTTGCGCCTTGGCCATCTTCCCGTGGAGTCGTACTCGTCATGACTAGCAATACAAAGTGTCGATGGTCAAGTAGTATACCATTCCAAAGTGTCATATCGAGGTTCGCATAGAGGAAGGAGTTCACCTTTGATGTCCATGGTGACTTGTGGAGTGTACGTTGGAGTGCTTGACATGGTGATGGACGTGACTCGGGCTACATCATAAGAAGGTAAATTCTGTTGAAGAAATCTCTTCTTGAGTGATAAGATTGATACTATTATGTCTATGCTTACAAATGGAAAAATGCATGTTGATCCAAATAATGTTCCTTTAGCTTCTTTGGTTGCTCAAGAAGAGCATTATGATGTGAACTTCATTAAAAATAATAACTTCAACAACAATGCTTATAGGAATAATTTTGGTAATAACAATTATAAGCCCTATCCTTCTAATAGTGGCAATGGTTATGCTAATTCTTATGGTAGATCTGGAATGCCTAGTGAGGAAAGGATGTTAGAAGTTGAAAAGGCTACTAAGAACTTTATGCAAACGCAATATGAGCAAAACCAATTGTTTACTAAAACTATGAATGAACAATCTGCTATGTTGAAGAATATAGGACATCAACTTGAGAACTTAAATAGGAAATTTCTGGTTTGCAGATTAAGATTTCTAATGCTGAAACTTGCATTTCATCCATGTCTGAAGCACAAGCTTCTTTGATTAATAGAATGGCAGCTAAACCTGAATCTATTGATAACAATACCTTTGCTACTGCCAATGCTATACAAGTTAAAATTGATAATAATGTGAGAATGTTAGCTGATTTACATGCTAGGTGGGCAAGAGAGGATGAAATTGCTAAAAAGAATAGTATTGCTAGAGTTTATACTATTACTGTAACATCCCAAATTTATAATAAGAATAAATAAGACCCAAAATTCAGAACCAACAATCTTTTTTTTTGAATTATTTCACTAATGATTGTGTTTTCCTTTATATTGCTATGTTTGACCTTGTGTGACCTGTGTTGACTGGTATGTTGTGTATGTAACTTGTTTGTTTTGAATGCATCATCCTTGTGATTGCTGTGATCTTGATCTTGATCTTGTGGTGTTGTTGATATTGTGTGTTGTTTGCTTGTGAGGATAAATTCCTCAACTATGCTTAACATTAAGATAAACCACCCCTGACAACAATATTGGAATGTGATTTGAACAAACACAAACCCTTTAGAATTATCCACACCTAAGTTAAATTCCTAAGTTGGGAAATAACTTTGATAAAAGTTCCCTCTCTATCTATTCCTCTATTTTATGAAAACAACAATATCTTCCTTATTCTAGGAGTGAGATGAACTAATAATCATCCCCACTTCATATCACTCCCTCCTTAAGTAAAACTACTTTTCAATTTAAATCAAACCCCTCAAATCTTTTTATTAAAAAGGAAATGAAGGTCATGAATTAGAAATGGTCTTCATAAATAATTTTCTCTCCCAAAATTCTCTATTTCCTCAAAACAAATGTTTTCTCTATGAAAATAAAACATATTTAAAGTTATCATATTTGTCAAAGAAGTTCCAAAAGTTCAAAACCATATTTTATCACATGCTTTAAAAATATTAAAGGAGTATCAAATACTAATTTCCAAAAATGATTTATTTAAACCCTATGAACAAATATTGCTCAAAACATTTTATTTTCAAAAACCAATTTTTGTGGAGCTTCCCCATGTATATGGGAGGCTACCTGAATTTTCTCAAATTTGTATAAAATGTTTAAGTGCCCCAATTAAAATCCCTAAGACCTACTGGTTTCAAAAAGGAATAAAAGAAAAGAAAAAAAAGGACCTAGTTGTGAGTGCACAAAGAGATCCAGGGGGCTTTTCGCAAGAACTTCATTGACTTCCTGTAGCATGTTGCTCGCACGGCAAGCCACCGTGCTCCTCACGCCGACGACGCCGTGCTCCCCTCCCCCTCGCCTTGCCCTGCCGCACGCCTCGCCCTGGAGAAGATAAGAAGCACGCCACTCCTCTGCCTCCCCCGTGCTCCCTCACTCCTCCCTGCTCCCTCTCCCTCTCCACTTATTTCTCCTCCACTGCCCGAACTCCAGCCGAGCTCGCCGTCGAGCCTCGCCATCGATTTGAGCCTCCCCCTCCCAATCCAAGACCACCAGAAGGTCTGCCTCGATGTCCTCTTCGTCCATGACCAAGGAATCGCGAAGGGACGCCCGAAATCGCCCCCACCGAACTCATCCCTTTCTTCTCCGGCTATTACCTTCCCAGGAAGCTCGCGGGCTACACCGTCCTCCATTCTTCGCCATTGTTGCATCTCTGAGGTCCCCTCCTCGCAAGCTTCCTCATGAGCCACTTCTTTTGTCCAGGGATCGCCGGAATCGCCGACACCAACCTCGCCCCGTTCCTCTCCGTGCCTCGCTTGCTCTGCTCTCCGTGTCGAGGAAGAAGAGGGAGGCCCGTACCGCTTCGCTCGTGTAAGTGGGCAGTTGGTGGGCTGCTCTCCGCATTGCTCGGCCCATCCCTGCCAGATCCGGGCCAGACCGAGCCCATTCCTCTTTTTCTAATAGGTTATTTTCCTGATTGATATTCCCTGTTAAGTATGCTCTAGGAAATAAATCACCAATAAATCCCTGTGTAGATAATTGGTTGAATTAAATTTTGTTGTGTTCATCTGTGTTTTCTTAAACATGTAGAGTTGATTGCTTGCTAAAATCTATTTTTATTTGTTGTGTAAATTAAATCTTGTAGAAAGAGTAGTTTTCACTAAATAATCAATATCTAGAGTTTTATAACTCCAAATATTGCAAACTAAAATTTCCTGGATAGCTTGAAGTGATACCTTTCTAGATCTGTTGGTCTTGTATGCAAATGAATCCTAAAACAAAAGTTCTATTCATTCTTGTAAACACACCAGTAGCACTTTAGTGATTTTTGTAGATTTTTGTGAAATGAATTTTGGAGTAAATCCAATTGGATTGTCTTCTGTATGTGTAGGAGAACATATTCCTAGCTTGGCATGGTTGTTTGATTTACAGAACTCTCTAGGTGCAATTTTTAGTAAAAATGTTGTTCTGCCACTAATAAAAAGAAATTAGATTAATTGCTTTTAGTTATGAATTTGTGGTTTATGTTTATTGTTGATTGTTTTGGTACTGTCACTTGTGTGTTACTAATCTTTAAACATGTTAAAATATGTTAGTACTGTTAGTGGTTAGAGATAATCTTGTTTGAGTTAAACAGGTGTGGTTAGAGATGAATATGATGTTTCCAACTAATAATCAATCTTGCTTGTGTGCTTGAGAATTTAAGTAAACCGAATTCAATTGTTTTGACTTCTGTTCAGTAGTAGATGTTGTAGTAGTTCAGCTTGTGTGTTAGTGTTGCTTGGTCGAATGGTGTGGAAATTGTGTGTTGGTAACAGTTTCTGCAATAGGCAAAATATTTCCTATTTGTTTTAATTAGGAAAATGTTGCCTTACTTGTTAAACTTGTATGTCTTCAAGTTGAGTATTAGCTTGAGTGTCTCGTTAATGTCTCCACCTTAACTTGGTGAGACATGTTGAATTACAGAGAATTAATTGGTAATTTAAATTTTGTCTGAAGTATTTCATGTCTAAGGAAATTTGTTTGTTAACTACCCTCAGGTGGAGTTGTTTAATGCTTTATGTTTTTAGCTTGTGTTTGGTGTTATACTCCTGTTAGTATAATGCCCTTGTGTTTATGTCTCGAATAGTTCACTTGTTGGGGTAGTTTAAGTATGAAGGTATAGTTAGACAGATGGAGGTTGTGGTTTAGAGTGGGGTTAAAATTATAAAGCTTATGTTTGTAAGTTATGATGTTTAGGGTTTGATATTAGTATATTATACTTGTGTTAGTAGCATGTGATGTCTTACGTATTTGGATTAATTTCTTGTTTGCATCTAGATAAGTGTGGTGATTGCTAAACTTGTTTGTTAAATATTAATCTTCCCTCATGATTGTTGTTTGTTAATATGGCTTGATGTTTGTTTGCTTGATTAAATGAGTGCTATGTTTTGGTATGATTCCTTGATTGGTATCCCATTTGTGAGTTGGTTTGCTTATTGAGTGTTGTTTTATTTTCATGTTTGCGACGCTAGATAATGACGCTACCGGAGTGGTCTTTGGAGAGGATTTATTGAAGAAGGATGGAAATTTATTTATTTGATCAGTAAGAAGAAGTCCAGGAGCATTATGCTGAAACCAGGCAAGCTACTTCACTGAGCTTGCATCTATATACATCTATTTTGATTTACCTGTTTTACTTATAATTAGCATAATGATTTACGTGGTGTTTGCCACGAAAGCTATGATTTCGAAAACCCTTTTCCAAATTACAAGTATATTACTAAGACACCCGATATAGAGGTGTCAGTGGTATACAATGATTTCGAAATGAATTTGTTTTACTCCAAAACCTTCTGTGAAAAAATCTTTTTGGTGGGGTTACGAACCACCCAAGTTTTGATTAAAAGTATTTTGCTATGAAAATTGGAAATGATTGTGAAAACCTTTTCAAGAGTTTATGAAAAACTATTTTGCCACTCTATGTAGAAAGATCAGATCGTTTATATAAAACTATAGGATGGGAAAATCCATTGTTTTTACAAAATCCTTTGAAAATCCTTGGATGGATTTTGGTATGCCGAGATGTCGGTATGGAAGTGGAAAAATTGTAGTATGGTGATGTTTATGAAAAATGCACATCGCGTCTTTGTACTATGACTACCAGCCGATAACCTGTGCAACCACATTTACCCACATATGGGCAAGGGCGTAGTCATATAATTTGCTCGTGTTAGTACTGGATGCCTCAATAACGAGGATAACCTCGTTCCATGAGGGGATGGTCTGAGGACCTACCCCCTGACCTGGGTCCTCTTCATTGAAGTCTACCGGAAGCCGGTATGAACATGTCGGAGGAAGAGGATTGAAGGGCTCCCTTGGGTCCGCCGGGCAGAACTACGAGTCCCCACACTTAGTTTCTGAGGATTTGAGTGTCGGTGGAAAGTGTCGTAGCGGCAGGGTCCTATACTAGCATGAGCAAAGGACAGGCTATGGCCGGGAACTCAACTTCGCATACCTCTGGTATGGCGGGACGTGGCTGACACGATGAGTGACCGGATGGGTGTGGGAAAAGCGTACTACCTCTGCAAAGGGTAAAACTATTCGAATAGTCGAGTCCTCGGATATGGGCAGTTGGGAGGCTGTCCCAAGACCATGTGCAAGTTTTACAAAGTTTTGAGTTTGAAAGAAAAATGAGGTGGAGATTGTTTTATGCAACTGTACCAATGAGTTGGTATGAGGTTGCTGGAAAATGAGTGACCCTGAAGGGGCTATGTTCGGAAAAGGAGAAGTTTTGGAGAGAGGGACAAGATGGTGATCTTCGAGGAAAAGTTTTAAAAGAGATTTCTCACCTTTTAAAACGAAGGTATATTTCGGGAAAAAGGTTTAAAAAGACTTCTTACCTTTTTCAACAGAGGTAGGTGAGAAAACTAGTTTCCAAAATGTTTTGTCTTCAATAGGATTACAAATCTACTCTTCCCTTTTTAAATAAAGATATAGTGATGTTTTCCTAAAAATAAAAGTCTTTTAAAATTAAAAACTAGTGCATGCTCCTGTTGGGGTAGTTTGCGAGTACAATCAAATGTACTCATATTGGTTTCGTCCCTGGCTATTGTCTTAGCCAGACTTTAGAAGAAGAGCAGTCCAAGAAGAGGAGTTCACTGGCGTCTTTGCGAACTAGGGCGCTTCCCAGTCAGCTGCCTGTAGGGTTAAGGCGAATGACTTGGGCTCCACGTTGTTTGGTGATTCCGCTGCAAGCACCTGATGAAGCTGATCACTTCCATCAAGTAAGTAAATAAATTCGGTATGTATGGATGTTCTTTGGTTACCAAGTTTAATTGTGCTTCAGCGACGCACTGATCATGGGATCGCTGATATGTAGGCACAAGGGTATTTCGGACAGTTAGTCCGGGGTTCCCACAGACTTGGTATCAGAGTCATCCTGACTGTAACAGACCTTAGTTAGCATGGACGTTAGTTAGGAAAGGAAATATTTTTGTTAAAAATATATTACTACCAAAATATATTTTATCTAGAGAAGTCCAAAATGGCTTCCAATATTTCTCATCTTCTCAAATATTTCAAAGTCTTACCCCGCTATTTTAAGATGTTCCCAGGAGTCTTCTGTTACCTCTTACCCGTTCAAAATACTTGACGATGAACCCAAGTGAGACCTAATTAGCTAGCACCTACAAGAAGAAGCTTCCATCGCAAATACTCAACATTCAACATCAAGGTGATTGATTTGCAAATGCCAAGATCGTCGACACCAACAAAGCAAGAGATCTCCGAAGACCTCAGCTCAACATCAACAATTATACTCAAGTTGCAACTTCGACAATCTCAATTTCTCCAGCTGAAGACTAGGGCGATGAAATGAAAATTTCAGCAACCATGTTTGACCCAGACCCATAGGATGAATAGGATACGCTCACTTCTCTTTCTTGAGCTACTCCCATTTACCTGAGTATTAGACGTCGTTGGTACTAAGTGTACCTTGCTTGTTGATTGATTATGTGTTTATTCCTTGATTGTGTGTTGTTGTTTGCGAGTTCTCTGTTTGAGTGTTGTTTTTCTAGTGTGTTCACAATCACACCTTGTCGGCAGCACAATGTAACCACACTTTTATCGCTTGCTTTATTTTCTACTGTTTGCAAAAACCTTTGCCTTATTGGCCATAGATGCACTTTGTGTATCCTTTCAAAAGACCGACCTAGAGAACCCTCTAGAAAATTTTGTCCTAGTAAGAGGAACAAGGTATGGAATACTCTCTACTCCAACCTTGGGGCCCAAGACTCTACGACTTTCTGCAAGACGGATAGCGACCTTCATACATCGTTTTGAACAGCCACATCAAGCTATTGAGAAAGATGAAGATTCAAGACCCGACGGTCGATGACACTGGTCGTATCCCGTCGGACTAACAAAAGAATATGAAAACTCACATAACTAACATAATTGATCTAACTTTAAATCTCTCATCTAACCAAG
Source organism: Poa pratensis (assembly GCA_947311845.1). Taxonomy (NCBI): domain Eukaryota; kingdom Viridiplantae; phylum Streptophyta; class Magnoliopsida; order Poales; family Poaceae; genus Poa; species Poa pratensis. The sequence goes on from CAMZMU010000073.1 coordinate 16,741,782, forward strand.
TTTTGCAAAATTACTAACTGCTTTTTTCTAGACAAAGGAAAAAAAGGTGCCATAGGACGACTCAAAACTATTTGGTAGAAAGGAGAACTTTAGGAGGATATAAGATTGTTGGACTATAAGATTATTAGTTAAAAGGATCCCTTAAGAATATAGTTGATGAGATCAAAATTTGGTGGATGATGTTGGTAATATCAAAAATTTGGGGTTTAGAATAAAAGTGAAAACTTGGAGTGGATCGATAAATTAATTGGGTTTGGACAAATGATATATTTGATTAATGCTCTAGGGCTAACCAGTTGTGGTCCCCAACCACTGGTGGTTATCGGGAGCTAGAAGATGTGGCTCTTGAATTAAGGTTTATAAATAAAGGTGAAAGATATTGGATTTTTAGGAAGCACTTGCTGATAAAATGATATTTGGATTGGTTAGAAGCAAGTAAATTAAGAAGAATACTCCGGTGTTGGAATGTTTAGGGTGATTCTTAGCGCAAGTGACCTTTGTAATAAATTCTTATAGGAATAGAAGAAGTGGTCAGAGATGAATTAGCAAATGAGCAGACCGTTGTATGCAAGAAATAATTGGTGGAGGATAAATGAATGTTTATTAGATTCTAGGAATCAATATGACTTGGTCTAGTAGCCGGACATTCTAGGTGACAGTAGTTTTCAGAGCTTGTCACGCTCTGTTTGGATTATTCTTAGAAAGATCATTTACCTTTGATTATGAGGTCAAGGCCAAAAGTGTTGAGATAAAATCTGAATTTGGTTAGAAAGTGGGTCAATTCTTGATGAAATGACCACATGATTGTTGGATGCTTCATTTAGCTTTGATGATATGGTCGTGGGAAGATGACAACCTGAAGGAGTCAGATATTATGAGATATGCCTAACCGGGGAGAAAAATCAATCAAGAAATAATTGGTGGAGCACTATGATTTTTGTGATAGAATGTAATGGGAGGACTATGCCTAAAAAGGTTTGATGGGTACCCGATAGATTGAACTATACTATGCTAAAGAGTTTATACCCGAGGAAGATGAGGGTGGATTAAAAAAAATTAACTGGGGCAGGACCATGTTTCAAATTAACTGGTTGATAGTAGTGGCCTTACCAGAGATATTGGAATGGTATTTTGAAAAATCGTGAATTTGAGGCCTATGTAAAGTTGGTCGTTTAGGATCTTGGGTATAATAGGTTTGATGTTTAAGGTATGGCACCCAACTCCCTTGAAAACTAACATGAGCCCCTCAACCACAAAGTTTTCCCGGAAACCCTAACTATTCCGGTGCACTCTAACTTATGTGTGAAGACACCTGCGAAGCTGTGTGAAGACTCAGAACCAAAGAAGCGATATACCAAACTATCATTGAGTATTTGGAAACTCTTATATCAGAATCTATTTTTCTTAACCTCTCTAGAAATAATGTGATATTCCACTGTTCGTGTTATATAAAAGTACTTTGGTAACGAGCCTCATGAACTTGTTAGCAATTCACTTTTGTATGCTCAAACAATTGAGTGTCATATACAAATAAACAGAACGTCAGATAATTCAGTACATCTCAGCCTCTGGAATATGAAAAGTAGTTTGATGACAAGACTAGCTACCTTGTTAACAAATTCTTCTTGTATGACTAAGGCAATTCGATGTCATAAAAGACACCCACATTCTTATACAACTACCCAATAGAAGGCCTCGCAACATCAAGTTGTTAAGATCTCACATGGCGACCTCACTAAAGGAGCATCGACTTCGGAAGTGTATTCAGCCCAAAACCCGTGCCCTCGTACTCCCCTGTAACCCCGGGCAAATCTCGGGACGAGATTTATTCTAAGGGGGGAAGGATTTGTAACATCCCAAATTTATAATAAGAATAAATAAGACCCAAAATTCAGAACCAACAAAAACTTTTTTGAATTATTTCACTAATGATTGTGTTTTCCTTTATATTGCTATGTTTGACCTTGTGTGACCTGTGTTGACTGGTATGTTGTGTATGTAACTTGTTTGTTTTGAATGCATCATCCTTGTGATTGCTGTGATCTTGATCTTGATCTTGTGGTGTTGTTGATATTGTGTGTTGTTTGCTTGTGAGGATAAATTCCTCAACTATGCTTAACATTAAGATAAACCACCCCTGACAACAATATTGGAATGTGATTTGAACAAACACAAACCCTTTAGAATTATCCACACCTAAGTTAAATTCCTAAGTTGGGAAATAACTTTGATAAAAGTTCCCTCTCTATCTATTCCTCTATTTTATGAAAACAACAATATCTTCCTTATTCTAGGAGTGAGATGAACTAATAATCATCCCCACTTCATATCACTCCCTCCTTAAGTAAACCTACTTTTCAATTTAAATCAAACCCCTCAAATCTTTTTATTAAAAAGGAAATGAAGGTCATGAATTAGAAATGGTCTTCATAAATAATTTTCTCTCCCAAAATTCTCTATTTCCTCAAAACAAATGTTTTCTCTATGAAAATAAAACATATTTAAAGTTATCATATTTGTCAAAGAAGTTCCAAAAGTTCAAAACCATATTTTATAACATGCTTTAAAAATATTAAAGGAGTATCAAATACTAATTTCCAAAAATGATTTATTTAAACCCTATGAACAAATATTGCTCAAAACATTTTATTTTCAAAAACCAATTTTTGTGGAGCTTCCCCATGTATATGGGAGGCTACCTGAATTTTCTCAAATTTGTATAAAATGTTTAAGTGCCCCAATTAAAATCCCTAAGACCTTCTGGTTTCAAAAAGGAATAAAAGAAAAGAAAAAAAAGGACCTAGTTGTGAGTGCACAAAGAGATCCAGGGGGCTTTTCGCAAGAACTTCATTGACTTCCTGTAGCATGTTGCTCGCACGGCAAGCCACCGTGCTCCTCACGCCGACGACGCCGTGCTCCCCTCCCCCTCGCCTTGCCCTGCCGCACGCCTCGCCCTGGAGAAGATAAGAAGCACGCCACTCCTCTGCCTCCCCCGTGCTCCCTCACTCCTCCCTGCTCCCTCTCCCTCTCCACTTATTTCTCCTCCACTGCCCGAACTCCAGCCGAGCTCGCCGTCGAGCCTCACCATCGATTTGAGCCTCCCCCTCCCAATCCAAGACCACCAGAAGGTCTGCCTCGATGTCCTCTTCGTCCATGACCAAGGAATCGCGAAGGGACGCCCGAAATCGCCCCCACCGAACTCATCCCTTTCTTCTCCAGCTATTACCTTCCCAGGAAGCTCGCGGGCTACACCGTCCTCCATTCTTCGCCATTGTTGCATCTCTGAGGTCCCCTCCTCGCAAGCTTCCTCATGAGCCACTTCTTTTGTCCAGGGATCGCCGGAATCGCCGACGCCAACCTCGCCCCGTTCCTCGCCGTGCCTCGCTTGCTCTGCTCTCCGTGTCGAGGAAGAAGAGGGAGGCCCGTACCGCTTCGCTCGTGTAGGTGGGCAGTTGGTGGGCTGCTCTCCGCATTGCTCGGCCCATCCCTGCCAGATCCGGGCCAGACCGAGCCCATTCCTCTTTTTCTAATAGGTTATTTTCCTGATTGATATTCACTGTTAAGTATGCTCTAGGAAATAAATCACCAATAAATCCCTGTGGTAGATAATTGGTTGAATTAAATTTTGTTGTGTTCATCTGTGTTTTCTTAAACATGTAGAGTTGATTGCTTGCTAAAATCTATTTTTATTTGTTGTGTAAATTAAATCTTGCAGAAAGAGTAGTTTTCACTAAATAATCAATATCTAGAGTTTTATAACTCCAAATATTGCAAACTAAAATTTCCTGGATAGCTTGAAGTGATACCTTTCTAGATCTGTTGGTCTTGTATGCAAATGAATCCTAAAACAAAAGTTCTATTCATTCTTGTAAACACACCAGTAGCACTTTAGTGATTTTTGTAGATTTTTGTGAAATGAATTTTGGAGTAAATCCAATTGGATTGTCTTCTGTATGTGTAGGAGAACATATTCCTAGCTTGGCATGGTTGTTTGATTTACAGAACTCTCTAGGTGCAATTTTTAGTAAAAATGTTGTTCTGCCACTAATAAAAAGAAATTAGATTAATTGCTTTTAGTTATGAATTTGTGGTTTATGTTTATTGTTGATTGTTTTGGTACTGTCACTTGTGTGTTACTAATCTTTAAACATGTTAAAATATGTTAGTACTGTTAGTGGTTAGAGATAATCTTGTTTGAGTTAAACAGGTGTGGTTAGAGATGAATATGATGTTTCCAACTAATAATCAATCTTGCTTGTGTGCTTGAGAATTTAAGTAAACCGAATTCAATTGTTTTGACTTCTGTTCAGTAGTAGATGTTGTAGTAGTTTAGCTTGTGTGTTAGTGTTGCTTGGTCGAATGGTGTGGAAATTGTGTGTTGGTAACAGTTTCTGCAATAGGCAAAATATTTCCTATTTGTTTTAATTAGGAAAATGTTGCCTTACTTGTTAAACTTGTATGTCTTCAAGTTGAGTATTAGCTTGAGTGTCTCGTTAATGTCTCCACCTTAACTTGGTGAGACATGTTGAATTACAGAGAATTAATTGGTAATTTAAATTTTGTCTGAAGTATTTCCTGTCTAAGGAAATTTGTTTGTTAACTACCCTCAGGTGGAGTTGTTTAATGCTTTATGTTTTTAGCTTGTGTTTGGTGTTATACTCCTGTTAGTATAATGCCCTTGTGTTTATGTCTCGAATAGTTCACTTGTTGGGGTAGTTTAAGTATGAAGGTATAGTTAGACAGATGGAGGTTGTGGTTTAGAGTGGGGTTAAAATTATAAAGCTTATGTTTGTAAGTTATGATGTTTAGGGTTTGATATTAGTATATTATACTTGTGTTAGTAGCATGTGATGTCTTACGTATTTGGATTAATTTCTTGTTTGCATCTAGATAAGTGTGGTGATTGCTAAACTTGTTTGTTAAATATTAATCTTCCCTCATGATTGTTGTTTGTTAATATGGCTTGATGTTTGTTTGCTTGATTAAATGAGTGCTATGTTTTGGTATGATTCCTTGATTGGTATCCCATTTGTGAGTTGGTTTGCTTATTGAGTGTTGTTTTATTTTCATGTTTGCGACGCTAGATAATGACGCTACCGGAGTGGTCTTTGGAGAGGATTTATTGAAGAAGGATGGAAATTTATTTATTTGATCAGTAAGAAGAAGTCCAGGAGCATTATGCTGAAACCAGGCAAGCTACTTCACTGAGCTTGCATCTATATACATCTATTTTGATTTACCTGTTTTACTTATAATTAGCATAATGATTTACGTGGTGTTTGCCACGAAAGCTATGATTTCGAAAACCCTTTTCCAAATTACAAGTATATTACTAAGACACCCGATATAGAGGTGTCAGTGGTATACAATGATTTCGAAATGAATTTGTTTTACTCCAAAACCTTCTGTGAAAAAATCTTTTTGGTGGGGTTACGAACCACCCAAGTTTTGATTAAAAGTATTTTGCTATGAAAATTGGAAATGATTGTGAAAACCTTTTCAAGAGTTTATGAAAAACTATTTTGCCACTCTATGTAGAAAGATCAGATCGTTTATATAAAACTATAGGATGGGAAAATCCATTGTTTTTACAAAATCCCTTTGAAAATCCTTGGATGGATTTTGGTATGCCGAGATGTCGGTATGGAAGTGGAAAAATTGTAGTATGGTGATGTTTATGAAAAATGCACATCGCGTCTTTGTACTATGACTACCAGCCGATAACCTGTGCAACCACATTTACCCACATATGGGCAAGGGCGTAGTCATATAATTTGCTCGTGTTAGTACTGGATGCCTCAATAACGAGGATAACCTCGTTCCATGAGGGGATGGTCTGAGGACCTACCCCCTGACCTGGGTCCTCTTCATTGAAGTCTACCGGAAGCCGGTATGAACATGTCGGAGGAAGAGGATTGAAGGGCTCCCTTGGGTCCGCCGGGCAGAACTACGAGTCCCCACACTTAGTTTCTGAGGATTTGAGTGTCGGTGGAAAGTGTCGTAGCGGCAGGGTCCTATACTAGCATGAGCAAAGGACAGGCTATGGCCGGGAACTCAACTTCGCATACCTCTGGTATGGCTGGACGTGGCTGACACGATGAGTGACCGGATGGGTGTGGGAAAAGCGTACTATCTCTGCAGAGGGTAAAACTATTCGAATAGCCGAGTCCTCGGATATGGGCAGTTGGGAGGCTGTCCCAAGACCATGTGCAAGTTTTACAAAGTTTTGAGTTTGAAAGAAAAATGAGGTGGAGATTGTTTTATGCAACTGTACCAATGAGTTGGTATGAGGTTGCTGGAAAATGAGTGACCCTGAAGGGGCTATGTTCGGAAAAGGAGAAGTTTTGGAGAGAGGGACAAGATGGTGATCTTCGAGGAAAAGTTTTAAAAGAGATTTCTCACCTTTTAAAACGAAGGTATATTTTCGGGAAAAAGGTTTAAAAAGACTTCTTACCTTTTTCAACAGAGGTAGGTGAGAAAACTAGTTTCCAAAATGTTTTGTCTTCAACAGGATTACAAATCTACTCTTCCCTTTTTAAATAAAGATATAGTGATGTTTTCCTAAAAATAAAAGTCTTTTAAAATTAAAAACTAGTGCATGCTCCTGTTGGGGTAGTTTGCGAGTACAATCAAATGTACTCATATTGGTTTCGTCCCTGGCTATTGTCTTAGCCAGACTTTAGAAGAAGAGCAGTCCAAGAAGAGGAGTTCACTGGCGTCTTTGCGAACTAGGGCGCTTCCCAGTCAGCTGCCTGTAGGGTTAAGGCGAATGACTTGGGCTCCACGTTGTTTGGTGATTCCGCTGCAAGCACCTGATGAAGCTGATCACTTCCATCAAGTAAGTAAATAAATTCGGTATGTATGGATGTTCTTTGGTTACCAAGTTTAATTGTGCTTCAGCGACGCACTGATCATGGGATCGCTAATATGTAGGCACAAGGGTATTTCGGACAGTTAGTCCGGGGTTCCCACAATTACTACTACTGAAAATGCTATAAACTCAAGTGTTAACAACCTCCTACTATCAATGGTAAAGTAATTGGTGTTGGCAATGTCTCTACTTCTGTTGCAAAACGTTTAAAATTGCCTGAAAACACTGAAACTGTTCCTGATAAAAGTGCTGAAATTTTTCGAGATGTGGGAGACAATGGTCCCATTACTTTTGATAATAATGACTTTGATTTTGATGGTTGCAATATTTCTGAAGTAATTAAGTTCTTGCAAAAGCTAGCTAGAAGTCCTAATGCTAGTGCTATAAACATGGCTTTTACTAAACATATTACTAATGCTCTCATGCAAGTTAGGGAAGAGAAATTAAAACATGAAGCTTCTATCCCTAGGAAGTTAGAAGATGGTTGGGAGCCCATCATTAAAATGAAGGTGAATGATTTTGATTGCAATGCTTTATGTGATCTTGGTGCTAGTATTTCTGTTATGCCTAAGAAACTTATGATATGCTTGATTTAGCACCTTTGGAACACTGTTATTTGGATGTTCACCTTGCTGATAATACTATAAAGAAACCTTTGGGGAGAGTTGATGATTTTTATAATGGTTAACAATAACCTTGTCCCCGTTGATTTTGTTGTTTTGGATATTGAATGCAATGCTTCTTGTCCTATTGTTTTGGGAAGACCTTTTCTTAGAACTGTTGGTGCTATTATTGATATGAGAGAGGGGAATATTAAATATCAATTCCCACTCAAGAAAGGTATGGAACACTTCCCTAGAAAGAAGATGAAGTTACCTTTTGATTCTATTGTTAGAGCAAATTATTCTGTTGATGCTTCATCACTTGGAAACACTTGATTCTTACTTTCTGCGCCTAGCTGAAAGGCGTTAAAGAAAAGCGCTTATGGGAGACAACCCATTTTTTATTTCTGCAATTTTTCTTTTTTTTTGAGTCAAGGAGTTGTTTACTTCTGTAACAATTCCTTTGTATCTTTATTTTATCGCATTGTTGTGCCAAGTATTGCCTCTAATAGGAAGATGATGCTAGATTTGGATTTCTGCGCAGGAACAGATTTCTGCTGTTCACCGTTTTACTTCTGTAAAATCACAGAAAAATTATTTAAATCTGCAAATTTTTGTGCGTGATCCTCAGATATGTACGCATCTTTCGTTAGTTTAAAGTTTTTCGATCTGAGCAACGTAAGTGCCTCGAAAAAATTCGTCTTTACGGACTGTTCTGTTTAGACAGATTCTGTCTTTTATTTTTCGCATTCTCTCTTTTACTAGTGTTGAGTGGAATTCTTTTTTAGGGTGAAGAGCTTCACATAACATCAGTGGCAGTAGTTAATGTTAAAAGTAACGGTCATGTTTGTGTCCTTATAGAACATGTGAGTTTTTGATTGTGCACTAACCCTCTAATGAGAATTACTTGAGTTTGGTGTGGCGGAAGTTTTCAAGGGTCAAGAGAGAAGGATGATATAATGTGATCAAGAAGAGTGAAGAGCTTAAGCTTGGGGATGCTCCCATGGATCACCCCAGCATATTTCAAGAAGACTCAAGCGTCTAAGCTTGGGGATGCCCAAGGCATCCCCTTCTTCATCAGCAACTTATCAGGTCATCTCTAGTGAAACTATATTTTAATTCTTTCACATCATATGTGCTTTACTTGGAGCGTCTGTGTGCTTTTATTTTCAGTATTTTATTTTTCTTATGGTCAACTTGATTGGACCCAGCATTCTTGATTGGGAGAGAGACACGCTCCGCTTTTTCATATGAATACTCCTATTCTTCACTTATACTTGTTGAGTATTCTTATCTAGCTATTGCTATGCTTTTAGCTCCTGTTTTGCATGCATCTCTTATTCAGAGCTGTTAGTTCTTTTAAAGAAAGTACTCTCTTGCTTCACTTATAATTGTTTGGAGAGTTTATGTTGAAATAAATTGATTGGTGTTTGGTTGGAACAGAAAATGTTGCATGTGGTAGATGGTATAATGGAAAAAGCTTACATATTCTTGTAGATCACTGTATTGGATAATTTGATACTTGTCAATTGTTTTGAGTTATCAAGTAGTTCATGTTTAAGCTTTTGTATCATGTAGTTAAAACCTATTAATGAAGAACTACCGTAAAGCTCGTTGAAATTTGGTTTGCATGATTGGTATCTCTAAGGTCTAGATATTTTCTAGTAAAAGGGTTTGGTTAACAAGGAAGACAGTGTAGAGTCTTATAATGCTTGCAATATGTTTTCATATAAGTCTTGCTGTGTCGGTTGATATCCTGTGTTTGCTTCAAATAACCTTGCTAGCCTAAACTCTGTACTGAGAGGGAATGCTTCTCGTGCATCCAAAACCTTGAGCCAAAATCCATGCCATCTGTGTCCACCATAACTACCTATATGTGGTATTTCTTGCCATTCCAAGTAAATTTTTCATGTGCTACCTTTAAACTATTCAAAATTATTACTCCTATTTTGTGTCAATGTTTACCAAGCTCATGAGGACGGGGTGGATGTCTTTATGTCAACTGTCAAACAGACTTTACCACCGGACTAGCGGCATATACATCCGCTTATCCATTAATTTTGCAAAAAGAGCTGGCAAATGGGGTGCCCAGTCCCAATTAATTACAACTTTAACCGCTTAATTCTCTTCACATTTTTGCCCTGATTTATCAGTCAAGCAATGACAAACAGTGAAATATCTGCATGTGTAAACAAAAGAGAAAGAGGGATGATCTGCCTTGCTGGTAGAAATAACGTCCTTCATGGGAGCCGCTCTTAAAAGTCTGGTTGGCAGGGGTCATATTGTACTTTCCATTTTCTGATTCGTTGACAATTAACAAACACCTCTCAAAACTTATTTTTACTCTTATATGATTTCAAAAACTTAAAAAGCTCTAGCACATGATTTAATCCCTGCTTCCCTCTGCGAAGGGCCTTTCTTTTACTTTTATGTTGAGTCAGTTTTCCTACTTCTTTCTATCTTAGAAGCAAACACTAGTGTCAACTTTGGTGCAACAATTTTTATATGCTTGTATATTGCACTTATTATATTGCTTTGTGTTGACAAATATCCATGAGATATATATGTTGAAAGTTGAAAGCAATTGCTGAAGCTTAAATCTTCCTTTGTGTTGGTTAAATACCTTTTACTTAGAATCTATTGCTTTATGAGTTAACTCTTATGCAAAACTCTTTGATGCTTGTCTCGAAAGTACTATTCATGAAAAGTTTTTGCTTATATGATTCAGTTGTTTGCTCATTATCTACTTGCTAGCAAACTATAGACCATTGACCTGGATCACTTCATTCATAACATGTGCTTTACAATACTATTTGATCAAGATTATGATTGTAGCATGTCACCTCAGAAATTATTTTGTTTTTATCGTTTTACCTACTCGAGGACGAGTAGAACTAAGCTTGGGGATGCTTGATACGTCTCAAACGTATCTATAATTTCTGATGTTCCATGTTGATATTATACCAATTGTTACATGTTTTATATACACTTCATAGCATTTTTATGCATTTTCTGGGACTAACCTATTAACAAGATGCCACAGTGCCAGTTCCTGTTTTCTGCTGTTTTTGTATTCCAGAAAAGCTAGTCTGGAAATATTCTCGGAATTGGACGAAACTTGGACAGAACCTCCTATTTTTCCAACACGTACACGGAGTCCAAAGGAGAGACGGAGGGGAGCCACGAGGCAGCCACACCATGGGGCCGCGCGGGCCCCCCTGCCGCGCCGTGGGGTGGTGTGGGCCCCACGGGCTCTCCAGCCGCCGCCCTTTCGCCTATTTATTCTCCCGACGCGAAAACCCTAAATACCCGAGCCATTATCCACGAAAAGTTCCAGAGACGCCGCCGCCGTCAACCCTAGCTCGGGAGGGTTCAGAAGCTCTTCCCGGCACCCTGCCGGAGAGGGGAATCATCACCGGAGGGCTCTACATCACCATGCCTGCCTCCGGAGTGATGCGTGAGTAGTTCATCCTTGGACTACGGGTCCATGGCAGTAGCTAGATGGTTGTCTCTCCACTTTATGCTATCATGTTTAGATCTTGTGAGCTGCCTATCATGATCAAGATCATCTTATTGTAATGCTACATGTTGTGTTTGCTGGGATCCGATGAATATTGAATACTATGTCAAGTTGATTATCAATCTATCTTATATGTTACTAGTTGCTTGGCACGTGCAACGCACGTCTCCAAAATATAACACAACATATTTTGTGTAAATATCATTCCTCTTTGTAATGAGTTACTTTTCATGTATTTTAATATGTTATATACAACTCCGACAATTCAAATGCACTCACGAGTTGACCAAATTTAGCATAAAAATGTGAAGAAAATTTGCAGAAAAATGAAAAAATATGCTGATACACAAATTTGCATTTAAATGAATAAATAGAATACAGCTCATCCATGAACCTGCTTCTCAATTTAGTGACAAGACCACTGATTTAGTGGAAACATAGAGCTGGAATTGTGTATATTTGGGTATTCCAGATATTACTCTATTGGCTGCAAATAAACTGATCAATCAAAGGTTTCTAAATTGACCCAGAGGATTAGAGAAACAGAAAACAAGGGGTGGCTGCATCATATGTCAAGTTGATAACGTGAAGCCTGTCACTTAAATCAGCTTGAGCCATAAATTAACTCAACCTAGTCAACCTGACCGCCAACTTTAGCACTGTTGCTATTGTTCAAGACAGCAGTTGTAGAATTTACCAATGATCTACTAATGCGTGACGCCTACAAAAAAGTGGCAATAATCAAAGACAGTTTACAGATCGTTGCATATATTAATATAATATTTTTTTGTTCCTTATGATAAGACACTGAATTTCTTTGCTGTCTTTTGTAAATGCACACTACAAAAGTCAGAATACTCATATGTGCAATTTGTGAGTTTCAGTATAAAAAAAAACCTTCTCCATTTGCGCATGCTATAAGCGCACATTACGATAGCTCATGACAAGACTATCTGCTTCACGCACTATCTCTGATCCAATTATCTCTATTGCAAAATCAAGGTCACGACCCTGAAAACACAATGAGCATATCTCAGTAACGAAAGCAGCTAAAATACTGAACTAATAAGCATTTGTAAAACATAAGTGAAAACCATCAGACCAACAATTCCAAGTGATTATGAGCAAAAACAACTCACCAAATTGTTATCAAGCTATCATGCAAGGAAATCTAACGGACCAAAAATTATGTCCCACACAAGCCAATCAAGTTGATAGTTGGAGAGGCACATGAGAGCAGACAACAGAATTGTACTCACAATATATTCAGTCTGAACAATGACATTCATTTTGCGACGAACAAAGAAATTATTTCCGCTTTGATTGATAAAATGATGTATCAATGCACGTCTTCATAATAACAGGGAACAATCTAAGATTAATAAAGTCGTATCAGGGTCTACGTTGAATATAGAATATACAACGGCAGCCTAAACCATGATCGTACAGAAAAATTTAGAAACCAAGGGTTGCAGCTTCAAAGCATCTCATATTAAAACAGAGATGAACACACATATGAAGTTGCAGCTTTAATAGATTTCACACAATATGTTCAGAATCTTCACAACCATCATAACAGGAAATTCGGAAGTAATCAGAACTCACAATGGATTACAGTTGTTTAACTACAAGACATTGATAATTGTTAAGTCTTTGCAGCCAAAACCACCAACTCTGCCTAGTTCAGTAGCAGTTTACTTGGTTCCAAGTGTCCACTGTCACAACTCACAAGGATCCAATTATCCAGCGAAGCAGTGATGGTCTGATGGATGTCTGCATTATCACCATCACACATACCAGTTCCTACACAAGTTGAGAGGACATTTAGCTTCAAACATGTTGGAAAAAAAAACATTAATCTGACAATACGCTCACTTCAGATCTTGTAAAGAAACTGTTCAATCTTTTTTTTGCGAGGGAAAATATAAATAATTTATAGTAAACAGCATTTGCTCTGAAACTCCCAATCACATAATCTAGTGGCGTTGTAGTCTTGATGATCCTCGGCAATCTACAAGATTGTGCAAAGGGGAAGCATAAAAAATGTAATGTAACAACTCGATTAATGGTTCCTGTGTGAGCCTTTTACCAGTGAAGCAGAAAAAAACCTCAACTGAACAACTCCACCCAGCCCGAAGGAGTGAGTGAGAAGAACTGTACCTGACGACGCCGCCGGCAGTGGTTGTTCAGACCCGTGTTAAACCCGGAGTAAGCAATGGGCTGCACGGAATTCTTCTCGTGCTGATCCCTATCACCACCTCCGTTGGGAGAAGCACTGGATCCGGTCGTTCGGTTCCCGGAACCCTGCGGACGCGCGCTCACGGGCAGAGAAGCTTGCAGAGGTGCTGCGGCAGGCGTCGCTCGCCAAGGCCGACGCCATGGCGACCCGCAGGCTGCGCGTGCCGACCTGTATCAGCGCCCCGTGGAGCGCATCGTGACCGGCACCCTGCGGACAACACTCGCCAAGGCAGGGAGGGTGGCGAGGGATCGGGGTGCCGGGGGCAGATAGGAAATGTGGACGAGACGCCATGGGAAAAGGAAGGGGGCATCGTTTGGAGAAGACGGGAGGACACGCAAGGGATTGATGGTACGTCACGGCGGCGGCTCGCGCGGCGGGTATGCTGTAGGTCAGCGGCGTTGGTCTCAGCGCGATGCAGCGGTTTAGAGGCTATAGGCCGAAGATAGAATTTGGAGGTCGATAGGAGAAATAGAACAAGGAACCAGTACGGTGGCAATTTAGCAGTATTATGTGGTTTGGTGGGAGGGCAAAACCGTCCAAAACTGACAATGTTGAGTTGTCAAACATTGGGACGATCTGAGCTGTTTGATCAAATGTTGAACGGTTCAGATTTAAAGTATCTATAGATAACAAGTTTGCTCTTTTAATAGTAGTATAGATTTATGATCTTGCATGCTTTCCGTTACTAGTAGATGCTTTGGCCAAGTAGATGCTTGTAACTCCAAGGGTGAGTATTTATGGTAGATAGTGGGTTCATGCCTCCGGTAATCTGGGAGAGTGACAACAACTTCTAAGATTGTGGATGTGTTGTTGCCACTAGGGATAAAATAACTGATGCTTAGCTTAAGGGTGCGCTGTTAGGTCTAACGCATTTGTTTACATTACGCACATTACTTAATGCGATTATCCGTTGCTTGCAACTTAATACCAACGGGGAACTCGGTATGACAACCTGGAGGTGGATTATTAGTCATAGACCCTGTTGGATAACGGTCTATGTATTTTGTCGTAATGCCCACATGAATATCATAGTAATCAACATGTCATATATATGCATTGTCATGCGCTCAATATTTTGTCAATTGCCCAGCTGTAATTTGTTCACCCAGCATGTTAGTTATCTTTTATGGAGAGACACCACTAGTGAACTTTGGACCCCGTTCCATTCTTTTACACTGATAATACAACCAACTGCAAACATTGTTCCTTTTCATTCTCTGCAATTTACTACTGTTTTCCACACCATACGTTTAATCCTTTGTTTTCAGCAAGCCGGTGAGATTGACAACCTCACTGTTTCGTTGGGGCAAAGTAGTTTGATTGTGTTGTGTGCAGATTCCACGTTGGTGATCGAGTAAACGGCGCCACCAACAACCTTCAGAAGTGATTTCTTGCTCCTACTGGTCGATTAAACCTTCATTTCATACTGAGGGAAAATGCTGCTACACTGCTTCATACCTTCCTCTTGGGGTCTCGCAACGAACGTGTGATCCACGTCATCAATCAGTAGCCACCGACACGCCCAAGGGACCAAGTCTTATGACGAAGTTAATTCGGCACGCCCCCAACAGATGAGCGACGCCTAGCTCCAGAACCTTCACAAGACTAGCCCCAACCACAAAGGTAACCGACTAGACTTGCCAAATGGGTGGCGTCAAAGGAGGCTTGATAGAATACTCGGCCATGGTCCGCCCATATGAACGACGCATCGTTGTGCTGGTTGTGCTTGGTGAGCGGCACTATGTGACACAATCTAGTCGAGGGAGGTGGTTATCTTTTTAATCAAGTTTTAATTCCTGTTACCAACATGAGCCAAGCAACACATGACATTCACATAATATTCCACGCAGCAAATAGATCATATTGACATAAGAAAATAGCGTCAATCGGACGACTGTGGCGGAGCTACCTCCGACCAGCGCCATCTCGTTTGACTTATAAAAGAAAGCAACATCATCCGGACTACTATGGCGGAGCTACCTCCGACCTGCGCCATCTCGTTTGACTTACAAAAGAGAGCAACATCATCCAGACGACTGTGGCGGAGCTACCTCCGACCAGCGCCATCTCGTTTGACTTATAAAAGAGAGCAACGTCATCCGGACGACTGTGGCGGAGCTACCTCCGACCAGCGCCATCTCGTTTGACTTATAAAAGAGATCGGCACAGTTGCATCGTTCCTCCATTCCTTCGACGGCGGCGGTTCCTCCAGCCCATTGTCTCGAGAATGGGGAGTGATGCGCAAAATATTGAAGATAAACAAATATCTAGTAATGGGACAATATTCGATGCAATATGACATGTGAGATGCAACAACAACCAAATTAAACAATCAGGAAATTTTCTAAAGTTCGACCAAGCTTGAGATCGGGTTAACGGCTTGCCTTCAGCAGTGGGGTATTGTCCGGGAACTACTTCCACTACGTTGGAGAAGTTTAAATCTAACAAGGGAATAAAAATATGCATCAAAACCCTTCCTAAGCCATTGAATAAATGACCAAGCAAATAAATTCCAAATAATTATATCTTGGTGCCACTGGACAGACATTTTCAAAACAAAGCCAACAAAAAAGATTCATATTTTTCTGATCATTTTTTAGGGAGAAAATGGCCTCCAAAGTTGGGTTTAAAATCTGCCCAATTTTAAACAGAAAAATAAAACAGAAAAACTTTTCGGTTAATTATTAAAAACCTGCCCAGCGGGACCCACTGTCAGTGGCCCACTGTTTCGAACTGTTTTCCGCGCGAAAACAGAAGACAGGGCTGGCCGTCTCCGGCGAACTCACCGGCGGCGTTTTCCGGCGGCTAGGGCTACGGGGAGGCGAGGGAGATGAAGCAGCGCGACTCAGGGAGGGGTGGCGCAGCTCGTCCGCGTGCTCACGGTCGATGGCGAGCTCGGGCAGCAGCGGAGCATCTTCTCCGGCGGCATCGGCGTCGGGTCGATGATGAACTCGTCGATTCCGGCCACCAATCACCCCGGCGAGCACGATAGAAGCATCGTGGTGATCTGGGGAAGCTCTGGGTGGAAGGAATCGATGGGGAAGGTGCTCTAGGTGAGGAAATCGAGCGGACGTCAGTGCGGCTCGGCTACTTCAATTCCGTCGTGGTGGTGCTCTGCTGGCCTCGATACTATAGTGGAGGACGATAGGGAGGATGAGAGAGGTGGTGCGGTGCTCGGAGGGTGCTGGGGTGGCTTCTTATAGGCCGGAGAGGAGGTGGCCATCATCAATGGCACGACGAGGTGGTAGCACGGCGCTGCGGGCTGTTCGCGTGGCGCGTCGTGAAGTAGCTGGCACAGAAACGCACGAGGATAATCTCCAGAGCATGGATAAGGCTCAGCGGCGGAGGAGTCACTGACCAGGGGGCCCGCGGCGGCGCTGTTCTGGACGGCGCATCGGCTAGCGCCTCTGGCGTTTGTGGAGGTGGCCGTGCTGTCGATTCTCTGGCGTTGGTGGTCGTGGGAGTGGTGGAGAACAGGCAGGGCACGGTTTAGGGAGATGGGGAGTAGAACGGCGACGACTACAAAGTGGCGGCGCCGCCTGGCACGACCACGCCGGCGGTGACCATTGTTCTGGGCATGCTAGAAGCGGCATGTGGACGTTTCTCTCAGCTCCGAGCTCCAAATGACGTGAGGTTTTCACCGTTGTGCGCCAAATGAAAAGACCTACCACTTTTCTGACTAAAGTTTTTGCAAATTCGAGACTTGGTCCGTGTTGAAAATTTGAAAAACGATACTGGCCAAAAAAGGAAACAGTGGTTTTGGGGAAGCAAATGATTTTTGGTTTGGCCAAACTTTTGTCCAGAGGTGTAGACACTCCTTGTTCTTGCATCTGGGTACTTGACTCCCATTGGCAAAATCATTTGACTAGCTTTTGAAATCATTGAGGTTAGAGGGCAGAAACTTGATAGAAATAATTTGAGGTAAATTCTCAAGTGCAAATCAAATATTTTTGCATAAACAGGCTATATATTGCCTAGGGATCCTTCCCTGAATTCTGGAGAATTTTTTAGAAGATATTCAATATACTTCCTTTGTAAAGCTCTAATAAAAGGATTTTGGTTTATAAGACAAAAGAAAATATCGAGAAAAGATTTTTGGGTAAAAGGTCAAGTAATAAGTGTACCAAGTGGGAGAGAATCCAAAACACAAGATCCCAGGCTTGGACAAGGATTTGTAAAAGATTGCAAATTGAAAGGTTGACAAACCACGGAAAAATTAAATCCAAAGTCGATAGTAATATTTTAAAAGGAATTTTTTTTTGAAGTGCCAAATTTCAGGATGTTACAGACCTTCGCCCCTTAAAATGAATCTCGTCCTCGAGATTCCTGTTGCTCGCTGAATAGATACGGATACTCAGTCCTTAGCAAATCCTCTCGTTCCCATGTAGCTTCATCCTGAGTGTGTTTATCCCATTGTACTTTGTAGAACTTGGTGACCTTGTTGCGGGTGCGGCGTTCTGACTCATCCAAAATTCTGACGGGGTGTTCCTCGTAAGTCAGTTCGCTGCTCAACTCCAACTCCCTAAAGTCAGCCTGTTTGGTTGGGGTGAGATGCATTTCCTCAGTTGGGACACGTGGAAAACGTCGTGCACCCCAGTCAATTCCTCTGGTAGTTCCAGTTGGTAGGCTACCGACCCTTTTCTTGCCAAGATCTTGAAGGGTCCAATAAATCTTGGGGCCAGCTTCCGTTTCATGTGGAATCTTTTCAGGCCCTTGAGGGGTGTTACCCGAAGATAGACATAGTCGTTCTCTTCGAAGTGTATCTGACGGTGTCGTCGGTCGTAATAACTCTTCTGGCGGGACTGAGCTGCCTTGAGCCGGTCACGAATCAGATGTACTTGCTTTTTGGCTTCCAACAAAACATCGGGCCCAAAGATCTTGCTATCTCCGGCTTCAGACCAGTTGAGTGGGGTCCAACACTTTCTCCCATACAGTGCTTCAAATGGTGACATTTTCAGGCTGTCTTGGTAGCTGTTGTTGTATGAGAACTCCGCATAGGGTAAACTATCTTCCCAACCTGCTCCATAGGCGAGCACACACGACGGAGCATGTCTTCTAATATTTGATTGACTCGCTCTGTTTGGCCGTCCGTCTGTGGGTGATAGGCTGTACTGAATGATAGTTTTGTCCCCATGGCCTGATGCAGGCTTGTCCAAAATTTGGAGGTAAATTGTCTACCTCTATCTGACACAATGGTCTTCGGAACTCCATGGAGTTTGACAATCTTGTTCACATAGAGTTGTGCTAGCTGGTCCGAACGGTACGTTGTCTTGACGGGAATAAAGTGAGACACCTTCGTTAAACGGTCGACAATGACCCAGATAGAATCATTTCCTCGGCTGGACTTGGGAAGTCCGACAATGAAATCCATACTTATGTTGTCCCATTTCCACTCGGGCACCTTAAGGGGTTGGAGGAATCCGGCGGGTTTTTGATGCTCGGCTTTCACTAGGTTGCATACGTTGCAGCACGCGACATAGTATGCAATCTCCTTCTTCATAACAGCCCACCAGAATATTTTGGTACTTCTCGGGTGGATAGAATAGGCAGACTCATGGGTTTCCCTGAGGATCTGCTGTTTTAGCGCGGCCTTGTCGGGTACACAAAGGCGGTTACCGTAGTGGAGCACTCCTTGACTGTCCAAGGAAAATTCCTTGGCCTTACCCAGTGGTATTTTGATCTTGATCCCTTTTATGCCGGGGTCGTTGGCCTGCTCGGTTTTTATCTCTTCCTCTAGGTTTGGTTTCACTTCTAAGGTGCTTAAATAGGCCTTACTTCCTACGCATAAGTTTAGCTTTGCGAACTCTTTCTCTAAACTTGGCGGCATCTTAGGGGGCTTCCTGCTTAGGGCATCTGCTACCACGTTGGCCTTTCCTGGATGATAATGAATCCAAGGTCGTAGTCCTAGATTACCTCCAGCCACCTTCTTTGCCTCAGATTGAGGTCAGGCTGGGTGAAGATGTACTTCAAGCTTTTGTGATCCGTGTAGATCTCGCATCTTCGACCAATAAGGTGATGTCGCCAAGTCTTCAAGGCGAGTATGACAGCAGCCAATTCCAAGTCATGGGTGGGGTAATTGAGCTTGTGGGTCTTTAGTTGCCTTGATACATATGCGATGACCTTCCCTTCTTGCATGAGTACGGCCCCTAGTCCATTTCTACATGCATCACAATACACGGTAAAATCTTTGGCGTCATCAGGCAACACCAGTATTGGGGTGTGGTTAACCGGGTCTTCAATTCGTTGAAGCTTTCTTCACATTCATCTGTCCAGGCATACTTGCGATTTTTCTTTAATAAATCCGTCAGGGGCTTGGTTATCTTGGAAAAGTTTTCAATGAATCTTCGGTAGTAACCAGCCAATCCTAGAAAACTTCTGATTTCTGACACATTGGTGGGTGTTTTCCAGTTCAGCACATCAGAGATTTTGTTGGGGTTTATGGCCACACCGGCTCCAGACAATACATGTCCTAGGAATTCCACTTCTTTTAACCAGAACTGGCATTTGCTGTACTTGGCATAAAGTTGTTGCTCACGTAGTCTTCTGAGAACCAACCTGAGGTGTTCGGCGTGCTCCTCCTCATTTTTGGAGTAGATGAGGATGTCGTCGATGAACACCATGACAAACTTGTCGAGATATTCCATGAAAACCTTCTTCATCATGCCCATGAAGTAGGCAGGAGCATTTGTTAGGCCAAAGGACATAACTGTACATTCATATAGTCCATATCTGGTGGTAAAAGCGGTCTTGGGAATATCGCTTTCTCGAATCTTCAGCTGATAGTATCCAGTGCGGAGATCAATCTTGGAGAACACTCGGGCACCACGGAGTTGGTCAAACAGATCATTGATTCGTGGAGTGGGTACTTGTTCTTGATGGTGACATCATTGAGAGAACGATAGTCAATGCATAATCGGAGTGTACCATCGCTCTTCTTTGCAAATAGAACTGGTGATCCCCAAGGTGAAATGCTCGGGCGAATGAACTTCTTCCGAATTAGTTCATCAAGCTGTTTCTTCAATTCCACTAGCTCGGGGCTTGTCATACGGTAATGTTTCTTGAATATTGGGTTTGTTCCCGGTACAACTTCAATGGCAAATTCAATATCACGGTCAGGGGGCATTCCGGGTAGTTCATTTGGGAACACATCTGGATATTCACTGACCACATATACTTGTCCTATCTCCAGGGCTTGGACAAGAAACATCTTTGCATTTATCTGGTGGGGTTTATTTGGCAAGTAGGTGGTACGTATGCCTTCCGGGTTGGTGAGAGTAACTGCTATAGTTGCACAGTCAATCTGGGCTGCATGCTGGACCAACCAATCCATACCCAGGATGGCGTCGAGGCCGGGCACATTGAGAGTGTTGAGCTGAGCTGGGAATTTCACTTGGTTGATGCTGATTGTCAGGTCTTGACAAATGGTGTTTGTTTTCATCTCTGAGGCGGGGGTTTGTATCACCAAAAGATGGCCCAAAGGGGAAACGGGAAAACGGTGTTTGGCAACAAAATCCTTCGAGACGAAAGAATGGGAAGCTCCAGAATCGAATAAAATCAGCGCGGGTTTAGTGTTGATAGTACACGTACCAAGCACTACATCCGAAGCTTCATATGCTTCCTCTGTGACATGTGGTGGACACGGGCAACTTGAGGTGGCTTGATTGCACCAGCAGGGTGGTTGTTGTTGGAGTTGTTGTCGTGGTTGTGTGAAGGGGGCAATCCTTGATGTAGTGTCCTGTCTTGCCACACTTGAAGCAGGAGTTCTCCCTCTTGCAGTCATCCACTAGGGGACGCTTGTGGTAGAATCCTTCCGGGGATATCCCTCCTTCTGGGTTGATTCCAAGTATTCTGAGGTGTTGAGGTCCGGTTGTTGGGCTGCCATGTATGTGGCTTCGAAGTAGCCCCTTCATGCTGGTTCTTACGTGGCTCGAACTTCCGCTTGTGAGAGTCATAAATCATGCGGTGCTCCTTTTCTGAGATTAGTGCCGTGTTGATCATGGACTGGAAATCTGGAAACTGTAGAACACTGAGTTGAGTTTTTATGGTCTGATGCATCCCATGAAGGAACCTGTCTTTCTTCTTTTCCTCTGTGTTGGTGTCCTCGGGTGCATAGCGAGTCAGGTTGTTGAACTTGATCAGATATTCACTGATGGATTTGCTGCCCTGAGTGAGTGCAGAAATTCCTGCTGCTTCATCTTTATGAGACTTGAGGGAATGTAGGATCTGCGGTAGGCTTCCTGAAATTCCGTCCAAGTGACAGCGGGTCCATTGCCCCTTGCGTCCTTTTGATTGTCCCACCAAACGCCTGCAGGGCCCTCAAGGTAGTGGGTGGCGAAGGGCACCTTGTCCTGCTCGTCTATGCGAGCGAGCTCCAGTTTCTTTCCCATGGTACGGAGCCAATCGTCAGCCTCAAGCGGGTTGTCAGCAAATGAGAACTTTGGTGGTTGAGTACGCTGGAAGTCTTGCAGCTTCGAGCGGCCTGCGTGTGGGGCACCTTGGGCTTGCATGTACGTGCCAAACTCGCTCATGATCTGAGTTAGGTGCTGGTTGTGACGTTCATCCATCATCATCATGAACTGACTTGGGCTTGGTTCCTGAGTTGGAGGGAGGAGGAGGGGGTTGCGGGGCACGGGATCCTCGCCTGCTTGTCATACGGAACGACGAACCGGGGTTCCTTGGCTGCCACTTGCACCGCTATTGGGCCTCATCCTGGATGGTTGAACGTGGTGACGCGTATCATGAGCATCCATATGGGGAAAAGTGTAACATCCAAGAAAACCCAAATGAAAACACGGTTTGCAAAGACGACAAGCATGGTGATATACAATGGTTGGTTGAGTTACAAGATTCTAGTTACTTGCTACATTACACGAGATGCAAGATAGAGATACCAGCTACTCTATACAAGATACAAGATACAAGGTACATGATACAAGATGCAAGATACAACTCTACCACTACATTATTCGAGCGCGCGATACGGCGGAAAGGTAAAACACACTAAGCGATGCAGTCTCCGAGCGTCTAGAACTCCATCTCGAGGGTGTCGCTGACGGGATGGTGTCGATGCCCTCCTCCGCGGGGCTGTAGTCAGGTGAAGCGCGGTCGTCTCGGGAATCTCCGGAGTAAGAGGGTGGGTCGGCACGGATGCGACGACGCTGAGACCGTACAGGGGTGAAGCGTGAGTAGTAGTGAGCGGCGCTGCTACGAGTGCGGGAAGGTGGTGACGGAGCGTGGGGTGCGGAAAAGCGGGTGATCCCCCTCCTGATCTGCTCGAGCGAGCTACGGGTAAAGGTGGGGAGCCGAGGTGGGTGGCGAGAAGTACCAGCTCCAGATGCCCGCGTCATCTCGGCCAAGGCCACGTTGGCGCGAAGCGAGGCAAACTGGAGGAGGGTGATGTGGAGATACTGGTGGAGAAGGGTGGTGTACTGAAGGAGGGAGGTGAGGGGTGAGCTGGGGTCACCGGGGTTGGAAAAAAGAATGTCCCCGTTGTCTAAATCCAACCTCGGAAAGTAGGAGTAACGGGTGCACTGCTTCATGACTGGGTCGTAGGTGCGAAGGAAGACGATGGCATCTCCTGCAGCCTCCTGTATGGCTCGAGTCGCCTGAGTAGTGACACTGGAAGTGAGGGCGTGGGAGATCCTAGCGGCCACTGGCTCTGGCGCAAGTGGACGGTGGCGGTGAACTCAGAGGTGGATCTGTCGAGATGGTTGTAGTACACGTGGTAGGTCGGGGGAGGTGTGCCTGGGTAGAGGTGGTCCCAAACCTCACGGAGAAACTGCGGGAAGCCGGGAATGTGTGCGGCGGTAGTCTCGATGAACAATTCTGCCATCTGGACCAGGGACAGAAGTAAAAAAGGTGAGCATTAAAGTTTTAAAAGCACAAACAAACAGAGAAACAGTGAAGAAGCAGGCAACCGCAGCTCTACCCTAATTCGTCCATGGAACTAGGGTATCCTACAGGCAGTTAGGCTCTGATACCAAGCTCTGTGGCACCCCGATCCAGGTGATCGAGCTACCCCATATACCAGTCCCAGAAACACTGGATATATGACAACTTGATAAACAAAGACATAACCAAATACATATATGGTTCCGGGTTCGGATGGATACATGATTACAACACGGGGTGAGGCTCCAGCGCTCACGCAACAGGCGCACACAACAGTATGTACATTATTTATCCAACATCGAGCCTCTATCAGAGATCGTAGCGGGTACGTAGGTAGTAGCGTGGCAACGACGGGCCTTATTCCACGGGGTTCTGCCTGGGATACTGACTCCTAGTTCTCGTGCAGCGGGTACTCGGCGACGGGTGCAGCGGGGTCTGGCCACATGAAAAGACAGGTAAGTACTTGAAGTACTCGCAAGACATTAGCCCAAAATCAAACATGGTCTAACTACATGGCATAGCATAAGTTCGGAAAGTAGCATGGCATGGGTTTGGGTACATAAGTGCGAGTCCAAGCTTAATGGTTGCACATAACTTACCTACTTACCTTATTAGGGATGTTTCGTGTTTCTAAAGTGAGACCACGTTTCTCACTCAACAACATTTAACCACAACTAGGCTTCCAAGCCTCTAGCCAACTCTGGCTTTACCCGAGACTTCCAAGCCTCTAGCCAACTCTGGCTAAGCTCTCGAGTTGCCACATGATCGTTGGGTCTCATATTCATTATTTCTCCGTGTTCGACCGGACTGACTCATAGTGTGACTTGACCCAAACATCGTCCCATAACCTAGGGACAAGGCTAGAATCTAGATTTACACTCTCGAGAGGTTGCAACTTTTATCCACACGCTGAAGTCTAGGCTTGTACCGCTGGTACCGAAGTACTAGAACCGATCACCGTGACAGTACAAACCCACACTTCCACAACCGTTTATTCTACCCGGACACTCCATGTGTAGCCACCGACACGCCCAAGGGACCAAGTCTTATGACGAAGTGAATCCGGCACGCCCCCAACAGATGAGCGACACCTAGCTCCGGAACCTTCGCAAGACTAGCCCCAACCACAAAGGTAACCGACTAGACTTGCCAAATGGGTGGCGTCGAAGGAGGCTTGATAGAATACTCGGCCATGGTCCGCCCATATGAACGACGCATGGTTGTGCTGGTTGTGCTTAGTGAGTGGCACTATGTGACATAATCTAGTCGAGGGAGGTGGTTATCTTTTTAATCAAGTTTTAATTCCTGTTACCAACATGAGCCAAGCAACACATGACATTCACATAATATTCCACGCAGCAAATAGATCATATTGACAGAAGAAAATAGCGTCAATCGGATGACCATGGCGGAGCTACCTCCGACCAGCGCCATCTCGTTTGACTTATAAAAGAAAGCAACGTCATCCGGACGACTGTGGCGGAGCTACCTCCGACCAGCGCCATCTCGTTTGACTTATAAAAGAGAGCAACGTCATCCGGACAACTGTGGCGGAGCTACCTCCGACCAGCACCATCTCATTTGACTTATAAAAGAGATCGGCACAGTTGCATCGTTCCTCCATTCCTTCGACGGTGACGGCTCCTCCAGCCCATTGTCTCGAGAATGGGGAGTGATACGCAAAATATTGAAGATAAACAAATATCTAGTAATGCGACAATATTCGATGCAATATGACATGTGAGATGCAACAGCAACCAAATTAAACAATCAGGAAATTTTCCAAAGTTCGACCAAGCTTGAGATCGGGTTAACGGCTTGCCTTCAGCAGAGGGGTATGGTTCGGGAACAACTTCCACTTCGTTGGAGAGGTTTAAATCTAACAAGGAACAAAAATATGCATCAAAACCCTTCCTAAGCCACTGAATAAATGACCAAGCAAATAAATTCCAAATAATTATATCTTGGTGCCACAGGACAGACATTTTCAAAACAAAGCCAACAAAAAAAGATTCATATTTTTCTTATCATTTTTTAGGGAGAAAATGGCCTGCAAAGTTGGGTTTAAAATCTGCCCAATTTTAAATAGAAAAATGTTTCGGTTAATTATTAAAAACCTGACCAGTGGGACCCACTGTCAGTGGCCCACTGTTTCGAACTGTTTTCCACGCGAAAACAGAAGATAGGGCTGGCCGTCTCCGGCGAACTCACCGGCGGCGTTTTCTGGCGGCTAGGGCTACGGGGAGGCGAGGAGAGGAAGCAGCGCGGCTCAGGGAGGGGTGGCGCAGCTCGTCCACGTGCTCACGGTCGACGGCAAGTTCGGGCGGCCGCGGATCGTCTTCTCCGGCAGCGTCGGCATCGGGTCGATGATGAACTCGTCGATTTCGGCCACCAATCACCCCGGTGAGCACGGCAGAAGCATCGTGGTGATCTGGGGAAGCTCTGGGTGGAAGGAATCGACGGGGAAGGTGCTCTAGGTGAGGAAATCGAGCGGAGGTCAGTGCGGCTCGGCTACTTCAATTCCGGCGAGGTGGTGCTCTGCTGGCCTCGATACTATGGTGGAGGACGATAGGGAGGATGAGAGAGGTGGTGCGGTGCTCGGAGGGTGCTGGGGTGGCTTCTTATAGGCCGGAGAGGAGGTGGCCGTCATCAATGGCACGGCGAGGTCGCAGCGCGGCGCTGCGGGCTGTTCACGCGGCGCATCGTGAAGTAGCTGGCACAGAAACGCACAAGGATAATCTCCGGAGCATGGATAAGGCTCGGCGGCGGAGGAGTCACTGACCAGGGGGCCCGCGGCGGCGCTGTTCTGGACGGCGCATCGGCTAGCGCCTCTGGCGTTTGTGGAGGTGGCCGTGCTGTCGATTCTCTGGTGTTGGTGGTCGTGGGAGTGGTGGAGAACAGGCAGGGCACGGTTTAGGGAGATGGGGAGTAGAACGGCGACGACTACAAAGTGGCGGCGCCGCCTGGCACGACCACGCCGGCGGTGACCATTGTTCTGGGCATGCTAGAAGCGGCATGTGGACGTTTCTCTCAGCTCCGAGCTCCAAATGACGTGAGGTTTTCACCGTTGTGCGCCAAATGAAAAGACCTACCACTTTTCTGACTAAAGTTTTTGCAAATTCGAGACTTGGTCCGTGTTGAAAATTTGAAAAACTATACTGGCCAAAAAGGAAACAGTGGTTTTGGGGAAGCAAATGATTTTTGGTTTGGCCAAACTTTTGTCCAGAGGTGTAGACACTCCTTGTGCTTGCATCTAGGTACTTGACTCCCATTGGCAAAATCATTTGACTAGCTTTTGAAATCATTTAGGTTAGAGGGCAGAAACTTGATAGAAATAATTTGAGGTAAATCCTCAAGTGCAAATCAAATATTTTTGCATAAACAGGCTATATATTGCCTAGGGATCCTTCCCTGAATTTTGGAGAACTTTTTAGAAGATATTCAATATACTTCCTTTGTAAAGCTCTAATAAAAGGATTTTGGTTTATAAGACAAAAGAAAATGTTGAGAAAAGATTTTTGGGTAAAAGGTCAAGTAATAAGTGTACCAAGTGGGAGAGAATCCAAAACACAAGATCCCAGGCTTGGACAAGGATTTGTAAAGGATTGCAAATTGAAAGGTTGACAAACCACGGGAAAATTAAATCCAAAGTCGATAGTAATATTTTAAAAGGAATTTTTTTTGAAGGGCCAAATTTCAGGATGTTACACTATACTCCAGAAATCAGTCTGTATGTTTGTGATCCATGTCAGTTAGCCAAGAGTCATCAGTTGCCATATCCTGTCTCTACTAGTGTTTCCACTGTTCCTTTGGAGCAAGTGTTTTCTGATGTATGGGGCCCAGCACCTGAGTCTGTTGGCAAACATTCATATTGTGTAAGCTTTATCGATGATTTTAGTAAATTTACTTGGATTTATTTGCTCAAGAAACGTTCTGAAGTGTATCAAGTTTTTCTTAATTTTCAGCAGCTTGTTGAGCGCAAATTTGAGAGAAAAATCATTACTATGCAAACTGATTGGGGTGGTGAATATGAAAAACTCAACAGTTTCTTTCAAAAGCATGGCATTTCCCATCATGTTTCTTACCCACATGCTCACCAACAAAATGGTTCCGCTGAACGCAAACACCGTCATATCGTTGAAGTTGGTCTTGCTTTGCTTGCTAATGCCTCCATGCCACTTAAGTTTTGGGATGAAGCTTTTCTCACCGCCACTTTCCTCATAAACTTACTTCCAAGCAAAGTCATAAACCTTGATACACCTATTGAACGTCTTCTCCATACCAAGCCAAACTATGAATCTCTTCGAGTGTTTGGTTGTGCTTGTTGGCCGAATTTGCACCCTTACAACAAGCGCAAACTAGCCTTTCATTCTACACGATGTGTTTTCTGGGGGTATAGTCCACGTCATAAGGGAGTTGAGTGTTTAGAATTTTCCACCGGCCGTATCTATATATCAAGAGACGTTGTTTTTTATGAGAGTGTTTTTCCGTTTGCCTCTCTTCATCCTAATGCCGGTGCACGTCTTTGAAAGGACATACTTCTTTTACCTTCCACCACTTCCACACATGGGGATGCGAATATTGATGACTATATGTCTTTGCCTATAATACCAGATGTTACTAATGATCCAAGTGCAGAAAACAGTGCAGCTACAGGTACACATACACAACAAAAAGAATCAGAAAAAAATATGGCGCCAAATGGCGCTGAACAGCAGCAAAACCAGGCGCAAAACGACAAACGTCGTCTGCCCTTCTGCGGTCTCGAGGTTGATCCGATCCTCGCTGATCCCGAGGTGGATTCTGGTCCTGATGAACCCACAGATCCTGAGGAGGATTTCGTGTCCGCTGGCGCCGCGCCGGACACCGCGCGGTCTCCATCGCCTCCTCCTGACGAACCTGGAGACGCCACGTCGCGCTCCAGGCCCTGCTCCCGGACACCACCACGCCAGTCGCCGCGCACGTCGCCATCGCGGTCCCCGCCCAGGACCCCGCCCTCGTCTCGTTCTCCGCGGGGAGATTCCCACGGGGACGAATCGGAGGCCGCCACGCCTCCTCAGCTGTCTCCGACAGCCTCGGACGCGCCTGAAGGCGCTGATCCCGAGATGACGCCCACGTCTAGCCATGCAGAGGCTGGATCTTCTATGCCTGGGTCCGTTGCAGCCTCGTCTACACCAATGTCTACATCAACGTCTACACCAATGCCTTCTCCACCGCCTCCTCCGCCTCCTCCACCTCCGAAACCTCGAACTCGTCTGCAAAAAGGTATCCGTCAACCACGGGTCCCTACTGATGTCACTATTCGTTGGTGTCTTTTTACGTCTACAGGTGAACCAAGTACACTTTCGGAGGCTCTCAAGGATGAACGGTGGCGCAAAGCGATGGGGGAAGAATATGATGCTCTCATACAAAACAAGACATGGCACCTAGTTCCTCCTCATCATACCAAAAATCTCATTGACTGTAAGTGGGTATATCGCATTAAGAAACATGCAGATGACACAGTTGACAGGTATAAAGCACGACTTGTTGCAAAAGGTTTTAAACAGAGGTATGGAATAGATTATGAAGATACCTTCAGTCCTGTGGTCAAGGCATCGACCATTCATATTGTTTTGTCTGTTGCTGTTTCCAGAGGATGGAGTTTGCGACAGCTAGATGTCAAGAACGCGTTTTTGCATGGCGTTCTGGAAGAGGAAGTATATATGAAAAAACCTCCAGGTTTTGAAGATTCCCACTTTCCACACTATATGCAAACTTGGCAAGGCTTTGTATGGTCTCAAACAAGCCCCTCGAGCATGGTATTCTAGACTCAGTACCAACAACTTGGCTTTTATCCCTCCAAGGCCGACACCTCTCTTTTCCTCTATAGCAAGTCTGATGTTATGATATTTGTTCTAATCTACGTTGATGATATTATAGTCACAAGCTCTTCAGATCAAGCTATTTAGGCTCTCCTTCATGATTTGAATGCTGATTTTGTTCTCAAGGATTTGGGAGACCTACACTTCTTTCTGGGCATTGAGGTAAAGAAAACTCCAAATGGTTTGCTTCTTACCCAGGAAAAATATGCTACTGAGTTGCTTGCTAAAGTTGGTATGACTAAGTGCACATCTTGTCCTACACCGTTATCCTCCACTCATAAATTGTCTTTAACTGAGGGAAAACGAATTACAGAAGTATGGTAGGTGCATTGCAATATTTGACATTATCAAGACCTGATATCTCTTACTCGGTAAACAAAGTTTGTCAGTACTTGCATGCACCAACTACTGCTCATTGGATAGCCGCCAAAAGGATTTTAAGATATGTTCAGGGTACAATCCGTGTTGGACTCACATTTCAGAGATCCCCCTCTACTTTGCTCAGCGCTTTCTCAGATGCAGATTGGGCAGGTTGTCTTGATGACAGAAGATCAACTGGAGGCTTTGCTATTTTTATTGGACCGAATCCGGTCTCTTGGAGTGCACGTAAACAGAGGACTGTGTCAAGATCTAGTACAGAAGCCGAATATAACGCTCTTGCAAATGCTACAGCTGAGTTGATATGGGTTAAAGCTGTTCTTAAAGAACTTGATGATGCACTAAAAGAAAAGCCATGTTTATGGTGTGATAATTTGGGTGCTACCTTCTTGTCTGATAATCCTGTGTTTCATGCTAGGACCAAACATATTGAAATAGATTATCACTTTGTTCGTGAAAGAGTTGCAGACAAGTTGATTGACATCAAGTTCATCTCTAGTAAGGATCAAGTTGCTGATGGTTTCACAAAGACTTTGTCATTCAAAAATCTACATGAGTTTATGCGTAATCTCAACCTCTTCGAAGGTTGTGATTAAGGGAGCCTGTTAGAATTGTAATACGCTTTGTAATACGATGAATACATATTGAGTATGGAGTAGTACTCCACCTCATATCTCTACTATATAATATGACTTCAGGTGATGGTGCGTTTTTTAAAGTTCCGATTTTACCCCTGCGCGCTATGAGATTTCACGGTTCTGCCACCGCCAAGACGTACCGGTTCGATCATAAGGAAAAAAACCCCCAATCCCTCTTCCGACCTCTCCGCATCCTATCTTCTCCCAACCGGGTGGAGGCGGAGCTCGCCGCGCAGCGGCGGCCGGCGCCTTCCTGCCCAGCGTGCCCACAGCGGGCCTATAACTCCTCCGCCCGGAACCCACTCTCCTCTCTCGAAGGGAGTAGGCGGCCGTGGCGTCTCGATAGAATCCAAGGGAGACGAGAGGTGGAGCTCCTCGCAGAAGATGTCCGCATCCCGTGGAGTCCTCCGAGCGTCCACATCCACGGCCTATACCCGCGGACTGCTGCCAACACACGACTGAGGCGTGCGGCTGGGCTACTTGCAGAAGAACATCGATGTGGAGGGAAGGTCGCGGTGAATAAAAGTGGCCCGATGCTAAGGATGCTGACACCCACGCGAAGCGGATGCTGCCCGTCCTGCCCAACCTCCGCTCGCCATCAGCGAGACGAGATGTTCGTCATTGCTGGCCTCATGGGCTTGCCCTAGGTACGGTTCCTTCTGAATCGCTGTCAGGTTGAACCTACGAAGCGGTCAGAGCATGTATCTCACCTCTGGCCGGATCCCGTCCCGCGTCCCGCAACTCTCCTTACTGTCACAAGCTTCTCTCTCGTGCTTGCTGGCAACGTGTTTGATGAAATGGCTCCGACAAAACTGCTATTTCTGGGTTGCAGTGGGGAGCTGGGTTGCTGCTGGCACTGCAAATATTGCCGACCTTGGGATTCTCTTATTGGGGAGCATTAAACACCTTATTTTTGTTCTGTTCCTATCGTTCCTGAATAAGGACGTAGTAGTGCTCCTAAGCTGTCGTGCTGTGATTGCAAAATGGTAAATCTTGTGATGCCACAATATAATTATATTCAAATTTATCACTGAAGTTATATGAGTAACTAAATTAGCTCATGCTTCTCGGTTCAGATCAAATGGAATTGCCCACTATAGTTACTGGATTAAATTTAACAATTTCAAGGGAGCATGTGCTCTCTGCCGATTGAGCCAGTGTTATATGTTTTTCTAAGATGTATATGTAGTACTAAATATATTAAGCGAGTGGGTTTGCTGGAAATAGCAGGCCGTTGATCTGAACTTTTTTCGTCTTTTTTCTCTCTAGCTATAGAGTTGCAACCAGATTCAAAAGTTTTACTTTATAGAGTAATGTAAGCGCTGCACATCATACGGCACCTAGCTTCTAGGAGCGAGTGAGCGACACACCGAGGCAAAGGTTGCGACTTGCGAGCGGCATGACCAAGCTGAAGCATATTGTCCCGAACCCTAGGCCTAACCCCGTCTCGTGAGATTGTCCATTGTAGGAGTGATTTATATGAAAGCTATTACTTTAAGGTGTGTTCAAGATACATCAGTACAATGTTAGTCAATAAGAGATAATTTTTTGACTGTTGCTTTGTATGTATTTGAGTTATGTGTTTTTAATATTTTATCGAGTTACATTTCAGTTGAAAAAGAATGGTGTTGCTTTGGACAATTACATTGCTATCTCTTTTTACATCTATTTTTTTAGTGCATGAACGGTAGTGGAGCCGTATACGGCGTGGTTGAAGCAGGAAGCATGTGACAACAAGTTACACATGAAGAATAAATCGCAGCTGTTGAGTATCGTGATTAGTTAGGAAAGATAGGATAGCGTAGGATTTGATTCTACCTTGACTTGTACTCTAAGCAGATCATGTACTCCTTTATATACGCCCACGAGGCTCAAGCAATACAACCAACGATTCCACCAATCCTCTCTATCCTTCTACATGGTATCAGCCTAAACTCGATTCAAAACCCTAGCCGCCGCTTCCGCACCGCGCCGCCCCCGGGGAGGTCGATCTCCATGATCTCCGCCGGGGGCCGCGCCGCCCGTACCTAGGGCTTGTCCGCCGGTCCGGTTGATCGGCTGCCCTAGAGTCTTTTTTTCCCGATCCTTGATCCGGGTTTTCTCTCTCTCGCCGGTCGTTTTGATCGGTGTTTCTTTTTGGTTTTTCCGATCTAAGATCGATTTGCTTCGCCCGCCGCCGCCGTCGATCCTTGTGCGCCTCTACTCCGACATGGCGGCCTCTCGCGCTACGCTGCTGCCCTCGCGGCCGCCGTCCGCGTGTGCTCTTCACCGACTAGGCGGCCTCACGCGCCGCGGCGGCCCGAAACGGCCGCCCTCCGCGCGTCTGCCCATCGTCGTTTTGCACCGGCCGCCGTCGTCTACCTCTGAACGGGACACCTCCATCAGCACCCGCCTCCACCGTGGCGGCCTGACACGGCCGTCCTCCGCACGTCTGCCTCGGGCGCTTCCGCCGTGCGCCTGGCTTCCTCACACCGGTGCTGCGTTGGCCGCCTGGGCGCCGAGGCTACGTTGGCCGCTCGGCTTCTTCGCCGCCCCACCTCCCGCCGAGCGGCGCCTCCTCCACCTCGCGAGCGATCGGATTGATCACCCGCTCGCCCGTGATCCACTCCATCCGCGCCGCGCGGTCGACCCGTATAGTCGTCAGCGTGCACCTTCGCATGTTCTCGTGAAGATCGTCCTCGAGTTCAGCGCGCCTACCACCGATCGAGCATCGGGCTGCCGCTGCGTCGCCCCTTCGGGCCGTAGCGCCGCGGCACGCGGTCCACGCCACCGCCCCGAAGTCGTCCCCGTTGTCGCCCTGACACGCGCGTCGCCGCTGCGTTGCCCGTCCTGGCCGTAGCGCTGCGGCACGCGGTCCGCTTCGCCGTCCTCGCACGTTGACGTCTCCGTGGTATGCGCCGCGCCGCCTTTCGAGGCACGGGAACGCCACCGTCCGTTTTTGGTCTTCGTCATGATGTTGGGCTTTTCTTCGCCTACTTCGAGCACCGTCGCCGCGCCTCTACACGCGACCGCCGTGGCCTTTTGCAGGCTATCGCCGCCGTCGTCGCGCTTCTGCATGCGACCGTCGTGGCCCTTTACGGGCTACCGTCGTCGTCGTCAACCACAAACTTCGTCTCCGTCCAGTACCAGCTCATCGCCAGCGTCACCGTCATCTTCCCCGACCACTTCATCTACTCCGACAACCGCGGGCGACATCGGCACCTTCTACCCCACGCCGTTTGGCGCCGCAACCGTCGTCGAGTCCTCCTCTGCTGGCCCCTTCAACATGGCGTACAGCTTGTACTGGTCCCCGTCTACGCATGCCCGGTGCTGGCAACACCGACGTGTGCCTTCATCCACGACGTGTCCCCGGGCTTGGCAAACCTGGAGCGGCGCCTCGTCAACACCGACTGACCTTCTGTCTACGCATACTCGGTGCTGGCAACACCGATGCGTGCCTTCGTCCACGACGTGTCCCCGGGATTGGCAAACCCGGCGCGACGCCTCGTCCACGTCATCTTCCACTCGGCGCACCACTACGCCCTGACTACCTGGCGCTACCTTGCGCCCGCGGCTCCTGATGGCTCCCTCTACACCGGCCACCCCGACTCGACATCGACCACGGCACCCCATGCACGGCTACTTCGACTACGGCTACACCACCCTACGCTCTCGGCTACATCGACATCGGCACAAAGGGCTACCGCCTTGCTTGAGAACCTCGTCAGTTTTTGCTCCAGCCACAACTTCCGCGACGCGTCAACCGTTACGACTGTGGTGGGGATGTCCGTCGGCTCCACCTTCGGATTCTTCTCCAGTCTCACCGTCTGCGTCGCTACCGCTGTGACTGCGGGGGGATGTTGAGTATCGTGATTAGTTAGGAAAGATAGGATAGGATAGCGTAGGATTTGATTCTACCTTGACTTGTACTCCAAGCAGATCATGTACTCCTTTATATACGCACACGAGGCTCAAGCAATACAACCAACGATTCCACCAATCCCTCTCTATGCTTCTACAGCAGCCCATAGCAACGCACGGGCATTCAGCTAGTACCTCCTTGTATTGCCACGCCAGGGGCTCTTTCTGGCTCATATAACACGAACCCCCGATCGGCCCTACTGGGCAACGATCGTTTGCTACGGGCATTCAGCTAGTACCTCCTTGTATTGCCACGCCAGGGGCTCTTTCTGGCTCATATAACACGAACCCCCGATCGGCCCTACTGGGCAACGATCGTTCCACCAAAATTCATACGATGCTCTTAATAATTCCTCGGTTCGGAGAAATGACGATCGTTCCAGGAGCTAGGGACGCAATGCGAATGCAACACGATAGATGCAAAGGAAGCGAAGCGACCACTCGTGGTGATCCGAAACAGGGAAAGGCGCATCAGATAATCACTCGACCCCATTTCTGGAACCTATCCCTTCTCTACAGTACCCAGAGGCGGATCGGAGGTGACTCGGTTCTTCCCGGCGGTCGCCGGCGTATCCGTGGGTTTCCTCACCCTCCGCCGGCCGCTGCGGCGGCGGGAGGGTGGGGAATCCCCGGATCTGCGCTCCGGCGAGTAGGTAGGGAGCCTTGGGGCGGCGCTGGCGTGGTAGGGGCTCCGGCGTCGTCTTTTTGGTGCTCTGCAGCTCCCCCTTCCCGGCGTCGTCTTCGATGGAGCCGTCGAGCTGCGGGAGCGCCACCTCCCTGCCGTTGCTTTCTCCGGCGGCGACGGCAGGCTCGTGGCGAGTGTACAGGAGGCCGGCGGAGGGGAGTCAAGACGGCGGCTGTGCGGGAGTGCGGCGTGAAGGTGGAGGATCTGAGGCGCTGGCCTCGGATCTGGGGCAGTTCGAGCTCGGGGAGGCCCCCCGGCCGATGCGGCTTCTTCGGCATCAGATCCAGCTCCACGGAGTTGGTGGATACTGCGGCTCGTCAACGCCTTTGGGCGAGAAGCTCTTCTGCTCCGCGGCGGCTGCTCCTGGTGGCTGGGTCCTTCGGCGTCTGCGACGGTGGAGGGCCGGCGTGCCGGGCGACCTGGAGGTTGAAGAGGGTTGGTGCCAGCGCTGTTCTTTGTTTCCTCTCTGTTTTCTTTTTTGCTTGTATCTGGTTGTGTAAGGCTCCCTTTTTAGTATGAATACAAGTATGAAAAATCAAAAAAAAAAAAGAAACAGGGAAAGGCTAGGTTGGCAAGGCAAGCAACGGAAACCGTTAAGCGAGCGTGTTCATCCGATGAAACCAGCGCCCCTGCCGAAAGCTCGCGATGCCGCCAGCTAGCCTCTCCAGCCAGCTAGCCATAGCTTGACAACTTGACCGGTCGGTCGCCGCGCCAGCACTCAACGCAGCACCGACGTAGTAGTACGTGCTTGGCTGCGCCGCGGCGGATCTATTGGTTAGCGTGCGTGGCGACGACGAGATCGCACGCGCAGTACGTCTTTGACCGGGTCAACACTGCTAGCGATTCGAGTAGTCAGATGATCGGGACCCGTAACATCCCGGCGACGCGAATCCGGCGGTCCCGTTGAGTCTAGCTTGACTAGTAAGGGCAATTGCGGCAAACATAATTAGAAGGGAAATACTGGCCTCTTTGTTTACCTGTCGACCTGGGTTTATTTGTTCAGCCCGCTTAATCAAATGGATTAATTAGCATACTTGTCGGTACGATGAATCTCTTGCAAGAGGGATTTTGCGTCCTACTATACAAAAGAGGACGTATGACGGTGCACGTGCCCCTGGAAGCACATGGTAACCCATGTGCACCCAACTGTGTATTTCATATATGACGTGTATGTCGGTTTGATGTACGAAGTATTTCATAAATACTTATCTATGTCATTTAACAACGTGCGCATAATTATCTTGTATTCTAGATTTAGTCAAAGTTAAAGTTTATAAAGTTTGACAGCATATAATGTTTTGGTTGTGATATATGAGTGTTTGGGCCTCGAGTTGCAGCGGTTAAAATTTCATGTCCAACCTTCATTGGTTGAACCTCACAATGGCGAAGTTTCTTGAAAAACTGAAATTTGGTCGGACTTCTCTTTGGAAGAAACGCATGATTTTGTCTTACGTGATCCGATCCACGGACAAGTCGTTCCCTTCCCCGATGTGTTCTTTTGGAGCATCTCTCATGTTACCCTCTGGTGTCATCTTCGGTGGTTGTTGTACCTGTTCCGCAAATCGTTTCTTTTTTACTTTTTTCTGTGATAATCTTATCATGTGCCTCCTCGATATCTTGGCTAGGTTTTAAGTGCATCTTCGCCGGCGCTACCAATAGAGCGTCCGAAAAATGTGAGGAGAAAGTGATATTCGAAGCGCCAACACAGGTTGTCGGCTATTGGGAGTGGTTTTCCGAATCATTCGAACGACGATATTAAAACGATACTACTAAATTTCATTGAAACTTGATGGATTTTTACAAAGTTCGACCGAAAATTTGAACTCATCTAACCTAAACTAGCCAGAGCGGTTGACAAGGATATACATCCCGGGTACCCTACCATAAGGGTACCTGGTGCACGTGTCGACTGAGACCCAACTATCAAGAGCCTACATGAAGCCCATGACGAAAGGCCCAATAAGATGGAGTACCCTCCAAGATTAGACATAAGCATAGTCGGTTTAAACTTTCCTTACATGTAAACAGGGTCGGTTGCGAACTCCCGAGACCCAGCCTATTATATAAAGGCTGGGAGGGCCGCCGATCCAGGACAGGCAATACCCGAACCACCAAAACCCTAGCGAGATCGATATCTCGCCAGGACCCCATTGTAGCCCGCATAATCTCACACGATCAATATCAGACAAGCAGAAAGTAGGGTGTTACTCTCCGGAGGCCTGAACCTGGGTAAAATCCCTGCTTTTGCTTGTCAGTCGACGAAACTACCAGCTCTACCACGTTCTCTCCCTCGTAATCTCAACCCTAAGTCCTTAACCATGTGATTTGATGAGTTAACCCTCGTCAGCGGTAGTGCTTGTCCCAGAACGCGAAGTACATCGCGTCCAGATCCTTCATCTTGACCTCGGCCTCTCCAGCATCGCCCCCGTCTCGACGTGTCAGTCGGACGCTACGCGTCTTTAACAAGGGAGAACTACCGTCGCTACCCGCAATAAATCGTGCTGACCGGTTGACATGGGTATACATATCGGGTACCCTACTATGAGAGTACCTGGTGCACGTGACGACTAAGGCCTAATATCGAAGAGCCTACTTGAAGCCCAAGACAAGAGGCCCAAGAAGATGGAGTACCCTCCAAGACTAGACATAGGCATAGTCGGTTTAGGCTTTCCTTATGTGTAAACTAGGTCGGTTACAAACTCCCGAGACCCAGCCTATTTAAAGGCTGGGAGGGGTACCGATCTAGGACCAAGCCATACACAAACCACCAAAGCTCTTGCGAGATCATCAACTCGCCGGAGCTCCCCTGTAATCGCATAATCCACAATCAATACCAGACAAGCAGGAAGTAGGGTCTTTACCTCCACCCGAGGGGCCTGAACCTGGGTAAATCTTTGCCTCTGCTTGTCAGCCGACGAAACTACCAGTACTACCACGTTCTCCCCCATAATCTCAACCCTAGGTCCTTAACCATGGGATTTGATGAGGGTACACCTCGTCAATTGGCGCCGTCTGTGGGAAAGAATAGTGCTGGACTCGCGGTTTCTTCGGTTCCATCGGAAAACGGCGACTCGCCGATCGGATCTACAAACGGCAACTCGCCGGCTGCATCGACAAACCAGAACTCGCCGACTCAGGCGGCACACGGCAACTCGCCGGCTCACTCGACAAACGGCAACACGCCAGCTTCACCCGCAAAAAGCACATCGGATCCTCTGATGGATTTCGAGCCACACTCGCCAGGATTCCAGGAGGCCTTCTCCGATCTCGAGTCAGGTTTGGGTTTAACCGTTGGTTCGTTCAATTTTTTCGTCAACAAGCTTGGTGTGCAGGACTTGACGGATCCACGCCAACTCGCGACTTTCGCACCCGAGGCTCCATCGGCTGCGGCTCCTTCGACTGCGGATCTTTCCACTGCGTCCATACCATCATCGACCCTCCAAGCTTGTTCGTCTGCAACAACCATGTCCACACGAGAGATGCGCGAGCTCATTGAAGAGCTCCAGGGCGAGGAGGCCGAATCAGCATACCGCACAAACGATCCCGAGCTGGATCTCCCACTCGAGGATAGTTTCGACTGCGGGATCTCCCTCAGCGACTTCGACGACCTCGAAACTCATATCGACAACCACGTCGACTCCGAGATCTGCGCCAACAACAACCTCGACTTCGAGACTCATAACAACCTCGCCGACGCCGAGATGGGCATAGGCGACGAAGACGTCGACTGCGAGATCCGTCCAGACGAACCACTCGATGAACATACAGGCTCAGACATGAGCCTCGATGAAGATGTCGAGTCCATGACGGGACTCGAAAGTACATACATATGCCCTCGGGTCATACCCCAACAGGTCTATGTGGCCATCGCCGCAGAAACATCAGAAACTGCGGCCAGTCGCAGGCCTACAGAATTCCGTGCACAGTCACTATGCCGGACGGAGCCACAACCCTCACAATCACTGCTGAGATGGCAGCAAAAGCAGATAAAGTTATCAAGGAGTGCACAATGATGCCAGCAGACGCAACACAAGAAGAGATGTTGACCTTCCAGTACTTCAACTGGCAGGAGTCACTTCGACTGAAGCAGATAAGAGCCACACTCGAAGAACGCAAAAAGCAAGCTAGCTTGTCGAGTGTGCGCAGAAGACAGCTCTCCCTGAGCTCCACCGGGCGAGCAGACACAGGACGCAGATCAAGGTTGTCACACCTCTCGCCAGGCGAGAAGGCGGCACTCACCCGCAACTTAGGCAACTCCTTCATGACATACGACGAGGAAGGACTGCCGGTGCCCAAAACAGCAGCAGGTGCTCTCTACACCGCTGCAGCATACCTGGAGGCAATCAAGCCCCCAGCGGATGACCCCAACGCAAAACTACACCGCCAACAGATCAAATCACTCGCCTTAGCTGCAAAGGCCATACGCCAAGTTCCAAGAACTCCAGGTGGGAGTCGAGACCGTGCCCTAGTCGACGCACCTCGGGAAGAGCATAATCACAGTGGTCGTCGCCACCACTCGAAGGAAAGAAGCGGCTCGCGAAGGCGCAGGTCCAGGAGCAGATCACGCAGATCATACAGTAGCGACTCATACTCTGATCGAGAGCCTGAGCCACATGGAGCTCTGTGCTTCACTCGACGCGTCCGCGAGACACGGATGCCCAAAGGATTCAAACTCACATCCGAACAGCCCAAGTACACGGGTCGACAGGAACCTTCCGGGTGGCTGGAAGATTACAGGCTGGCAGTTGCGTGCCAGCGGGGCACCAACACTACAGCCATGCAGTACATACGACTCATGCTCGAAGGCACAGCTCGCGACTGGCTCAAGGCCCTACCCCATCAACATACGACTCGTGGGATCACTTCCGCAGGGATTTCGTCAAAAACTTCGAGCCTCTATGTGAGCGCCCGAAAACATTCGAGGAGCTGCGGGCCTGCGTTCAGCGTTCAGACGAAACGTTGAGGTCATACATCAGACGATGGACTGAGATACGTAACTCAGTTGGAGTGGTTTCAGAAGATATGGCCATGGATGCTTTCGTCATGGGCCTCGCCAGGCGAGACTCAAAGAAGCACTTGGCCGCCAAAAGCCAAAATCTGTAGCCCACCTCTGCAGATCGCGACTGAGTGGGCAGATGGAGAGGATATGGCACGCACCACACGCGGGTCCTCACCCCGTGACAAACATGAGAATAGCAGTCGAAGCCATAGAGACTCGTACAGAGACGACCGAAGGCGCAAACGTTCAAAACGTCATTACGACGATGACAGACCCGAATTCATGGCGGCTGGGTTCTCCACACCCCGCAATGATCAGGACAGAAGCGACCGACGGTCGGAAGATCGGCGAGACAGTCGAGACGATCGGCGAGACAGTCGAGATGATCCGAGACAGTCGAGATGATCGTCGAGACGGCCAACGCAGTGATAGCTACAAGAGGAAGGATTGGCGCAAGTCACGGGCACAATCTGAGCGATCATTCGAAGAAAAGATGGACGCTGATTGCAGATTCCACCTGTACAAGGGGGACGATGGAAAACTGCGATCCAACCACTCGATGAGAAACTGCAGGGAGTTCGACCAAATGGCGACTGATTACGTAAATCGCAGAAAGGCAGCAGCCGCACAAGCACCTGCACCCGTGCCTCAGCCAAACAACGTGCCTGTTCTGATGGCACCACCTCCACCACCACAGCCTGCCCCAGGCGGAAATCTCGCGGGTGCCATACAGCCCGTGCCTCGGGTGGACGAACCACAGTACCCTCCGCCCCAAGGGCAGATGTACATGATACAGAAAGGTCGACCTTCCAACAGGGAGCAAAACTTCGCACTCGACAGGTAAACATGGCGGTCATGTCACCCCTGCGGTGACAGAGTACTTGAAGGGATCCGATACTACAATAAGCTTCAGCAAAGAGGACCACCCTCCATCGGTTGTTCGACCAGGGCACTCTGCTCTGGTACTCGACGCGCAAATTGGAGGCTACGCCATGTCCAAGGTCTTCATGGATGGTGGGAGCGGCATAAACATCATCTTCGCAGATACGCTCCGCAAAATGAACAGGTCAGTCGAAAACCTGCCAAGATCTCAAATACCTTCCACGGTATCGTTCCAGGGAAAGCAATAAGCCCAGAGGGCACCATACAACTCGACGTAACGTTCGGGGACAAGCACCACTTCAGGACAGAGTCGATTGAGTTCGAAGTGGTCGACTGGAAGTCACAATACCATGCTATACTTGGACGCCCGACGTTCGCTCGATTCATGGCGGTGCCACATTACGCATACCTCCAGCTGAAATGCCTGGACCAAAAGGAGTAATCACAGTCAAGGGGAACTTCCAAAAGTCTGACTCTTGCGACCGAGAATTCAGCAAAATCTCTGAGATGTTTGGCATGGAAGCAACACTCGCCGATCTAGCGGTCTCCAACGATCGAACACTTATGCCAGAGCACAAAAAGGTGGCAGTCGACAGAGCATTCAGTGCCACCAACGACACAAGATCGCATCAGGTGCACCCGACTGACCCGACCAAGACAGTCAATGTCTCGTCGAGTCTGCCTATCGCATAGGAAAGCGCGCTCGTCGAATTCCTCCGTGAGAACTGGGATATATTTGCATGGTGTCCAGCAGACATGCCAGGTATTCCCAGGGAATTCGCCGAGCACTCTCTCCAGCTACTT
The DNA here is from genome assembly GCA_947311845.1 of Poa pratensis. Lineage (NCBI taxonomy): Eukaryota > Viridiplantae > Streptophyta > Magnoliopsida > Poales > Poaceae > Poa > Poa pratensis. The sequence continues at coordinate 16,783,055 of CAMZMU010000073.1, forward strand.
CCAGGTGCTAAACCAGTCAAACAAACAATGCGCCGCATATCCGGCCCAAAAAGAACTGCAGTCGAAGCCGAAGTCGACAGGCTACTCGCAGCAGGATTCATCAGAGAGATCAAGAAATCACAATGGGTGGCCAACCCCGTACTTGTAGAGAAGAAGCATACAGACATCCTGCGGATGTGTGTAGATTTTACAGCACTCAATAAGTGTTGTCCAAAGGATCACTTTCCACTACCTCGAATCGACCAGATCGTCGACTCCACCGCCGGGTGCGCTCGCTTGTCCTTCCTGGATGCTTACTCGGGTTACCACCAGATAAGGATGAAGGAAGAGGATGAAGAAAAAACGGCGTTCATAACCCCACTCGGGGTCTACTGCTACACCACAATGCCTTTCGGGCTCAAAAACGCAGGCGCAACCTATCAGCGCATGATGCAAGATTGCCTCAAGAAGCAGATTGGGCGAAACGTCCAGGTCTATGTAGATGACATCGTCATCACCACAAGAGAAGAAAGCACGCTACTCGATGACTTGCGGAGACATTCGCAAACCTCAAACGCTTCCACATCAAGCTCAACCCGAAGAAGTGCACGTTCGGCGTGCCAGCCGGGCAACTCCTCGGGTATCTAGTCTCAGCTCGAGGAATCGAGGCGGACCCGGAGAAAATACAGGCCATCTTGACGATGCAAAGGCCTTCAAAGCTCCACGACGTGCAAAAATTGGCGGGTAGAGTAGCAGCACTCAGTCGATTCATCAGCAAGCTAGGCGAAAAAGCACTCCCGTTCTATCGACTGATGAAGAAGGCAGATAAGTTCGAGTGGACGCCAGAAGCCGAAGCAGCCTTCACGGACCTCAAGCGAGTCCTCACAAGCCCTCCAATCCTCGTAGCACCAAGGGAACGCGAGCCACTATACCTATATGTCTCTGCAACTAATAGGGTGGTGAGCACTGTTCTTGTGGTCGAACGCAGAGAGGAGGGACACGCCCAAAGCATACAACGTCCAGTCTATTACTTGAGTGAAGTGCTCTCCACATCAAAGCAGCGGTACCCGCACTATCAGAAGCTGGCATACGCCGTGTTCATGTCCTCAAGGAAGCTGACGCATTACTTCTCCGAGCACCCGATCACTGTAATCAGCACTTCAGGGATCGGGGACATCCTCACAAACCCCAATGCAACTGGGCGAGTAGCAAAATGGCTCATCGAGCTAGCACCAAGAGACATCAAGTATGATTACCCGAAGGCCATCAAAGCACAAGTTTTACCCGACTTCCACACCGAGTGGATTGAAGCTCAGCTCCCAGGAGCACCAGATGTGTCCAATTCCTGGACCATGTACTTTGATGGCTCGAAGAAAAACGAAGGCGCAGGCGCAGGTGTCATCCTCATATCACCAAAAGGCGACAAGCTCCGCTACATCCTGCAAATGGGATTCGAGTTCCCATCCAATAACGAAGCAGAATATGAGGCTCTGATCCATGGCATGAGGATGGCCAAAGCCTCGGGTGCACTCGACTGATGATCTACGGCGACTCGAATCTGGTGGTGCAGCAAACAATGAAGGCTTGTGACGCAATCGCAGATAACATGATGCCTACCGTGACCTGTACAACATCATGGAGGGCAGCTTCGAAGGCTGCGAGTTGCGGCACATAGGGCGTGAAAGCAATGAAGAAGCAGATAAGTTAGCCAACATTGGTGCGACCAAAGCACCAGTGCCACCTGGTGTCTTCTTCGAGCGCATAGCACAGATCAATCAAAAAGAAGCGGGCAACTCCTGCACAGCCGCACCAGCCAAGAGCAAAACACCTAGCACAGAGGACCCACCAGTCGAGGTACTCCTCATCGAGCCAACTTGGACTCAACCCTTCCTCGCATACATACTCCGCGGCGAGGTACCCGAAGACTTCACAGAGTCAAGACGCGTCACTCGACGATCTAAAGCATACACTGTCATCAACGGTGAACTTTACAAACGCAGCATATCAGGTATGTTCCAGCGTTGCATAGCATTTGAAGATGGCCAAGCCATCCTTCGTGATATTCATGCAGGTACTTGCGGGCATCACGCCAGCAGTCGATCACTCGTAGCCAAAGCCTTTCGCGCAGGCTTCTACTGGCCCACAGCACTCAAAGACGCGGAGGACATAGTCAAAAGGTGCATCGGCTGCCAAAAATTCGCCACAAAGCCGCACGCACCCGCATCGGCGTTGAAGACAATACCATTGGCCTGGCCTTTCGCCCAGTGGGGGCTCGATATGGTTGGGCCACTCAAAAAATCCTCCCATGGAGGGCATACTCACCTTCTGGTGGCGGTCGACAAGTTCACCAAGTGGATTGAAGCAGTACCCATCACAAGTTCGACTGCCACTACAGCAGTCAATTTCATAAAATCCATCATATACCGCTTTGGTGTGCCAAGCATCATCACTGACAACGGTACAAACTTCACGGCTGAGGAATTCAAATCCTTCTGCAAAGAGCAAGATATCACGCTCAATTATGCATCTGTGGCGCACCCGCAATCAAACGGCCAAGTCGAAAAGGCCAATGGGCTTGTGACAAGTGGAATCAAGAAGCGCCTCCTGGTGCCACTCAAAAGGGCTGCGGGTGCTTGGGTAGAAGAGCTCCCGTCTGTGCTATGGAGCCTACGCACAACACCCAACGCCTCAACACAATTCACTCCATTCTTCATGGTCTACGGCGCAGAGGCAATCTGCCATCAGACGTAAGGTTCAACGCACCAAGAGTCGAAGCATACAATGAAGAAGATGCAGACGAGCACTCGAAGATGCAGTCGACTTGCTCGAAGAAGCACGCAACACAGCGCTAGCACGTACAGCTGTCTACCAGCAAGATCTACGCAACTATCACAGCCGTCGACTGCGTACCAGGTCCTTCGAGGTGGGTGACTTGGTACTTCGACTGAAGCAAAGAAGGTGCATAAACTTGCTTCTCCATGGGAAGGACCCTTCATCATCACCGAGGTCATAGGTGGTGGAGCATACAGACTGAAGCATGCGAAGACCGGCGAACTCTCTCACAATCCTTGGAACGTTGCGCAGCTGCGCCGTTTCTATGCTTAGATTGCTCAGTCGCATAATGTAATAGGCTCATATGTCGGATGGCTGCAGGTTTCAGACGCGCTCTTTTCCTTACCAGGGTACCTAAGGGGACTGGAAGGTTTTTAATGAGGCGGCTGCAGCCTAACATTCATAAATGGAATATAGTCAATAAATTCCTCGTACTTCTCCTGCTTATTACTCGCATAGCTTATCAGCACACAACTTAGCCACACCCGTATGCTCGGGGGCTGAGCTACCTCAAAACATAAAAGCATTTTGCTCTTTCAAACACAGTACTCCAGCCACACTCGAATACTCGGGGGTTGGATCATAACAATAAATTCATACAAAGGTAGCAAAAGCACATCCATACTCGCATGGTCATAAGTTTAATTATAAAAGATCAAAGGCGCGGCTGCCCTACTTCTCAGAGATTGACTCTGACCTAGCCCTACTCGCACGAGCGGCGACCTCTTCTGCCCGGCGCTCCATAGTGGTCATAAAAGTTTCAGCCAACTTGGCGGCTAGCTCGTTCAAATGCTTCAGTGACACCAATTTCCCGCCAGGCTTACGAGGGAAAGCAGACAGAGCGGCTTCGAAGTCACTCTCTATCCCATGACCTAAAAGGAGTTTGAGGGTGGTCTCGGAGCCGCGTACCATCAAAGTGCGGGCAAAGCTCGTCATAGTCGAAGTTCCCGGGCCCAGGACGTCTACGAAGCCATCCACAGTCGAAGGAGGTTGGCTGGAGGGGAACACATCCTTGAACACGGCGCCGAGCGTGCTCGTAGACTTGGCGAGTGCGTTCTTGGCTTGGGAAGAGACGACATCCAGGTCGTCGATGGTGCGGTCAAGGGACAAATCGACACTCGGTTGATCTACAGGTGTCGATGCCCCAACAGCTCCTTCAAAAAAGCAGAAGTAACAAAACATGTTACATACTATTCCGTGGCAAAAGAAGTAGGCAAAAAGTGAAAGGCTCGACTCACCGCCTACGTCTCGGGTGAGGCTCGCCAAGCGCTCAGCATAATTCTTCTCGCGCAAAGCGGCGGAGTCCTTGGCATCATTCAAGGCCTTCTTCGACTCCTCGCGCTCCTTGGCGAGTGTCCCTTCTAACTCTTTAACCCGAGATTCAGCGTTTGCCTTGTCACCTGAGATAAGATGGGCAGATGTCATTCACAATCGACAAGGCAAAGACTTACAGAAACCCAAGATACTTACGGGTGAGCTGCTCCATAACAGCGCGCAGATTATCCCTCTCCTGTTCAACCTGGACAAATGCTTTGCCTGATTCCACCAGGTTGAGGTAGAAGGGTTGCACGCACACGAAACCAACATAAGCTATCCACAAATAGATCTAGAAGGAAGACTCGACAAAAAGACACCTACGTGTTCAATCCAAGGCGCGGGCTTGGCAGCAGAAGTTCCAATTTGCGGAGTTGATGTACTCGCAATATTGGCAGCCTCAACGGAAGTGGTCGTGGCTATTGTTTTCACAACCTCAGCCGCAACAGGAGAGGCTTCAGGCTGATCTGGAGTCGAGGCTCTCACGGTTGGAGGAGTTGGAGGTCGCACAGTCTCGGCACTGCAAGTGACCGAAAGGCATTCAACATAAGCAAAAGTACATAACTCACAAAAAATGTTACTAAGTGCAAAAAGGAGCAAACATGTGCTCTTCTTCATCCTCAGTGTCGAGCTCGTCAAAGTTTGGGCCTCCAAAAGGAAGCTGCCCACTCGACTGAGGAGGAGGGGGAGTCGAGCTCAAAGGACTCACGTCCAAGGGAGCAGCTGTGGTCGTAGGAGACGGAGCTGAGTTTCCATCATCCCTCACATCTGATTCCCTCGCGGGTGAGCTCGTGGAAGAAGACAAAACTTGGGCTGCCCGACGACGCTTGCGAAGAGGAACCTCGCTAACATACTGATGACGTGAAACACACGTTCGTTAGGAGACCCCAAGAGGAAGGTATGATGTAGTCAGCAGCAAGTTTTCTCAGAAAGAAACCAAGGTTATCGAACCAGTAGGAGCAGCAACTCTTCAGAAGGTTGTCAACGGCGCCAGAAAAATAGTGTTGTGATGGGAGTCTGGACTGTTGACGTGGAATCTGCACACAACACAATCAAACTACTTTGCCCCAACGAAACAGTGAGGTTGTCAATCTCACTGGCTTGCTGAAAACAAAGGATTAAACGTATGGTGTGGAAAATGAGTATTAAATTGCAGAGAATGAAAAAGGAACAGTTTGCAGTTTGTGGTTGTTTAATCAGTGTAAAAGAATGGACCGGGGTCCACAGTTCACTAGTGGTGTCTCTCCATAAAAGATAACTAACATGTTGGGTGAACAAATTACAGCTGGGCAATTGACGAATAGTGAGCGCATGACAATGCATATACATGACATGTTGACTACTATGATATTTAATTGGGCATTACGACATAATACATAGATCGTTATCCAACAGCATCTATGACTAATAATCCACCGCCGGGTTGTCATCCGAGTCCCCATTGGTATTAAGTTGCAAGCAACGGATAATTGCATTAAGTAAAGTGCGTAATGTAAACAAACACATATGTCCGTGGACATAGCATCGTTAGGTTATCCCTAGTGGCAACAGCACATCCACAACCTTAGAACTTTCTGTCACTGTCCCAGGTTAAACGGAGACATGAACCCACTATCTAGCATAAATACTCTCTCTTGGAGTTACAAGCATCTACTTGGCCAAAGCATCTACGAGTAACGGAAAGCATGCAAGATCTTAAATAACATATAAGATAGATTGATAATCAACTTGACATAATATTCAATATTCATCGGATCCCAGCAAACACAACATGTAGCATTACAATAATATGATCTTGATCATGTAGGGCAGCTCACAAGATCTAAACATGATGGCACAAAGTGGAGAGACAACCATCTAGCTACTGCTATGGACCCGTAGTCCAAGGATGAACTACTCACGCATCACTCCGGAGGCAGGCATGGCGATGTAGAAGCCTCCGGTGACGATTCCCCTCTCCGGCAGGGTGCCGGGAAGAGGTTCTGAACCCTCCCGAGCTAGGGTTGACGACGGCGGCGTCTCTGGAACTTTTCGTGGATATTTGCTCAGGTACTTAGGGTTTTCGCGTCGGGGGGAATAAGTAGGCGAAAGGGCGGCGGCTGCGGACCCCGAGGGGCCCACACCACCCAGGGCGCGGCAGAGGGGGGCCCGCGCCCTGTGGCGTGTGGGGCCCTGGTGGCCCTCCTCTGCTGCTCCTTCGCTCCGTCAGGTGAGTTCTGGAAAAATAGGACCCGTGTAGTTTCGTCCAATTCCGAGAATATTTCCAGACTAGCTTTTCTGGAATACAAAAACAGCAGAAAACAGGAACTGGCACTTCGGCATCTTGTTAATAGGTTAGTCCCAAAAAATGTATAAAAGTGATATAAAGTAGATGCAAAACATGTAGCAATTGGTATAAAACAAGCATGGAACATCAAAAATTATAGATACGTTTGAGACGTATCAGCATCCCCAAGCTTAGTTCCTACTCGTCCTCGAGTAGGTAAACGATAAAAACAAGATAATTTTTGAGGTGACATGCTACTATCATAATCTTGATCATATAATATTGCAAGGCACATGTAAATGAATGAAGTGATCCAAGTCAATGGTCTATAATTTGCTATCAAATAGATAATGAGTAAACAATGAATCACACAAGCTAAACGTTTTCATGAATAGTACTTTCGAGACAAGCATCAAACAGTTTTGCATAAGTGTTAACTCATAAAGCAATAGTTTCTAATAAAAGGTATTTAATCAACACAAAGGAAGAATTTAGTTTCAGCATTTGCTTCAACTTTCAACATATTTATCTCATGGATATTGTCAACACAAAGTAGTATAACAAGTCCAATACATTGCATATAACGCATGTTGTAACAAAGTTGACACTAGTGTTTGCTTGTGGAAGACAGAAAGAATAGGAAAACTGACTCAACATAAAAGTAAAAGAAAGGCCCTTCGCAGAGGGAAGCAGGGATTAAATCATGTGCTAGAGCTTTTAGGTTTTTGAAAGCATATAGAGATTGCATAAAATATTTGATACTCCTCCCAACCTTGCTAACACAAGCCATGGCTAACCGAATCCTCGGGTGCCTTCCATCAATCACATACCATGGAGGAGTATCTATTTTTGAGAGGTGTTTGTTAATTGTCAACGAATGGTAGCGGGTGAGAACAGTATTCTACCTGTCGAACGGACTTTTAAGAGCGGCTCCCATGAAGGACGTTATTTCTACCAGCAAGGCAGATCATCCCTCTTTCTCTTTGGTTTACACACATTCAGGTATTTCACTGTTTGTCATTGCTTACTGATGAATCAGGGCAAAAGTGTGAAGAGAATTAATTGGTTAAAGTTGTAATTAATTGGGACTGGGCACCCCGTTGCCAGCTCTTTTTGCAAGTTATTGGATAAGCGGATGTATATGCCACTAGTCCAGGTGTAAAAGTCCACTCGACAAATAGAATAAAGAATAACCACACTAATTCCTCATGAGCTAGTAAACATTGACACAAAAAGGGAATAATAACATTTTGAATAATTTAAAGGTAGCACATGAAAAATTTACTTGGAGTGGCAAGGAAATACCACATATAGGTAGTTATGGTGGACACAAATGGCATGGATTTTGGCTCAAGGATTTGGATGCACGAGAAGCATTCCCTCTCAGTACAGAGTTTAGGCTAGCAAGGTTATGTAAGCAAACAAGAATATCAACCCGTACACCAAGTTTTATATGACAAACATATTGCAAACGTTATAAGACTTCATACCGTCTTCCTTGTTAACCAAACCCTGTTATTAGAAAATATCTAGACCTTAGAGGTACCACCGATGCAAACCAAATTTTCAACAAGCTTTACGGTAGTTCTTCACTAATAGGCTTAACTCATGTGATGCACAATTTAATCATGATCTACTTGTTAACTCAAAACAATTGACAAGCATCAAGTTATCCATTTTAGTGATCTACAAGATTAAGCAAGTTTTTCCTTATACCAATTACCACATGCAACATTTTCTGAACCAACCAAACACCAATCAATTTATTTCATCAACTCTCCAAACAAATATAAGTGAAGCAAGAGAGTACTTTCTACAAAAGAAAGCTAATAGCTCTGACAAGAGATACATGAAAACAAGAGCTAAAAGCTGAACAGCGCTAGATATGAATACTCAACAAATATAAGTGAAGAATAGGAGTATTCTCATGAAAAAGCGGAGCGTGTCTCTCTCCCAATCAAGAATGCTAGGGTCCAGTCAAGCTTTATTGAAAATAAAAGTGCAATACTGAAAATAAAAAGCACACAGACGCTCCAAGAAAAGCACATATGATGTGAAAGAATTAAAATATAGTTTCACTAGAGATGACCTGATAATTTTGACGATGAAGAAGGGGATGCCTTGGGCATCCCCAAGCTTAGACGCTTGAGTCTTCTTGAAATATGCTGGGGAGATCCATGGGAGCCTCCCCAAGCTTAAGCTCTTCACTCTTCTTGATCCTATTATATCATCCTTCTCTCTTGACCCTTGAAAACTTCCGTCACACCAAACTCAAAGTAGATCTCATTAGAGGGTTAGTGCATAAAAAAATTCACATGTTCTGTAAAGACGCAATATGATTTGTTACTTTAAACATTAGCTACAGCCACTGATGTTATGTGAAGCTCTTCCACCCAAAAAAGAATTTCACTCAACACTAGTAAAAGAGAGAATGCGAAAAATAAAAAGGCATAATCTGTCTAAAACAGAACAGTCCGCAAAGACGAATTTTTTCGAGGCACTTACGACGCTCAGATCGAGAAACTCTGAACTAATGAAAGTTTCAGACATTCATAAAGATTACGCACAAAAATTTCAGATTTTTTAACAATCTGGTGATTTTAGGAATTTCGTACAGTGAACAGCAAAAATCTGTTTCTGCGCAGCAATCAAAATTAAGCATCATCTTATCATTAGAGGCTACTCTTGGCACAACAATGCGAGAAAATAAAGATACAAAGGAGTTGCTACAGAAGTAAACAAACTCCTTGACTAATACTGAAAATAAAAGATAATGGGTTGCCTCCCAAAAGCGCTTTCTTTAATGCCTTTTAGCTAGGCATAGTGATTTTTATGATGCTCACATAAAGATGAGAGTTGAAACATAAAAGAGAGCATCAAGAGCATATATAAAACATGTTTAAATCTAACACTCTTCCTATGCATAGGAGCCTTGTAAGAAAACAAGTAAATAAGCACAAAGTGACTAGCATAGGAAGACAAAACAAGTGCAACTTCAAAACTTTCAACGGACCATTAGGTCTTAAAGCAAAAATCATATAGAAGCAACACAAGAGAAAGCTCAAACTTTCATCATAAAGAGAGGAAATTTAATAACATGAAGATTTCTATAACCATATTTTCCTCTCTCAAAATAATTTTCAGTAGCATCATGAACAAACTCAACAATATAACTATCACATAAAGCATGCTTTTCATGATCTACAAACGCATAATTTTTATTAAGCTCAAAATAGTGGGGTTATCAAACCCACTTTTGACAATAATATAATAAATATCATTAGGCAATATAGGACCATCATCAAGAGCATTATCATATATAACATTAGGGAGCACATTTTTACTTTCTGCAATTTCCTCTTTTACTGAGTCAAGGAGGTTGTTTACTTCAAATTTATCAAAAGGAGATATTTCAATAGAATCATCACATTCGACAATATAGCATTCTTCCTCCTTCAAAGCTAGGGGACTAAAAATAACATTTTTATCAAAACCAGCTTCCCCAAGCTTAGAGCTTTCCATGGCATTAGCAATAATGGTGTTCAAAGAATGTATGCTAATAACATTGCTACTATCATGATTGTTATGCAAATAAAGTTCCATAGGCTTTTTAATTTTCTCTTCAAACACTTCATGTCCCAACTCAAGATAAATTTCATAAAGCTCTCTCATGTTGTTTTCAGCCATAGGACTAGTTTCAAGGAAAGTAACCATTGATAGCAAGTAAAGAGCTAGACATAATAACTAACAGAAAAAAAACTGAAAATAAACTAAATGCAAGTAACTAATTTTTTTGTGTTTTTGATAATTGAAAGCAAACAAGATAAAATAAAATAAACTAAGCAAGACAAAAACAAAGTAAAGAGATTGGAAGCGTGAAACTCCCCTTGCAGAAGACTGCTGTCTCCCCGGCAACGGCGCCAGAAAAATAGGCGTCGAAGGGGAGATAGGAGTCTGCTGAACCGAAGTGCTTCCACTCCCCGGCAACGGCGCCAGAAAAATAGCTTGATGACGTGAAACACACGTTCGTTGGGAGACCCCAAGAGGAAGGTATGATGTAGTCAGCAGCAAGTTTTCCCTCAGAAAGAAACCAAGGTTATCGAACCAGTAGGAGCAGCAACTCTTCAGAAGGTTGTCAACGGCGCCAGAAAAATAGTGTTGTTGAGGGAGTCTGGACTGTTGACGTGGAATCTGCACACAACACAATCAAACTACTTTGCCCCAACGAAACAGTGAGGTTGTCAATCTCACTGGCTTGCTGAAAACAAAGGATTAAACGTATGGTGTGGAAAATGAGTATTAAATTGCAGAGAATGAAAAAGGAACAGTTTGCAGTTTGTGGTTGTTTAATCAGTGTAAAAGAATGGACCGGGGTCCACAGTTCACTAGTGGTGTCTCTCCATAAAAGATAACTAACATGTTGGGTGAACAAATTACAGCTGGGCAATTGACGAATAGTGAGCGCATGACAATGCATATACATGACATGTTGACTACTATGATATTTAATTGGGCATTACGACATAATACATAGATCGTTATCCAACAGCATCTATGACTAATAATCCACCGCCGGGTTGTCATCCGAGTCCCCATTGGTATTAAGTTGCAAGCAACGGATAATTGCATTAAGTAAAGTGCGTAATGTAAACAAACACATATGTCCGTGGACATAGCATCGTTAGGTTATCCCTAGTGGCAACAGCACATCCACAACCTTAGAACTTTCTGTCACTGTCCCAGGTTAAACGGAGACATGAACCCACTATCTAGCATAAATACTCTCTCTTGGAGTTACAAGCATCTACTTGGCCAAAGCATCTACGAGTAACGGAAAGCATGCAAGATCTTAAATAACATATAAGATAGATTGATAATCAACTTGACATAATATTCAATATTCATCGGATCCCAGCAAACACAACATGTAGCATTACAATAATATGATCTTGATCATGTAGGGCAGCTCACAAGATCTAAACATGATGGCACAAAGTGGAGAGACAACCATCTAGCTACTGCTATGGACCCGTAGTCTAAGGATGAACTACTCACGCATCACTACGGAGGCAGGCATGGCGGTGTAGAAGCCTCTGATACGTCTCCAACGTATCCATAATTTCTGCTGTTCCATGATTATATTATACCATTTGCTACATGTTTTATATACACCTCGTATCACTTTTATGCATTTTCTGGGACTAACCTATTAACAAGATGCCACAGTGCCAGTTCCCTGTTTTCTGCTGTTTTTGGTTTCAGAAAGTTACTTCTGGAAATATTCTCGGAATTGCACGAAACAAAAGGCCACGTCCCTATTTTTCCAACACGTACACGTAGTCCGAAGGAGAGACGAAGACTCGCCACGAGGTGGCCAAACCACAGGCCGGCGCGGCAGGGGGGCCCACCGCACCGCCATATGGTTTGGGCCCCTCGGAGGTCCGCCGACATCGCCCCTTCGCCTATATATTGCCTCAGACGCGAAAACCCTAAAACACCAAGTCATATTCCACGAAGAGTTCCGCAGCGCCGCCGCCATCGACGTCAAGTTTCGGGGGACAGAAGTCTCTGTTTCGGCACGCTACCGGGACGGGGAATTGCCCCCGGAGTCATGCCCATCGACTCCACCGCCATCTTCATCGCCGCTGCTGACTCCCATGATGAGGAGGGAGTAGTTCTCCCCGAGGCTGAGGGCTCTACCGGTAGCTATGTGGTTCATCTCTCTCTCACATGGTGTGATCTTTATGTGATCATGTGTATTGCTAGTATCGCTGAATACATTAATAATGTTTACGCTACTCAAGTGATTTTGTCTAGTTTCTGGAGTCATTGTGACAACACGGTATCAAGGTGACAGTGTGGGTACTTGTGTGACTCTATGAATAATTTAGATATCTATCATGGCTTGTTCTTGGGAACTGTGGTGTTTGTTTACTCAGACTTTGAGGAGTGCTTTTGCAGCCCTACACGTAGTACTCTTGTGTTATCAAGAAGGAGAATAATCCGAGTAGTATTTACTTGTGTTCAGTTGTGCTAATCTAGTTGAATATGTAGATGTTACTCTTTATCTATTATGCACTATATAGGTTACTTTAATATGAACTCCGGTACTCTCCACGGTGTAACGGTGACAGTGTGTGCACCGTGTGTGATTCCTTTATGACATTGTGGCGCTTGTTTACTCCGGCTTGAGGTGTGCTTTTGTAGCCTACACAATGAATGGTGTTTGTTATCCAACAAGGGAGTGTTTAAGAGTAGCTTTTACTTATTCAGTTATGAGATCATTGTTGAGAGTGTCCACTAGTGAAAGTATGATCACTAGGCCTTGTTTCTAAGCATTGAAACACCGTTTACATCAAGTTCTGCTACATGTTTGCGTGCTGCCATCTTTATTTCAGATTGCAGTTACTAATTATAATCATCCATATTACTTGTATTTCACTATCTCTTCGCCGAACTAGTGCACCTATACATCTGACAAGTGTATTAGGTGTGTTGGGGACACAAGAGACTTCTTGTATCTTAATTGCAGGGTTGCTTGAGAGGGATATCTTTGACCTCTACCTCCCTGAGTTCGATAAACCTTGGGTGATTCACTTAAGGGAAACTTGCTGCTGTTCTACAAACCTCTGCTCTTGGAGGCCCAACACTGTCTACAAGAATAGAAGCGTGCGTAGACATCAGCCTCTGGTGACGATTTCCCTCTCCGGCAGGTTGCCGGGAAGAGGTTCTGAACCCTCCCGAGCTAGGGTTGACGACGGCGGCGTCTCTGGAACTTTTCGTGGATATTTGCTCAGGTACTTAGGGTTTTCGCGTCGGGGGGAATAAGTAGGCGAAAGGGTGGCGGCTGCGGACCCTCGAGGGGCCCACACCACCCTAGGGCGCGATGGAGGGGGGAGCGCGCCCTCGTGGCGTGTGGGGCCCTGGTGGCCCTCCTCTGCTGCTCCTTCGCTCCGTCAGGTGAGTTCTGGTAAAATAGGGACTCCCGTGTAGTTTCGTCCAATTCCGAGAATATTTCCAGACTAGCTTTTCTGGAATACAAAAACAGCAGAAAACAGGAACTGGCACTTCGGCATCTTGTTAATAGGTTAGTCCCAAAAATGTATAAAAGTGATATAAAGTAGATGCAAAACATGTAGCAATTGGTATAAAACAAGCATGGAACATCAAAAATTATAGATACGTTTGAGACGTATCACATCCTCACTCGCGGCAGGCTCCTTGCCTTGTGCTTCCTCTTCCCCTTCCTCTTCAACCTCTTCTGTGGGTGAAGTGGTAGCCGAAGGTAAAGGCGATTCATCCCCTCCCTTCGCTTCTACTATCACCTCTGTTTCATAAGTTGGCCCATCTTCGGGAAGAGGAGGAAGAGTGGAGGCAGTCGAGTGGCCCTGCATACAAGATATAGCAGTCGAAAGTCAAAAAGATGCACAGAAGGATAACAAAAATAGAAGATCATATACTCGAAAGATTCACTAACCTCTTGCAAAGGCTTTCCAGCCCCATATGGATCGACTGGGCAGTCGACGTTGCAGGGCTCGCTCTGTTTAGTACTGGTGATGGACCGCACATGTGCCACCAGTTCACTCCTCGACAGCTCCTCCTTGCTCATTCGAGTGGAGTCAAGGGGACCTTCATACTCCCACATTGGGTGGGCACGAGCGCGGAGTGGCCATACCCGCCTTTTCACAAAGGTGGCAATCAGATGCACACCCGTGATGCTGTTCAGGAGCCCTCCAATTGTCTCTAGCATAGGCGCTGCTTCCGCCACTTCTTCAGTCGAAAGCTCATGGTTCCAGGCTCTCGTCCTAGCGGCTATACCAGTAGTCGAAAATGCTGGGGCCACATTTTGGTCCACTTGCACATAGAACCACCTCTTCCTCCACCCCTGCGCTGAGTCGACCGACTTCAGGGCAAAGTACCGGGTGTCGCTGCGCACCTGGATCTGCAGGCCTCCGACTGCATAGTTTCGGCCACTTCGGTTGTTTGGCCGGACCATGAAGATGGACTTCCACAATGCCCAACTCGGAGCAACACCCAAAAAACATTCGCACAACGTGATGAAGCACGCAATGTGCAGAATACCGTTCGGGGTGAGATCATGGATCTGCACCCCGTAGGCAAAAAGCAAACCTCGAACGAAATCATGGAGGGGGAGCGAGAAACCACTAGGTAAAAACTCCGCGAAACAGACGCGCTCGTCAGCGCGAGGCTCGGGAAGTACCTCCTTGGGTGAAGGTGCGCGGACAAGGAGCTGGTCGGAGGGCGGCAGCAATCCTTCCTCGCGCAGCTTGTCCAGCTGCGCATCTTTCAGGGTGGATTTCATCCAATCCCCATTGGTCTTCTTGAGGTCGACGGCGGCCGCAGATGTGCTCGCCGCAATCTTCTTCGCCGCCGCATCGGGCGCGGCGGCAGAAGTCGAGGCGGAGCGCTTGTTGCCCGTTGCTTTCTTCATCATCAACGAGCAGGTGGGAGAGCGCGCAAAGCTTTAGCAGGAGCAATGGAGGCAGTGCGCGAGGAAGACGATGGAACAGGGACGGCGCGCAGAGCAAATTGCAGGTAAAAAACAAATGCCAGCGCCGTTCCCCTATTTACCACTAGACAGAAGCAATCGCAGCCGTTCAGATCCAAATCGTGCGTTACGCACGCAGTCTGACCGTACACGTGGCAAACGCGGAGGGCAACCGTCGCCGGCCACTCCGCCCACTACGCACATAAAAAGAGGAGTCATCATCACGCTTGCGGAAAAAGTGGGCCCGTATAGTCAAATCAAGTCCAAACGGCACTGTCTTCGGTCAGCTCTGCACAAATGGGACCACATACGTGTCACGTCCCATCAATCGCAGCATAACGCATGCCACGCGTGTCAGAAATCGCAGTCGCAATAAACGTCATCCCTGACGTCATTGAGGCATCTGTTCAGAAAATATGTTCGAGTGTGCTCAGCGCATATTGGTCACTCGATTGCCCTGATTAGTTCTGGTGTGACAAAACTTTCTTAAGGCAAAATTGGTCACTCGACCGTTTCTTCGACTAATTCATATTAATCCCATCGGGAGCGTGTTCAAAAAATTCTTCGACTGAAGATGCTTAGGATAATGATTGAGATTATCCTCCATTTACAAGTAATACATCATAATCTCGGGGGCTACTCCCATCGGGAGCACTGTCGTGCACCCGATAGAATTATGGCATAAATTTCTTCGATTAACATATGCAGAGTTTTTTGAGATTATCCTTCATTGCAAAACAATAAAGCACAATCTCGGGGGCTACTCCCATCGGGAGCGCTGCCGCGCACCCGATAGCATAACGGCAAATATCAGTAGACAAAGGGCATGACTCGTCCAACAA
This sequence comes from Poa pratensis, assembly GCA_947311845.1. Taxonomy (NCBI): domain Eukaryota; kingdom Viridiplantae; phylum Streptophyta; class Magnoliopsida; order Poales; family Poaceae; genus Poa; species Poa pratensis. The sequence continues at coordinate 16,798,797 of CAMZMU010000073.1, forward strand.
AGTTCAGAAATCATACTCGAACCATTCCCGAGTTGCGTCAGTCGCAAATACCTCGGATGCTACATGCATAGTGCAAAGGTAAGACCCGCCGAACTTTCGATCTGGGCTAAGGACCGTTCCAGCAACGTTAATCCTTACGATTTCCGTGTCAGCAGACATGATGAAAAATCCCGACGGACGCGTTGGGTAAAATTCAAAGTTATACTGCAGATCGACTCAGTAAGACCTCATGCGGCCTAGTCGAATCTGACCAGTTTGTTCCAGATTCGAGTCCGGGGACTCGAGTTTGATTGAAAGCTAGTAAGATTTTACCCGAATGAGTAGTTAACCAGTCCCGATCCGTCGAGTGTACTGGGTCTGGTAAGCTATTATCCCTTGATCATCATAAAACACAGTCGATGAGATACTCGACATAGCCAAACATGTGCTATTCATACAGGAATTCCAAATTATATATACAGAATTCAAAGCATATGACGTGCACTTACGAAAGAGTCCATGCCCGATTCTTCGAGTCAGCCAAGTACCCGGGGGCTACTGACATGGGTATACATATCGGGTACCCTACTATGAGGGTACCTGGTGCACGTGATGACTAAGGCCCAATATCGAAGAGCCTACTCGAAGCCCAAGACAAGAGGCCCAAGAAGATGGAGTACCCTCCAAGACTAGACATAGGCATAGTCGGTTTAGTCTTTCCTTATGTGTAAACTAGGTCGGTTACAAACTCCCGAGACCCAGCCTATTTAAAGGATGGGAGGGGTACGATCTAGGACCAAGCCATACACGAACCACCAAAGCTCTTGCGAGATCATCAACTCGCCGGAGCTCCCCTGTAATCGCATAATCCACAATCAATACCAGACAAGCAGGATGTAGGGTCTTTACCTCCACCCGAGGGGCCTGAACCTGGGTAAATCTTTGCCTCTGCTTGTCAGCCGACGAAACTACCAGTACTACCACGTTCTCTCCCCATAATCTCAACCCTAGGTCCTTAACCATGGGATTTGATGAGGGTACACCTCGTCACCGGTTCGAGTCAATGACACGCCGGGCCTGCCGGTCGGAATTCGACGTGGCGACGGTACCGTGGCTAGTGGCACTCCCACTTCCCCTTCTACGGACCAGACGCGTAGCATGTTTGCCCGACGCGGTATTGGGCCCGTACCGCAATTTTACCGGTATTTAGGCCGCCGATGAGGTCCTTTTTTACCGGCGTACCCAATAGCCCTATTGGTAGCGCCAGTGGAGATGCTCTAATACCGTGTTGATGTAGTCACCGGGATTGGTATATTTTCTATATTAATATATTCTATTTGTTTTAAAAAATACTTTCCAGATTCATACTCCCTCCGTTTTTTAATATAAAATGTTTTAGGTCCCTCACATATTGATTAGGTGTGGACCCAAATAAGTGAACATACACACTAAAACATGTCTAAATACATGTAGACACATATGAATGTGAACAAAACTTAAACATCTTATATTTAAAAACAAAGGGAGTAGCTGACAAGAATCATGGACAGTACCATGAAACCTAGCGTAAACAAGTTAAACCCAAGAAACAGAAAAATGTGCTTCGACGAAGAGGGAAACAAGTTAACGGACAGATCTGGTGTAAAGTGCACCCAAGTCAAATATCATGTGACCGGCAAGTGCATGGGACGACACGTCTGTGCACTAGAAAATGTAGTCGTGTCCTTTCTCTCCAAGAAAACGTCTTCTTCTCCGCAAAGACCAGACCACGCCGGCGGTGCCAACTTTTCTACTTGCGGGGGCCTCCGCACTCCTACTGTTCACACTTGCCAATCCACTCTTGCTTAATAAACACTCGAGCCCAAGTGAAAAATTCTTCTAAACCGGAGTACAATTTGACCTTAATCGCATTGGGTTAATTATGGGGTTGATGAGTAACTATCTGATCATTAGGATGACTCCAACGGGGCGACGCATCGAGTCCGCGCGCATCCATTCGTGTCCGCGAGGGCAAAAAACAAGGCCCAACAGGACGACGCAAACGGACCGCGGTCCATTTTTTGGTCCGCCGCGACCCATTCTTGGACCAAATTTGGGCCACCGATGCGTCGGCCGCGGACGCGAGCGGAGCGCTTTTGTGTCCTGCCCTAGTCCGCCCCTGGCCCGCGCTTGGCCCCCCGTGTCAGTGTGATACAACGGTCACCTACCCCACATTAACTGTGGGCGGTGGAGCAGTGGAGCGGTGGAGCTCTTTAAATGTGCTCCGGACGGCCGAGGCCAAGAGCACAAATCCTAGCTCTCCTCCCCCAACCACGGCGGCCACCACCACCACTCTCCGGCATGGATCCGCCACCGCAACATCTAGTCGACCAGGTCGAGCGCGCGCGTCAGAGCGCGCGAGGGCGCCACCGCGGCAGTTTCTCCCGCCGCATGGTGACGAGCCCGGCGTGGGCCGGAATGATTCCGTAGCCGCCGCGGCCGCAGCTGCCGGATCAGGCGAGGAGGGCTCTGCAGGATGCCTACGGGGACGTCTACGACCCCGAGGAGGAAGCCTACGCCGCCGGAGTCGCAGAGGAGGCCATGTCCGCTGCGCGCGCCGTCCCAGACGCGGCAGAGGAGGCCGAGATGGAGCAAACACGTCGCGCGGCGAAGACAGCCAGACGCGCAGCCAGGCGCAAGCGACAACGCGATGTTGTGGCCGCCGCCAAGGCGGCAGGAGCAGGAGGCTCCAACTGATGCCCTATCCCCGCCGGCGGCGCCGCCTATGTGCGGCCAATTTTGGTACAATGCCGGCGGTGCTACGTGTTTCGTAGCGACTAAAGAAGAGAGGAGGAGGAGCCAGCTAGTCCGTCGCTGGCCCCGGTCGTGGCGAAGGAAGAGCCAGCAAGTCCATGGCCAAACGGGCGGCTGGCTGGACGTTCCTCAAGGCCGGAGCCCTTGATCTCCCACCTTATCGGCCATGGCGGCGGCCGGTTATTAATTAGGTTTTATGATAGTGTAGATTAATGTAGGGAGATGGATCGCCGGCCGGCGTTCACATTAGCCCGACGGCCCGGCTACTCCAAAACCGCGTACGGCCGGCTATATAGTTGCCTCGCCGCGGTCCGCTGCTCATCATCGCACCGATGGCAAACCGGGAAGACGAAGCAGTGGCCGTGCAGGCGGCGCTTGCTGTGCCGAAGGAGGAGGAAGTCGTGCCCGAGGAGGACGCCGCCCCGAAGGAGGAGGAAGCCGTGCCCGAGGAGGACGCCGTGCCGGAGGAGGAGGAAGTCATGCCGGCTACTCCACCGCGCCCACCTGCTCCGGCGTACAATCCCTGGGAGCCCTGGTCTCCCTGGGAATCTCGGCTCGCCTTGGCAGACCCAAGGTGGTTCGCACCGCCGTGGGCTCCGGCCGCCGCGGAACCAGAAGCGGCAGTGGCGCCGGAGTACGTGCCGGGATCTCCACCGCCACCCCCGGCCATCGATGCGCCGGACCACCACCGGAGGAGGACGACGACGAGGAGAAGGCCTAGATTATAGGTCGTATTTTATTATAAATTCGCAATGTAATCTCCAAAATTCTATGTTTAATGAATATTGGAAGAAAAAAAAGTTGTCCGGACTGGATGCGTCGGGCCGTTGGGGGCAGTGGCCGGAAAGGGGCGGACCTGAGCCGGACACGCGTCCTGTTGCCGACGCAAACGGACCAAACGCGGACCAAACGCGCGTCCGTTTGCGTCGCCCCGTTAGAGTCATCGTTATGCATGCATGGCGATGGTTTATCTGTAACTAGTTTGCACCGTCTGGTTTCTGAAGACGTCATAGTCGTATGTGTAAGGTATACACGGAGCAAAACATGGACGGGTGGTGGATGGATAAAAAGCAACTGGAGCTTGGCTATTACACAACGAAAATGCTAAAAGAAGAAAAACGGCCACGGTTGGATGATGACCGAATGGAGTATAGGATTCTGTAAGGATTTCGTGGAAATGTGCAGATGTATATAGCACTCCTCTGATCTCATCTCGGTCGTAAAAGCTTTGCAGCTGGGTAGTGGAGGGTGACGAGAGTTCTCAAGTGACAGAATTTTTTCGGAAACCCCATCCAACAGTTGAACTCATGAAACGTCCATGAATTTTATCAGAAAATGTACGCTCATGCGTGCAACATCAGTTGAAGACAACAAAACTGAACAGCAAATCCACTAGAAAGCGGACAATTTTGCAAACAGAAACCAGTCAGTTTACAAATTTCTTGTGGATACTCGATGAGTCGATGTAACACTTTGGCTCTTTCCCTCGCCCTTTTTGTTGTGACCCGGCCACGCACTCGCACCATCCCAACACTCCCACAAAGGCACAAAACCAATCTCCACTTTCGCGCAAACTAATCGGTGCTGCTCGCTTTCGCCAGACAAACTAATAAAGCAATCGGGGCAAATGACGCGCAATTCTTGTGTTACTCCACTGCACTAATTGCATTGCATCACACCACATCCACACACGAGCCTAGAGATGGAGTGAGAAGCATTAGGTTGCTTCCGGCGGCGGCCATAGCCATTGCTGGCTGCCATCTATCTCGCCCCGTTCGTCATGCGTACAAGCCATCCCCACATCGCCACCACCACCTCCCCCCTCAGCCTCACCTGACAACAACCACACTCCACAAAACCACCCCAATTCCCCCCTCTCCCGTACCCTGCATTCTTCCCCTCGCCAGCTTCCCCGAAACCTCGCTTTCTTGCCCGCTTGATCCGACGTCCTGGCTGCTAAGGCGTCTCTTGATTTCCGATCTGTTGTCGATTTCTCGAAATCCAGTGAAAAATCCCTTCTTTTCGCCGGGTCTGTTTCGCTTCCGGCAATGGGGAACATCAGTAGCACCGGCGGCAGCAGGCCGCACCGCCCGACGAGCTCTTCCGACTCGGGGCTGCCGCACGGGGCTGCGGCGGAGGACCTGAGCTCGTACGAGGCGGCGTGCCGCAACGACCCGGAGGTGCGCACCTTCGACTCCGCGCTCCAGCGGCGCACCAGCCGCGCCATCTCCACGCTGGCGCTGGGCGTGGAGGTGCGGACCATGTCCCTCGACTCCCTCCGCGAGGTCACCGGCTGCCTCCTCGACATGAACCAGGAGGTGGTGCGCGTCATCCTCGACTGCAAGAAGGACATCTGGAAGAGCCCCGAGCTGTTCGACCTCGTCGAGGACTACTTCGAGAGCAGCCTCCACACGCTCGACTTCTGCACCGCGCTCGACAAGTGCCTCAAGCGCGCCCGTGACTCCCAGCTCCTCCTCCACGTTGCGCTCCAGCGCTTCGACGACGAGGAGGACAAGGACGGCGGCGACGCCACGGGGGACGCATCCGCCGCCCCCTCCGCCCGGTACGCGCGCACGCTGCACGAGCTGCGCCAGTTCAAGGCGGCCGGGGACCCCTTCACCGACGAGTTCTTTGAGGCCTTCCAGGCCGTGTACCGGCAGCAGCTGGGCATGCTGGAGAAACTGCAGCTGCGCAAGAACCGCCTCGACAAGAGGGTCAAGAAGATCAAAGCGTGGCGCCGGGTGTCAAGCGTCATCTTCGCGAGCACCTTCGCGGCGGTGCTCATCTGCTCGGTGGTTGCCGCGGCCATCGCCGCGCCGCCTGTGGCAGCGGCATTGGCTGCGGCTGCTGCCATTCCATTGGGGTCTATGGGGAAGTGGATTGATTCCTTGCTGAAAGGCTATCAGGATGCTCTCCGTGGACAGAAGGAGGTGATGAGTGCAATGCAGGTCGGAACATTCATTGCCATCAAGGATTTGGACAGTATCAGGATGCTCATAACCCGGGTGGAGATGGAAATCAGCTCAATGATCGATTGCATTGAGTTTGCCGAGCGGGATGAGGAGGCGGTCAAGTTCGGGGTCGAGAAAATAAAAAAGAAGCTGGAGGCATTCATGAAGAGTGTTGAAGATCTTGGGGAGCAGGCAGATCGGTGTAGCCGAGACATCCGTCGAGCACGGACTGTCGTGCTACAAAGGATCATCCGGCACCCTAACTGAGAGAAAATATGAAGAAGAATGGAAGGTATGGATGTGATAAGTTATAGTCATGTACTCTTTGATCATGTTGTGATGCAATGTACAAAGAGATGCTCCATGTAGACAGTACGAACAAGTCAATTTGAGTATAAATTATTATTTGACTCATTGGTTTATGCTATTTCATCGACCTTGTTTTGCGCAATACTGTACAAGATTGTGTTAATGAAAATTTCCCATATGAATTCTTGTTGCCAATTCTAGATATCTTTTATATATTCGATAACTCTTGTATTTGTAAGAAGTAATCACACGCCGCAAGCCATGATTATGCTCCGGACCAAGGCAGGTCATACTGACTTAGTAGTATAACTCAATAGTCTCCAACTGCCATGATTATGATCCGGACCAAGGCAGGTCATACTGACTTGGTAGTATAACTCAACAGTCTACAACTGAGCTTACCCTCCGACATTTCAGAGTCCCAGGTTTTCTCAAGTCTCTTGTAAAAGAAAAAGAAAAGGTCATTGTCTAAGTTTTCATGGTTGTTAGTCTTCTAGACGTGTAGGTTTTCTCGCTGTTGCTTCCCCAAGTCACATATACTGATATACTTCTAAGCAAAGGAAATTTTAATTTAGAAGATTGGATGTATTAGATATCTTATATCTCAGCATGTAAATCGTGTGTCCTGCAGAACAACCGGTGCAAATCTAGTAATATATTAAGAAATACTTCTTACCAAATAATCATCCTTTACATTTTGGTTGATTTGATACATAATTGCAGTGTTCGTTATATGCATGTTTTCGAGCAATTTTACCCGTAACATGTGAAATACTATCTTGCTTTTATATGTATCATTTTTCTTCAGCAGAATGACCCCGATTTGTGAACTTTAGTTAAAAATATGTGATGTTCAATTGTATATAGCACAAGGAATATGTGCAGTTGTCCTCAAATCTAGAATTAATGTTCTAGTTAGATTTCTTATTCTTGCATTTTTATCTGAACACATATATCTCGATGTATCACACTTTGTTCCAGATATCAAATTCAGATATTAGCAAGCAATTTAGGTTATCAGTATGTTTACAACACAGACAGTTATCTCGTGGTCTCTGACATTTATATATTACCCGCTTTCAGCAAAGTAACTGTTGCAACAACTGTTAATCTGTTACTATTTTGAAGTACTGCAGGAGCATCATGGAAACTCTCCTAGTTTAACTTTTCTTTGCTGGCCAATATTTTGCTTCTTTTGATTTATGTGGTAGTTCACCACGCAATATAAGTTGCAGTGTGAAATTCTCATTTTGCTAATTGGTTAAGCTAGCTTTGAATCCTCACCATGTTTCCCACATTTTATTTGCAGGAATTTGGTGATAGCGATACGCATGAAAAGGTCTGTGTAGTCTGTAGCGTAGGGTTTTTTTTTATAGAAAAGGGGCAAGTCTTAGCCTCTGCATCGATTGATGCATGCGGCATTTATTAATATTATTGCAGTTCGGAGTTTCTTACAAACTTATTACATCATGCGTCACACAAAGTTGCGACATGGATCAACCACCTAAAGAACAAGGACAACATAGAGTTTCTCTGCATCAACATGTTATCCTAAGATCAGAACGCCAGCTGAACTGGGAATATAGATCCGACGCGATCGATTTCAGGCGGCTGCACCCAAAATCCATTGCGTCTCGCTTCTCCGTTGATTGTAGGTAGGACCACGTACGGATCCAATGAGTAGCCAATGGGATAACCTGCATAAATAAAGTTTTCTTTGCTCTGTTAAAAATATAATCATTACGAATGTTTCAAATAGCCCACAGTAGGGCACAAACACCAACTCGGATTTGAACCTTCTCCACTTTGGAGACACCCGTCAACCAATTACCAAAAAGATTTGAGACACTACTCGGGGCTTTAAGATCGAAGGCCATATGAACAATCCGCCAAGTCATTCTTGCAAGTGGGCATGAAATAAATAAATGTTGGATTGTTTCATCTTGATCACAAAAACAACACTTTTTACACCCGTTCCAATTACGCTTTGCAAGATTATCTTTCGTAAGGATCGCCTTGCGATACAAGAACCACATGAAAATCTTAATTTTCAGAGGTACTTTCATCTTCCATAAATATTTACGTAGAAACCTTGTATGATCACTCATGAAATCAAGATACAGTGATTTAACCGTGAAAACCCCTGTGGTAGTAAGCCGCCATTTGAAAACATTATTTTGGTTTGTTAAATTAACCTGCATTAGTCGGTTTACTAAGTGAAGCCATCTTGCCCACCTATTGCCGGTCAGATTCCTCCTAAAACTTAAATTCGGTGGAGGTGCTTGTGATAACACATCGGCCACCGACACTTGTTTACGATGGACAATATTATAGAGAGAAGGATACTGACTAGAAAGGGGCTTGTCCCCCAGCCATGTATCTTCCCAAAAACGTGTTGTCTCTCCATTTCCCACAACAAAAGACCCCCTGTCAAAAAATTCATCTTTTACCTTCATTAGCCCCTTCCAGAAAGTGGAGTCGGAAGGTTTACTTTGCACTTGAGACAATGATTTTGAATGAAGGTATTTATTTTGAATCAACTCCTTCCAAACTCCACTTTCTTCTGACAAAATTTTGAAAAGCCATTTACTTAATAAACACTTATTTTTAATCTCTAAAACCTCTATCCCCAAACCCCCTTGGTATTTTGGTCTGCACATAACATTCCATCTAGTTAATCTATACTTACGCTTATGTCCGTCATTTTGCCAGAAGAATCGGGACCTGAAGAAGTCCAGTCTTTTCCGCACCCCTATAGGTACTTCAAAGAAAGACAACATGAACATGGGAAGACTAGATAGAACCGAATTAATCAAGATTAACCGGTCCCCATAGGATAAAAGTTTTCCGGCCCAACTTGCTAAATTTTTCTCAAAACGATCTTCTATCGGCTTCCATTCTCCATTTTTTAGCCTGCGGAAATGAATTGGGATACCTAAATATCTAAAAGGATACATCCCGGACTCGCAGCCAAAAAGCAACCTATATTCCGCTTCAACTTCCTTAGCTTTTCCAAAACAAAAGATCTCACTTTTGTGAAAGTTAATCTTTAAACCAGAAAGTTGTTCAAAAATGCATAGAATAAGCTTCATATTAAGCGCCTTTTCTAGATCATGTTCCATGAAAAGAATAGTATCATCCGCATATTGAAGGATTGATACCCCACCATCTACTAGGTGTGGTATAAGTCTAGCCACTTGTCCATCTTCCTTAGCTCTCGCAATCATTATGGCGAGCATGTCCGCCACGATGTTAAAGAGAATAGGTGATAGGGGATCTCCCTGCCTCAAGCCTTTTTGTGTTTGGAAGTAATGACCTAGATCATCGTTTACTTTGATACCCACGCTTCCTCGACTAACAAAGTGTTCAATCCATTTACACCACTTAGGATCAAACCCTTTCATACGTAACACTTGTTGAAGAAAAGGCCACTATACTTTATCGTATGCCTTTTCAAAATCGATTTTTAATAAGACCCCGTCCATTTTCTTCCTATGCAATTCATGAATAGTCTCATGTAAAATTAGTACTCCTTCAAGGATATGCCGCCCTGGCATGAATGCGGTTTGAGTAGGTCTAATCACCTTGTGTGCTACCTCCGTAATTCTATTTGTTCCCACTTTGGTGAAAATCTTAAAACTGACATTGAGCAAACAAATAGGACGATATTGCTGGATCTGAACGGCGTTTTCTTTTTTGGGTAAAAGGATAATATTGCCATAGTTTAATTGAAACAAAGGTAACTCTCCTCGCTGAAATGCTTTAAATAAATTCATCAAATCATCTTTGATAGTGCCCCACATTTTTTGGTAAAATTCTGCTGGGAACCCATCGGGACCCGGTGCCTTGTTTTTCTCCATTTGCATGACTGCCTCATACACCTCCTTCTCTATGAAGTCGGATGTAAGAATCTCATTTTCCTCCACCGAAATCTGGGGGATATCCGCCGTGTCGGCCTCCACTAAGGTGACATGATGTTCAGGCGGTTTGCCAAAAAGACTTTTGTAGAAACTTGTGATATAATTCTTGATGTTTTCTTGCCCTATAATAGTTCCTTCGTCTTGCTCTAGCTGAAATATTCGTTTACGTCTATGTTTTCCATTTGCAATGAGATGAAAATACTTAGTGTTATCACCCCCTTCCTGAATGTGTTTCACTTTTGTGCGTTGAGCCCATTTCGCCTCCTCGTCTCTCCTCAGCGTGGCTAATTTCTGGTTTGCATCCCTAAGAGCTTCCCTCTCGGTAGCATCTAAAGGTACAGTTTCGGCTTTGACATCTAAAACATCAATAAGCTTGAGAAGTGTCTCTTTTTCTTTTTTATACACACTACTAATATTTCTTGCCCATCCTCGAAGAAAAGCGCGAAGGTGGCGAATCTTGTTTTGCCACACTTCTAACGGGGTGTTGCCCATTGAAATAGATGTCCACTCTTTGGCCACCATTTCAGTAAAACCTTCTTTTTTAAACCAAGAGAGCTCGAAAGAAAATTTGATTTGTTACCCAGGTGAGCTTGTTCCCCTGAGTCAACAAGTAACGGTGTGTGATCCGACCCAGCCCTGGTAAGGGCGCGAACACTAACCAGAGGGAATTTCTGCTCCCAAGACACACTAGTCCGAATTCTGTCTAATTTTCAAAAGTAGGATTTGGTCTACGATTCGCCCAAGTATATTGTCTACCCGAGAGATCTATTTCTCTGAGGTCTAGACTCTCAATGATTGCATTAAAAATAAACGGCCATCTATCATTATAATTATCATTATTTTTCTCATTTTGTCTCCTGATAATGTTAAAATCTCCTCCTACCATAATAGGCAAAGTTTCGTTTTCACAAATACGAACTAATTCCGCCAAGAATTCCCCCTTTTGGGCATCTTGGGCCGCTCCATAAACAGCCACCAAAATCCACTCGAAATTGTCAAACTTAGAAACGATTTGAAATTTTACACACCTATCACCTGGCACAATTTTCTTAACTTTGATAGTCTGTGCATTGAAACCAACAAGTATACCCCTAGACCTCCCTTGTGGAGGTAGGCAGTACCAAATGTAATCAAAACCTCCCGCCAAGTTTCTAAGGAAAGGTGTGCTAAAATTTTCTCTACCAGTTTCTAAAACAGCAAAAAAATCAAGTTTGTAATCTCTAATTGTTTCTGACACTACCAAATGCTTCGCTGTATCCCTAAAACCCCCACTGTTCCAAAAACAACCTTTCAACATTTCTTGGATTTAAATTTTAATCTAATGCTACATCGGACCGATGAGGAGTCGTAAGTTCTCTTATTGTAAGATCTTTTTTTCGGTTGGAAAGTTTCGGGAGCTTCAAGGTCCTTGTGACCTTCGGAATCTGAACATTCCTTCTCCTCGAGATCGGTACTCAGCTGAAAGGCCTCATCTAAAGTTTGTTTTCCCAAAGAAAATTCCTTTTGTTTAGTTTGTTCCTCATTCTTCTTAAGCACTACCAGCGTACGATTTAAGTCGATTTCCTTAATGGTGGCTACAGAATTTTGAATCTGAGTAGGTGAAACCCCTAAAGACACCCCCAACTTCTCGGCCCTAGCAATTACTACATCATCTGAGAAGGAAGCAACAGTAAACTTAGAATAGGAAGGTGAAGTACCTGTTATTCCGAGATTATCACGTTCCTGAAGCCTCGTTTGAGCCCTGGCCAATTGCGTATCATCAGCATTTGCTTGAGCTTTTACACGCGAGCTTGATCGCACCTTGGACCGATCTTTAGGTATACCTCCGTAAGCAATAACTTCCTCCTCTGAGAACCTGCCTCCCAAAAAAACCCCATCCCTCGCCTTGGTGTTGAAGACGCAGAGCCAACCGGCTTGTCCAGCAAGCTATGCCGATGTGTTGCGCCATCAGGAGACACTGGTGCTGGAGACAGACTTCTGGAGCGGCAGTGAGGCGAGGTCACAGCAGCTGCCGCTGCAACGAAGTTCTGTCCTTCGGGCGTAGCCATCTTATTCTCAGAGTCCGCAAGCGAGCTGGTGCAGTCGCTGCTTGCCACTGCATCAACACTGTTATCCGCTGCCGCGGCCGTCGGCATCGCAGAAAACGTCGACGCAGACCCGTTTTGGTCAGCGGCGCGCGGACTATGCGCTGCCGGGGCAGAAAAAACTATATTCTCTACCGCGGCACCCAGAACCTCCGAGGAAACTGCAAGAGAGCGAAACTGAGGTGGGGCTGAAGTCGCGAGGGGGGACGGTAAGCTTTCCTCGTCATTCTCCACCCGATCACCCCACAATCTCCGTGGTGCCGAGCCAACAGTACGAACAGCAGCCATCTCCGGAATACCAACCGTACCAAACTGAATCGGCGCAATCTGCACCTCGACACTCTTCGCAGCTGAGCATACAAGAGGATAGGAAACGGTTCCGAACTGAATGTGTTCAATGGAGTCAGAAGGCTTGTCGTCCGTCTCCATCGCCTAAAGCTTGTCATCTCCTCCGTCTGTCTTTTTGTTCTTATTTTTATCAATACTCCCATCCTCTGTCCCTTCCGGTCCCCCTATTTTACTCGGATCATCCTTGTCGTTCCCATCATTTCCTCCATCAGCATTAGGATCACGCATCACTAAGTCACCAGCAGCAACTATAGAACCATCCTCCGCTTCAATATCAAGCGAGACCCCATAGCCTTCCCCCTCATAAAGAAAATCCAGCATTCTCGGGATACCCTCAGGATTAGCACAATCAATGCTTGCTCTGACGACGCCATGCTCCCGAGTGAACTTCATATCCACCTCTTTGGTCTCCCCAATTAAGGACCCTAGAGCAAAGAGGGCTAAGTAGTCTCGACAAAGGGGTTCAAGACACCCCGAGATTCGTACCCAAACATCATACATGCCCCATTTGTCAAATAGCTTAGACGACCAATCTTCAAAATGCATGGACAATTCAGTCCCTTTAATGTCAATATGCTTAATTCTCTTTAACCGTGATAAATCGGCTTTGGTAGGGAAAACCACTTTAAAGCTCGAATCTCCAACAGGACAAATTTCCCACGCATGGTCTCCTGGTACCAGCCACTCGAGTTCCTCACGAACTTGGGGAGCTGACATTTTCCCTCCAGAAATCTTTATTCTACCCACTTTACCACTGTCATTCTTCAGTCGTATATTATCTGACTTGTTCACCTTGAAGAACATGAGGCACTCCCTAGCCATCCCATATAAAACTGCTGTAGGCTTCGGCATTTTCGGTAGAGGACATGCCTCATTAGAGTGATAAGCCGAGTCGCAAAAGACACAAAGGACTGTTGTACAATCATCCCCAATGTGCCCCGTCTGTCCACACCTAAAACACAGGGTCTTGTCCTGTTTAGTTTTTTCCTTTCCTTGCGGCAACGCAGCCGTGGACTTGGATGCCTCTTGTGTCTGCCTTTGCTGGTCAGGATTCCCAATCACTTTTGGTCTATAAACTGCAGCTTGTTCCGTGACCCCAGCCTCTCACTGAACCTCCATGTTGGCGACATTACTTGTATTGTTCAGACCAACAGTTTGGTTAGAAAAAGATCTGCCATTGCGAGGGTTGAAACGACCCCGCCCCTGAGCACCGCCATGTCCTTGACCGGCTGCTCCAAAATTCCCATTGTTGTTTCTGAACCTTTGATTGTTGTTGTAGGACGAGTTCCCATGAAAGTTCCTGTTACCCCTTTCATAAAAGCCTTCATTGTAGCTATCGAAATTGCCTCTGAATTCCCCAGACTGAGGGCCTTGTTGATCAAAAGAGTACCGCTGATCGGCCTGCGCCGCACCGCTGCCCTCTCCCCTCTCGAAATTGCTCGGTCCAGAGGCACGGAAGTTTTGTTGTGGGTAACCTTGTGTTCCCATATTGCCATGCCCGGGCCTCCCTGCCGATCGATTCTGCCCTGCACTGTCGAAAGCTCCACCGCGATCATCCCTAGCTCCATTGAAACCTTGGCCTCGGTAGTTCTGTCTCCCGAGAGCTTGGCCGCCGACACCGCCTGCAGGAGGATAGCCACCATTGGCCGACCCCCTTCCTGCCATGGCTACCACCGCGAACGAACAAGCTCTTGGCGGCGACTGAGATATGCGACGTGACAGAGAAATAATTTTCTTAGGGTTTCGTTGCTGCAGACCTAAAACCTCAGAAGAGGAGGTGAAACGTGGCCTTGTGCCTTTTGTTTTTGTCGACGAAACCTGGAAAACTGGGCCCTTGTTGCCTGTCCCAACATGAGGAGAACATGGGCCTCGCTGGACCTTGTGTCCAGTAACAGTAGGCGAAAATCTGAAATTTGAAATGCCATGCAGATCACGATCCGTGAATCTCGCTGCAGCACCGCCGCTCGCCGCCGGTGATCTCCTCACCCTTGAAAGAGAGGAGCTGGTCACCGGAGCCCGCTTATGATTGCTTTTCTTACCTTTGCGCTGCACGAGCGTCCAATCCGAAGCTTCGAAAACGTCGTCTAACGTGAAAGTCGTCGGAGGTAAGACCGGCAGCTTGATCGCCGGCGGACCTGCAACACCACCACCAGAGGAGACGACGTTAGTTCTTACCGGTGAGACGGTCGAGATCGAAAGTTCCCGAGCCGCCCAGGCCTGTAGCCGTCGCTTGTTGGCCTTCTTCCCGTTTCTTCTAAGGTCTCGATCAGCTCTCTCCTCTGGCGTCCTACAACGGTAACCCAAAGATCTGGACGACGAAGGCGAGTCCGGGGACTCGACGTCCTCCTCCTCCAAGCTCACCGACGAGCAGTCCCAGAAGCGGCCGGCGAGACGCAACCCACGCGCATCGCCGCCCGAGTCGCCTTCCTGGTCGCCTTCCACGTCTCCCTCTTTCATATTGTACCGGCCCGAGAATAAGATGTTGTTCTTGGGCTTCGACTATATTTAGAAATTTGCCACCAGCACCATCTACAACAACACAACAGGCACCACGAGAGGTACAAACACATAAGAATGCACATGATCAGATTGTCGGCCCTTTTTTTCTGACCGATCGGTGTACTACTTCAAAGCAAAAGTCCTATCCCACACGGCTCTGGTCTCCTTTTTTCTGTCGTGTGCGTGGCTCCCAAGGAGAGAAAGTAGAATTTCACAGATTCTTGTCGGTGGACCTTTGGTTCTTTTTTTTTTGGTAAAAGGATCAGAACGTGATCCTGCAGATTATGCAACCGAACCAGATTTTTCAACTCCTATCCGTGAACAGCAAAAACAAGAAACGGATCTGCTGATTTCTCGATCTGCGCAATAACTCTGAAAATATATGCTTTTTTTTTGGATGAACTGAAACAGTGGACTCGATGGCAAACAGTAGAGAGAAAGATGGTGCGTGGTGGCGGTGGTGATCAGCGGTGAGTCGGTGACGCGCGGAGGCGAAAAGAAATACTCCCTTCGTCCAAAAATAACTGTCTTAGATTTACCAAAAAATGTATGTATCTAGACATGAAACATGTATATGTACCTTTACTTTTGTACAAATTTGAGACACTTATTTTGGGACGGAGGGAGTAGCTACGGTGGTGGTGATGGCGACAACGAGTATGGCAACGGAAGATGGAGATACGTGACAAAAACGTGACCAGAACTCGAAACTCTAAAAGACTAGACACTAAAACCAGCAACTCGACACACGATGCAACGAAAATTCAACAAAATAAAACTAAGTGATTCGGCGAAAAGGCTAAGATTGTCTTTGGGAAAGGGTAAACTAATCTAAATATTTTTGTATGACTTTTTCGGTAGACTGTAGGTATAAAAAACAAATCTAATCTAGGGGATAAATTGTGTTCTCACCAAGCAACCTGAAATCTGATACCACCTGGTCGCCTTCCACGTCTGTAGCGTAGGTAAGGAAGCAAAGGAGGTGATCAGTATCATTATCATAAAGCAATAAATGTGCGCTGCTTCCAAACTTCTGTCAAGAAATAGCCATTAGTAACTTGATTATTTCCTGCTGAAACCCCGGTTGTCATCGGGGTGACGGGCATGGCTCTAAAAAAAGAATGTTATTTGTTAGAACTTCAGTATGCTCACCTCTGTGCTACATGCATGTGTGTTTGGCCTAATAATCTCAACAAGGAAAAATATACATGTTGGTCTCAATTCTGGATGTATAGTTGCTGGTGGGGTGGGAAACAGGGTGAGCATTTGTGTTGGGTTTTGACGTTGTGTGGCTTGTGAACTGGATGGTTATCTCCCATAAAAAAACTTCATCTTGTGTCTCTCGTCATGTATGACACTGAAAAGCACAAATGACAATTTATGGGTGTATCCCTTACGACGAAATTATACCCAAGGAGCATGACACAAATTTGTCATAAATATTAGTGCCTCATTCCATAATTTTTGTCGTGGTTTTAGCTCGAATTCTTGTTCAAGAATTTAGTTGTGTACCGGAAGTAGTACATCAGAAGACAAAACACACAAAATTATCAACATTTTTTTTTGTCAATTAAAAGTTTTGTCATTGGAGAGCAGTACGTGTTTGATAACTGCACATGGCCCAACCAGGCCCGATATCTGGCATGCTATGTTAAAAGCCCTGTGTAAAAAAGATAAATTCCGGTACTTCAAAAATAAACTAGACATTTTTTTATCTTTTTCACACAGTCCAAAAAAAAACTTTGTGTGCGAACATAAAATGTTTAGATGTACACTGAAATTCCGGTTCAGAACATAAAATCTATTTTTCACAACAAATGCATCTATGGCTAACACGTGCACCGCTGAAGTCACCACGTGAGTCAAAATCTTGTGTGCGAATATAAAACTCTATGAGTCAAAATCTTGTGCATCGCTGAAGCCACCACGTGCACCGCATTCTCCTCCACTGCATGCACCGAGCAATTTCCCGGTGGAAACGATCGAACTGGGCCTTGCTTCGGAATCAGGTCATTTCCTTGGAAAGGCCGACGAGAGTCGACCGGGCCGACGGCTCGTGTGACGTGTTAGGCCAGGCGCTTCATCCATGGGCAGTTCAGCTGGTTCGGCAATTAATAGAAAAAGGGTTATCGTTTTAATTGTGATAAGTGTCGGTTTCTTCTTACATGGTCTAATTTGGAATGTTTGCATGTCTGACAAGTGTCACAATTAGATTGAAAGTGGAGGAGTATGAGAGAGAAAGGGAGGTATGCACGTACGTGGGCATGCAGTTTTCCCTTTTTAGCTTTTATTTTTCAAATCCGAATTTTAAAAACAAAAATATCTTGAGAACCATTTATTCAAATTACGGACCGTTTTCACTTTTGAGCTCCTCGCGTCGAGATCTTCAAAACTAGATCTCATTTTGATAAGTTTCGACGAACTTTTTTTTTGTACTCTCGGTTGTGTATAGTTGTACAACATGTCTCTGTTTAGTTGTACAACCTGTGTATGTAAAAACAGTGTCTACGTAGTTGTACAACTTGTGCATGTATAGTTGTACAACCTGTGTCTGTATAGTTGTACAACCTGTGTCTGTTTAGTTTTACAACATATTAGTTGTACAACATGTTACTGTGTAGTTCTACAACCTCTGCCTATTTAGTTGTACACACTAGTACAGAACGACACATCGGAAACGGGACAAAAACCCCTTCGAAAACGGAGAAAGGGTCCGTGTCCCCGCCTCCGTGGCTGATGTGAAGGACCTCATCGGGAACGGAGGCAAAAAACCGTCACCGATGAGGCATAAGTTTGGCTACGGTTGTCGACCAATCTCCGTTTCCGATGTATCGGTGCATCAGTAACGGAGATTCTATTTTACTCGTTTGCATTGAGATTTCTTCAGAAGCCTACAGCAGCAATGCGGTTGCCAATTGACATTCAAAATCTCACAGCAGAAGCACAAAGTTGCTAGCAAATCCATTCATAACGTATATAATAATTGTCATCATTACATAACATCAAAAGATGAGTTACACATGCCTCGCTAATTCTATCATTCTCATGCCTCACTAAACTTAACTTTTATGACACTCCACTCTTCTCCAGCTCCACCTTCTTTCTCAGTTCCGAAGCGCCGAAAACGGAATTCGACCTAGCAAAAGACTCGAGTAGCGGTTTCATGCTTCTCCAAATCACATATGCAGCCAAATTGCTACACACATACATAAAATAGATGGAGAAACTGAAAACCAGAAACCACACCGAGCTCGCAAGGCTCCTTAGCAAATTAATCTTGCCAAATTCTTCGTACCGAGGCTTGCTCCATCTTGGACGGTGTCGCCAAAATATAATAACATCACCGCTGTGACATTTCGGCCACACTGTCCAAGACACTCTTAATTAAAAAAGTGTTTTGAACAGTGCAGCGAAACATCACAACAGCGACGGTTCACGGATATGATCCCACTTTGTATTTAGCTCTTTTAAAGCTTGTTTGGGTCTGCATGGCGTTTCTGCATATAAAATACATGGATGTCTAGTTAGAAAAGAGCCAAATATGATGCTACATGACATAAATACAATTTAAGATGAAAACAGTTTACACCTTAAGCGCTATATCCGTGTGCTTGCGATCCGATCGAAACGATTTGGTGGCAGAACTTGAAGGTGATGTTACCTTCAATTGCCTCACCATTTTTATGCATTGTCGCCGAAATATACTATTATTTCATACACTAGCTACACAAAACCATAACGAGGATTAGCACATTGACAAATGGTTGAAATTAATCTATTCATAATCGGTAGTACTAGTAGTGAGGGATCTATTCATCATCGGTAGTACTACAAAGCGTTGAAATTAATTTATCCTAGTAGACTTAAAATAGTGCAAGGTTTAGTATTGAGGGATCTATTCATCATCGGCAGTACTACAATACTAGATCGGTAGATGCTACTTTAAATAAAATGTAAGATCTAGTGTCGAGGGGTGTATTCATCATCGGCAGTACTACAATACTAGACAGAACACAATACTATACTTCAAATACTAGACAAGTTTTCTGTACTATTTTAAACAAAATGTAAGATCTAGTCGGCGACATACCCGGGGAAGATGCACGGCAATAGACCAGTAGATCCGCGTCGGCGACATACTCGGGGAAGATGCGCGGCGGCTCACGACGCGCCGCTGGGGGAAGATGCGCGGCAGCTCGCCGACGCGCCACTGGGGGAAGATGCACGGCGGCGATGCCGGCCGGACGCGCCGCTCAGATCTGCTAGATAAGGGTTAGGTCTGGTGTGCTGCTTGAAGCCGCCGCCACACTGTGACTGTGGAGTGAGAGTGAGAGCGAGAGCATTAGGGTTGCCACAGTGGCACATTTATGGTACAAAGTATAACATCGCAAACGGAGGCAATAAACAACCGTTTCCGTTTATCTCTTCGCTGACACACTAGACCTACTTATAAAGGATCGATACGGTAGAATTGAACTATCTATCTACTCTACTTATTCTTCTTATGCCCTGCCTCCGCGCCATTGTCATCCGCGGCGCGGCGTTGCTTCTTGCCGGTTGCCTTCTCCTCAGGCGCGTGCTCCTCCTCCTCCTCCGGCTCGTGCTCTTCCTTCTCCGGCCGTGCGTCCTTCTCCGGTGAATCCTCCTCTCACGCCTCCTTCTCCGGAGTGTGATCCTCCTTCTCCGACGCGTCCTCCTCCGGCGCGTCCTTCTCCGGCGCCTCCTCCTCTGGTGCCTCCTCCGATGCCTCCTCCTCCGGTGCCTCCTCCGAAGCCTCCTCCTCGTTGTCGTCATCGGCGTCGTATTCTTCCTGGCTAGAATACGGCTTTGGCGGGTCCTCCGGCTCCTCTTCCTCTGGCGACTCGTCCTCTTCGGAGTCGTCTTCTCCTTCGCGTGAAGACGGCGGGTCTGAGTCATCGGAGTCGTCTTCTACAGAGCGTGAAGATGGCGGGTCCGAGTCCGGTGGCCCGTCTTGATCCCACCATGAGACTTCACCGCGGTCTTCGGCGCTCGCGTCGTCGCTCGGGACTTCCTCGTTCTGCCACCAGGGTTCCTCCATGGCGGTTGTGCTAGTGTGGTAGAGAATTGTGACACCCCTCCCTGGCACATCTCGCCAGAGAGGCGGTCGTCTCGTGCGCCAGCCCAAGATATCTGGCCGCACGTTGCGACAGTGCAACATAGTGGAAATCATTACACAATCAGGCACAAGAAGTGCTACAAATGGTTTACAAGGCCATCAAGGCATGACAGAAATATCAAGCCAAGCATGGCTCCGTACAGAGTTTAACTGGCAGCGGAAGACGACTAAGGCAACGGCTTGGAGCGGCTCCACTCCACAGGCATCTGGCTGGGCTACTGATCCTAGCACGCTCTGGCTCCAAATCCTTGCTAAGGTAGAAGATGAATCCTCGCCTAAATCTGGCCACAATCACAAGGCCCGTGAGTACATTATTATGCACTCAGCAAGTATCGCCCCTCACTACAAACAATCCAACAATCATGTAGCAAGATATATATATTGGAAATAAAATCTACAACATGGCAAGTGTCTACTCTAGGCAGATCAGGATAATAACATAAAGGTAGCATGGCATCACAAGCAGAACATGGCATAAGCAAACAGTGGGGTATCGCCAGTACAGAGTCCAAGCCAGGTGGGGTTGGATCGTATACCGGCAATCATACAAAGAAACTACCTGTGACGAGTATAGTCAAGTGTACCAGTTGGTACCAAATAATACACACAACACCTGTGATCACTGCTAGGCCCACTGGCCTCATCATTTCATTCTGGGCACGCACGGTTGATGTGGGCTCTGGCCTAACTATAGGCTTCCCAACGCATCACACCGCCATCCCTAAACCTGGTTCACAATCACATCTCAAGTAGCATTCCCTGCATTAACTTATTGTTCATTTAGTGAAATCAGGTCGTTCTTTAATTATTTCAAACAAATCTTAAGTTTAACCTCCGGACACGACGAGGACACACAGTGTGACCGACACTGAACTATTGTTCCATATCCCAGGAACGAGGCTAGCTTGCTAGGTTGACACTCTCGAGAGTTTGCGTTCCCACCTATCAGAATGCACCCCACTCAGCCGACACTTCAGGTTTGTCACGCCCAAAGTCGTACTAAGCAAAATACACTCTCGTGACGGTCCACTTGCTAAGACACTCTCCCGCACCACCCTATGCGCATGGCACAACGGGCAAGTAAATCCGACACATCCCCTGGCGCGACCAGGTATGCCTAGCTCCGGACTCCCTATCACAGTCGAACCCGTGCCTGTCGACCACTCCCCTCGGACAGCGCAACCGAACGACTGCGCCCAATGGATGGCACAAAAGGGGCTCAACAACCTACTAGGTCACGGTCCTCCCATGAGACGACGATGGTTCTGCTTTCAAAGTTCAGATTAGTGGCACCATGAACTGACCCTATCATTGTTTGGAGGGGTGTTTCATTTAATCAAGTTTCATCACAACAAGTCCCAAAACAGAGGATTAGTCCAACATAATAATCACGACATCAATATCATAAATCATCAAACAACAAGGCATTAGCAACATGAAGTAAGCACCTAACAACAACATCACTTGAATAACCATAACACTTGCAGGTAAAGATATCAACATAACAATAATAATAATATCCGGGTGACTGTGGCGGTAACACCAGCCGGTGTCACTCGGGGTTAGTGTTCATAGAATAATAACATAGTGTTTCAAACGGATGACCGTGGCGGTATCCCAGCCGGTGTCACCGTAAAGAATGAACCGAAAAGCACTCATAAGAATGAGAGAGCATCCATTCCACTCGAGGGTTATCTCGACGTGGTGTCAGCAATCTCGGCAAAAAGAACCAAATGGAAAGTCAGCTCCCAAGCGTCGCAGTCCAGGTGGTCTATGCCAACCATATTTGACGGAGGGACAAGAGCAAATAACTCTTTTGGCAAATGCCCCAACTCCGAGGATCATAAGACGACATTCGTCCGCTCCTCACCTCGGCGAAGAGGAAAAAAGCAAACAAAGCCCCGCAAGCGCGAGACGCACAGTTGTAATATTTTCCCCCATTCCTTCGACTGAGGCGGTTCCTCCGGCCATCGTCTAGGGAACGGGAGTGATGTGCATACAAGCAATTATAAGGTAATGCAATAATTTAAAATGCGACATGACATACATACAACAAGGCTCATATAAAATATGGACAACATACAGACATGCAACGATAATAGCAGACAGACATAACAATATAACAGTAGACAGACATAAACACCCGGCATGGTATTAAGCAGATAAACAAACAAACAAACATTGCGGGACTACTCATAGCAAGGGGTTAGCTTGCCTGCGAAGACGGTTTTCCGACGGTTCGGGGAAGTCTCGGACTTTCCGCGGGGTAGAACCTCGAAGGGGGACCTAAACACGGGGTGCGATATAGCACTTAAAATATAGCCCCAAAATAAACTATTCCCAAAATGGAAAAGGACAGCACTACTGGATAGGTCTTTCAAAAATATGAATTTACAAATTTGAATCACCGAAATCGGACTTACGGTTCAGAAGTTGTGGCCATTTGAAAATTCCTGCAGCAGAGAAAAAGAAAACTGCCACGGGAAAAAAAAACGGCGCGGGCCGCTGTTGGGCCATGGTCCGCTGCTGGCCTGCTGCTTCTGCTGGAAAAAAACAGGGGGACTGGGCCGCATCCTCTGCTGGGCTGGGCCGTGGGTGGGCTCACGCAGGCGAGCACGGGCGGCTCGGATGCTCGCCGGCGCCAGCAGCTCGGAAGGGCCAGGGCCACGGCCACCGGCGGGGATGGGCCGGAGGCGGCTTGCCGCGGCCGGGGAAGGGGAAACCGGCGGCGGGGACATGGTCAACTTCTTCTTCTCACGAGCACGCACGACGCGTACGGGGAGGTGTCGGAGGTCGACGGCCGCGGCGATGCGCGGCCCGGCGGAGCCAGCCGAGGACGGCGGCGGGGTTGCGGTGCCGCGCCACGCTCGGGGAGGGTCCAAGGTGTCCGGGAAGAGCAGGGGGCGGCGCCGCGAGCTTGGCCGCGGCTCGGCCATGGTGGCCGCACGGCGGGGCTGGCCGGCGACGCTCCGCACCACCTAAACTCCGGCCGATGGCGGGGATGGAACCGTGGGGCTCCACCGCGCCTAGGGAGGCAGGCTACGGTCGCCGAGGTTCACGGGAAGACGACCGTTCGAGCTCTCCCGAGCGTGGCCATGGCGGCAGCAGAGGATGGAGCTTCGGCCTCCAACTGCTGCTCTAGAGGGGAGGGCTAGCAAGGGCAGGGGAGTGAGCCAGTGGTGGTGTGGCTGAGGGAGAGGCTCGAGATGCTTGAGGGCTAGAGGGGAGGCCATGGCTCGGGGGGGGGGAGGAGGCTGCCGTGCTCAGCCAAGCTTGGCAATGGAGGATGCTCTCGGGGTTCTTCTCCTATGCTGGTTCCAGGGAGGGCAGGGGGAGGGAGTGGAGAGGAGTGAGGGGAGAGTGGGGTTCAGCAGCTCGGGAATGATCTTGGGGCCTCCTTATGTAGCTAGAGTGGAGGAAGAGCAATGGGAGGAGGGGGAGGCTTGATGGATGGTGCACCGGTGCAACATCGTCGCTCCAAATATTTAAGGTAAGGGATAAGAACGGGAGGGGGTGAGCTGGTTGCGCAGTGGAGCATGTGTGTGCACTGGTGTAGGAGGGTTAGGCCGGGTTTAGGGCTAAGCGGATTTAGGTCACGCCAAGCGGCGTCTAGGGTGCGACACGAGCGGCATCGTCGCGTTCCCGATGACTCGGGGGTCCAAACGCGATGGAGTTTTCACCACTGCATGCCAACAACAAAACCCTACAACTTTGGCGACTAAAGTTTTCGCGAATTCGAAACTTCGTGCGACTAGAACTATGGATAAACAGTACTGGTCCGAATTCGAAATTGCTCGTTTGAGGAGGCAAAAGATTTTTGGTTTGGTCAAGACTTTGCCCAGGGGTGTGGGCTCTCCTAGTACTTGCATCTAGGTGTTCTCCTCCCACTACAAAAATCATTTGGCTTGGTTTTGGAAACATTTGAATTTTAGGGCAGAAATTTAGGACAAGAGGAAAAGTTTTTCAGGTGTCGGAAAACACCACTAAAATTAGGGATGAAATTTTGGGGTGTTACAAGAATGTGGGAGAGAACGAAGGGGAGAATGCGAGAACTGTCTGGCTTTGCGCGGTTCCAGTCACATTTTATTAGCGTCGAGCAGGCGGTTCCAATCCCTCATGAATTAAGCCGCATTGAACAGGCGCGCTTCCAGTTTGCAACTGCAATTTTCCAAGCACATCGCAAACGGATAACCATAAACAACCGTTGCCATAGAGATACGTATTGGAAACGGAGGTGAATTTATGACCGTTGCCAATCATATTGGTAACGGAGATCGAAAATTCTCCGCAACCAATGTTAACGGACCAGCCGCGGCCCAGTTCTTTCAGGCCTCGTCTGCAACGCTAAAATCGCGATTCTCTGTCGTCTAACTCGTGCCGTTTCCATACAGGGGTATCCGATGTGTCGTTCTGTACTAGTGACAACCTGTTAGTTGTACAACCTGTTTCTGTGTAGTTATATAACCTGTGTCTGTTTAGTTTTACAACATGTTAGTTGTACAACCCGCGTCTGTATAGTTGTACAACTTGTTAGTTGTACAACATGTGGCCATATAGTTGTACAATCTGTGTCCGTGTCTGTATAGTTGTATAGACTGTGTCTGTGTAGTCGTACGCCATAGGCGTCTAGATCTCTGCGAAGCAGAGCGACCGAGGCGAACCCGAGCCGTAGCACACGGAACGACCAATGCGCGCAACAACGAATACGCTCAACGACCAATCTACCAATTTCAAGATATTATTAAAATTTATCGAGACGAAGCCGAGTCGTAGCACACGGAACGACCAATGCAGCCAACTCGTTCAACAGATGGTTCGTATGCTGGGGGGAGCAACCAACTGATTCCTTCCAAAACGCACAGCACGATCGGGAGGGCTGCGCGTACGATCGCTCATGGGGCTTCGTACATCCCGGCTGGATGTACAGCCTCACGCACGCGCGCGGGAGGAAGGTGTCGTGCCGTGTCCAATTTTCCTTCCGTCGATACATTGGTAACTCGCTCGATCGGGGCTAGCGACACGTGGTCGAACGTGGACGATCGCTTGACCTTTGCGAAGGGCTCCCTTTCCGTAGCGATACCCAGCTGGTTCGCATGGTGAGTTTGGCTGTTAATTGTGTTCTCTACAAGGCCTCGTTTACGCTTCACGGTGTGCTCTAATATTATTAGCTTCTCTGTTCTGCTTATTAGGGAGCCCCCTAATAAAAACATTTAGGGAGTAGAAAAAGCTTCTCTGCTCCTGCTTCGAAAAAAGTGCACCCATTCTCCTTGGATAATTGGCTAGTGCAGAAGGCTACAAGCTTGCTATAGCATTGATTGCAGGCATATGCCAAGACAAGTTTCTTAGCGCGGTTTCATAGGCAATTTGCTTATTTGGCATACTACTTAATGAAGAGAGGGTGAGGTTGTAGCTTAGCTAAGATACAACCTTTACACGTGGCCATAGGTAAAAAATGGTTCTAACCCAATCGTATGTATACATTAGCCTAAATAATTAAATGTAGATACACCACATAGAAAACAATGCATTGTACAAGTTACACGTTCCACTCAAGTGTGGCGTCAAGGTCCATACACTGCGATACACCGGCATGTACAACATTTATTGAGTACAATCTCTCTCCTCATTGCCTACGTGGTACTGACTATGACTAGTCTAATAGATGATGCATTGGCACATGCCTTACAAGAGACTTCACCTGACGTGGCATATGCATGTAGCCGGCTGCCGGCGAAGCTATTGTTCTTGCTCATAGACACGCCATAGCTCGTTCTTCGTAGAGCGGACATGGTAGGTGCTCAAAGTTGGAGCCAAGTACTCTATCCCTGTTGTGCTTCTCGGGCTTGAACCCAAGCCAACATGACAAGGTAGGCTCGAACCCCGTGCAAAATTTTAGACAAGGATAAACTCTTGGCAATTGACTCCTGCTATGTACAGCATGCCACACGAAATCACTAATAAAAGGCTTCCCTTCGGGAAGGGAACCCCACGCGCGTTGTGGTCGTGACAAGTGTCAGCCTCTCCTTTTACGCGGTCCTCGTGGGTGATTGCATGTGTGACAAGTGGTAGCATGAGAGAATTTTGGTGGGTTTTCTTTTCTTGTCCCCCGCTCAGATTTGTACCGCATTTATTTCGAGATTCGTTTTTTAAAAACGAAATATCTTTAGAACCGTTTATTCAAATTCTGAATGGTTTGCATATTTGAAATCCTCACGTCGAGATCTTCAAAAATAGATCCCATATTGATAGGTTTTGAGAAACTTTTTTTTCCGTACTTTGTACAAACAGTTCTGTGTACTTTGTACATCCAGTAACAACGTGTACATTTAGTAGCAGTGTGAGTGTACATGCAATAGCAGGACGCGATTGTACATCCAGTTGCATCGTGTACATTTAGTAGCATGCATGTGTACAACCAGTAGCATCGTGTACAACTAGTAGCAGCGTGAGTGTACATCTAGTAGCAGTAGCGGTGTGTACATACAGTAGCAGCGCGAGTGTTGTACATTCAGTCGCATCGTGTACAACTAGTAGCAACGTGAGCGTATATCTTGTAGCGGTTTGTACATCCAGTAGCAGCGCGGGCGTACATCCAGTAGAATCGTGTACAACTAGTAGCAGCGCGTCCGTACATCCAGTAGCACAATGTACGTACATCCAGTAGTAACATGTGTGTACATCCAGTAGCAACATGGTAGTTTGTACTCCTACTCTATTTAGTTTGTACATCGTACTCTGTACTTCCAGTTTTGTGTCCTGTGTCTGTACAACATGTGTTATCTAGTTGTACAACATGTGTCCTTATAGTTGTACATCGTATGTCTGTACACTTCTAGAGCTCTGCTGTACGGTGCTCTAATTTCCTTACTACCCACTGTTTGTATTTGTTGTCTGTAGTAAATATGATCGTGTTATTTTTGTGTACGAGGTGCACGTGGACGGATGGCCGGCCGGCCGTACGCCGCGCGTTCCATCTCCTGGGGCTTCGTACGCCCACGCGCACGGGAATGGGAAGCACACGGCGCGCCCGTCCGTGTTGTGCCAGAAGCGGTGTTCAAATTTAATTTTCCTAGTTTCGTATGTCATCCACGTGGCACGCTCGCAGCACACAGGTTCCCTTTTAAAAGGGTACCTTTGTTTTTTTTAGGGATAAACACAACTCTTTATTGCTCTAATAAATTGTCTGCAATACAAAGATCATCAGGGGCTGGAGGAGCCAAACCTGACGTCCCTCATTACTTGAAACACTAAAACGAGCTAGCCTATGTGCTTCCGTATTTGAGGATCTGTTCTCATGGACGAAGTCTGCCTGCTGAAATCTTTGGGCTTCATCCTTAATCTCAGCGAGGACCATGATGTAGCTGCCAGCAAAACGCTGGTTCATATTGTTTATCACTCCCAGGCAGTCGGACGCCACTGTGACCCAAGGTTCAGATCCCGAGCCAAAGCTAGAGCCTCCCGGCAAGCAATCGCCTCTACCCTTTGTATAGTGGCACCCCATGCCACACCTGACACCAACACTATCCATGGCATGGCAGCGCGTGCACAAGCCCACGCGACACGCTAGCACGCATGTGGCCACCGATATGGGCAGGGCAGCTAGCAGCTAGAGTAGCACTGAACTGACACTGCCTCCATGCGTCCCTGCCGCTGCAACATGCCCTGTCTGTTCTGCTGCCGATCCGTGGAGTCGATCCAGCGGCGGGTTGCAGCACTCGCGCTGAATGCCGGGCCGAAGCAATACGTTCGTTGAACCTGCACTGTTATCCACCCGGCCGGCGCGGCGCCATGCATCAGTGAGATCGACGATGATATCTGATCTGCATATATCATGTTTTTGCGTCAGTGATGAACTGACGATAGCTAGCTGTGAACATGGTCAAGTCCTTGTTGTGCTCCGCACATGTCGTCGTGGGCATCAGGAAAACAGATCAGGAGAGGCCTTGATCGATGCCGTCCATGGCTCTCAGATCAGATAAAGCTGGCACCCGGCAGGCATGATGAGCAACGCAGTTAGGCAGGTATTGCATCCCCTCCCATGCTGCGTCTGTATATGCTCGCTCGCTCGCTCAGTGGTCACCTCGATCCACACATGAATGCATGTGTGTGCCTCTCGATCTCGAGTGCGCATGGCAAGATCCTGCCCACGATTCGGATAGCCTCTGGGATTTGACATGACATGCATAAAAGCTTGCGCTGGATCGATGAAACCATGCATGTTGTCTGTGGGGTACTTGTGATCCATCTCTAAAGCTGTGTGCCTTCGTGGTCTTGTGATCAATCTAATTTTGGGTGGAGCCTGTGATCAATTGAATTACGGAGCGAGATGATCTCGCTATATATCTCAAGTTCTTATTTTTCTCTGATTGTTTTTTTTTTAAAGGGAGCCAAAATTGTGATGTAAACTATTCATGAATCTTACAACTTTCTTTCTCGCTTATGCATATAATCCTACATGGTAAAACAAATGTTTGTTTGCAACTTTTAGCACCAAACTAGTTAGAGGAGAGCCGTTTGATCCGTGACAGTCGAACGTCCACGATTTGCGCCACGTCACCAATCTGCGCCCCTCATTGCCCAACTAATTAGAACGCGTTGTGTGGGTATTGTGCTTCCTTGTAACACTCGCAAATATTTCCCCCTTTTTTTGGCACGTAGAAACTAGTTTCACAACTTTCATATTGCAAATTCGTTTTATTTTCTAGTACACAAAATTTTGTTTTATTTTCTAGTACACAAAAAGTGATTTTGTAGAGTTTTGAAGAAAACTACAACAAACTTACGGTTCAGAATTGAACAACTGTCAAGAAATCGACATAAAGTCATTTAAATGTGCGAAAGTAGTTAGAAAGTTTGAAATATTTTGAAGGTTCACAAGTTCCACTAAAGTGTGGTCTAGTTTGTGAGAAAATTGTAGTGGTGCAACGTGCAACGTATTTTTTAGTAGTTACTTCAAAAAAATCATTTTTTACTTAGAAAAAATTACAAACAAGTTGAAAATTCTATGTGGCAAAATCGTTTTTCATAACAAGATGCATCTCCATGCACAATTTGGTAACATTATAATAAACTATGCACACACATGCCCATGACTTCGTCATTTGGCTCGAAATTTATGAATGTTGGTACATTATAGAACTCTACATTATAGCCTATTTTGTGGGGAAAAAATAGACATATTGGATTTTTTTATCTTTTTCTAACAATTAGTACACACAAAATGAATCATCCATACGAAAGAATTGCATTGTTTGAATTGAATCTTTTGAAACTATCAGTAATTTTTCTATATATTGAATAGTTTTGTCATAACTCTCAACAAACTCGCCTAGTTGTTGAGCGTTCGATAAAATGTACTTAAAAAACAAGGTGGCACTCGCCCTTGTGAGTGATTCCAGCAATGTAGGCTAGGCAAGTGCCGAGTGGATTTTGAGTGCTGCCGCTAGCATGCTATTTATCATATTGCGCTATTATTTAAAAAGTGTGTTTGGTTTCCGAACTCCAGTGGTCCCTTTGTTTAAAATTATTTAAAAATCATATTTATAGGTTTAAAAAAGTTCTAAAAGATATTTCTGGGCATTGCCAATGATGTAGCCAACAAGCATGGAAAATCGCAATGCAAAATTATTCGTATTATGTTCTATACAAAAATTACAACATTTGATAAATTTGGAGATTTGAAAATGCATATTTAGAACCACACTTTTGTCATTTAGTGTAGCTCAATATATATGCATAGTATTTGAAATTTGTAATTTGCACGTTTTGAGATGCGGCATTTGCTACATCCAGATTTTTTCCATTTAAAAGAACTCATAAATATGTTTTATATTTTTGTAATAAAAGGATCACTTAAACTCGGTAGCCAGAAATCTCCACACGCTATTATTTTCTTCTTATTGATGCACTGTGAAGAGGTTGCACATAGCTAGCTGTAATAGTCATCGCAGTATATATAACTTTGTGTGAATCGTTCTGAAGGGTAGGGGTTCAACATCCATCTATTATATACTAAAAGCAAAATGAGTGAGTTTTTCGAGTCACCACGTTAATCCACATCGTGTCGTGTCAAACTCAAAAAAGAAAAAAGAAAAACTGGGCGTACATGCTAAAGCGGCCCAAGCATTGGCGATTGATAGGCAGCGTTACAGCTGACGCAAGACCACACGGCCGGCCGGCCGGGAGCTACGGCGTGCATGCCATTGATGTACGATGCATATATTGTCGAACACATGCACAGCGTTGTAATGCTAGGACCAGCTATTAAAATAGTGAAGTGTTTAGACAAGTAATGCATTACAGCATTAGAGAGGGGCAGAGGGCATAATGCGGCTTGCAATCAGGACCCACTTAACTATATGTAAATTACTACTCTGGTTATTGAACTTCAGGTCAGCTGGTCATGCGTCTTGGAGTGAAGTGTGATCACAGCACAGAAAAAACTTGAAAGTTCTACATCGATGTAAGAAAAAGGGTCCTAGAAAAATAAATGTAATAAAGGTCTGGTACATATTACGGCATACTCAAAAAGTTGATTAGCCATATAGAAGATCACGTAAATTGATCATGATCTAAATTATTTCAATCCACTCTATGCATAATATATTAAAGCGCAATAAGTTTGTAGAAGATAGTTATATTAAAATTTCTTAAACTAAAAGTTGCATGGTAGGAACTATCCATACGTCTGAAAATCACATATATAAAATTGCGGGAGATCGTCACATATTTCAAAACATATTCGGTAAATGAGAGAAATAAATTCCTACACAAATTACAATGACTATTTGTACAATTAGGTTATATACCATTTAATTAGGATAATTAGTTTTATTTCACTACTTCTTGAAGTAATATTACGTTGCTATTCCAGTCAGAGAACATCAAACAATCATTTCTGTGCCGAGAAAATAGTAATCTAAAAGGCATACTTTGGTCATTGCTCAAGTGAATCCTAATGAATATTTGGGCCACAACATATATATTTATTAATTCTACACTAACATGAATAAGTGATAATCTGAATATTAACCTCGCATACCAATAGAAAATTATATAGCAACGACACATAAAGTTTAGTTCTCTGTACTTACCGAATATCATGTTCAAACGACACATAATAATTCTCAACCATATAATTAAAAATAAAAGATATAACGCAAAGATAGTATTCAACTATCCATACATTTGTAAAAAAATTCTTAGTGTAAACATCTATGTGGTCATAAGCTTTTTCTTAGTCACTTTGAACAACAAATGGCCGCAAGCTCTCAAAAGTATTTTAGCAACATACCTTTATATAACCTGATTACAAAGAAATGATATCCACCTATTGATTTAGTGGACATTTTATAGCTAATGGATCAAAAATGGTCTACTCTTCTTAACTGCCGTGTCCATTAGATATTCATAATTGTACTATAGAACGTATGCATATTGTACCTAAACTTACCACATCCACTAGATCTCCATTTCCGCATAGATATCTTTTTTAGAAGGTGAATGTCATATATTTAAAAACGTAGGAGGTATAGAATTGCTGCACTAGCCATCTAGACCAAAAGTCCGAACTGATGGAAAGGGGCTAGGCAATATATTTATATTCAGCACTCCCCCTCACGTCTAGCCTATTTTAATCCTTAGCGTGGGATAGGAGCGGGCCGCAGGATCTTTTTTTTCTTTTCTTTTTTTAATCCGCGTGAGCGGGGTCTCGAACTCGAGACATTTTGGCTCTGATACCATATAGAATTGCTGCACTAGCCATCTAGACCAAAAGTCTGAACTGATGGAAAGGGGTTAGGCAATATATTTATATTCAACAGGAGGTAAATATAGAAAGGTACATCCGAACAAAATAGAATAAAGTTTTGCCATATAATATGAGTATATATACAATCATAGATTTCCATGTTAGTTAGTTTTCGACATACTGAAGATGATGCCCTCGCAATTGCGAGGGCCACCCTGCTAGTTTCCGAAATAGCAGCACAGCCGCAGGCCGCAGCCTCCGCGCGCAGATGGGGTGAGCCTGTCGACATGGCTATCCTATTCTGGAGGGCAGGGATTGACATTGACTCCACTGTTGGTATTTTAGGATTAGTGCCCTAGTACGAACGCAAGGTTGCGACTGGAAGGAGCCAAGGGAGACAACCTTGGGTGTAGAATGAAGGAATGTAAATTGGAAGCATTAGAGGGAATGTAGCTGGATTCCTTCCTGTATCGCGGTGTGCGTGGGCGTGGGATGTCATGTCTCGATCCATCCATCACCCGTCCATCCGTCGTCATTCGGAATCCTTAGACCAGAGCATATGGATGCGATGCTGCAATTAGCCAATTAGGATCTCATTTCAGTTCCTCTCCAGTTCAGTTCTTTGCTGGAGTGTTGAAGTTGAACCAGATAGTTTCCGTTGTTGTTGTGCACAGTGAAACCGTAAATAAGGAAAGGAGATTTCTACGGCCGTTGGTTGAACGAAAGCAACGGCTGGCGGGCTGGACTAGCGTTTTTTCTTGCCATACGTTGACCTGGGTTGGGCGAGAGAGAGCAACAGCTTAGCAGCTGGCTCTCCAACATTCAACGCCCAACGGTACGCATGTCGACCATACGTTGAACGTAGACACCTGCCTGCACACACAAACGCTGGCACAGTGATGGCCGATGGTACGCTGGCTGCCCTTGGACGCGGGCACCAAGCTACTAAAACCTAGCGCAGCGGCCTGCAACGGCGGAGTTAAATGAAAGAAGCGCACATGTAACCGTGTTCCCGGATTCACAGACAGCGCAGCTGCCTCCTCCGCCCTCCGGTTCTACTCTACTCTCATAGCCAAACGGCATATATCGAGGCACCAAAAGGCTGGCTTTCACATGTGGTGCAACGTCAAGCGGAGTCGCCGTTATTAGCCCGTAGGAAGAGATCGATAAGCTCCTCTCTTACTGCACTAACCAACTGATCTCACTCGGAACAATGTCGCAGTTCAACAGGAATCCACGCTCTCAATCTGCTACGGCGATCGTAGTGCCCGACTGGCCTGAGCGGAAATGGGTAGGACTAGCTAGCCGACGAAGATCATCATCAATTAATAGCCTCCAAGTCCAAGCACAGATCCCGGCGGTGCGGCGCCGACCATGGTACGGCGGGAGGCGGTCACCATGCCTGACTGCTCGCTGGACGCTGGCTGGCACGACGCCATCGTGCATCATGGCGCGCCAAGGATGAGCGGGCAGCAGTACAGCCGCCTGATTCAGCTGTTGCAAGTATACATGATACGATGCGAACAGTGCAGCGCCCAGCCTAGCTTTCCTCCGAGCCAACAGGGCTGGCGTCCCCAACTGCGGAGACATATCCCTCCCTCCGTCGCCTCCATCGATCCATGGCCCGTCCATTGTTATCTCGGCTCCAAAGCCGCCGCCGTGGACGGGGCTAGCTGTGTGCTCGCTTGCGATCGAGGGCCGTACGATCGACTCGACTACTCTCGTCGCATATATATGCATCTCGGCCACCCTGGTTCTGAAAGCGACCACCATGCAATGCAATGCATCCTACGGTACCAACAACGATGGTGCTCTGCAGGATCAGTGCCAAGACAAGAGAGATGATTTGGGTTTGATCAGACCGTGATCCGCTGCGTACGTGAAGTGGGATTTGTCGCGAGTCTCGACGCCGTGGCGTAGGTGTGGCAAGTGCCCAGTACACTCACAGCCTGTCCACAGGATACAGCGCATGGTTTGGGACTGACCGGCAGTAATTAATGGAGTTCAACTCGGGGAAATCAATAGATGCACCCACTACCCAAATTCGTATTTCAAAATGACAACAAGATCAGACAAAATTTTGGGTGTATTTATGAATTTTTTTGAACATATTTATGAATATTTTATGTTAGCACACAAGGTTAGGTGCTATTGGAAACTTGGAGTAATCAGACACTTGATTGAATTTGGTCTGCTTCCTCGAGGGGCGAAATGAAGACATCGTTTGTGGCTTGTATAAAAAACAAATCCAAGTACTACGAAATGACAGTTCACGAAACATTTATTTTGTTTTTTATACACAGAACACAAAAGATGTCTTGCTTCGTGAAACTTTTTGTACGGATATAGAAAGTTTCGATGTACATCTGATTTTTTTAGTCATTTTGTACATGCATTCAAAATGCATTTTCATAACGGATACATCTAAACCTATGAGTCAAAACACCGTGTCCGTTTAACTCGCGCGGATACCTCTCTCTGCTTAGACTAGTCACAATGGGGAGTATCATATAATAATATCATGCATATGATACTAGTGTATGTTACTTTTTTCACAATGGGTAGTAATATATGTGTGATATCATATAATACTATATTTATTAGAATCTAGACTCATATTACATTAGAATACGTTATGTTTTGTATCTACCTACGATAACACTATCAACTCTCTTTTTATTAATTGCACTGGCACGTCAGTTTTTTGCCAACATGATTTGCATAATAACAACTATTATACCCCATTGTGCCTAGTCTTACATTTTCTTTTTTACGGAGCGCAAGCAATAGGGAATCTTGCACAATCACTGGAAACGTGCGCATGCAGATTGCAGACACCGGTACTCGCCGGGCACATGCCATTTTTTTCTGGTGCTAAACACCAGTGAGATCTTTAATGGGTAGCCACATAATCTGTCGACATGGTACTAATCGCTCGCTATAAAGCTCCCTCTGCATGCCCCGATCGATCTCTCTCCATCGACCTGGCTTCGACATTGAGTACCACATCCACATGTGTGTATGCACCCTGCGTGCCACCTTGTTTTTTTTGTTTTGTTAGGATCAAACACGACAAAGACGCGGACGCCCATGGAAAAGTCATACATAGTTCATTAGTTCTACTTACTCAGTTCTCAATTGGGATTAGTGTGATCAGAAACTAAGCTAAGCAAACATGCAATCAGCTATAGGTGTCACTCTTACTCCAGTCCTATTCGGTTGACATATTGTATTGATTTTTATTATGTGTTGCTCCCAGCATTTTGTTCAAAATATCTAGAGGAGAGCAGTAGATGTTTCTATCAACCGCGAGGTCGGTGACGCCACCATCTCTCGCATCCAGTATCGTCGATGCCATAGAAAGCTCCATCCGCCACGTGCCTCCTATGAGGAACCTGGGATCGGATTCCCGTAATCCACCGCCCCAGGCGCCGTCACATGGACCCACCTCCAAACAATCATCCCCGGCAGAGGGGATGCCATCCCACCATGTCCGGAGACACTGCTCCGGGATCCTTGCGCCGTAGGTCGGCCAACGCCCACCCCGCGAAGCCACCGACGCGCCGTCAGGAGAATCACTCGTAGGAGGAGGAAGCACCACCAATCCAATCTGCTTCGAGTACTGACCCTCCCAGCCTCGTCACTGTCACAGGGTGCTAGGGCCCACGTCCCCTTGTACCGATGGTGCGAGCCACGGGATTTCCCGGTGGCTGCCTCCGAGGACGACGGAGGGGAAAGAGGTGGCGGCATGGGGCTAGGGTTTTCTCCCTTTGTCGCCCTGGAGAAAGGCCACACAAGGGCCAGTCTCGCCAGATGATGCTCCCACTTGGTTGACATTGGGTATGTGTTGCTCTCAACCTTCTGTACAAAATATCTAGAGGAGAGCGGTAGATGTTTCTATCAACTCAAGGATAGATTAATTGGAGCGGTTGACGTCAACGTTTGCAAAAACTGAGACAGGGTTATCATCATCATCAGGAGTCATGGCAGTGCAGGAAATGCATGTGTGGTGCAAAAAGGATCTCACATCCGTTTGTTTTTTTCCTCAGGTTGTTGTTTCCCACTGCGTTGACAGCTCAAAAGTGGGATACTAGTAACTGCAGCCATGCTTGGGGAGCTAGCAGCAGGTGCAGTCATGGTAAGCACAAGACACACACAGTGCGAGACAGAAGGAAAGCTCAGCTAGGGAAACTTAAAAAGAAAACATCACGATGTGATAAAATATCCTCCCGAGAAATGAAAGACTCGCGAAACCATTCTATTCTAGCCGCCGCACATCCGCTCTGGGTCTTTGCCGGAGCAAGAACAGAACGGAGCAGAGTGGCGCATAACGGAAGCCGGAAGCATTGCAGCAGCGGCAGCAGCAACAGCTCTCTTGGCAATATGTTCGTCACCATCTCTGGATCTTGTCACCTCCATCTCTGCACACCTGCGAAAAATATAATTTGAGCCGTGAGGTTGAAAGAAATGCTGCCGTCTCCGTCAGATGGAGAAAAAAGGTCGGGGAGAATGCTCACTCACTTGTCCTGTGGGCATCGGTTTGACAGGAGAAGGGGAGTACTGCACTTGCAGGTAGCCGCCCAGCTGATGAGAGACATTCAAGGGAGACGACTGCGAAACAGCAGCAAAGATAATGCAATGCAAATTAGCCACCATTAACAAAAATTTAGCTAAGGAGCAGCATGCATGGAGATCAATTCGTGTGCGAAATGCGGCTTCACGTTGGTGCGCACCTCGAACTCGAAACCTGTGGTCGTGGCGAAGAAGGCGCAGGAGAATTCGGCCGCATTGCTCATCTCCATCATCATGGGAGCGGCCGCGCCGCCGTAGCCATTGGCCTCAGGTGAGCCCATGACCTGCTGCGGATGGCGAATGCATGCGCGTCAGAAGAGAGGGAACACAAACTACTGAGCCGTGTAAGCATGGAGAATGTCCAGAAGGGGACCAATGGGAGGGACTGCCGGTTGCACATGACGTACCTTGGGCTTGGAGTGCATGAAGAAGGCCGGCGAGCTGGCCGTGTCCTCGAGCAGAGTGGACGTGACGGCGGCGGCCATCTTGCCCTGCCGCCTTGGCTCCACCACCCTGCTGCCTCTCCTCACCGCGCGGGCGTCGGCGGCGCCTTCGTGGGAGCCGGCCGAGAGCTGCTGGCGTG
The DNA here is from genome assembly GCA_947311845.1 of Poa pratensis. NCBI lineage: Eukaryota > Viridiplantae > Streptophyta > Magnoliopsida > Poales > Poaceae > Poa > Poa pratensis. Next base: position 16,835,721 of record CAMZMU010000073.1, read on the forward strand.
GTCCGGAGGATGCGTCGGAGACCATGGAGAGGTCGTCCTGCTCCTCCTCAGAGTAGTCGCAACCGTAGCACGGCTGCTGCGGCATGCCGTGGAACTTGGGGGTGTCGTCGCGGGAGTAGGAGTAGGAGGAGCGGTCGTCGTCTAGGTAGGTTGTCCAGCCGGACTGGCACCCGCTGCTGCATTCCGAACCCGCCGCCGCCGCCATCCTCGCGCGCATACACCGGTACGCCACTACACTCTCCTAATCTGATACTACACTGATAGCCGGGGTAGCTCCGGAGCGAGGACGGAGGAGACGTGGTGGTAGTCGTGTAGTGGAGGATGGATCGGCAGTACGAGAGCGTTAGTGCGTCACTAAGTAGGAGGAGGAGGCCGGGCCCAGCCGGCTGTGGCGGGAGTGGACATTGATCTCATGGCTCGATGACGTTGAGGAGGTGGAGCGGGAAGGGAAGCGATGGATCACGTGCAGTACAGCGAGGCAACAACGGGAGGAGTGGACGGGACGGACCGTACGTGGGTATCTATTATATAATTAAAACACAGGACAATTAATGGCTCAGATTAAGCACTTGAAAACAAACGGCTCAGATTTAAAAAATCTATTATTGGAAAGAAAAAAACGCGTCAGGTCTGTTTTGGAAAGAGCGCAAGTTCACGGTGCGCATGCCAGATCGATTACGACAAAGATAAAGAGACTTGACTGCACACGTGAGATCAGTTCAAGTATCATTTATTTTATATTTGCTAGACCCTGCAGGAGGCATATCTGATACCACGAAAGGTCTATTATATAATTAAAACACAGGACAATTAATGGCTCAGATTAAGCACTTGAAAACAAACGGCTCAGATTTAAAAAATCTATTATTGGAAAGAAAAAAACGCGTCAGGTCTGTTTTGGAAAGAGCGCAAGTTCACGGTGCGCATGCCAGATCGATTACGACAAAGATAAAGAGACTTGACTGCACACGTGAGATCAGTTCAAGTATCATTTATTTTATATTTGCTAGACCCTGCAGGAGGCATATCTGATACCACGAAAGGTAACGTTGATTGCACGTAAAAAAAAAGGTAACGTCGATTGCAAAGACATGGAGATGCACGGGGCGATTTTCTCCGGCCGGCCGGCGATGGCTTTCCATGTTCGCGCATGAAGCAACAGAAGAAAATTGGCCGGCACGACAGATTGAAGACATGGCGACATATCTATACACATCGAGGATACCCGGTTTGCATCATCAAATCGAAGATCCGACTCATCAAGCTAAAATCTTCAAGTAATATTCTTCTCATCCCTAGATGCAGCTCCCTGATACACGGCCCAATGGGGGGTCAGAAATCGCTAGATCAATACGGAACATCTGTAAATCAAAGGCACGACATGGAGACGCCGCAGGACAGATCGAATTAAGGCACCTCGACAACTGACGGTTGCATCGGCAAAGCGAGATGACACAACAGGGTGACAGGACGCCAGCAAATCCGCTCGGTTGTATCAGCAAATCAATGACACGAACCAGCAGATCAAAGCCGCAAACCAGCTTTGTGGAACGGTTACAATCTTGAGGTGGTTGTATCAGCAAATCGATGGCACGAAACAAGCACATCAAAGGAACACATCAGCTTTGGGGAACACAGCTTGTTGTATATGATTTGCTTGGCCGGTCTTCCTACAACTGTTTAATATTTAGATTTTTTTTTTTTTTTTGATAGGAAGCTCGTGTACAGGATCACAACAACACAGCACACACACGCACGAACACAGGCGATGAACTCACCGACGACGACGAACTCAGAACCACCACACACACCACACACCGAAGCAGCGCCGTCGACCAACCTTGTTGAGCTGCCGCAGAAGCCACCCGACGCAAGCACCGGGATCTTGACGCTGAACGAAAACGGCTTCGAGGCGCCGCCAGGCCGCCGTCACCGCCGGCCTCCACCCTTCTTCCACCACGCCCACCGAGATCGCCGCAGAGGGAGAAGAACCCACCTGCAGACTTCCTGAGATTTTGACCAAAAGCTCCTCCCCGCACGTCGGCGGGGAAACCAGGACCCCATGTACAGGAGCCGCCACCGCCACCACGGTCGCCAGCTCGGGGAAGACACGCCGCGACTCCGGGGAGCAGCGGACGCGCCAGAGATGGCAGATCTGCCCAGGGCGACGCCGAGGGAAGAGGAGAAGACCACCACCTCCAAAAGGCCTCTCCGGCCGCGCCTCCGTCTCCAAAGCGCCGCCGGCAGACCACCCACACACACCTAGCTATGTACACGGCGGGATCCGTCCATCCCCCGTCCTCCCACCGCCGGAGCGGCCGCGGAGGGCGAGGAATCGGCGGATCGCCGCCGGCGAGCTGGAGTGCACGGGAGACGCCAAAAAACGCCGCTCTTCTCCCCTTGAAGCTATGTTTTGAGTTTTGGCCAATAGCCGGCCGTCCGGCGTACCGCGTATGTGTTCCCGGCTTACATGTTCCTGGAGCAACCCACGAAATTTTGGGTGTTCACCACATCATGCATGGCGGCCACCCCGTCGCATACTGTCTAGCAACGGCGCAACGACGCTAAAGCCGCTGTGACTCAGTAAGCTCGATTTGCTCTTGCACTTCATTGACGCCTACGAGCGGGAGGCGAAAGTTGCTTCACGAACGAACAATCCTATTTGCAATAATATCGTTGACAGCTGAAACAAGGTACGTTTGATATAAGCATATTTAACATACCAGCTAACTGTTTGCCTGCATGCATGCGTTTGTGACAAATATATTTGCAGTTTAATGCCATAGGTGGGACATCCATCATGCATCTGTGCGAGCAGTAACATGCATCATTCCTATGTGGAAAATCGAGGAGCGTATAGAAAAAGGAATTCTGGGCAAACTACACATCTATGGGATTCTACCGTAGATGATGTTGTGGAGTAGACAAGTTGGGCGTCGAATTTGTAAATATTGTTATCTTCCTATTCTGAGATTCTTCAACCGTAGATGATGTTGTGAAATGCGAGGCTATGAGCAGTTGCCATCCTCTTGACTTTCTTTCTCTTGCAGGTGAAACACTGATGGTTTCCTGATGCCAATTAGAAATGTATCACTAAGCAGGGAAAAAGACAGGAAGCGAATCAATTGGATATAGGTTAGTATCACTTTAATCTACATGCATATTTGTTTTTTTTTTTCAAGTTTTCAGTTTTGTTCAAGTTTGCCTATCCTCTGATGCACATATTCCATGTCATTTGAACGGAAACAAAAATAACAGTTTATTGAAATTTTTGTTTTTGGCACGTGCCATCAAAATTTATCTTTATCTTGGGCATTGATTTTCTACAATCCTATTCACTTTATGTCACTGCTATGTACCCATGTCACTGCTACGTACACACCGGTATATCTCCCAAAATATATATTGGAGAAAATAATGGTCTACACTTTTTTTTTGTTGGTAAAAGCAGATTAAACTTTGATAAAATCCTCCCATGAAATAGATTGGCATGCCCCAACAGAGACCCATCCATTAAGGTCCACGACCTGACTGTTGCGTCATAATGTAAGGATAGATTGAAGTTAAGCTGGTAAGATCTCTCCATCCATGCAAGGACAAGATGGAGAGCACGAAAAATAAAAAAGTAGCTGGAGCTATAAAAACGAAGTTACTCGGATTTTTATGTAATAAAATTTATAAAATTTTATCACTGCAAACATGTGAGCACTAACAAAGCTCTACAAACTAAGTATCACAAATTATTTAATGCATTCACACTTCGTATTTATCTTCATTTTTTATCAGGAAGAAATATAATAAATTAGATATCAAGATAAACATAATCTTATTGCTAGCCGCGCAATTGCGCGGGCCACCCAGCTAGTTAGGTCTTAAATCAAACAGCATATAAAAGCAACACAAGATAAAGCTCAAAACTTTCATCATAAAGAGAGGAATTTTAATAACATGAAGATTTCTATAACTATATTTTCCTATCTCAAAATAATTTTCAGTAGCATTATGAATAGACTCAACAATATAGGTATCACATAAAACATTCTTATCATGATCCACATGCATAAAAGTATCATTACTCTGCACATAAGCATAATCAATTTTATTAATAATAGTGGTTGTAAAACTATCATAGCCATCATTGTAATTATCATAAATTGGAGGCATAGTATAATCATAATAAACTTTATCCTCAATAGTAGGTGGAACTAAAATAGCACAATCATTATAATCATCATATATTGGAGGCAAAGTATCATCAAAACAAATTTCCTCCTCAAACCTTGGGGGACTAAAAATATCATATTCATCAAAACCAGCTTCCGCAAGGTTAGACTTTTCCATAGCATTAGCAATAATGATGTTCAAAGAATTCACGCTAATAAAATTGCCGCTATCTTGCAAATAAGTTCCATAGATTTTTAATTTTCTCTTCAAACACATCATGTCCCAACAAAAGATAAATTTCATAGAGCTCTCTATTTTTTTTTGTTATTTTTCATTAAGCCTAACTAGTGAAATAAAAACAAGAAACAAAAAGATATAGCTGCAGGATCAAAAGAAGATACCTTCGAGCACTCACACGCCAGCAACAGTGCTAGAAAATAGCTTAGTAGCCAGAGGATGTGAGTACCGTTTACCTTACCTCCCCGGCAACTAGCTGGGTGGCCCGCGCAATTGCGCGGCTAGCAATGATATTATTCCACTTTGATATATAATGTACGATTTTTCTTCTTGATTCCATCTTTTACAAAATGAAGGGAAATAATAATGTAAATATATTTATAAAAATAGGACACTCAGTTTTTAGAGCTTCTTTACTTTTCACATGTTTCTGATGTTGTAAATACACAACCGAGTAACTTCATTGTTTATTACTCCACGTTATATTATGCAAAAGATGACTCTAATATTCAGCTTGTATTCTACTCAACGTGTATGTTATTTCCACAAACTCCACCTATCAGCCTTGTCATCCATTGTGTTGTGTGCTTCCGGGAAACTCCTATTAACATATCTTTGATATTTCCTTGGTACTAATGTATTCCCTTTATCCAAAAAACGTATCTGATCTTTTTGAGCTTGTATGCATATGTCCACGCACTTGACGCTTCTATTTTTTATCTATAAATATAGTATTCCATTATAAACAAATCATAAATTTAGACTATTTTTTACTACATGATCTTACCCGGGCATTTGATTTTTTTTATAAAATGTTTTTTTCTTATGTTTAAATTGCGTGATAGTGTAAATTACGAAAAGTGTCAGCTTATGTTTAAATTGTGTGGCAGTGTAATTTTTTTTGTATGTGTAAAGGTCACCCATACGTTTAAAAAAAATGAATATGTATACTTTACTTCAGACACATATATAATTTCCCGCGTGCACTTCATCTTCTTGTGTATACAAACTCCAGTTCTCAGCTTGTGATTGCTCCCACTGCGACCAGGCACAGCTACTCGAAGCAGGCGTCGGACGGCCGGACTAGACGACGTTGAGGTGGCGGTGCTGGCTTCAGAAGTGGGCGTACCGCAGAACGTGAGGCGAAACTGCACGCCGGCCAGGGTCGCGTAGGCATGTAGGGGACTAGACGGCAGCCTGCATGCCGTACGTTATCAGCGAGCGGTGGGCTGAACGCCGGCGTTGGTCTCGGATGAGCTCGCCGTGAATTGCAAGGTGCAGACAACAGTAGCGCTGGTGGCCCTCTCCATTTACTAACGATACTTGCCTCTGCAATCTATCTACTCATGTAGTAGGTACGTACAGGCAACCTAATCTACTCATACACGCACGCGCGCAACTATGGCTAGCTCATATCAGCCTGCATACTCCATGGTACTGCTTCTTCATTTAGTTTTTTGCTAGCCTCAAGAAACTGATCAAGGTTGGGCACCAGCTATATATAGGACACCGCAGTGGTAGCTGAACGTTGAGTTTTGTGGCACCAAATAAGATTAGCTAACTTCTACCACCATCGATGTTAGCCTGAAACACTATAGTAGCTCGCACGAGGTCATGAATTGGTAGTACAACTCTTGCAAGGATGTATTCAAGATGGAGGTGTGGTAAAATATGTGCATCCGTGCAAGGACCAGATGGAGAGCACGAATGTCAAACAAAGATTTCCTTTTGCTTCATAATTATTGAGTTACTATCTTATTTATCTAGGAATATTTCTTCCTGCAAGGTGTGTCATGGCGAGTCGAACAACAATCACATATGAAGATGTGTCGAAGCCTGAAGGTAATATTTTTTCCCCATTAAGTGCTCTCAGTAGTTGAAACAATGCGGGGGCTGAAGTTGAAGACTTGGACTAGATGATAGAGATAATCCTAAGTGAAACGTAGTCATATATAACTGGTCTCTGAAATATGGATTTACATTTGTTATACAGATAGACTACATATGTAAACAGAATGTACTGTTAATTTAAACGGTTCTTAGTGTACATATTTGATGTTCTGTTATTTCAAAATAACTCCGCTAACGATCCCATTTGATTTCCTAACCATGTTATATCAGTGGCATCTACTTCTGTATTTATGCACGGATGTCAGAGAAAAGAAATTTTGTTTACACACTTTCATACTTATGATGTCAGGTAATCTGCAGACAAATAGTGCAAAATATAGGCTTTGATTTAGTTTCTGTTTATGATTAGAATTTGATTAATTGAGAAGGAACGATAATAAGAGTTTGAAGGACAAACACAAAAAAAAAGCTTAATAGATTGGTTCATAAGTTTATTCATCCATCCATAATGTTTTTTTTAACATTGGTTAATTTGTCCTTTGTGTATTTTTTTTCATATATCTTGGTTTGTAACTCTCAATCATAAATGAAATTGCATGATTCTACTAGAGATGTTATGACTCAGATGACAATTGATTGCTGGAATCTGAAACAACAACAAAAAATGTTATGGTCCTTTGTTTTATAAGAGAACTTAGTAGCCTAAAACTTGGAAACCTAAACAATGAGGGTAATCCGGTTTTGCATTTTAAGATATACAAATGGTTTATCACCAAGATTGGAGCATGCAAGTAGTTGGAAGCTCAACAAACTGATCATTATACTCCTTCTTTTTTGAATTATAAAATGTTTTGCATATTTGAGGACCATGTACGAATTGAATAAAGTTAATTGACAAACTAAAATATGTCTATGTGCGTGTGATTTAAAAAGATATAAATTATTAATACTTCAGAACGTAGGTAGTAGTATCCATAAGAAAAATGCTACACATATCAGTATAAAAGAAAATTATATCAATGCTAGCCGCGCAATTGCGCGGGCCACCCAGCTTATTAATTAAAACACAGGACAATTAATGGCTCAGATTAAGCACTTGAAAACAAACGGCTCAGATTTAAAAAATCTATTATTGGAAAGAAAAAAACGCGTCAGGTCTGTTTTGGAAAGAGCGCAAGTTCACGGTGCGCATGCCAGATCGATTACGACAAAGATAAAGAGACTTGACTGCACACGTGAGATCAGTTCAAGTATCATTTATTTTATATTTGCTAGACCCTGCAGGAGGCATATCTGATACCACGAAAGGTAACGTTGATTGCACGTAAAAAAAAGGTAACGTCGATTGCAAAGACATGGAGATGCACGGGGCGATTTTCTCCGGCCGGCCGGCGATGGCTTTCCATGTTCGCGCATGAAGCAACAGAAGAAAATTGGCCGGCACGACAGATTGAAGACATGGCGACATATCTATACACATCGAGGATACCCGGTTTGCATCATCAAATCGAAGATCCGACTCATCAAGCTAAAATCTTCAAGTAATATTCTTCTCATCCCTAGATGCAGCTCCCTGATACACGGCCCAATGGGGGGTCAGAAATCGCTAGATCAATACGGAACATCTGTAAATCAAAGGCACGACATGGAGACGCCGCAGGACAGATCGAATTAAGGCACCTCGACAACTGACGGTTGCATCGGCAAAGCGAGATGACACAACAGGGTGACAGGACGCCAGCAAATCCGCTCGGTTGTATCAGCAAATCAATGACACGAACCAGCAGATCAAAGCCGCAAACCAGCTTTGTGGAACGGTTACAATCTTGAGGTGGTTGTATCAGCAAATCGATGGCACGAAACAAGCACATCAAAGGAACACATCAGCTTTGGGGAACGGCTGCAATCTTGAGGTAAAAGCTGCAATCTTCATCTGTGTTTAATTTTTCCCTCTCAACATGCAATTTTATTGCGAACAACCTGCTATCATGTGAATTATTGATTAGTTAGATCACTTAATTATAACTAAAATTTATAGATGTATTATCAAGGAGAAACTAAATTCTTGCTTATAGTCAGAGAATACACTGTGACACACTAACATGCATCCTAATTTTAACAAATCTAACCTGCTATTAATCCATTGCAGTTATATACACAATAGAGTTCCAGCAGAGGGGACTCTCTCCATATACTAATATTTCTTAAGGACACGTACAAGTACCCTGAACCATCTCAAATTGACAAAGCGCAGAGATCCGGAACAAGGATGAGCATCTGGACACACTTGCAGCTGTCGAGAACTTCATGATGCATGGGTTGTGCGGAGAAGAAAATCAAAAGTCACCATGCATGATGTACCATGAATGGACCAAGCACTTCCCAAGAAGGTACAATGTCAATACCGCAATTCACGAGGATGGCTTAAACGAGAGATGACGGTAGGCAGATAAAAAGGGAGGGGTCAAGCTCGACAACGGATTTGCCGTGCCATACAACCAGGATCTGTTGGTCAAATTTCAAGCACACATAAATGTGGAGTGGTGAAACAGGTCCAGGTCAATCAAGTACCTATTTAAGTACATCCATAAAAATGACGACCAAGTGACAGCATTGCTGAAGGAAAGAGACACGACAAATGATCCTGACAAGATCAAGAAATACCTAGAGATGAGGTACATATCAACAACCCATCGAGAAGCTTCCATTCCATCTTGAAACGAGCAGCAAGTCATTTTCCTGACTCGACAGATCTTGAGAGGATAGTAAGAAGGGAAGGATAAATAATTAAAAAGTTCATTCATTGGATGGAGGCAAAATATACATGATCTAGGAAAAGATTTAACCTACGTAGAATTCCCTTCAAAATTTGTATGGAAAAGCAACAAAAGGGGGAGATGCGGAAGAAAAGGGACTATGTGATTGGAAGAATCTACTACCCACATCCGACAAGTGGTGAGGGATACTATCTAAGTATGCTTCTAAACACAGTGAAAGGATGCACATCATTCAGAACATTAGGACCGTTGATGGAGTAATTCACCCAACAGAAAAAATCAGCATGCCAAGCTCTCAGATTTCTCGAAAACGACAATGTAGTGGATTGATTGTGTCAATGAAGCATCAAGTTAGGCATTCTAGAACACAAGTGCGTCAGCTATTCACGACCATATTGCCCCATTGTGAAGTAAGAAGACCAAAGATGTTGTGGGAACCAACGTGGGAGGTACTGTGCGAAGATATTATGCAGTACAAAAGAAGAACTATTCTATACTTTACAACGCTGCAGCTTACAACCACGGAGAAAAAGGTGTATGCTCTCATTGAGATACAGAAACTTATGAGGCAAGTACGAAAGTCGCTAAAGGACTATCCAGACATAGACCTACCAAATGCTGCTGAGCTAGAGGAACTTGGGAGAGACTAATAAATGAAGAGGTCAACTACGACATGGACAAACTAAAGGCTGAGCACCAAATCATACTAAACAATCTTAACAAAGACCAGAGAAAAAAGCAATCATGGAATCAATTGACAAAAGGCTAGAAAAACAAATATTTGTGGAAGGCTATGGTGGCACAGGAAAAACATATTTGTGGAAAGCAGTGGTAAAGAAGACCTCACTTATACTTTGGATGAAGCTCCTATGGACAACAAACATTGCTTCGAGGCGTTAGATAAAGCCTTAGAGATATTCTAAGATCACAAATGATAACAGCGATGAAAAGCCAGTTGGTTGGATGATGGTGGTACTAGGAGGCCATTTCAGACAAAGCCTACCAGTTATAACAAAGGGGAGGAGAAAGCAGATACATAATGCTTCAATCAAAAGGTCGCACTAATGGAACCACTTTGAAATATTTGAACTAACAAGAAATATGCAGCTGCACTGTATGTCAGATGATGCAATACAAAAACAAAAGGTTGAGTAGATACTACAAATAGGCAGCGGAAAAAACAACAGTCGATGAAGGAGAGGATTGGATTAAAATACCAAAGGACCTACTACTACATAAGGAAAAAAACGCAAAATAATAAATAATCCAAAGCGCATACCCAGACTTGCTGCAAACATATCCTGAGCACGAATTGCTAGAAGAAACAACAATACTATGTCCACGGAATGAAACAGGCAAGGAGATAAACGAGTACATAATGAGCCAGATAGAAGGTCAAGAGGTGACATACCGAAGCCTGGATAACGTGTGCAAGGCCACCAAAAACAACACCAGAATGGAAAACATGTGTCCCACTGATTTTCTCAACAACTTGAAGTTCACAGGAATCCCAGACCATCAGCTAAAACTGACAGTAGTTTTTTAGCATCAACCAAGCTGCAGGTTTATTCAACCGTACGAGAATGACCATAGTACAACTTCGTCGCAAGTACATCGAGGCACAAATAATTACAGGAACTCACGTCGGTGAACATGCCAAAACATGGGGGGGAAATCTAAGCAGGTGATACAGTATTTCAGTTCAGCTTAGCATGTTCCTGCTTGCTTACCATGCTTTACATGTACTTCATGGGCGTGATTCTTTTTCAATAGCTACATACATGTATCATTTATGTTTCTTTTATAGAATATAGTAAATGGAAATATAAACTTTGTCTAGAAACATAAAAGATACGGAGTACATAGTTTATGTGGAGTCCTCATAGACAACAGAGTGAACATGCCAAAATATGGGGAAAACCTCATCTATATTCTATAAACTATCTACAGTAACAAAAATTGGTATACAATGGGCAGAGGATAATGGGATTAGTTACATGAGCCTACACATGCGCCAAAGCTAATATCTCTATTGATACAGACCTCGAGAACCGACAATAGATAACTAACATCTTTCTTAGGAATAGTACAAAAATCCACATCTCACTTATATCGTCTATCTCAATAATGGCTACAGCATGGAGATTTTATTTCTTCTTTCAAATATCTCAGTCATATATTTTGCCTAGAGATTACACCACATATTATTTATCAGATGGAATAAATTTAGCTTTTGTGGGATAGAGTTAGGATGATTGATTTAGCTGTGCCTCCTACTGCCAAGCTCGACGAGACAAGCGCAATCAGATGAATTGGCTATATTGCCACTGTTTTATTGCCGAATGATACTACTATTCCTGCTGAAATTAGATCCGCTCAGCTCCTGTTACAGCCGGGTTGAAGTAGCTGCCCAATATGCAGGTCCGGCCGGCAGCACAGACGGTACAGACGTTGTTGGCCCGCTATACACTAACGCAGCTGTGACCAGAACTCAAGGGACTCTCCTATATTCCCAAATCACGATCGATCTCATAAATAGTACCAAAATCCACATCTCTCTTATATCGTTTTTCTCAAGCAATGGGATATTACGTATATCAAATCTCTCAATCAAGACAAATGAAATCAGATGAACTGGCTCTATTTTACCTGTTTACTTTCCCATTGACACTACCATCCCCAATGAAATTAGATCCAATGCTACAGCCAATGACTAAATTATAGATCATCCTACAATCGAAGTTGGGGAAATCAAAAAATTACAAAAAGAAAATACGGAAGCAACCGTGCAGCATTGCAAGGTGAGACTGGAGCAGCGAGGTATGTTTATGTGTCGCCTTGCCTGTCGAATGCGGGCTGCAGCTGTCACCACTGATCGAGAACGACGCGCGCGGCGAGCCCGAGCATCGAGCGCCGGAGCGCCTTCAGGGCAGACGCGGTGGCGCTCCGCTCGGCTCCTGTGACTCGGCTGCGTGCTCTGCGAGTCAACCAGCCGGCAGTGCGGACGCTCCCGGAATAGATGGCCGAGCTACGGTCCACCGTGCGCCTCCTCAGATGCACGGGAAAGCCAATGGATTGGGACATTGTGATCGGCTCCTGTGTAGAGTCGACTACCAAGAAAGGGGATTTTTGTTCCTGAATGTCGCGAGAGAGATGTAGAGATGAGTGTGGCCGGTGCGTTGTGTTGACATTTGACAAAGATATTTTACCAGCTGGAATAGGAGCATTTTTTAAATAAAGAAATTGAGAAAAAAAATTGGGCTCAAAGTGGTCGATATCCACCGGTGGAATTGGTCGAATAGATTGAATAGAATTGACCCACTTTATAAGAGAAACTGGGTCGAAAAACCATACAAACTGTACAAAATAAAAATTGTTATAATAGAGGTACTATAGACAGCAGGTAGTGTTTTTCTACAAAATAAAAAATGTGACGGTAAGATAATGGATATTCTAACCGCGCAAATGCGCGGGCCATCCAGCTAGTTTTTTTTAAAACGAAGACAAAAGATTTGACTTATCTATTAATTAAGAAGAATGTGTCCGGTTTATTAGCGAAGAAACCGGACGAAAACCATACAACAACACTGACAACCAACATCACGGGGAGGATAAAGCCGTCCGCCACAAAGACGCGCACCTACAACGACCGCGAACAACACGCCACAAAGAAACCCCACAACTCGGACACGACAACCCCATCTATCAAGCAACTCCGGAAACTCTAATGACGCCTATCTTTCTTGTCCTCTTTAGAGATTTCTCCACCTTCTTGATTACACGCTCCGAAGCCGTCCCCGCCAACACGGAAGCAATCTCCTTGCCATATCCAACCAAAGTCGTCTCCAAATCGACGAGTAAGTCACAAATCTCTTTTCTAAAGAGAGTCTCGGAGTTAGGCGTCAACACACCTGTCTTATCAACCTCGTCACTCAAGGGTGACTCTGATGTAGCAACCACACCAGCTACAGGAACCACACTCCCAAAGGACTCGAGCGAGAGAGAGGCTACGCCATCCACAACACCACTCTCCTCGACGTCCAGCGCACCTCTGTCCTCGCTCACAGGGGCGGACGTCGCAACAAACTGCGTCGACGGGCAAGGACTGCCACGAGGAGAGAAACAACCATAGTGAAGCGCCTCCTCAACCACAGACGACTGCTGCTCAGCGGAGTCAAGTGGAAACAAAGCCTTCCCTGGGTGAGCCCCAGGCCATCAGAATCACATGCCTCCGCCAGGTGCGAAGGACCACCAACGCCTACCAACAACAGCTTGAGAGTTGTCACCTCTTCACGAAGAGGGCGAGATGCCTCCTCAATGCAGTCAGCGACCAGCTGACAGAGCTCCAAACACAGCAAGGCAAAGCGGAACTGGAAGGCAGAGTCACTGAACTCCTCGCAACACCTAGGAGAGGGCCTTGGCTACACCGCAGGGCACAACGGAGAGTGGCACACAACCTCGGCCAGACTCTGAGACGATGAGGGACGACGAGACGATGAGGGACGACGAAGCTGAGCGGACGGCAAACGGCTCTGCTGGCAAGGAGCACGAGCATCCGGAGAACGAGCCCGAGCATCCGGAGAGCGAGAACGAGCAGCTGGAGAGCGCGCACGGCAGAAACGCTCCCGATGACCAGGACGACGACATCGGATGCATCTTAAAGGCCCACCACATGTGCTGACCTGGTGGCCACGCTCAAGGTAGCGAAAACACCTCCCTCGAGCCCAACGCTTGAAGGCGAGGCTACGGTCGAGATCTTCTTCTCGTGACGGAGACTATGGCGCGCGGACCGGACGGCCGCCTCGACCCACCTGCACCCAGCCTTTCTCGTCATCTAGAGCGGCAACAGCAGCAGAGAGGCCGCCGCACGGCTCCGTAGGAGCCACCTCAACATGGCGCACATCAGCGTTGCCGTGACCCGAGCCGGACACAGCGCTTTTGGTGGAGGCCATCGAAATCTGCGGAGCTAACTCTTTATCGCCGTCGACGTCCTTGACGGAGCTCACCTCCGTGGAGACCGGGCCGCCCGAGGCAGCCGGCGGCAGCGACAGGGACCCAAAGTAAGGCTGCGCGTTCGGTTAATATGGTTATTTCGGTTCGGTTTATACGGTTATACGGTAAAGAGGGTTTTGATACTTCGGTAAATACGGTTTTGTACGAAAATACGGTTCGGTTTCGGTAATAACCATTTAACTTCGGTTAGGTTTCGGTAATAACCAAATTAACCGAAGTTGACACGAATTTTTGAATAACTGATACGTCCCAAACGTATCTATAATTTTTGATGTTCCATGCATGTTTTATGTCAATTGGCACATGTTTTATATACACTTTATATCATATTATGACATTTATTGGATTAACCTACTAATAGTTGCCAAAGTGCAAAATCTTCTTGTTTTCCTATTTGTTGTGTAGGAATTATCAAAAATATAAAAGGAAACCTTGTTGGAGTCAAATTAGGACTTTCCTGAAATCTGTCTGAGAACTTTTTACGGAGATTGTCAGTTTGACCCTCGAAGATGGCGTCCAATGGAAATCAAATTAAAGAGAAAGTTGTCACAATTTTCCATACGAAGATTTTAAATCCGAGATCAGCCCAATCGGAGTTCGGACGCGGCCTATAGGCCCGTTTTGGTGGAACCCTAAAAGTGGGTGACGGAAATCCGAGAGTCTATATAAAGAAGGAAACCCTAACTCGAAAAGGACACCAAAAAGCCACGAATTTTTCTCCTCTTGGCAGCCGCCAAGGAGGGGGAGGAGCTCCTCCATTGCTGCACCATCGCCAAGGAAGAAGAAGGGGGGCCAAGGGCCGCCGCCCCCGAGGGCCGTCGCCGCCGCTCGCCGTGGCTGCTGCGGGCCGCCGTCTCCTCTCCGGGCAGCACCTCTCCATCAAGCTCCTCGTCACCATGACCATGCGTGAGTAGTTTCCCACGGGGCTGAGGGCTCATGCCGGTAGCTATGTGGTTCATCTCTCTCTCCCATGGTGTGATCTTTATGTGATCATGAGCTTTGTAATCTAGTTGGATCCATGGATGTTACTCTTCGTTATCTTATGAATTATGCTACTTGAATGGTTTTATTAATGTAAACTCCGGAGCCACCTTTGTCCTATGATGCGAAGTTGACAGTGTGCGCACCGTGTGTGACTCTTAGGCTAAAGTTTATAGGAATACTAATCATGAGCTATTATTTGTGTTGAATGTCTCTATGAAATTGTGGTGTTTGTCTAGTACTATTTTGGGGCGCTCTTAGTGACATTGGGGTCCCCTAGATGTGGAATGCAACTTTAATGTGTGCTTTTGTAGCCCTACACAATGAATTGGTGTTTGTTATCCAACAGGAGAATAGTTTAGAGTAGCATAGTGAAGAGGAAATATCTATGTATTCAATTATATTATAATTGTTGAGAGTGTCCACTAGTGAAAGTATGATCCCTAGGCCTTATTTCCAAGCATTAAAACACCGTTTGCTCTCATTTTGGCTCAAGTTTGCTTGTTGTCATTTTTATTTCAGATTGTAATTACCACTTATAATCATCCATATTACTTGTATTTCACTATCTCTTCGCCGAACTAGTGCACCTATACATCTGACAAGTGTATTAGGTGTGTTGGGGACACAAAAGACTTCTTGTATCTTAATTGCAGGGTTGCTTGAGAGGGATATCTTTGACCTATACCTCCCTGAGTTTGATAAACCTTGGGTTATTCACTCAAGGGAAACTTGCTGCTGTTCTACAAACCTCTGCACTTGGAGGCCCAACACTGTCTACAAGAATAGAAGCGTGCGTAGACATCAAGCTATTTTCTGGCGCCGTTGCCGAGGAGGTAAGGTAAAAGGTACTCACATCTTCTGGCTACTAAGCTATCTAGCACTGTTGCCAGCGTGTGTGTGCTCGAAGGTATCTTCTTTAGATTCTGCAATTATATCTTTTTGTTTCTTGTTTTTATTTCAATAGTTAGGCTTAATGGAAAAAAATTAGAGAGCTATATGAAATTTATCTTGAGTTAGGACATGATGTGTTTGAAGAGAAAATTATTTGCATGATGGTAGCAATGTTATCACTATAAATTCTTTGAACACCATTATTGCTAATGCTTTGGAAAAGTTTAAGCTTGGGGAAGCCGTTGTTGATGAATGTGATATTTTTAGTCCCCCAAGTTTTGAGGAGAAAATTTTCTTTGATGATACTTTGTCTCTAATATATGATGATTATAATGATTATGATATTTTCACTCCACCTACTATTGAGGATATAGTTTATGTTGATTATGATATGCCTCCTATATATGATGTTTACAATGATGAATATGATATTTTCAGTCCATCTACTATTGAGGATAAAAATCATTTCGATTATTCTATGCCTCCCATTTATGATGATTACATTGATGGATGTGATATTTTTACTCCCACTATTACTAATGAAACTGTTTATGCTTATGTGGAGAGTAATGATATTTTTATGCATATGGATCATGATAAGAATGTTTTATGTGATAGCTATATTGTTGAGTTTATCAATGATGCTACTTAAAGTTTTTATGAGAGAGGGAGACATGACTTCATATACCACAATAATATTAAGTCTCCTCTCTTTTTGTTGAAATTTTGAAGTTGCACTTGATTTGCCTTCCTATGCTAGTCACTTTGTGCTTTATTGATTTATTTTCTTACAAGATCCCAATGCATAGGAAGTGGGTTAGACTTAAATGTGTTTCACATTTTTCTCTTGATGCTCTCTTTTGCATTTCAATTCTTGTTCCTATGTGAGCATCATTAAAACTATCATGGCTGTCCAGAAAACAGATTCCTAAGCTTCACTGCGAAAAATGTTAAAAATCACAGAAAAGGAATTTTGACCTGAAATTTTACGACAGCAATCTTCAGTTATTAATACACATTTCATTAGTTCAAAATTTTCTGATTTGAGCAACGTAAGTGCCTCTGAAAATTCACTCTTTACGGGCTGTCCAGTTTTTGACAGATTCTGTCTTTATTTTGCATTACTCTCATTACTTGTGTTTTGTGTAGTTCTATTGATCAAAGGGCAATGCACAACCATAGTAACAGTAGCTAATGTTTAGAATCAACTCATGATATGTCTTTGCTGTACCTATGAGGATTTAATTTATGGAGACACTAACACCTCTAATCAAGTTTTATGTTGAGTTTTGTGTAAAGAGAATTTTTCAAGTGGAAGAGTTGAGTGTGATGAACAAAGATCAAGAGGGACAACCACTCAAGCTCGGGGATGTTACCCCTAGACTCACCCAACATATATCAAATAAGTACAAGAATTCAAGCTTGGGGATGCCAAGCCACCTCACTCCAACCATCTTGATAACAAGTAAGTAAGCCTAGCTACATGGCTATAAAGAAAGCGCTTTACGGGAGGCAACCCGGTTGTTTTTATTTTCTTTGTGTCCTCTTGCTGTAACAAGAGACTTAGTTTTAGTTTAGTTTCTAGAATTTTTAATAAAGTGCCAAGTTTTACTCATTTTGGTTTGAAAAGTTGCTTATAGCGTTCGGAGATTTTATTCCTGCACGAATCTGTGCACGGTATGATTTTTAATTCTTATTCTGTAACTCCGAATGAGCTCATATTTGAACTGTAGTTGCAACTTTCATCCTCTGTATGCATGAATTTTTCGGAATTTTCGACAAAGTTAAGTAGGGTAGAAAAATACGGTTTGCTGCTGCTGTTTTTCTGGACAGATTCTGTCCCATTTTGTTTGATGCATGCTTAGAACTTTTAACTTGAACCTTTTTGATCCAATTGAGTTTATGAGTAGGCATACAACATTATACACTTTCTGGACATTCATATGAATTTTTGTTCAAGGATTATATGCAGCAAGAAATCTATTTGTTTATCACTACTAATGCACCCAACAGAAAAGAAATGGGAGAAACGGTGTTTTGAAGTTTTTTCACAGGGATTAGAGGAGATGCACCAAGAGCTATCCAAGGATGGTGAAGACCATAAGCTTGGGGATGTGAAGACAACCCCACTGGACCTACACACTCTCGGTTTGCACACGTCTAACTTCTGTTTTTCGATCGAAACACTTTATCGCATAAACTTGGAGCGTCTTTTTGTTTGTTTTGGTTTGATTTTTATTTTGTGAGACCACCACACTATCATTTATATATGAGAGAGCTACTGGAAATTTGGGTTGAATTATGTTGGATGCTATTATAAGATTGGGAAAAGGGATGTTGAGTTGATTTTAAAAGATACATATAGTTGCATGATTCATGAGCTTGTTAATGAGTAATAATTTGCAAATTTTATCAAGAGCTATCTTTTATTCATGTTTTGATGCTGAATGTTATTTTATTTGTTTAACATGGATTAGTTAGTTCTATGGACACTCATGCATGCATTTAGATGGTCAACTTTCTCCCTCTTGCTAGCCCAAAAATTCCAACAAGTAAAAACTTGTTTCCAACACCTTCAACCAAAGTTTTTCCAGTGAGTCCACCATATCTACCTATTAGCTTTATGCTATTCCGAGTATGTTTATCATGATATTTGTGTTATCTATACCTCTGAATGAAAATGCTTATGTTGTTGATTGTTATGGGAAAAGTTGGTTATAGAGCTCTCTCGAACTTGATGCACACTTTACTTTCATTGCATAAATAAAACATGACCCATTGTGATTAAAATTATGATGTTGTGGGCTTGACAAATGTCTTTGGTTGAGAGTTAGCTCATATGTGCTGTCACATGGCAAGCTTTCAACATGCACTTCATTTCATTTAGTTGATATCATGTACTTTTGTTTATGGATGCTTACCATGGGTGAAATAAATGTGGAAATGAAGTAGGTTTAAATGAGTTTGTATAAATGGTTAGAGACGCCTGGGCCGCTAATCTAAGCCATGCATCATTCATGGTGGAAATTTACTTACATGCTATGGTGAACCTTCTGTGATACACCTTACAATAAAAAGCTATCTAATGGTAAATAAAAAGGGTGTTGAGATTGTTCATTGTGTTTGTTTGTCTTGTCATTTTGATATGGGCTTGTTCCATATCCTGGGACAAGAGGTACCCCAGTTGACGCTCTTAATGATACTATTATTACTTACAATGATATTTAACTTGAACTTGCTTTGTTTCCCAAGATGAGTAACACATGGAGTAGGTACTTGTATTCAAGGGGCATGAGACTTTCAACCTGTACTTTGTCAAGCACACTACTCGTATTTGCTTTCACTTTAAACTTAATCATTCAAGATGCTATGATAGGGGTAATGAGAGCTTGACACCAAGGATTACCATATTACAATCATTAACTTAAGTAGGAAGTTCAGAAGTTAGATGAAACTTATTCATGCTTTACCTCTACTCATATATATCTTTCCAAAGTGTCCACCTTTTATATTCAGATTTTCGTCAATACTCTATGGCCATTATAGGATGTTCTTTCTTTTCATTATGCATACATGTGGTCCATAGTACTTTCTTCTATGTTACACTTTGTGAATTATCATTGAACATCCTTACATTGAATATTTGATATCACTTCATAATCTATCTTGTACATTGCTACTCCTTTGAAGAATGAATCATTTGACTGTATGTAGCAATAACTTCATCACTTCATTCATAACATGTGCCTTACAATATTATGATCAAGATTATGATGGTAGCATGTCACTTCAAAAATTATTTTGTTTTATCGTTTACCTACTCGAGGACGAGTAGGAACTAAGCTTGGGGATGCTTGATACGTCCCAAACGTATCTATAATTTTTGATGTTCCATGCATGTTTTATGTCAATTGGCACATGTTTTATATGCACTTTATATCATATTATGACATTTATTGGATTAACCTACTAATAGTTGCCAAAGTGCAAAATCTTCTTGTTTTCCTATTTGTTGTGTAGGAATTATCAAAAATATAAAAGGAAACCTTGTTGGAGTCAAATTGGGACTTTCCTGAAATCTGTCTGAGAACTTTTTACGGAGATTGTCAGTTTGACCCTCGAAGATGGCGTCCAATGGAAATCAAATTAAAGAAAAGTTGTCACAATTTTCCATACGAAGATTTTAAGCCCGAGATCAGCCCAATCGGAGTTCGGACGCGGCCTGTAGGCCCGTTTTGGTGGAACCCTAAAAGGGGGTGACGGAAATCCGAGTCATATAAAGAAGGAAACCCTAGGTCGAAAAGGACACCAAAAAGCCACGAATTTTCCTCCTCTTGGCAGCCGCCAAGGAGGGGAGGAGCTCCTCCATTGCTGCACCATCAAAAGAAGAAGAAGGGGGCCAAGGGCCGCCGCCGCTCGCCGTGGCTGCCGCGGGCTGCCGTCTCCTCTCCGGGCTGCACCTCTCCATCAAGCTCCTCATCACCATGACCATGCGTGAGTAGTTTCCCATGGGCTGAGGGCTCATGCCGGTAGCTATGTGGTTCATCTCTCTCTCCCATGGTGTGATCTTTATGTGATCATGAGCTTTGTAATCTAGTTGGATCCATGGATATTACTCTTCGTTATCTTATGAATTATGCTACTTGAGTGGTTTTATTAATGTAAACTCCGGAGTCACCTTTGTCCCATGATGCGAAGTTGACAGTGTGCGCACCGTGTGTGACTCTTAGGCTAAAGTTTACAGGAATACTTATCATGAGCTATTATTTGTGTTGGATGTCTCTATGAAATTGTGGTGTTTGTCTAGTACTATTTTGGGGCGCTCTTAGTGACATTGGGGTCCCCTAGATTGGAATGCAACTTTAAGGTGTGCTTTTATAGCCCTACACAATGAATTGGTGTTTGTTATCCAACAGGAGAATAGTCAGAGTAGCATAGTGAAGAGTAAATATCTATGTATTCAATTATATAATAATTATTGAGAGTGTCCACTAGTGAAAGTATGATCCCTAGGCCTTATTTCCAACCATTGAAACACCGTTTGCTCTCATTTTGGCGCAAGTTTTCTTGCTGCCATTTTTATTTCAGATTGAATTACCACTTATAATCATCCATATTACTTGTATTTCACTATCTCTTCGCCGAACTAGTGCACCTATACATCTGGCAAGTGTATTAGGTGTGTTAGGGACACAAGAGACTTCTTGTATCTTAATTGCAGGGTTGCTTGAGAGGGATATCTTTGACCTATACCTCTGAGTTCGATAAACCTTGGGTTATTCACTCAAGGGAAACTTACTGCTGTTCTACAAACCTCTGCACTTGGAGGCCCAACACTGTCTACAAGAATAGAAGCGTGCGTAGACATCAATAACATATAAATTTTATGGGAATATATTTCAGTTTTATATTTTGTGTGACCAAACTAAATGTGTTACAAAAATAAGAGACATAAAAACAATGAAATTTCGGCCAAAGTGAAAATAAAAACACGAAGCTAGGAATTGAACTCTCGACTTACTGGAACAAATAGGACTCTGCATGTACTAACCAATAGGTCATGTTGCTAGTAGTGATTATAATACACTACATGTTCCTTATAATGTATTACGGAATGTTGGGCTGGGCTTTTGACGCAATTTTTTTCTGTTGGCTGGCATCTTCGGTTATTTCAGTTAAACCACTGGTTATTCAGTTATAAACCGAATTAACCGAAGGTCATATGGTTTGCATTTTTGCTAACGGTAACCTTAACCACTAACCGCAATAACTGGAATTTCGGTCACGGTTATGTTTTTTCGGTTTCGGTTTTCGGTTCCGGTTCGGCTATGTGCAGCCGGAACCCAAGGCCCTCGACCACCACGGCGGGGTCGGACCCAAGCTGCCCAACCGACAGGAGACTTGAGGCGGCAGGCAACGGGGCCATGGTGACCGCACTCGCAGCCGTGGAGCGCTTGACCAGCATCGGCGTAGCTTCTGCTGGCTGGAGCAGGGTGGTCACCGACGCAGCATCCGCCGGCGGGAGCAACGTGGCCGTTGAAGCAGCTTCTGCCGTCGGGAGCAAGGTGACCATCGACGGAGCAGGTCGTGGAAGAGAGGACGTCAGCAGCTCGCCCGATGAGGCCCCGGCGGAAGGGGATGGGGCGGCGAGAGGCGGAGCCAGAGCCGGAAAGCCCGCTTTCGATACCTTGGCCGAGCGCTTGACTAGTATCCGACCACGGACGGCGGGATCCGACTTGCGGGAGGCGAGGACGGCCGCGGCGAGCTCGGCGGCGCAAGCGGCGGCGTTGGACGACGGCGAGTCGAGGACGAGCATGAGGGCGAGAGCAGCAAACTCCGAGGGCGCCGCGACGTTAACGCTCCAAGCCCCTACATGCCGAGCACCGGGCTGGAGAGAGTGCGCCGTGGGGGCCCCGGATCTGGATGCGGCGGCTGGAGCGGAGGCTAGACGAAGGAGATCAGGCCGGCGTTGCCGGCAGCATGCCCACGGACGCCATGGTCGTGAGAGCTCCTTCGGGTACCTATTCTCCTCTGTTACGTGGTCCGATCCGCGCGACTCGTTCCTGCGAGCGGGAGCAATGCAGACGCCCGCGTGACTCGTCCTGCTCCTAGTCCAGCTAGCTACGCCGGGCGCCGGGCCGAGTTCCACAGTGCTTCGATTGTCCTGCGCCACGGGCGTGTTGCCCGCAGTCTGCTTCGTTACTGTGATGGATGGTGGATCATTAGGCATCAGGTGGTTTCGCTGCGAAGTGTTAATTTTGCCGGCCGTGTGTGATCTGCATGATGTGACGTATACATCATAAACTACATGTGATGTGACAAAAAGGCGAGGCGGCCAGGAACGCGTGGCGGTGCCTGAGGTTGAAATAGGAAAAAGTCCAAAAGAAGACTTGAATTTGTAGATGAAACATAACTCAAACCCTAAACTTTGAATCTCGAAAGTTCGCACTTTGAACTTACTTTTTGTTTTTTAGCCTAAACATGTTGGCACACTAGGAATCAGCGGGCAGAGCTAAATTGTGGCCAAAGTGGGACATGGCCCCCATGCCCAATTTTTTTTACTGAAATACATCTCAAGATATGATCCATTTACATGTCATATTATGTATTATGACCCCTGCTTAGATGCTCTTCTTTTGGGCTTTGGCCCCGGCTCTGGTTTTGGTCAAGCACACCAGTGCTAGGAATACTACAATCCCGGTTGGGCTAACATGATACTCTCACTCACAATTCAGACATGAATATCATATCCATCACCTTCCAAGATCTCTCTCACATTCGGTCTGTGCGTGACGCATGTGTGTGTGTGTGTGTGTGTGTGGGGGGGGGGGGGGGGGGGAGGGGCGTCGCAACTCAGTACAGGGTGGGCCGCCATTACCCCTCTATTCATGGGGTCACCGCGAGGCAGCTAGGGGCGACGTGATGTCCTAGCATGCCCTTGGCGGCACATGTAGAAGAATTTGGAGAGGAGTGGCTCCTGTCAAAGATTCAACGGCAATCCACCGTACTCATCGTCATCTCCACACTTAGCATTGGAAGGTGATCTCAAGTACTGTTTGCTCCTGATATTTATCGTCGACACTGCCACGTGCAGAGTTCTAGACAGCCGACGCGAGCATGGACCCACGTCATAGGACCAGCAAGAACTGAGAGGGCGTGGTCAAGTCACTAGAGTTCGAAAAGGGAGTCGGGAGAGAAATATTGAGGAGAAGGAAGGTTGAAGATAGATATGACAAGCGGGAGAACATGTCAGTAGGAGTAGCAATTTTAGTTCTTATTATGGCGTGGAAAATAGGTCAAGGTCCAAGATAGATCGGGATTTACAAGTTCAGGCTGCCAACTTCCGCTATTAGAAAGCTTAGGGTCTAGTTTATCTTTTATCATTGTGACACCGTCATGCCCCCCCCCCCCCCCCACACACACACACACAAAAGACGACGACGTGTCGCCGCTGCCTCCGCCTTCGATGACCACCAACAAGCACGTCCTGATAAGGAGGAGGATTGCGCGAAAGAAGGCGCAAGATAAAAAGTAATAGCATATGTAATTTATTTTATTATTAATATCTACTCCATATGTAATGTAGTCATCATTATCATTAATATAAGTATCCTATGTGGTTTATTACTAGTTGTATTAGTTCTCCATATATTCCATATTAGCAAAAATATAAACGCAGTGTAGAAAAAATTCCCATCGTCTATAAGTACGGCCTGCTCGTTAGTGGTAGATAGGAAAAGGAAATGGTTTTCTGAAATAACCATTTTTTATGTGGTACCTGCTGCTATATATATTGGCCTACACGGCATAACCTAACCCTCTCACTCTCTTTGTTGTCTCGTCCGAAACGACGTGGTTGGCCGCCGCCTCCATGTCTCCTCTAAGCGTCCAGGCGGGAATCGTCGCCTCCTCTCCGCCGCTTTTTGCTTCCTCTGCCTTTGCTTCATGCGGATCTGTTTGCAGGCTAACGGATCCGCTATATCAATTCAATGGCGACCAATCTCAGGTATCACATCCACTGTTTTAGTATACTTGGCTTGCCACTCTTTTAGCGTAGCATAGGTAAGTTCCCATTGTTCCCATGCTTACGAAAAACTTCAGTGCGAACGAGTGGACCAGGAACTCTATAACTGATGATCTCGACCTTAAGGCAACAGAAATAAATGAATAACCGTTGCCGAAAATTGTCCTCATTAGTGACGGTTAATTCCTCTCTTGCCGATGTGGGCCTTAACATCAGTAACAAGGCTCGGAAAACATAGGGTTTTTCCGTTTTCGATGAGGGTTTTGACCCGTTTCCACAGTGTTGTTCTATACAAGTGCGGTACATGCAGGGCGGAGGCAAGTGATGATTAGGTCTAGAGGTCCCGACAAGGGTCGTTCTTGAAGCTTCACCATGCGAAGTGACTCAATGACGGCGAGGTTGCAACACAACTTCTTTTAGCCGAAGGGGCTACTCCGCGCCTCGTAGCTTGGTGCTTCGATGATTATTCTTCCCTCTAGGCTAATTCGCCTTAATGGAGGATCTTCTTCCTCCGGTCCAGTGCGCCTCAGTGGAGGATCTTCTTCAACCTCAGTGTGGCGCCAATCGTCGACCATTTCCCAAATGGTATCGTCCCCAATGGCGTCCTTGGCGGTCGTTGATTCGAGGTTCGGTCGCCACAGACGGAGGAAAAGGACTCGATCGTGTTTTTTCGTTTTCTTCTAGATTATTTTGGAAAATGTGACGATCATGTTGTAATTTCTCCTTTTCTTTGTTCTCTTTATAATTTGTGCCCACTACTCGTCCTTTTGAACCCAGCAGCATATTAAAAGAAAAAAAAAAGGAAATCTCGATTCGAGCTGTCAGTACATTCTCCCAATTCCGAGTGCTATATCGACGAGGAGGGCCAGTTAGCTAGGCTACACTACATTGGCAGCTTGCAATAACAACAGGCAGACGGAGAAAACAATGTGATGTGGGGGACGAACCAGTGCTGGCCCTTAATTTCGGTCTGGGTGCAATTAGAGAAAAGCGCAGCAGCCAGCTTGACCTTGACGGAACAGAGCCTGGCCGGGCCTCATCTCGGTACGGCGAATGCAATACGACGAGCGGAGGCTGCCCGCAAACAGGAAACCGAATGGACCATCTCGGCCCTACCAGCTGCATGCCTGTGGTCAGGTGTTTATGATCTGGCCACTGTTTATCATTTCGATTCGGCCACATGGACTGGAGACGAGCTGTAGCACACTCGATCTAATAGTCGAATAGTGCAAAGCCCCTCGACCGGAACAGTGGCGTCGATCAAGGCGGCAAGCATGAGCAGGGCCAGGAACTGCGTTTGCAACAGTCGGCCGGCTGGCCGGAGTACGTCGTTGCATGTGTGTGCGTCGCTGGAGGGCACCGGAACAGTGTAAAAATCAGGCACATGCATGCAGGATTTAATCAGACTGTGCAGCCGCTTGCTTGCCGGTGGACCATGACAGGTGGGCGCAAGTGATTAGCACTTGTACGTACGAAACATGCATATGCACGTAACGCATCCGGAGCAAGGAGGATGCATGCATGGTTCACCGCCCGGCAAGGTATGCGCTTTATCGTCCTTTGGTCCCGCTCTTGCCCTACATTCATGTGTTCGTAGCTGGATCAGCTTGCCTTCTGTTTTTTTGTCTGAACCACATTACAGATCCACATTTGAAAGATTCCATGAGCAAACGCCACAAATACTAGCTGCTCATAGTACCACCTCAGTTCCAAGAAATTAAGTCATGCTTAGAAATTTTGCCAAAAGTCTACATCTTATATGTTTGATCAATTATATTAACAACGATTGAGTATGCATAATACCAAACCCAAGAGAGTAGAGGTTTCTAGCTCCCCTCGGGTTTCGGTGATCTATTTAATAAAAAATTAAAATCATATTTATACAAGATTTTGTATAAATCTTGTACTACACACTTTCAAATCTCTAAAATATACAAGATTTTGTCATTTCCGTGTAGCTCAGAATATAAAGTATTTCAAATCGACATTTTGCACGCTTGTGGGACACATCGTTGAAAACATGCAGGATTTTTTCAATATTTTTATAAACTTTTAAATATTTTGTTGATTTATTTTCATAAAATAGAGTAGCACTAGAGCTCGAGATCCAAAATGAACTTTTGCAAATCGATATCAACATATCCACTGCAAAATAAATTATTATAAAGTATTTATTTAATATTGTAGATATTGATAGTTTCTCCTATATATTTGAATCCATCTAGCTATTAAGTTTTGACTTTCGATATATGCCTTGTTTTTTTGTATGACAAGATTTTTTCTCCGATTTCCCATGAGACCAAGTTCCCATGTGGACCCCATGCACGCGACCCAAACCCTAGCCAACAAGGCTCCCCTATATACCTTCCCACCACTGAAGCCTAGCGCGTTGGCAAACTTCGCCTTCCCGATCATATCCGTTTTAACCGATTTCCCTTCTTTGTTGTTAATTGTGAGGGTTCGATTCGCGTTTACTGACATATCCTCGTTAACACATCGACATAGTTCTTGCTGGTTGTCCATAACGATACAATTGCATTTCGAGAAGTGAATTTTCTTTCTCTCGACATTTTCCTTATGCTGATATATTTGGAGGGAATACCATGAGACGGCAGGGTATTTCCTCCTCTCTTTTTCGAGGGGAGGGTATTTCCACCTTTGCAGAGGAAAAAAATCATGGGAAGTTGTTATTGGGTTAGGCCACTGATGGCATCAATTACCGATGGCCCACTTACATGTGTTGCATACACTATACATCAGCGACAATTAACCGGTTCAGGCTCGAGTTGTCCAGCTGTTATACTACGCTCGCCGGCCGGACTGGCCCAGCAGCGAGCAGGGACAGGGCGTGCGCGCGGGCGGTAATCCAAATTAGCTGGCTCCACATCTTTGTCTGCACCCATGCATGGACGCTACTAGCGCTAATAACTAACCGCGTTGTAGCTGCTCCCATCAGACCAGACGGACATTAACTTGTAGCACGTGCGACGTCGTACGGCCGATCGATGTGCACAGCTCCGAGCTGTTTGCCGTTGCATGCATGCAGCCCACGTACCCCTGCCAGCGGAGCGTCCCACGCTGGAGATCTAGGATAAGGGCATGTAAACCGTTGACACGTGCTGCGCCCTTATGTTTCGTAGTCCTCTGCCATGCGCTGACGTAGATCCGATCGATCGTGGATGTCGCCACTCTCTGGGCATTGAAGTATTCCGAGATCCCATCGAATTTGGATATATACTGTCCGAAACTTGGTTAAGACATTATTCCATTTTATACTGTCCGAAATTTGGATACGTACGGCATGCACGTGTTCAGCTGGGCTGTGCCTACGATGGCTAAGACATTATTCTATTTTATGTGTTCTTCGTTGTTGCTTTTTAATAAGCCGAGATCACTGTAGTTTCCTTGTGGGCGTTTGTGTGTGGATCTTTTTCTTTTACTATATATCCATATAAAGTTGTATTATTTTTTCAGCTTTTTTGTGGGGCTTAGTGGGTTTCAACCGGGATGTTTTTTCAGTTGCAAGTAAGGTTCTAACAGAGATATTTTCTAATTACAAGTGGGTTACAACTAGACTTCCCAATTACGATTAGGGTTGTAACTGAGATGTTTTTCTAATTACACGTGAGATACAACTAAGATTTCCACGTTATAAATGTGGTTGCAACTGCGATTTTCACCAGTTGCAAGTAGGGTTGCAACTGATATAGATTTCCAGTTGTATGTGGTGTTGTAGCACAGATTTTCCAATTGTAAGACTGAAATATTATTTCAATTGCACGTTGTATTGCAACCAAAACAGGTGAGGTCTTCAGCTTCCATCAACTGAATTTAGCAAATGAAAAGCACATTTTAATCAAATGAATTTAAAAGAAGAACAAACTTGTGGGTGAAAAGAAGCTCTGTTCGTCGTGTACTTGATGGGTTGGGTGAGTGGTAAAAAGTGGGGCTGGGTAAGTGGTGGAAAGAGTGGCTGGCCGAGGAGTTCTCCCAGTTTATGAGAGTGTCCTTTTACTGTCCATAGTTATTTGAAGACAAAAGAACATTTGCGATGCTATGTATGTCTGATTTTACCTCTTTAACATTGCTGTTTTTTTTGCCAATACGTAGGACAAAGAAATCAGGCATATTGAATAAAGATAATAAATAAGCTGGTCAGCTGGATTAGTAGCGAGCAGTTTTGGTATGCATTGTTCTAACTCTTTCATTATTCATAACAAATAATTTGTTATTAATCTGCGTGTGAACTGTACAATCTAATCACCTATCATTGCACTCACGGGAAGGCAGAGACACATCTGGACATGAACAACCCCATGATGAGAAGTTATTAAGGAGAGATGAGGCGGATTTTGTGAGCTCGAGCTCGCTCGCTCCTGGGTGACGTGCCGACGCGGTACTGGCTGGTCTCTCGCCACCCTGTTGTAGAGGCGTATTTGTATGGTTCTGGACTTCTGTCTTCTGGTACTATGCGAGGTTGAGTACCACGTACCATGCGAGGTTGAGTAAATGCGTGGGCATTTATTGGGGAGTGGCGATGGAGCTTCATTGCATTCTTTTTACATTTTACTGCGCAGGATAAGTAGATGGACAACATGTCCGTGCGATTCCTGGTGCGGCATTTTCTTTTCTCTATTCTTTGCATTCTTTTATTTCCTGCTCCATTTTTCCTGTTCTTTTTTCATTTTCGTTTGATTCACATTTTTTGTATTTTTTCCTTTCTATTTCTCTTTTTTTTATGAAATATAATGATGAAAAATTGTCCATATGTTAAAAAATGTATAATGGTTTCATTTTGAGAAAATAGTTTATATTTTGAAGAAAATTCATGTGTTCAAAAAATTGTTCACAAGGTATAAATTATATTACTTGTTTAAATACATATTTATGGTGTCCGAAAAATGGTTCACGACGCTTAGAAAATGTTCATGGTTCACAAAAATATTTACAAACATCATTCCGCAAATGTTCAAAGGTTCAAAAAATTCATGTGATTATTAAAAATACTCTAGGATTTTTTTAAAAAAAAAAACAGGGGTCCAAAAAACCTTTCATGCGGTTTAAAAAAATACTTCCAAGGGTATTCAGAAAAATATTCACAGGTTAGAAAATATGTTCTCGGTTCCAATAAAATGTTCACTTGGTTAAGAAATAGTAAGGTTTTAACTAAATATTTGTGGGTTCGAAAACAATGTTCATGGTTTTAAAATATTTGTTCGTGGTTCGCAAAAATAGTTGGACGGTATTCAGAAAATGTTTGGATGTTCAAAAGGAAATCGTTAGATTTCTAAAATATTCTAGGGGTAAAAAAATTGGATGGGTTCAAATACATTCGAGGAATTAAAACAGATACTTTCACATAATTCAAAAAGTTCATGCGTTAAAAGATATTTTCATTGGCTCCACTATAAGGTTCACTTTTAAACGGTTCACTTGTTCCAAAATATCACCGATTCTAAAAATTTCACTAGTTCTTAAAAAACATTTCAGATGGTTCTATATTTTTTATGGGTTAAATTAAAATAAATATTCACAGGTTAAAAAATATATTTACGGTTCGAAAAAAATGTTCATGTTTTTTTTAAACTTGTCATGGTAAAAAAGCATTCACGGTGTAAGAAAATATTTCCACTGGATTCGGAAAAATATTCATGGCTTAGATAATATTTTCACTGTACCAATAAAATATTCATGGCTTAGATAATATTTTCACTGTACCAATAAAATATTCACCTGGTTTCCAAAAATGTTAAGGGTTTAAATAAATTTGTGGGATTAAAAAAGGTTCATTGTTTCAAAATATTTGTTCATGGTTGATAAAAATAGTTGCACGGGATTCAGAAAATCTTCACACATTCAAAAGGAAATCATGATGTTTTTTAAAATATTCTAGGTGGTTAAAATAAAGATGGTTCAATAACATTCGTGGGCTTAAAAGTTAAAAACAGAATTAAATATTTCCACCTTTCATTGGTCCCTTGCGAGAGAAGGGTCCAGGAATGACCGTATGGCTCACTAAATGACCGCGCATGCCAACTGTCTGTGATCGGTACATGTATTTGATACGCCCCACAAATATGTGTACACTTCTAGTACCAAGTGTTTAAATGAGCATGCGATGGTCGCTGTAGTGCAAATCGCAGTGTGCAAGCGAGCTCGGGCACTCTTCCGAGTTTTCGAGGAGATGACCTCCTACTTGGTCGGCTACTTGCTTCTATATTACGATATAGAAACTACAGGACTTTTTTTTTTTGCGTCTCACGTAAGTGGGTACAAGGTGTAGTATATGATCAGACACACAGTTTAACACGAACACACACTCACATCACACGCACACCACTAGCTGCGAACCTAATCTAGACTTACAAATTAGATCCGACTTGTCTGCCTGGTACAAGATATTTTCCCTCATGGAGCTCACAGGCGAGACCAGAGACAGTTATTGATGATGCGGAATACTGTTCCTAGTGAACAGTACCACGGACACTGTTCCTACTGAACAGTGCCGCGAGCGTGAGACACCCGAAATTCGTCCACAAGGGATCGAACCAGGGAGGGAGGAGCAGCCACCCGCTGGCTCCTACCACTGGGCCAACGTCGAGTCCTCGAAACTACAGGACCTTTGGTTAAGTATGACTGTCGTTTCGTGTAATGTTGTACTTTTAAGCACCTTGGTGTAATGTTGAACTTCACCACTCTAGTTTTATTTGTTTCAATAATTTT
The DNA here is from genome assembly GCA_947311845.1 of Poa pratensis. NCBI lineage: Eukaryota > Viridiplantae > Streptophyta > Magnoliopsida > Poales > Poaceae > Poa > Poa pratensis. Next base: position 16,866,885 of record CAMZMU010000073.1, read on the forward strand.
ATGTTCTATCGTTTGTGAAATTATGTTTGTGCGCGTTTTATCCGATAAGGTTATCATTTCCGATCTGAAACCGCTCCGTTTCCGATCTGAGTTTGTTGTCCGATTTTAATCCGCATTGAATCCGCATCTGGTCATTATCCGCTCCGTTTCGAATCCGACAAAAGAAATATGGAAATGGATATGGAAAAAAGCATTATCCGATCCGATCCGTTTACATCCCTATCCCCAACCCAGCTGAGGAAATTTTAACCTAGAAACGGGTATATTTGTTCTGTTTGCCTCCAAAACTGTGGTACTTGGCCCATTTAAGCTATAGGCCATTTTCCCCTAGTCATTCGGATCGAACCCACATGCATGCAGGGCTTGAGAATGGAAAAAATACACTCTTCAAATAATTCACACTACATGCATTGCAAAAAATATCAACACCAATGCATGCCCGAGTGAGTGTCCCTTCAAATATGTTCTTCTCAACCTGAATATAATTATAAAAATAGTCCAGAAGGGATTCCAATAAAGACTAGAACCTACAAACGAATAATCACATTCAAAATAGTATTATTGTATCAATGAAGAAACGACTCACATCTTCAGCAAATTCTGTTCTTGGGGAAATCACTGGAAAAAAAGGGTTCCCTTTGTAAAGAGAACTCACACTCGCTCTCGTCGGGACAAGTATCGCCTTCCGCTTGCTCGGTCCCCCCACAGTTATTTGCATGTCCGCCAAGTGTCGATACCAGATTGAAAGTGGGGAGGAGAGAGAAAGGGATACGGAGGTGGGAGGGCAGTTTTTCCCTTTTATTTTTTTAAACCGATTTTTCAAAACAAAATATCTCGAGAACCATTTATCCAAATTACTTCTCGAATCGAGAATTTCAAAACTTGATCCCATGTTGATAAGATTTGACAAACTTTACTGTGTAACTTCCGGTTCTGTATAGTTTGTACTTCATGTCTGTTTATTTACTTCCTGTTATGTATATATTTTTATATTCCGTTTTTTGTGTATTTGTACTTTCTTGTGTACTTTTGTACTCTTGCTTTTTGGTGTACTTGATCCTTCCTGTGTATTTTTTATAATACGCTTTCTGTGTAGTTGTATTGTCTGTGTACATTTGTACTCCGCTTTCTGTGTACTTTTACTTCGTGTTTATTTTGTATTTCGTGTTCTGTTTAGTTTGTACTCCGTGTTCCTGTCTGTAGTTTTTATACCGTTCTTTGTACTGTACACTGTTCTTTGTATTACCAATAAATCATTCTTTGGACTTTACATATTCGTCCATGTACAAACCGTAGGAAGTTTAGAACGAGGCGCAGCCAAGATGATACGCCGTAGTGTGCCTAGAACTCTGCGAAACAGATCCATCGAGGCGGATCTGTGTTGTAGCACACGGTATGACCAATATGCGCAACGACGAAATGTCCCTTTCAAGATATTTTTAAAATTTATCAAGACGAAACCGAGCTGTATATTTAAACGATGCATCGTATTTTCCGTGTCCGTTGTACTCTCCCTGTTCTCCGTGAGGTTACTGGTTGTACACCTTTTAGTATGTAGTTTGTATTTTTTCGTTTTGTTGACGTTCTCATAAGTGTTGCGCGTGCTGGTTTCATGTACTTTTGCCAAACACGGGGCCTTCCACGCGGACGCGGGGGCTTTGTATACGCACGCACACGCCGTCGTACGCACGGCTCGCGGGGGGGCTTCCTACATTGGAGCACGCGCACGGCTCCGTCCCGTGCTGATCGTGCCGGTCGATTGTTATGCACAAATTCGATTTTTACCTCGTAAAGGCCACCACGTGGTGGCACGCTCGTGATGTTCTAAAGTTCTCTATCCAATGGGAACTATTTTTTATAGTGCCACCTGTTCTTGGTGACAAGCCCGGAAGGAAAATAAACAAAGAGAAGGCAAAAAGAAAACATGTCCCTAGCCGAAAATGGGTGGCCCGATAGTGACCTCCCCGTTGCATTGCGTCGTTGTTTTGACGCATTAAGGTCTTATAGGAGCTCCAACATTCTCGCAGTCGTTTCCAGCCGGGTAAGCCCACTCGCAGCTACTCTAGCCCTCTAGTTTAGGCGGCCAGGCAATCCGGCATCTTAGTTCTATTTGCTGCCTTTAGGGTGTGTCGGTTCTGGGATAGAGTGGAACGAATGGAACCGTTCCACACCCGGAACCCATTCTTGCGTTCGGTTGCAAAGTGAATGGAATTAGGTTGTTCCAGAAAAAGGAATATTCTCTGTAGATTCGGAATGCACTCGTCCGGCCGAAACGGCGGACCGAGGGAATGGCTTGTTAATCACCACGATTAGGCCCTCTCACTCGTTCTCTCACGACGGAAACCAGGCGAGAGGCGCGCAGAGGCGGCCAGAACCAGCGAGCTGGCGGTGCCGGAACCAGGCGAGGCGGCGGCGGTCGGACCCAGGCGAGGCGCGCAGAGGTGGCCGTAACACGGCGGAGGATGCGGGAGGCTGCCTCCATCGTTCCGATTTTGCATAAATCTGGTAGTTGACTTCGGCGGGGGGCCAAGCAGCGCGGTGGTGGCCAGCGGCAACGCCGGCCAGCGGGCGGCGGGCCACCCACCCAGCGAGCTCGCCGGCCCAATCTCCCCGAGGCGGAGGGACGGCGGCGGTGGCCCCCAGCACCCGGCCATGCGCGACGGGGGCGAGCAGAGGCGCGACGGCCCGGCGGCGCGGCCAGGCGCGTGCTAGCGCTAAGTTGACGAAGGAATATCTCCCGGCAACAGCCAGAAACTATGCTTGCGTGTAACGTCACACGTCAGTTGGGAACCCCAAGAGGAAGGTATGATGAGTGCAGCAGCAAGTTTTCCCTCAGTATGAAACCAAGGTTTATCGAACCAGTAGGAAAACGAGGTTGCTTCGAAGGTGTTGGTGAAGGAGTGTAGTGCGGCGCAACACCAGGGATTCCGGTGCCAACGTGGAACCTGCACAACACAATCAAATTACTTTGCCCCAACTTAACAGTGAGGTTGTCAATCTCACCGGCTTGCTGAAAACAAAGGGTTAAACGTATCGTATGGAAGATGATGTTTGTTTGCATAAAACAGTAGAGAACAATGATTGCAGTAGATTGTATTTCAGATGTAAAAGAATGGACCGGGGTCCACAGTTCACTAGTGGTGTCTCTCCAATAAGATAACTAACATGCTGGGTAAACAAATTACAGCTGGGCAATTGACAATTGATAAGTGCATATAACATGCATGTGTGAGTTGTGGTGTCTACTATGAGATTCATTTGGGCATTACGACAAAGTACATAGACCGCTATCCAGCATGCATCTATGCCTAAATAGTCCACTTTCCGGTTAACATCCGTACCCCTTCCAGTATTAAGTTGCAAGCAACAGACAATTGCATTAAGTAATGTGCGTAATGTAAACAATACATTCATCCTTGAATAAAGCATTGCTGTTTTACCCCTAGTGGCAACAACACATCTACAACCTTAGAACTTGCTGTCACTATCCCAGGTTAAATAGAGGTTGAACCCAACTATCATGCATAAATACCCCTCTTGGAGTCACAAGTATTCACTTGGCCAAGGCTTCAACAAGTAACGGAGAGCATGCAAGATCACAAATGACATAGACATGATAATATAATATTCAGCTCCACATAGGTATCAATATAAGTCAGATCCCAGCAAACACAACATGTAGCATTACAATAAGATGATCTTGATCATGATAGGCAGCTCACAAGATCTAAACATGATGGCACAAGTGGAGAAGACAACCATCTAGCTACTGCTATGGACCCATAGTCCAAGGATGAACTACTCACGCATCACTCCGGAGGCGGGCATGGCGATGTAGAGCCCTCCGGTGATGATTCCCCTCTCCGGCAGGGTGCCGGGAAGAGCTTCAGAACCCCCCGAGTTAGGGTTGACGACGGCGGCGGCAGCGAATATGTTCTGGATGAAAGGCTCGGTGTTTTAGGGTTTTCACGTCTCGGGGAATAAATAGGCGAAGGGGCGATGTCGGCGGACCCCCGAGGGGCCCAAACCACCAGGCGGCGCGGTGGGCCCACTGCCGCGCCGCCAGGTGGTTTGGCCACCTCGTGGCTCTTCGTCTCTCCTTCGGACTCCGTGTACGTGTTGGAAAAATAGGGACTTGGCCTTTTGTTTCGTGCAATTCCGAGAATATTTCCAGAAGTAACTTTCTGAAACCAAAAACAGCAGAAAACAGGGAACTGGCACTGTGGCATCTTGTTAATAGGTTAGTCCCAGAAAATGCATAAAAGTGATATGAAGTGTATATAAAACATGTAGCAAATGGTATAATATAAGCATGGAACACAGAAATTATGGATACGTTGGAGACGTATCAAGCATCCCCAAGCTTAGTTCTACTCGTCCTCGAGTAGGTAAAACGATAACAACAAATAATTTCTGAGGAGACATGCTTTCACACAATCTTGATCAATATATTGCAAGGCTCATGTCATGAATGAAGTGACTCAAAGCAATGGTCTATAGTTTGCTAACAAATAGATAAAGAGTAAACAATGAATCATATAAGCAAAAACTTTTCATGAATAGTACTTTCAAGACAAGCATCAAAAAGTTTTGCATAAGAGGTAACTCATAAAGCAATAGATTCAAAGTAAAAGGCATTGAAGCAACACAAAGGATGATTAAGTTTCAGCAATTGCTTTCAACTTGTAACATGTATATCTCATGGATAGTTGTCAACATAAAGCAATATAACAAGTGCAATAAGTAAACATGTAAGAATCAATGCACACAAAGTTGACACAAGTGTTTGCTTCTAAGATAGAAAGGAGTAGGTAAACTGACTCAACATAAAGTAAAAGATAGGCCCTTCGCAGAGGGAAGCAGGGATTAAATCATGTGCTAGAGCTTTTTAAGTTTTCGAAAGCATATAGAGAGCACAAAATAAGTATTTGAGAGGTGTTTGTTGTTGTCAACGAATGGTAGTGGGCACTCTAACCCCCTTGTCAACCAGACTTTCAAGAGCGGCTCCCATGAAGGACGTTATCTCTACCAGCAAGGTAGATCATCCCTCTTCTCTTTTGTTTACACATGTATTTTAGTTTCTTTATAGATGACACTCCTCCCAACCTTTTGCTTACACAAGCCATGGCTAACCGAATCCTCGGGTGCCTTCCAACATTCACATACCATGGAGGAGTGTCTATTTGCAAATTAAGTTGCTTACTGATAAATCAGGGCAAAACATGTGAAGAGAATTATTAATGAAAGTTGTAATTAATTGGGGCTGGGCACCCCGTTGCCAGCTCTTTTTGCAAATTATTGGATAAGCGGATGTATATGCCACTAGTCCATTGGTGAAAGTCTGTCAGAAGTAAATGACAAGATTGAAAGATAAAACACCACATACTTCCTCATGAGCTATAAAACATTGACACAAATAAGGAGTAATAAAGTTTTGAATAGTTTAAAGGTAGCACATGAAATATTTACTTGGAATGGCAGGAAATACCACATAGTAGGTAGGTATGGTGGACACAAATGGCATGGGTTTTGGCTCAAGTTTTGGATGCACGAGAAGCATTCCCTCTCAGTACAGAGTTTAGGCTAGCAAGGTTGTTTGAAGCAAACACAAGTATAAACCGGTACAGCAAGAATCACATAAAAACATATTGCAAGTATTATAAGACTCTACACTGTCTTCCTTGTTGCTCAAACATTTTACCAGAAAATATCTAGACCTTAGAGAGAACAAATATGCATCCCAAGTCTCAACAAGCTCTACGGTAGTTCTCCACTACTAGGCTTTAACTACATGATGCAAGAGCTTAAACATGATCTACTTGAGAGCTCAAAACAATTGCAAAGTATCAAATCGAAACAAGACAATGATCTACAAGAATGCATATGTCTTTTCCAATACCAACTACTACATGTAGCATTTTCTTTCTTCCAAACAAAAACCAATCAATTTATTTAAACATAAACTCTCCAAATGATAATATAATGCAGCAAGAGAGTATTTATAAACAAGTGCTAACAGCTCGAAGAGATGCATGAAAAACAGGAGCTAAAAGCACTGCAGTAGCTAGTTAAGAATACTCAACAAATATAAGTGAAGAACATGAGTATTCACATGAAAAAGCGGAGCGTGTCTCTCTCCCACACAAGGATTGCTAGGATCCGAATTTATTCAAACAAAAACAAAATAAAAACACACAGACGCTCCAAGTAAAGCGCATAAGATGTGAAAGAATTAAAATATAGTTTCACTAGAGATGACCTGATAAGTTTGTTGATGAAGAAGGGGATGCCTTGGGCATCCCCAAGCTTAGACGCTTGAGTCTCTCTGAATATGGTTGGGATGAACCACGGGGGCATCCCCAAGCTTAGGCTTTTCACTCTTCTTGATCACATAATATCACCCTTCTCGCTTGATCCTTGAAAACTTCCTTCACACCAAACTCAAGACAGTTCTCATTAGAGGGTTAGTGCATAATCAAAAATTCTCATATTCTGTAATGATACAATCAATCCCAAAGCTTCTGGACATTAGCTACAGCCACCAATGCTTTGTGGAGCAAAGAAATCCACACAAACACAGTAAAAGAGCGAATGCAAAACAAAAGGCAGAATCTGTCAAAAACAGAACAGTCTGGAATGACGAATTTTTTCGAGGCACTTAAGTTGCTCAGATGGATCTGGCCTAAAATAATGAAAGTTGCGTACATATCTCAGGAATATGCGTGATTTTTTCAGAATTTTTGAATTTTCTACAGGGAGATAAGCTCAAATCCGTGACAGCTAAAAATCTGTCACTGCGCAGAAATCCAAATCTTGCATCAACTTTCAATATAGAACTTTACTTGGCACAACATTGCGATAAAATAAAGATACAAAGGAGTTGCTACAGAAGTAACAAAACTCCTTGACTCAAAGAAAACAAAAATAACAGCAAATAAAAACGATGGGTTGTCTCCCATAAGCGCTTTTCTTTAACGCCTTTCAGCTAGGCGCAGAAAGTGAAAATCAAGTGTCAAAAAGTGGAGGAGCATTGACATCAATACCAAGGGCCATGCGCCTACCTCTCTTACCCTTAGACTTACTCTTTGGTTTGGGGAATACATGGCCGCACCTTGGTGTGGAGGTAAGATTCAGAGTGCCTTTTCCCACATCTATGGTTGCTCCCATTAATTTGAGCAGAGATCTTCCAAGTGTAATTTGTCCTGTCCCTGCACATTCAATAACAAGATAATCAGTGGACACCGTTCTCCCAAGAAAGGTTGTAAACACACCCTCAGCTATCCCCTCGGGAAATATAACAGAGTTATCAGTAAGAATTATTCCTTCTCCTCCCACAATAGCATCTAAAGCATATCTATAACAAAGGGCTAGACCAAAGTAGAAGCTAGTGAGAAGCAAGCTTAAAGTCATTTTAGGATCAGTTTTACCAAAGGAATCATTAATTCTAGACCAAGCTTTTTAAAATTCTCCTCACTCCCTTGTTTAAAAGTGAAGATCAATTCCTCAGGTGACATAGCAACAGGCATGGAACAAGACATGATGGTGACAAGAGACAAAACAAAACCGAAATAAACAAGTAACTAATTTTTTTGTGTTTTTGATAAAGAGAGCAAACAAGACTAAATAAAAATAAACTAAGCAAGACAAATAACAAAGTAAAGAGATTGGGTGTGAGAGACTCCCCTTGCAGAAGCAATTCGGTTTTCCCCGGCAACGGCGCCAGAAAACGTGTTGCTAGCGCTAAGTTGACGAGGGAATATCTCCCCGGCAACAGCCAGAAAACTATGCTTGATGCGTGTAACGTCACACGTCAGTTGGGAACCCCAAGAGGAAGGTATGATGAGTGCAGCAGCAAGTTTTCCCTCAGTATGAAACCAAGGTTTATCGAACCAGTAGGAAAACGAGGTTGCTTCGAAGGTGTTGGTGAAGAGTGTAGTGCGGCGCAACACCAGGGATTCCGGTGCCAACGTGGAACCTGCACAACACAATCAAATTACTTTGCCCCAACTTAACAGTGAGGTTGTCAATCTCACCGGCTTGCTGAAAACAAAGGGTTAAACGTATCGTATGGAAGATGATGTTTGTTTGCATAAAACAGTAGAGAACAATGATTGCAGTAGATTGTATTTCAGATGTAAAAGAATGGACCGGGGTCCACAGTTCACTAGTGGTGTCTCTCCAATAAGATAACTAACATGCTGGGTAAACAAATTACAGCTGGGCAATTGACAATTGATAAGTGCATATAACATGCATGTGCGAGTTGTGGTGTCTACTATGAGATTCATTTGGGCATTACGACAAAGTACATAGACCGCTATCCAGCATGCATCTATGCCTAAATAGTCCACCTTCCGGTTAACATCCGTACCCCTTCCAGTATTAAGTTGCAAGCAACAGACAATTGCATTAAGTAATGTGCGTAATGTAAACAATACATTCATCCTTGAATAAAGCATTGCTGTTTTACCCCTAGTGGCAACAACACATCTACAACCTTAGAACTTGCTGTCACTATCCCAGGTTAAATAGAGGTTGAACCCAACTATCATGCATAAATACCCTCTCTTGGAGTCACAAGTATTCACTTGGCCAAGGCTTCAACAAGTAACGGAGAGCATGCAAGATCACAAATGACATAGACATGATAATATAATATTCAGCTCCACATAGGTATCAATATAAGTCAGATCCCAGCAAACACAACATGTAGCATTACAATAAGATGATCTTGATCATGATAGGCAGCTCACAAGATCTAAACATGATGGCACAAGTGGAGAAGACAACCATCTAGCTACTGCTATGGACCCATAGTCCAAGGATGAACTACTCACGCATCACTCCGGAGGCGGGCATGGCGATGTAGAGCCCTCCGGTGATGATTCCCCTCTCCGGCAGTGCCGGGAAGAGCTTCAGAACCCCCCGAGTTAGGGTTGACGACGGCGGCGGCAGCGAATATGTTCTGGATGAAAGGCTCGGTGTTTTAGGGTTTTCACGTCTCGGGGAATAAATAGGCGAAGGGGCGATGTCGGCGGACCCCCGAGGGGCCCAAACCACCAGGCGGCGCGGTGGGCCCACTGCCGCGCGGCCTGTGGTTTGGCCACCTCGTGGCTCCCCTTCGTCTCTCCTTCGGACTCCGTGTACGTGTTGGAAAAATAGGGACTTGGCCTTTTGTTTCGTGCAATTCCGAGAATATTTCCAGAAGTAACTTTCTGAAACCAAAAACAGCAGAAAACAGGGAACTGGCACTGTGGCATCTTGGTAATAGGTTAGTCCCAGAAATGCATAAAAGTGATATGAAGTGTATATAAAACATGTAGCAAATGGTATAATATAAATATGGAACAACAGAAATTATGGATACGTTGGAGACGTATCAGCGCGGCGGAGCTGGGACGGCGGCGGTGGCCCCAAGCGCGCCGGCCATGCGCGACGGGTCGCTGCCGTCCTCCTCTCGGTGATTTGGAGTCCAGTTTAGATTAATTTATGCTTAAATTAATTGAATTTTAGCTAAATTTAATGATGTTCCAGTCCACCCAATCCAAATCAACCGAACGCAACGATGGAATGGTTTCATTCCAGTGGAATGGAATGGAATGTCACGAGTCCATTCCATTCCACCCAATCCGAAAACCGAACACACCTTAGTGATGCGTACGGAACACAGGTGTCCCCGCTGAAACAGAATCTCGATTCTCAACCCATTTAGGACGGGGAAGTTACCGATTGTTTCCGGAACTTGTCCATTTTCTTGAGTTTCTTTCTTGACGCATGTATTCAAGCTCGTGCCTTTTTTCTATCTCAAAAAAAAAACTCGTGCCTTTTTTCTATCAAGTTTTCCCCTGGTGTTTGCATGACGGGTCTCATTTTTTTTAGGTAGAGGGTTGTATTAAGGAAAAGCCTAACCATCAGCCGGGGATCACGCGATTCCATCCTCCGCCTCGACGGTTCGACACGCGTCCCCCCTCGTGGCAAAAAGGACGAGACGCGCAGGGGCCCACCATGTTCTCAGTCCACCTTACCGTTCATTTCCTCTGCTTCTTCCGTTCTCATCTTCTCCACCAAAATAGCACATCGCTTGGAGCCATGGCTGCCTGCCCACCGTTAGCCCATGGCTCTCCTGCGCAACGCCGCTGGCCGAGGACGGATCCCTGCGCGTCGCAGGGACGGGATCCCTTGGCGCCGCCGCCGGACGGCTCCACTGCGCCGCCACCAGACAGCCCCCTACGCGCACGGTTGGAACCCTTGGCGCCGCCGCCGGACGGCTCCACTGCGCCGCCACCGGACAGCTCCCTGCTCGTCGCCGCCATCGCAGCGCTTCACCACCACACGAGCGTGGGCAGCAGCACCATGGACGATTCGTCCTCGTCGTCCCTGGAGGGCTCGCGCTCGCCCGCGGGGTTCCACGCGGCGGCGCCCGTTGCCGCCCTGGACGAGGCCTCACGCCACCGTCGCCACGGCCGAGGCCCGCTGAGCAGCCGCCCTCGCGAGGCTCTGCGCCACCGCCGACTTGTGAGGTTCGCGCCGCGGACCTCCTGCCCCGACCTCACGACGTGCGCGCCTAGGCTAGCTCTACCTGCACCGAGCGCTACCGTCGTTGCTTAATCCTCGATGGCCGCAAGGACGACGACCGCCGGAGGGTGCTGGGAAAAGTGCCTGCTTTGCTACCACAGTTTTTTGGTTTTGCACCACACGGGGAATTTTTGGGCTACAATAGTATTTTGGTTTTGCATCATGAAAATAATTATTTTGCTATAACTGTCTGTGTGTTTTCATCATACAGCTCTGTGGATTTGCATCATTAGAAGAATTTGTTTGCTACAATAAGTTTGTTGCTTTGCTACAATAGTTTAAATTTTTGCTACAAGGTCTCTGGCGATGTCTCCAACGAAATCGATTTTTGCTACAATACCATAATTTTGTTGCTATGAGATCTCCGGCGATGTCTTCGGCGAAGTCGAGTTTTGCTACAATAGCATAATTTTGTTGCAAAGATCTCCGACGAGGTCTCCGGCGTGGGGCGGTGTTGTTACCGACGGCGCGCGGCGATGCTACTGATGGCGCGTTGTTGCTACTTGCTACCGACGGTATCCGGCAATGCTACGAGGGGATGCTATCGACGTCTCGCGACATTGCTACCGACGAGCCGGCGATGCTACCGACGGCACATGGCATTGCTACGGATGAGCCGACGATGCTACCGGGGCGCGCGACGCTGCTACCAACGGCACGCTTTTTGCTCCGCAACAGAATCTACAATGGTGCGAGCTCGCGTTGGATCGCCGGAGCTCTGGAGGAAGATGCTACACATACCATCAACGTTGCTGCAAAGCGCCTACCATGGCGTTGCTGCATCGGTGACGCCGCGTCGGGTGTTCTCCAATGTTACCATCAAGGTCTCCTCGGATTTGCTACAATAGCAAAAAAAAAATAGAACTTTTCTCTTCATATAAGCATGTGCTACGAGCAACACAAAAAATTTGCTACAAATGATTTTTTTTTCTCCATAGAAACATTTTGTCAGTTTTGAGAGAAAATTGGACGTTTGCTATGGCACAAATTCTTATTACAAACGAACAACTTTTTGCTTCATAGAAGTATTTTTTGTTGGATTTCGGTGAGAATTAGAAATTGTGCTACAATAGCACAAAATAGTTATTACGCGCGAACCATTTTTGCTTCATAGAACCATTTTGCTGGGATTTTGGTTGAAATCAGACTTTTGCTATAATAGCATAAAATTCTTATTACGCAACGATGCTGCAAGCGCTGGAAGATTTTGTTGCTACAATGTTTGCAATTAAAAAATTTACTTTTGTGGTTTTGCTACAATTATACAAAGTTTTTGCTAGGCGAGGTATCCGACAAGGTCGGTTTTGCTACAATAGCACAATTTTTTTGTACAACGTCTTCGGCGAGGTCTATGCCTGATGTCTATTTTTTCTATTTTGTGATCGAACCGTTTTTGCTAAGACAGAAAAAGAAATGGCTGCCGCAAGGATGCTGCGAGCACTGGAGCCAAAAATGTCCACCATCCTTACGTAAGTAGTACATGAACCGATCGTTCTTTTCCTACAACCTCCGATCCATATTAATGGCCTCAACTTTATCTAGATACGGATGTATCTAGTTAAGTGTTTAGACTAGATGCATCCGTATCTAGACAATATTGAAACCATTAATATGGATCGGAGGGAGTAATATATTTACTTTTTCTTTCCTTGGCCTGTATGTGCTAGTGTGCTACACCCAGTCGATCTCCTCTCTTCTTATTCTTTTCTTTTCTGCCAACAACCAAACTAATCAGCTGGGCTGGATCGACGCTTCGTTGAGACGCGCCGGAGAATTTGGACCACGCGACCCAAGTGCGTCGTTTTCTGCTAGCACCTAGGCGTGGAGAAAAGTGTGAAAGCGACGTTCACGTGCGAAAGCGACGGCTGCATGCGACGCGGGCCGTAGCAGGATCCAATGGCCACAGCGGGTCCATCGGACGGCTCTCCATCCGGGGGATCGGCGCGCGGGATCCCCCGGGAGACGCCTAGTTCCTTCTTTGTACTAAACATGAGAGCAACCCTGAATAGCAATATTCTTAAAATAGTCTTTCGCCCCACTTTATAAATAAAACGACACGGCCGAATGATACATAGTGATATTGTGATGAGGGAACCCTCTTACAAGCAGATCAAAGATAAACAAAGAAGAACAGGAAACCAAACTTGTCACCGATGATACCGGAACGACACCGAAAGAACCGTAGCTCCACGACAGTGCCCTCAGCAAGGAAACGACGGTTCACGCCGCCATTGTCGAGACCGAAGTCTAATGTTTTCACCAGGAGCCCTGACGCGGCGAAAGTGGCCACAATAGCGCCCCCAAGAGGGCAACGACACCCGCACGCACCGCCGCTGCCGTTGGCGCCGAAATGCTGAGCTTTTGCGCAAAAAACTTTTCGCCTTGTCCGGTATTTCGGACCGCCACCAAGTCCGCCTCCCAAAACACGTTCTGGGAGCTAACGCAATCGAAACGCCGTCAGCACCAGGATCCCCCGCAACCCGCTTCTCGCCAGCCAGAAGGCCAAAAAGCTAGGTCATCACCACGGCCACGCCGCTCGCCGCAGAGCAACCCGCATAGTCCACCTTCCGAGGCCTCCACCTCGGCGTCCGGGATCGTTGGCCTACGATGAGGTCGAGCACCGCCACAACCATCCCACCAGAACGGACAGGAGAGAACGGAGTCAGCCGACCGGCACCTCGGACAGTGAGGTTCATCGAGCAGGACACACACGCCAGTCGAACCCGCAGAGCCCGTAACGGGACAACTAGGCGGCTGCTGGATCTAGGCCGTCAGGCCCGGATCCAACGCCCCAACCATCCATGATAGGGGTGGGCTCCAGATCGAAACCCCTTAAACCAATCTACCCGCAGGCCCCAGCCAGCCCAATCCAGGCCCATAGGGCCCAGATCAGGGCCAAGGCCGGGAGCGCCGCCATCAATGGCAAGCTCCGCCGGCGGCCGTCCAAGGTCCTCGCCTTCCCGGTCCCCTCCGTCGCAAGCTCCGGAGGTGCTCGTCACCGCCGTGCGGACCTGCCTCCGCCGGCCAGATCCGGGCTGCCGAGCTTGGCCACACCTGATCTAACCAAACGGCAGTTAAGTATTCACTTCTTGCAAAAATTTCAATACTATGAACTATTATGCACACGATCCACTTTGACAAAAGAGCTAACGCCATCCAAGCTATTTAGAGTTTTTATTTCTGCAATTATATGTGTACAGAATGATCTATCTCGCCCCTTGCCCATGTTGAAAGTGTGGTTAGGTCTCCATGACTTGGATATTTCGACTTGGTCAAACCTCACCCTCCCAGAATGGTGGCGGCTTATGGCTCATGAGGGCGCGACAAACCACAAGGCGATGGCTTCCCTTGTCTTCTTGACTACTTGGGAGGTGTGGAATGAAAGGAACGCGAGCGTTTTCCGAAACAAGCACGCTCCACCCGCCAACAATCCTTGCAAAGATCAAGCACGAGGCGAGGGTTTGGTCTATTGCGGGTGCGAAACATTTGGGTGCGCTTTTGCCGGGAGAGTAGTCCGTTTTGTAATCTAGTTTACTTTTCTGTACGGCTCCAAAGCTTGTTCTAACTCCTTCTTATTAAATAAATTGGGGCAAAGTTTCAAAAAAAAAAAAACTACTACGAGGAGCCGAGCGGAGTCCATTCCAGTTGGACTAGTGCTAGTCCTTCCTTGCAAGCTTCCAGAAATGCCTCAAGTGGATCGTCGTGGCGCAATGACTTACGACACACTGAGAACACAAATTCTGCCAGATAATTGCAAACTTTGCTTAAATATGCATATATTACCCTCAAATTATAAAGAAAGATATGTTCATAATTTCTCTAATAAAATTAATACATTAAAATCCATTTTTTTGGATTAATAAAATGTTATACTTGTTTCCATAATGTGTTCAGACAACTACCAAGATTGTTCAACTATATTAAATAAAATGGTCATGTACCCTTGCGTAAATGTTCACATGTATGAAATAAAATGTTCATCTAATGTGTAAGAAATATTCTTGTATATCTGAATATGCTCTTGTATTTCAAAAACTATTTGTTTAGAAGAGTTCATGCATTTGAAATAATTGTTCATATATATCAGAATACACTCTCGTACATTTTCCCCAGATATCCCACGAGGCCACGAGGTAGCATCAGACCAGATATGTTCCCCAGATATCCCACGAGGTAGCATCAGCCAGAAGCTCCGGGGGATCCCTCGCGAAAAATCAGAAGCTCCCAGGGCGTTGACAGTGTTGGTTAGTTCCTAGGATATTTTCATTTATCTACTCCTTTCACAAGGGCACACCACTGCTTGTGACAAAAATAAGGTGGACTAGAACCTTGGAATCCGGCGAAGATCCAAAGGAAGTGCGTAGACAAGAACAAGCCCAAGTTCTTGGGGATCGCTATCTTAAGGAATCAAAACGCTTTGTTTCAGCAAAGGTCCAAGCGAATAGAAGCGATGTGCATAGACGAGACAACAACGAGTGGTCTTGGGTAAGCCCCAGACAAAACTGGATTGGTGCGCATGTATAAAACTTGTCGACCTCGGTTCTATGTTAACAGCGGAGATACAGTTAACTCATACGTCGAGATACATGGAGACGTGTCCAAGGGTTTAGCGTCTAGTGGGTGGCTCCACCTCCACCAATGTTTGATGCTCATCGGACATAGCCGTAGAAACTGTCGGATAAGTTCGATGCCACGATTTTATTCGAATTTAAATCTACATAGCTCGGTGCTTCCCTAAATTGACCAGTCATGCGAGCTGCAGCTCACTGAAGACGTCATGCATCAGGTATTGGACAATGGCGGTGGGTACAGACGTATAGTCAACTTTTAAGCATTGCAAGTGATCTTCACCTATGAAACCTGCTACCAGTAAGTGTGTTCAGAACATGAAGACAAGAAGAGCTTTACCGATTTGGGATGCTACTTCCGCAGTGGCAGCAACCGAGCAACGTTTCTCTGACGAAGTTCTAAGATCATCATCGTTTTTTTCTTCTGACGGTGGCCTGTGGTTCAAAAAAAAAGATTAAGCCGCCAAAGATGAACGAGGGCTGTTTGCCGTGCTGCACACAAGTCCAGCAGCCTGCTTGCATGGCGCCAGCCGGTTGGCTGACAGTATGAGTCTCCGACGAAACCACTGGAGCTCATGATCATCAAGCTGTTTGTTGTTCACACACAAGACTATTGATTGGAGTTGCAGGAAGCCGCCGCCAATGCCACAAAATAGTCACAGTGAACAGCGACAGGCTAAATTAGCACACTAGAGCACTCGTGGTCTGTTTATAACTAATTAACCGGCGGTAATTGCTGGACCGGCGCCCGTGCACCACAAGCCGACATTTTTAATCACCCTGGCGTGCGCAGCTCCTCTAATCGGACCGTTTCAGGGATCAGGGCTCCCGTTTTCCGTAGAGTACGAAGTAGTAGTACCTTAACTTGGTCACAATAAGTCAACTCCACACGGGTATATATACCCAAAGAAACCCAACCACCGAAACCACACTCAAATCTCTCGAGTCACCCAAGAGCACACCACGCAAGAGCTTGTCCTAAGCCGGCTAGCTCGATCAAACAATGGCGTCCACGGTGACACTAATGAAGAGGAGGACCACCATACGGATGAGCGACGTCGTCGTCGCCGCGGCGTCACCAACGTCGGTGAAGTCTCTTCTGCTGGAGGGGAGCAAAGGCGGTGACTTGGCGGAGCGGTGCTGCGGGCACAAGCACGAGCTCGTCGGCTACGACGCGCTCCCGGAGTTCCTCAAGCACAACGAGTTCGTCCTCGACTACTACCGCAGCGAGTGGCCCATCAAGCAGGCGCTCCTCAGCGTCTTCGCCCTCCACAACGAGACCATCAACGTCTGGACGTAAGTGTCTTCTGTCCGATCACGTACAAATTAAACCGTGTCAGCTGTAAGCCTGTACATCGAGCATTTGCTTTGTTAGTCGGCGCTAAATATGTTTCTCCTACGTACCCTGCAGGCATTTGATCGGCTTCTTCGTGTTCCTCGCCCTCACCGTGTGCGCCGCCACGATGGTTCCAATGGAAACAAGCGTGGCGACATCCGCAGGCCACCTGGCAAACTGCATAGTCAACCCACGATCCAGCTGATGGCAACCTACAGCACCACGGAGCGGCCGCGGCAACGCAGGCTGTGCTGCGCCGCAACGTGTCCATTTCTGTAGAGACGGAGCTCGCGGCAGCGACGGCGCTGTCGTCCGGCGGACACCCGGTCACAAGGTGGCCGTTCTACGCGTACCTGTGCGGCGCCATGTTCTGCCTGCTGATGAGCAGCGGGTGCCACCTGCTGTCGTGCCACTCGGAGCACGCCTGCTACGTGCTGCTCCGCCTCGACTACGCCGGCATCACCGGCCTCATCGTCACCTCCTTCTACCCGCTCGTCTACTACACCTTCCTCTGCGACCCCTTCTACCGCAACCTCTACCTCGGCGCCATCACCGTCTTGGGCGGCGCCGCCGTGGCCGTCTCGATGCTGCCGGTCTTCGAGGCGCCGGAGCTGCGGTGGGCGCGCGCCGCCCTATTCGCGTGCATGGCCGCGTCGGCGCTCGTGCCCATCGTGCACAAGTTGCTCGTGTTCGGCGCGAGGCCGGAGGCAGTGCTCGCCACGGGCTACGAGGTGGCCATGGGGGCGTTCTACCTCGCGGGCGTGGTGGTGTACGGCGCGAGGGTGCCGGAGAGGTGGATGCCCGGCAGGTTTGACCTTTTCGGGCACAGCCACCAGCTGTTCCACGCGCTCGTCATCGCCGGCGCATACACGCACTACCACGCTGGCCTGGTTTACTTGAACTGGAGGGACATGGACAAGTGCTTGTATTGATTTTCTCGTTGTTTAGGTCCCTTTTTTAGAAGGAAAAAAAGGTAGCACAGCCCAGTTTTGATTCAATGATACAAATGCAGAGAGCTAAGCTCTAGTTATTTTTATTTTTTCCACTACGAGATAATTGTTTCTCATTTTGTCGACATTCATAGTTGAATGTTCAAGATCTATTCATCTGTTTGAATTAATTCGAATGAAACTCAATGATCTGATGTATAATGGTTCTTGTGTAGAAAAAGACAATGGTTCTTGGCATTGACTTACAAATAATTTTTCCCGGGTCGCCTTAAACCCGATAAGATATATTTCCTTTGATCTCTAAACAATAAGCAGGTTGCATAAGAGCATATCAAATAATAAAATCTAAATATACGAGCATATTAGATACACACTATTTTATTTTTATTGGTGATTAGTCTAACCAATATTTTTTCGATACCAAGTATAGAGGATGCACACTTTTTAAAATGTGCATACTTAATCATACACTAGAAACCGCTATTTAAATATTTTTTAGATCATACTTTTTGTAGATCCTTACCATGAAGAACCATAAATCATATAGATTATGCTTTGCAGGAAAAATTTCTATTTCAAAATATTCATTACAAAAAAACATGAACTAATATTTTTAATACTTCTAGATATGTGGTTAAACTATGCGAATAAACAGAAAAGTATACCTCTAATACTCTACATTCTAAAAGTAATCTAGAGAAGTATAAAAGTTTAGTACAAATTATATTTATCTTGATTCCCACTGGGCCCATGTGTTCATTGTACCGGTCCTGGTAGGAGGAAAAGTTCTTGTGTTAACTGTAGCCTATCAGTATGTGAAAACACGATGTTTAATGATTGTAATTCTATCGAGTAATCAACAATGCTCCTTAATTCGAATAAAAAAGTTGATCGCGCTCAACAACCGCGCGCGCCATGTAGGTAGGCGGCAGACGACAGAAGATGCTAACACAAGTTAATAAGCATGTTATCAAAATAGCTGGAAAATATTCCAATTTCACAAAAAAAGTTTCAGATATATGAAATATAATTTGAATATGTAACACTAGTAGGAAAATCATATAGTAGACATGATATGAATAATGTCTTTTTTTCACACGCCACTGATATTATCAATGGCGTCCCAGTTTTTTATATTATTTTATTTTAGAGAAAAGGTTGCACAACGCAGTTTTGATTCAAAGCTACAAATGCAGAGCTAAGCTCTATCTTCTTTTTTTATTTTTGACAACAGGACAGTTGTTTCCTATTTTGTTGACACTAATAGTTGTATGGTGAAGATCTATCCATCTATTTTTATTCATTTGACTGAATCTCAATTATTATTTTTGCCTGAATCTCAATGATCTGATAAAAAGTTCATCTATAGGAAAAAGATATAGCGGAATTGTTCTTGTCGCATGGAGAATGGCATTATCTCTGTTCGGTCAACATGCCATACCGAGCGGTGTTTTTTTGTTTTGTTTTGCGAAACACTGCAACGAAAAACTAAACCTGACTCTGTTGTCGCGCCGGTGTGATCGTTGCGGTAGATACGTGGCGAGGGCAGACATTGGCGACATCCCCACAACACGTGTCCGTACCATCTAATGTACTATAGCACCCGCCTTGACGCTTGTTAATTGGGCGGGCGTGCAAACACGACAATTGATCGCGTACTGCTGGGTTTGTTCTCGGTGGGCGGATACAGAACAAGTCAATCGCGTGTGGTGCAGATTGCACGGCCGGCGATCGCAAACTGGTTCAGAGCGGGCAGATGGAGCGTGGCGTCGTCAGTCAGAGTGTGAACACTGGTTTCCGGATTGAGTCAATTTGGTCTCCTCCACTGCAGGGACCTGTTTGTGATCGGAGTTGGGCTCGGATGTTTAACATGTCGAAGAATCTAGAGAGCGGTAACGGCACCGTGATGGTTACTTGCACAGTTGCACTGATTATATAACTTTTTATTAAGAGTTGCACTGACTAACTGTTGCTGCAGGTTCTACAGCAGCAGCAGCTCTAGGCGAGAAACGTGTGGGTTGATCATCGTTCACGTAGGTTCCATCAGACAGGCCAAAACTTACCCTGCTCTGAACCATACCGTTCCAAGATACTCTGGACCGGCCCATATGGCCCGTAACTCGGAATCATAGAAGTTCTCTGTATACGGCCTGGTTGGCCCGTCAAAGAATTTAAGGACGAAACTTTGCAGAAGCCTCCCGGCCCATTTACGACACCGATTAGACAAGGATGACGAATATTCCACTTACAGCCAAGCCCATATCTATCTCTGTCAGGGTACCCGAAAAAAAATCTATCAAGTTCTCAAAACAACTAAGGTGCAACATAATTGAAGTGAATTCCGACTGCATGGAGGTGATCGACGTCCAACGCAGAAGATAAAAGAGGTGATCGACGTGATGAAAAATGGTGGGAAGTCCCTCGGCCCAGCTGCTGCTATCTACGAAGAATGTACTCTTCTTTCTCGCAGTTTTTCACATATTGTTTTCTGCCAGTCCTAGGAAGCCAACATGGCTGCTCATGTTTTTGCTGGCCATGCTGAGGGTCCCAAATAATAAAATCCGCCGTTGGGCTTTCCTTCAAGAAAAAGAAAAAGGACTATCACCGTCAGGGCACAAATGACCTCTGGCACTGTGAAAATGATGCTCAAAATTCCACCCCTAAATCTTGTTGATCAAGGATTTTCAAGATAGCGGCAACACGAATATCCCCGTTTGAAGCAAATGACCAAGGAAAGCACCGAGCTAGCGACACAAGCGCCACGTCGCCGACACCCCAAACTGGAAAAGCGAGTATTAACTTGAGCATTAATCCGCTAACAAACACCGGGAATCAACGGACGATTAGCACGGACCCGCCATAACCGCACAAGGTCAAGGATCATGCATGCTCCACGTCGAGCCAGGATGCGAGTTGTTGCCCTCCCTGACGCATCCATCACCCCCTTTGCTTAGGCTCGCAATTTCTTTATCCCTCTACTATGCGCGCGCGCTTTTTTCTTATCCGCCCTCGTGTTGTTCCCATCGCCGCGCGTGTGCACATCAAATATAAGCACCCTTCAAGCACAAGAAAGTGCTGGCGCGAACCCTTCCGCTTGTCCCTTGCTGGATGGACCGCCGGAGGCTAGCCGCGTCGGGGAAGACGCAACCGAGATGTGCACCGTTGCTTGCGCGGCAATGTATCTCCATGCATGCCAAGCGTCGCCGTTCACGTGTAACGGGACAAGCGCAAGGTGGCCACCGGTGACGCGCCCATCTCAACCTCCGGCCGGCCGACCTATCTCCCTCCCTGGGCGCTCAGTCCGACGGTTTCGTTCAGGAGCTAGCCGCAGCTTGCAGGTCGGCCGGCCGCCGTCAGCTGAGGATCATATATATCCACCGGGCGCGCGCGTCCCTAGCGGAGGCCGCTTTAACGCCGGAAACCCCAACTGCCTCTCCTGGGAACGAAAGCAATGAGGTAACCACCGCTAGCTAAGAAATAGAGGCTAGCTATAGTAGATAGATGTAATACCGGCCGGGGGAGGCCGGGTGATCGGATCATCCAGGTTGGTTGCTTGCTGCAGGCTCCGGTTAGAGCAGTGTTTGTTTGGTGCATCTGTGTTATGTATGACACTATGCCATGACACCTCTCTGCGGCAGCCGATTTGTTAGGTTAGTGGCCAGAATCTGAATGTGGCCGCGGAAACGTTCAGGCTTTAGCGTGTGGGTCGATCTGTGGATGCGTGGTGCATGGATGCTCATGCCCAGTTGCACCACTTTTCTCTTTCAGGAAAAGAGAGTATGTCAACTGCAGAGATCAACACGGTTACGATGCTGCTCGGCTGTATGTTCAACAGAAGACAGTTCGTCGAGCTTAACCATGAGATTTTTCTCAACCTAAGCTTAACTATGAGCTATGTAACGATTTTCATGCCCCCATGCATGGCCAAGTTGACCTGGCCGCTGAGCTGAAACCCTGAAATGAGCCGAGGTTGATCAGCTGTCTTCCGGGGTCCCCGTTTGGATCAGAGGGTGTCCCAGGTTTTCTATTAATAGAAACCAAAGCCGTTCAAAAATAGTAGAGCGCTTTAGTCCTGCCAAACCAGCTCACGACTTGAGAGAGCTACGGACAAAAGTAATGACGAACTAAGAAAGCCACGGCGTTTTTCAAAATCATACAACGCGTGACGTGCATGCAGATCGCTGTTTTAGATGTTTTAGATGTCTTCGAGAAGAAACCGAAGATCGAGATGCAGGCAAGAAAGCGTTTCACGAAATTATATCAAACCACATAAAAACCTTCAGATCGGGTACATTTTGAAAGAAACGTGAGGAGATATGAGGTTGGCAGGCAACCGCGTAGCTCTCCAAGGGCCGGCTGTTTTTCTCTTACAACCTGTACAAGAGGGCAGATTAACAAACCCTGATCTAATCTCTAACGTCGGGCATGAACAAACTAATATCGTTAGCAACTAACAATATATTCTAACACCCTCCATTAATCTCAAGTGACTAACGAACTGAGATTGTGCTTACACCATTGAAAAGATAGATCCAGCGGTGGTTTGGTGAAGATGTTAGCAACTTGATTGTTTGAAGAGATGAACCTGATCTTCAGTTGCTTATGGAAATCTCTCTCGTCCAATATTAAAATCAATCTCAATATATTTAGCACGAGCATGGAATGTTGGATTGGTGAGCGATTTGTGGCACCAATATTTTCACGTCACAAAGCTGGAGCCTGAGATTGCTGAATACCTAACTCGCCAAGAAGGGATTGAACTTATATAACCAAATCACTATCATTACCAAAGTGACTTATACTTAGACTCAGTGCTTGATCATGAAACTGTGGCCTCGCCAGCACTCCAGACGATCAAATTCCAAGAAAGAAGATGGCATATCCCCCAGTTGATTGCTGATCATCAACATTGCCCGCCCAAGCAGCATAAGAAGCAGTTGATCATAAATCATCAAAGATTGGACGAAGGAACATATGTAGTAAGTGAATTGGATATAGCGTATATGCGCTTGACGGCAGACCAATGACTGTCGCGTGGAGCATGGAGGTATTGACACACATGGTTGACCACATATGAGAGATTCATGACTGAAAGATACTAGAGCCCGCTCACAATGTTGCAGTATAAGGTGGCATCATCTGGAGAAAAATGATCCACATCCGAACTAGACAATTATTCTAAGACTCACTTGGATATGTTGCGATATAAGCCTGACTAAGGTGACATCGACCTACATCAACCTCTTGTCCATTGTTTTGCCTTGCTACTTAATTTAGAGGCAATTACGTCTTTTTTATTGTTTTTAAATTGGTAGCATCTCGTGGTTCCAAGTGGGTGCGGCTGCGATATAGTAAAATTCTTCAGACCAATGTTCCCCTTCCGATGCCATCTCAAAGCCCAAAGCCTAAGATTGTTTACTGAATTTATTTGCCATTTTTATGTTCGCTGTATTTGATTATCTCGCTAGTTGTATTTAATATTCAACACATGTGGAGGAAACAGCGAGATGTCAGTCGATGTTTTTTGCTCGTGGCCCAAGGCATCGAGAAAACGGTTGTGTGGATCCACCCATTGGTGACCTTTTTTGGAACCACGGCTCATCAAAATAAATATATTTTATATTGGACTTTTATACTTATGTTCAAATTATTTTACCATATCATAATCCTGAGGAACATGATTTTCTATTACTTATATTGCATAGTTAATCATAGATCACATTTTCAAAACTTAAAGTATATTGTTATTTGTTTGTAATGTATATAACTATAAAGTTTGCTTGTGCAACTTTGAATTGTATGATCTAATAAAAGTTCTACTTAAAAAATCACGGTCGCATAAATTATATCTTTAACCACCGTCGTAGAGATATCTAAATAGAATACTAGAGATAATATCTTAGTAGCCGTTCTAGTGTATCGTTAGTTAAGTATAACTACAGAAAAAAATTGAGAGTACAAATTGAACTGTGTTCAAGATGTGTCTTGCAAGTTGGGTTACTAGTAAGTTGACAACATGTATGTGCTCTGCCCATTGTATCGAAATAGTATGTATAATAAAAAACATCGATGAACATACGATTATTTTTTGTTCTACTATTTATTATTTTGGTATGCTCATCTTGGATGTGCTTGATTTAATCTGATGTTCAGAAGTGTTCGTTCCAATTTCTAAGATAAGAAATGTGTGCACGAAATTAAACAGGGAAACCAACATAACATAGATTTCACATATTCAATAATATTCTGATGGGGCGAATGCAGCCTAACCTCCGCTCGACCCGAGAGCAACTTGGGGGGGGGGGGGGGGGGGGGGGGTCTGTTGATCGAAGAGACCGCCTTCTTAATTGTGACACGAGACTACGAGAGGCATGTCTTATACTCCTAGTCTTGCCAAATTCTCCTCAAACAGTTGTGACCAATTTTCGCCACAAATATCATGGCTTAGCATCATATTTTTAGCAGACAACCAAACATATTTCATGTGATTACGGGTCTCGCCCCGGCTTGTTTCATTCGTGCCACTACACGCTCGACCGGTCGGCCCCCACTCTACACACGTGACGGCTAAGAAAAAGTAGCTAAGAAAAAGTAACGGCGGATTGGCCGCCGACTAATGCGTGCACGGTCAAGTAACGTGGATCGTAGCTAAATTCGGCAGGTCGAGTTAGGCGTCTAAACCCGATGGGTGGAAGGAAAATACCTAATTAACTTCGCCAGCCGCGTCCACGTATCTTCTCCATGTAAACCCCGGAGACGAGGCAGCCAAGTACCGTGCTACAGCACCCGCCGTCCTCGAGCACCAGCCGGCCGGGTTATAAAACGGTCGGCACTGCCACCTGCGACGCCCACCTCTCCCCTCAGCTCTCGACACACAAGAAAACAAAGCAAGAGAGGACCCGCGAGGAACGCGGCGGCGTGTGGAAGCATGGGCAACTGCCAGGCGGTGGATGCGGCGACGGTGGCGATCCAGCACCCTGGCGGCGGCCGCACGGAGCTGGCATACTGGGCGCTCCCGGCGGGGGAGGTCATGGGGGCCAACCCGGGCCACTACGTCGCCGCCGTGATCACCGTCGCGCAAACAACCCCCGCCACCGGCGCCGCCGCTTCGAATAAGGGCGGGGCCGCGGCGGCGGCGCCCGTGAAGCACCTGAAGCTGCTCCGGCCCGACGACACGCTCCAGCTCGGCCGCGTCTACCGCCTCGTCAGCTTCGAAGGTACGTCCAAGCAAAGCGCCCAACCACCCCCTCCCGCGGCTGCTCTCGCTCGCTTGTTGCGCGTGTACCGCTCCGTTGGCCGTGCTAGGCTTGCGGGCGATGCGTCAGGACGAGGAGTAATTTGTGATTCGTGCGTGTCGCCGTCCGCTTAAATGCCTTCCTTTGACTAGTTAGAGCGGCAGATCAAGTGGAGCTTTTCTCTAGTGATTTTCTGGACTGAGTTGACGTGATACTGTAGTATCACCATTAATCGTCTATTAACTGATCTCGTCATGTGTGATCGAGCAGAGGTGCTGAAAGAGTTCGCGACGAAGCGGCACGTGAAGCTCAGCCGCGTCATGGTCAAGGCCAAGGACGATGTGGAGCTGGCGAAGAAGCAAGCCAAACCTCGCCGCCGGCGCGGCACCAGCGGCGGCGGTGGAGGCGTGCGCGAGGAATCCGACAGGTCACTCGCTAAGGTGCGTTCGTGTCTCCTACCGTCCACATTATTCTTCACTCGCCACATAGCCGGCCACGCACGCACGGTGTCATTCTCAATTCCAACCACCGTTTCGCCAGATCTCTGGTTGATCCTGCCGGGTCGCCATCGATCGAATCATCCACCGATCGATCCCAACAAACACTAGTTTTTCCACGAACTGAGCTGCCGGTCGTGGTCATCGTTCTCCAAATTAATAACTGGTTAATGTCCGGAAACGGCCGTGCCAACCTGAACTTCTCTACCAATCATCCAGGTCATGCGCCAGTCGAAGGAGGAGGATGAGGAGGCCGCGGCTGCAACGTCTCCCGTGCCGAAGCCGGGAACAACCGACGACCACCGCGACGCGGCGTCGGAGCCCGGCATGGTTGAGGACGATGACGACTGCGACCTGGAGTCGCTGCTGCCCGGCTTGGCGCTGGGCAGGCGGATCGGGCGGCAGTGGAAACCCGCGCTGCAGAGCATCGAGGAAGGGCGGGACTGACGGCCGGGCCGGCGGGGCGTCCAAGTTGACGAGCGGCTGATCGGTGGAGTTCACGGACACGGACAGTGTGTGTTTTGTACTACTAGCTTGTGGTACAGCTGGGGTTTGTAGCGGCAGGGTGTGTAAAATAAGTCTGTAGTACCTTGCAGGTGATCCTCCAGGTGTTTAGCAGCAGCAGTAGTGCCAGTACCGTTCTGTTCATGTATGGATTGATGGCTGTACAAGTGTGTAAGGTAACGTGAAAGATAACTACGTAGTAGTAGATCCTCTAGACTGAATGAACTCGGCTGTTCATTGTTGCACTGTCAAGTGGGAGTATCGCGATCGAAGAACTGCTCGAGGTGTTTGGACGGAACTTCGCGGGATGCGAGCCTCCGCCATTATTGCGCATCGGGAGGCTCAATTTCATTTGGGACGCTCAATGGATCTCCAGTCAGAGGACGGCTTGTGTTGGAACCTGAACCACCGGCCGGTCCAAGCGCTGAGCTCCCATCATGCACGTGTAGCAGTCTAGCAGAGACTTCCTTTTCCAGGCCACGACGAACAGAGCAAAGCAAACACGTGCACTCGTGCAGCGCGAGCTCGATACGCAGGGCATGCAGCAGCGACCTGCGTGGAGCGCTGCTGCGCGGAGATCTCCACGCAGGGGATGGGAATCCCTGGTTTTCCTGACTGAGCTAAGGGACGAAGCCTTGGGCGCCATGGATTCGTCAGTGTTTCAGGCGATGGGAACGGGTGGATGGATGCGTGTGGGAGATGGGTTGGAGAGACTGACCTGACCGAACTTGAGAGCGGGGACTTGATCGGCACTGCGGGTGTATGCTGTATTGCTGCAGTGCAATGCAGCATGCGTGTAGCTCGGAGCTGCACCTATAGCCTAGCTTATGAGACAAGAAAAGAGCCTGCGGCGTCGACAGTTTGCGGCATGGATAGAGAGCTCCCGGAGGCAAAAATTCCTGACGCAGCATACACGAGCGGTGCCAAGAGATTCGCTCCCGTGGTAACCTGATGGACGGATCAGAGTGTCCAGTGCTCCTGGGCGGACACAGATCCGGTGACATGCGGCTTTTGCATTTCATGCATGTTCACAGCACATATTAAGATAACCCCTAGAAATTTCAGATCAAAATTCGAAACATACATCGAGAAATTTCTCTTTTTTGTTTCTCGATGTATGTTTCGAATTTTGATCTGAAATTTCTAGGGGTTATCTTAATATGTGCTGTGAACATGCATGATTTTTTTCAGATTTTTTCGCAATGTTTAAATTTGAATTTTGGCCGCATGTCACCCGGTGACATGCAAAAGCCGCATGTCACCGGATCTGTGTCTATGGCTGGCTAGCCGCGCCTGCAATCGATTTGTTCTCGCTTGGGCATTGTGGTGTCATGTAATCCTGTCAGTTAGTTTCCGAGCGCTCATCAGAAAAAAAAATGATTTTTTACACAAGTTGAAAGCTTTGCCTATTCCACGAAACAGTCTTTCGCCCCGCTTTATAAATAAAACAACGACCAACAACAACACAGGATACAAACGCAACACCACACAAGCTGGGGCCAACAGCAAACACACGCCCAAAACAGAAAAAATGGAGACAAAGGTGGGTAGACTAAACTAAGGTGACCCGCAACCGTTGCGCCTCTCCGGAAAATTACCACCACGCTCGTAGCACCGAATCGTCGAGTACCAAGTAGCACCTTCAAGAAGGAAAGCAATCGCTGCTACCCGGACCGGCACCCGGTCCTAGGGTTTCCCCCGGCACACAGAGAGAAGTGGATGAAGGTAGCCACGACGCCCTCCAAGAAGGAATGGTGTCACCCGAAGGCGGCACCGCGTCGGTGTCGGGCGAACCGACAAGGATTTCTCCCGAAAAACCTATCCACGACCCCGAGCGATCCCTAGCATGAGAGCCCCGCAAGGACAAAGCCTCGTCATCTCAGACTCGCCGCCCGCCAACTTGCGCCACCACGGTTACGAAGTCACCATCGTCGTCATACCAAAGCTACCGACACAAAGTCTGCAAGTCGGAGGCAAGAGATAGCTCGACTCGGGGTCATCAGTACCGCGGCCGCGCGAGAGGGAACTGCCTCCACCGCCGAAGGCGGTAGTCGACCGGACGTAGTCGCACAGCACACCAGTCCCAGTCGGGTCCGGCCACACTGCCAGTCCCAAGAGGGTCCGGCCGGGCCTGAATTGGTCCCGTAAAGCCAGCCACCACGCTGCAACAAGGGCAGCCACCGTCGCTGATGAACCCCTACACGAACACCTCCGCCTCTGTCTTGCGGTCCTTATCGTCGCCTCTTCACGAATTCCGGCCCGGGGTCTGCAACACGGAACAAGCAACACCGCTGGAACACGGGACAGCAACAGCAACACCTTGCGGGAGGGAACAACCTCCACCACCGAGAGAGGTGGTAGTCGGCCGGACGGAGCAGGAGAATCACACCAGGTCCACACTGACCCGGCCGGACCTAAATAGGCCCGTAAAGCTTCTCCCGCCCCGCTGCAACAGGCAAGGTACAACACCACCGTCCCTGTTCGTGCGTCGTCGCCGCCGTCAACTGCAGACAGCGTCACAGCAGGGGGCGAGCTGGCCCGCCCAAGCCCAGATGTGGCCCAAAGGGCCCCGATCTGGGCCGGAGGGCCACGGCCGCGCCGCCCCGCACGCAGCGCCCCGCCGCACGCCGGCCACGCCACTCGCCGGCACCACCGCACTAGAACCGCTCGGAGGAGCCCAAGCCAAGGCCTCCCGACGCACACCGCCGCCAGAGGTCGTCGCCCCGCGAGACTCCCTCTAGGCGCGAGGGTAGGGAAGATCCGCCGCCGCCGGCGCTGACCGAGCCAAGCTCGGCAGCCCACGCCGACGGCGGCGGGAGACGAGGTACGTGAGGAGTTGGCCCGGGCGAGGAGAGTCGAGGCCACGACTGGCCGCCGCGGGGGCGATGCAGCCGCGGGAGGGAGGAGGGGGGGAGGAGGAAAGGCAGGGAGGGGGCGGCGCGCGCCGGCCGCCGCGGGCGCAGACGAGGGTGGCGGCTAGGGTTAGGAGTCGGGGAGAGTAGTTGTATCTCAAACAAAGAATTACGTTTGTCGCCTGGCTCGCTTTGCCTATTCCTTTGACTAAGAAGAATTAAAGGGCACAAAAAGAACAAGCCAACGGCTTGCATACAAAGGCCTACTCTCACAGCATCGTAGAGCTCAAATGTTACCCAAGTGCGACATCGCGCTTAATACATGAGGTAACAACGATAGGCATGGAGGCCTCATTTCTAAAAACATGCGCATTGCGCTTATTCCATAGTCCCCAAGCGGTAAGGAGAACCCAAGATGTGAGACCTTTCCGGCGACCATTGGCTCTGGTGGTGGCGCACCACCACTCCTTGACCGTGACGTGGAGGTGCCATTTGGGATATGTCGAAGTTAACCGATATGAGCCACTTTTTTATGTTAATCCAAACACGAAGCAAGTACCTGCACTGGAACATGCGTCGCGGTCTACGGTTCCCTTTCGCATAGTTGGTAAAGGCCGCAGTTTGGCCAACCCCGTCGGGCAAGGCGATCAGCCGTCATAGGGCTAGACATAAAGCTCGAAGCTCGGTGAGCTCAATGAGCGCTCGGTAACTCGACTCGTTTGAACTCAGCTCGTTTTCTTAATGAACCGAGCTGAGCAGCAATTTTAGCTCGTTAACACTAACGAGTTAAACAATCAAACTAACGAGTTTCACGAGCTACTCGTTAATGAAAGAGCATTGTTGCTCTTAATCATGTTTTGATGTTGATGATAATACAAAGGTTGCATCTAACAAGTTTATATGAGTTTAAACAGGTTTTATATTTATCCCCGTTGTCTCGACGCGATAAAAAGGAGCCAAAGGAGTGAAAGCTACCAGGGAGCGGTAGTACCGCTGGGATAGGCGGTACTACCGCCAGTTCGCTGGGGCGAGCTGCGAAGGGCAGTACCGCCCGGGTACCGCCGTTTTCGGTTTCTGCCGCGGTTCCGGTATCGCCAGCGGTACTGCTAGCGGTACCAAGTGGTACCGCCTTCTCCAGGGGCGCAGAGAAAAAGGGTGCCGCGGCCGGTACCGCTCCCGGTACCGCCGTTCGGGCCGTTCTGCCCACGGTTCCGGTACCTTCAGCGGTACCTCCAGCGGTACCGCCTGGTACCGGCGAGGTGGGATTCGTCGTCGACAGAAGCGGGCCCGTTGACCGTTTGGAGGCGCGCGTGAAGACACGGCGGTAGTACCGGCTAACCCAGCGGTACTACCGCTCGTGTGGGATTTTTCCTCCCAACGGGCAGAAGAAAGGAAGGGGGTATTTATACCCCTCCACCTACCTTGGGACACTTTGAGCTGCTAGAATTAATTCCCCATTCTTTGTCAAAGCCCCATTGTTGTAAGAACTTCAAACTACTAGATCTCCCACTCTATCCACCCAATCGTCCCGATTCTTTGAGGAGTGAAGGAGGAGGTCTAGATCTACATCTCCACCGAAGGAATTTACGTTCCCCCCACACTTCACGTGTGGATTCTACATCTTGGGTTGCTTGTAACCCTAGGTGTCTTTGTGAGTCTCGGAGGGAGTCCGAGGCATTGTTGGGAGGCTCCAACTCATTGTGGAGTTCCCCGACCTTTGTGTATCGGCTTGGTCAACGCCATCAAGGTGACCTCATAGTGGATGAGCCAAACCCCCACGGGTAAAGCTCACGGAGAATAGAGTGAGCACATCCGTGCTATTGGAGCGCCTAGGTGGCTCCACACTCCTCCAACGTAGACGTACTTCCCTTGGGAAGGAACTACGGGAAACATCTCCGTGTCTCCACTTTGCGGTTATTTCTATCCTTTACTTATTGCTTCCGCTACGTTACTTACCTTGTTTGTATCACATAGGTTGCTATCATCTAGTGCACATCTAGTCAACCTTTGTTATACTTGTTCAAGCCCTAATTAATCGAAAAAGAATTAAAATTTGGTAGTCGCCTAATCACCCCCCCTCCTAGTCGACATATCGATCTTTCAATTGGTATCAGAGCCTCGGCTCTTATCTAAGGCTTCACCGCCTAAGAGAATATGTCGGACTTGGATCCTCTCGCATCGGTCACTAATGAACGCTTTGGTGAGGTTATTGGTGAGATCAAAAATGAGATGTCAAATCTCAATACCGAACTCACCACCAACCTCAACCTAAGCATGAAGGAATCGATGCGCGAGATGCTCAAGGAATTCCTAGGGGACCCGGGATCTAAGGTTGATGTAACCCCCGGAGCAACGGGTAATGGAACGAGGCCGGATACTTCTCCGTCTTCGGATCTTGCCAATGTGGATGGAACGGCAAATGCCAACTCACCACTTGCGCAAGCCACTACACCTATCGCTCCGGGTGTTGCCTCAACCCCAAGATCATCGGGGGTGTATGCAAATGTTCCACCGGGACAATTGTATAACACAAACCACCAACATGTCAACCCGCCACACATCGCCAATATGGGCGCACCTCCTATGCTTGACCCAAAAGACTTTCCTAATTGGCAATTTAATATGCGATCACACATGTCGAGTTGTTGTGTCTTCTTGATTGACATTATAGAGCAAGGCTTTCATCCTCAAGACCCTCTCAACATGACTCCAACGGAGAAGGCCAATCATCAACTCAACGCCACCGCCATGCGCATGATCCAAACGGCCGCCGGCCCCACTTACACCACTCATATCCGTGTGTGCAAGACGGCCAAGCAATGTTGGGACAATCTCCACAACTTGTTCTTGGGTAGCGCAAGCATTCAACTTTGCAAGTATGAAGCGGTTCTAGATGAAGCCGAAGAGTTTGTGATGAATGAGGATGAGACTCCCGAAGACCTCTATCGAAGGCTCTCCGCTCTTGCCATCACCTTGAATGATTTTGGGTTTGAAAGGTTGAAGATAGTTGGATCAAACGCAAGTTCCTCAAAGCAATCACTCCTTCAAACCAAAGCTTGGCTCAAACCATTCGATCAAGACCGGACTTCTCAACGCTTGACTCCAACACCATTCTCAATGAGTTTGTCTCCATCGGAATGGTTGTGAAGAGCTCTATTCATGCACATGCTCGGCAAAGAGGACTTGCGGGACACTCTCCAAATGTTGCATTGAAGTCCAAGGCCATCACTAGTGAAAGTGAGTATGAGCAAGAAGATGATGAGGATGATGTGCAAGAAACCAAGGATGACTTTTGTGAACACATCGCCCTTGTCACAAGAACTTATTGGAGCAACCGCTCCCGGAAGGTCGATCCTCCAACAAGAAGAAGTTTGGCAAACCAAGAGGGGAGCGTCCAAAGACTTGCTACAATTGTAGTAACCTCAACCACTACATTGCTCAATGCCCTTGGGAGAATAGAGAGGATCACAATGGCAAGCTTGTGAGGAAAGACACTACCAAGGCCATCCAAAACAAGACCTACGTGAAGAAGAGGGTTCCCAATGCCTTGTGTGTTCAAGATAGAAAGGTTTTGGAAGAATACATGTCCGGTGATGAAGATGGTAATGAAGCCGGGGCTACCGCGCGCATTGCCGTAGCCACTCCTTCCTCTACATCGTCATCCTTATTTGAATCTCCCAATGAGAATGAGTTCATTCCCTACACATGTCTCATGGCAAATGCCACCTCGGTAACTCCTTCGTCTAAGCCAATCTCCTCTACACCTCCTTCTTTATTGGATTGTGTTGAAAATGTTGTGAAGGAGCCCCAAAGTCCAAGTGAGGTGGACTTGTGGCTAGCTACTCTTAAGGGAGATGATAAAGTTAATGTTGATGCTCTTTTAGAGCAACTTGAGGAAACTAACTCTCTTGTAGATCAAAAGGATGACATCATCTCCGGCATGGCAATTCGGGAAATGGACTATGCAAATGAGATAGCGGATTTCTCTATCGCTCTTGGAAAAGAGCAAACTCGTAGAGGGTCTCTAGAGGAGGCTCTATCTAATTTAGAGGAATCTTATGCTATTGACATGTCTAGAATTAAAAAGGACTATGAGCATGCTCTTGCTACTTCCAAAGTCTATAAAAATGAGAAGAATGAGCTAGGCATTGACCATGCTAGACTTGTGGAGGAAAACAAGAAACTTGATGAGGAACTCAAATCCCTCAAGGAGTCGTTTTCCATACTTGAAAAGTCTCATGATCAATTCCTAGGTCAACAAGTAAAATTAGCTATTGCCTCTACATCAAATGAACTTGTTGATCAATCTATTGCTTGTTGTGAGCACGCTAACCTTGTTGAAGAAAATGCTAAGTTGAAATCTCAACTTGAGAAGGGCCTTTTGTCTTGTGCCCAAGGAGAGAAGAATCTTATTGACCTTTTGGGCAGCCAAAAGGAACAAGTTGGAAAAGAAGGACTTGGTTTCTCTACCAAGTCAAAGAAGAAGAACAAGAAGAAGAAGCCAACTCCCTCTTCCAAAGCTATTATCTTTGTAAAGGAGGGGGAGATGGCTAAAGAGAAGGAGACCAACACCATTGTTGGTGGTGAGACCACAAGGGGTCTTCCCACTCACAATGACTTTGCCGGCAAATATAACCCATCTTATGTTCTTTTGAAATCTAGAGATGGTCATGTCTATGCTAAATATGTTGGTACTTCATATGGTGATGATTATCTTTGGGCTATTTGGGTTCCAAAGACCCTTGTGACTAACAAGAAAGGACCCATCAAAAATGGGTACCTAAGTCAAAGACTTGATCTCTTGTAGGGTGAGGCGTCCGGTGCGGGTCGATGGACGGTGGATAGTGGCGCATCCCAACATATGACCGGACGCATTGACTTGGTGGATGATATTGAACCTCCTCTACCTCAATATTCACGAGTCAAAATTGGTGACAACCGCGAGCTTAAGGTATTGGGACGAGGCAAGGTCGTTGTTGCTAGAGAAGTCTCTATCAAGAATGTACTTATTGTTGAGTCCCTTGGTTACAACTTACTCTCCGTCTATCAACTCACAAATGTGGTTATGGGTGCTATTTTGATGACGAGAGTGTGATCATCACCGTGAAGGGATCTCTTAAAGTAGTCTTTGTTGGACATGTCGAGCACGGCATGTATGTGCTTGATTTCTCGAAAGAAAGCACGTCGGCCGCGACTTGTCTAATGGCTAAAGTTGATGTGGGTTGGCTTTGGCATCGCCGACTAGCCCACACCAATATGAGAACACTCCATGATCTTCAAAGTGGTAATCACATTCTTGGACTAACCGATATTAAGTTCTCCAAAGATCGTGTGTGTAGGTCTTGTGTTCTAGGTAAACAACATGGAGAAGCTCATCCATCAAAGACCAAGATCACCACCGACAAGATTCTTGAGCTCATTCACTTGGACCTCTTTGGTCCCCTATCTTATGATAGTCTTGGAGGAAGAAGTATTGCTTGGTGATTGTTGATGACTATTCAAGATACACATGGGTCTATTTCTTCAAGAAGAAAAGTGAGACCCAACAAAGAGTCATTGACTTCATCAACATGGCTCAACGCCAATATCAAGAGAAGATCAAGACAATCCGAAGTGATAATGGGTCCGAATTCAAGAACTACACCGTGGAGGGATTTCTTAGTGAAGAGGGATTGCTCATCAATATTCCACCCCTTATACCCCTCAACAAAATGGTGTTGCGGAGAGGAAGAACCGGACTCTTATGGATGCGGCTAGGACCATGATTGCGGAGTATGCTTCTCCGTTTAACTTTTGGGCCGAAGCCATCTCCACCGCGTGTCATGCAACAAACCGACTCTACTTCCGCAAGCTCTTGAACAAGACCCCATATGAGATTCTTCTTGGGAAGAAACCGGATCTCTCTTATTTTCGCGTCTTTGGATGCAAGTGCTTCATTCGCAAGAAAGGTAACCGGTTATCCAAGTTTGAGACTAGATCAATAGAGGGTATCTTTGTTGGTTACTCCACAAACTCTCACGGCTATAGAGTCTACAACAAGACCACCGGTCAAGTTGAAGAATCTAGTGACGTGAAGTTTGATGAGGATAACGGCTCCCAAGTGGGGCAAGTTGATTCTAATGTTGTAGGTGATATACCCATGGAGCTTGCTCTAAGGAGGATGGCAATTGGGGACATTCGTCCTATTGAAGAAGATCCTCCTCAAGCTTCCCCTCAAGTCATTCTATCACCTACTCAAGATCCTCCAAGTAACCAAGAACAAACTCGAGCCCTCAAGCAAGTGAACAAGGTCAAGAACAAGATCAACCTAATGGTTCCTCTCCACAACTTGATGTTCAAGACCAAACTCAAGAGTGCATCCCAAGCAAATGATCAAGAACAAGCTCGAGATGATCATCATCAAGATCAAGTTCAAGATCAACATGCACATGACACCGATGATGAAGGAAATGATCAAATCATCTCTCAAGAATCCTCGGAGAAATCAAGAATAGAAGAGACTCACGACGAGAGCGAAACCTAGAGCTCTTGGATTGCCATTTGGACAATGTTCTTGGTGGTATCCAAAGCAAGGTCGTCACAAGAGGTCAATTGGCGAGCTTTAGCACTCACCATGCTTTCGTGTCCTTCATCGAGCCCAAGAAGGTGTATGAAGCTCTTGAAGATCATGATTGGATTGATGCCATGCATGAAGAACTCAATAACTTCAAGCGTAACAAGGTGTGGAAGTTGGTGCCAAGGCCAAATGGGTGCAAGAACGTCATCGGCACCAAGTGGGTCTTCAAGAACAAGCAAGACGCGAACGGCATCGTCATTCGAAACAAGGCAAGATTGGTGGCTCAAGGCTACTCTCAAGTCGAAGGTATCGACTTTGGTGAAACCTATGCCCCCGTTGCTCGTCTTGAATCTATTCGCATCTTGCTTGCATATGCATCTCATCATAACTTTAAACTACAACAAATGGATGTTAAAAGTGCTTTCCTTAATGGTCCTATTAATGAGTTGGTATATGTTAAGCAACCTCCCGGGTTTGAGGATCCCAACCATCCGGACCATGTTTACAAACTCGACAAGGCGCTCTATGGCCTTAAGCAAGCCCCACGTGCGTGGTATGAGCACCTTCGAGAGTTTCTTGTAGACCGTGGATTCCAAGTTGGAGTTATTGACCCCACTCTCTTTACTAAGAAGGTGGGTGGCAATCTTTTCATATGCCAACTCTATGTAGACGACATCATTTTTGGTTCTACTAACAATGTTTTCAATGATGAGTTTGCAAAGCTAATGACTAGCAAGTTTGAGATGTCCATGATGGGGGAGTTGAAGTACTTCCTAGGATTTGAAGTGAAGCAATTTAGGGAAGGTACCTTCATCAATCAAGCCAAATATACCCAAGACATGCTCAAGAGGTTCGCGATGACGGCGCTCAAACCATACAAGACACCCATGTCTACCACCGTCGATCTCCACACCGACACCGAGGGTAAAGATGTTGATCAAAAACTCTATCGATCTATGATTGGCTCTTTGCTTTATCTTTGTGCATCTAGACCGGATATTATGTTTAGTGTGGGTAAATGTGCAAGGCATCAAGCGGCTCCTAAGGAGAGCCACATGTTGGCGGTTAAGCGCATCTTTCGATATTTGCTTCATACCCCAAACTTTGGTCTTTGGTATCCCAAGGGTTCAAGCTTTCATCTCATGGGTTACTCGGATGCGGATTATGCCGGAGAGAAGAAGGACAGGAAGTCAACATCCGGGAGTTGTCAATTTCTTGGCCGCTCCTTGGTGTGTTGGTCTTCCAAGAAGCAAAATTGTGTTGCTCTCTCCACCACCGAGTCCGAGTACATCTCCGCCGCAAGTTGTTGTGCTCAACTCCTATGGATGGTGCAAACAATGAAGGACTACGGTGTCAACTTCACCAAGGTCCCTCTCCTTTGCGACAATGAGAGTGCCATCAAGATCGCCCACAACCCCGTGCAACATGCCAAGACGAAGCATATTGAAGTTCGTCATCATTTCATCCGGGAGCACGTGGAAAGGGGCAACATTGACCTCTTATTTGTAGGTACCAAGGATCAACTCGCGGACATCTTCACCAAGGCCCTTGATGAACCAAGATTTCGAGAGTTGAGGAATGAACTAAATGTTATCGATGCGAGTAACTTTGCTTGACCGCCTTGCACAAGTACCCTTAGTAGACATAGTAACTAGTTTGGATGCATGCATGGACATAGGGGGAGTGTAACTCAATTCATGAGTCAACACTATCTCTATTATGCGCACATGGACAATTCGTGCTTCACTTGGTCACTACGGTGACAATTTGGGCTTAAACGATGAGTATCGGCCTTGAACCCTAGATATATCTTCGCGGTTCTAGGTTGATAATAGCTCATACATGGTGGCCTCGGCCACCGCCTTTCTCTTCTTGAGAAATTGCTTCTTATTTGATCTTATTTGGGTTTTTAGACCTTTTGTGCTCTTTTTGGTGGGAAAACTATCAACTCTTGGCCTTTACTCTTGTATCTTGCAAGGTTGGTTGTTCTCTCACCCCTCTCGGTTTGTGATCTATCCTAAGCCAAAAATTCTTATCCCAAAAGACTCTCCTTTCAAAAAATGCTTTTGGTTTCATGCTCCTAGCGTTCGGAAAGTCGGACCCGGCGACATGGCATTGTGCTCGCTTTCCTTTAAGCTTACACAACGTGGTGCCCCCAGGCGCCGGTACTGGCATCCCATACTTGGCTATGCACTAGACCATCATGCGCAAGCATTTGATTTAGTGCATACCCAGTTATTGGGCTGCGCAGAAACCGGCCGGCGGTACTACCGCTGGGTTAAGCGGTAGTACCGCTGGAGCGGTTTTTCGCAGGATAAGGGTCGGGCGGCTGTGGGGAGGAAGTCAAACTTCCTTTTTCCCCACGCCGCCCCAACTCCTCTCCTCAAGATCCGCCGCCGCCGACCTTTCCCGCCGCCGGGAAGGAGTGCCCCGGCCAAGGGCTTCCCCTCCCACGCCCCGGGGACACTCCAGCACCTCTCCCTCACCTTTGACCCTCGCCATGAGCACCGGTACGTCCTCTCCCTCTCTCTCACCTAGTGGATGGGTGGAGATGTATGGATGATGAATCTTCTTGTGCTTGTGACGATTTGGTTTGGTAGAGATGCAATTTAGGGACCCTAGAACCTTGTGTATGAATCTTGTTAGGATTCATTGGCTATTTTTGTTGTTCTACATCTAGGGTTAATAGGAGTCACCTAGAGATGATTTTCTTGTTCCTTGTTGAAATTAGTTCATCATCTCTATGTGATGCCTCTATTCCAAGTGTTTAATAACATCTCTAGCCATTAAGTTCTCTCACTTTCGTTCACATTGTGCTCTTGCTTCCCAAATCATGAAACCATGTTGCATTTACTTATCCCATGCTTTCCATCCACTGCTATTCACAGGTGGTCAGAGAGGTCGAGCTCCTAAGAAAGCTCGGGGTAAGGACCATGTTGAGCAAGTTGATGAGATAGAGGAGGAGCTCCATCCGGGTTCCTCTTCTCGCAAGGCCAAGCCCAAGTCCAAGAAAGTGCCGTGTAACAAGAAGAAGTATCTCACTGCAAGCCAGTTGCCTGAACCTCAGTACCTTGCCCAAAGAAAGTTGGATCCCTATGCCACTGCCCGGCACAACCTTCTCCCCGAGTTCAGAGGCGATAATCCTTTCTTCCACAATGTCTTTCAAGCCGAATGCTACTCTGAGTTACTCTATAGGAAGCCGGACAAGAATGTGGTGCCTCAGCGCTGGATTGATATGGATCACATGTCAAGGCACCCGGAATACTTTGGAGAAGCTATGTCTATTTGTCAAGAGCAAGGGCTTCTCCCTCTTATGTCCCTCAAGCAAGACTATGATGAGAAGATTGTTTGCCAATTCTTTGCCACCGTTCATTTTGGTACCGAAGATCAAGTTCCTTATCTCTCTTGGATGACCAAAGATCACCTCTTTTGTGAGAATTGGAAAGACATCACAGCTATGCTTGGTTTTGAAGACCATGGTACTCAATCTTTGCTTCCATCTCACTTATCAAGCTCTTGGTTCCGTGTTCATGAAGCCCCAAGACCACTGGAAAATGAAGCGCTTCGTCCTCTTTATTTTTGGAAGAGGTTTAAGGTTGGGAAATCTGAGGGGCTCTATCCTCCCTATGAGATCATGCATCGCATCTATCGCATGGTTCTTAACCCCAAGGTTGGCAACTATGATGAAGTCCATGGCTATCTCCGCACCTTAATGGTCAAGATGCATCAGTTGAAGACTACCGGAAGAAGATTGGATATTGCGGATTTCATTTGGAATGAGCTGTTTGTTGTCATCATGAACAAGAAGAATGCTTGTCATGGGCCACTCGTCATGAAGATCATCCTTTGGGCTTGGAATCATCGTTTTCCGTCCGAGGGTCTTGGAGACCCCAAGCTATGGATTGAACACAAGCCCAAGAAGCTGCTCATCAAGGATCATACCGAGAAGCATAAGGATGACAAGGCCAAGGACAAGACCGCTGAAGACACTGCTGGCCCCTCTCGGGCTCCTGTGAGGAATGATGGTTTTGCATGGATGGCAAAGCAAATGAAGAAGATTTTCTGCATGTCCAAGGCTGTGGAGCTGCGCACTTGGCAAAATCACACAGGAGGACAAGTTGGCTCGTCAGCGCGACATTCAACGTCGCCGTGATAAAGGAGAAGAGGATGTGCTTTCCGGTTCGGAGAAGAACATCACCACTTGGAGCAATTGGCAAGCTAAGGATGAAGAAGGTCACATATTCTCTTGGTCCGATTATGAGGGTGAACCTGAAGTTTCTTCTCGTCGTCGTCCTCGCCCCCAAGCAACGAAGACCTCTCGGCTAGGGTTTGGGACGCTAGCTATGGTTTCTCCCTTTTTGGTGTCTTGATGCCAAAGGGGGAGAGATATCTATTAGGTTCTCGAGGGTTTTGCATGGTGAAGTCACAAGCTTTTGTTGTTCTCTTTGATTCTTATGAGCTTGTGAACTTTGTTTTTATCGCTTCAAGCTCTTTGTTATGCATGGTGTAAGACATGTTTAAACTTGTTATTTGTGTTGAACCTCCTATGTTAGTTGCAAGATTTGTATGTTATGTATTATCTCTTGCATGGTTTGAAAAATCTAGGGGGAGTGTTGATCCTAGTAGATGTGCATTCTTTGAGCTTCAAAGACTACTCTTGAGTAGTGCACATATCTAGGGGGAGCTCCGTCTAAATTTTTCGAATCACTTTATAGCAAATCATTGTATTGTCATCAATCATCAAAAAGGGGGAGATTGAAAGAGCATTGTTGCTCTTAATCATGTTTTGATGTTGATGATAATACAAAGGTTGCATCTAACAAGTTTATATGAGTTTAAACAGGTTTTATATTTATCCCCGTTGTCTCGACGCGATAAAAAGGAGCCAAAGGAGTGAAAGCTACCAGGGAGCGGTAGTACCGCTGGGATAGGCGGTACTACCGCCAGTTCGCTGGGGCGAGCTGCGAAGGGCAGTACCGCCGCGGGTACCGCCGTTTTCGGCATTCTGCCCGCGGTTCCGGTACCGCCAGCGGTACTGCTAGCGGTACCAAGTGGTACCGCCTTCTCCAGGGCGCAGAGAAAAAGGGTGCCGCGGCCGGTACCGCTCCCGGTACCGCCGTTCGGGCCGTTCTGCCCACGGTTACGGTACCTCCAGCGGTACCGCCTGGTACCGGCGAGGTGGGATTCGTCGTCGACAGAAGCGGGCCCGTTGACCGTTTGGAGGCGCGCGTGAAGACCACGGCGGTAGTACCGGCTAACCCAGCGGTACTACCGCTCGTGTGGGATTTTTCCTCCCAACGGGCAGAAGAAAGGAAGGGGGTATTTATACCCCTCCACCTACCTTGGGACACTTTGAGATGCTAGAATTAATTCCCCATTCTTTGTCAAAGCCCCATTGTTGTAAGAACTTCAAACTACTAGATCTCCCACTCTATCCACCCAATCGTCCCGATTCTTTGAGGAGTGAAGGAGGAGGTCTAGATCTACATCTCCACCGAAGGAATTTACGTCCCCCCACACTTCACGTGTGGATTCTACATCTTGGGTTGCTTGTAACCCTAGGTGCTTTGTGAGTCTCGGAGGGAGTCCGAGGCATTGTTGGGAGGCTCCAACTCATTGTGGAGTTCCCCGACCTTTGTGTATCGGCTTGGTCAACGCCATCAAGGTGACCTCATAGTGGATGAGCCAAACCCCACGGGTAAAGCTCACGGAGAATAGAGTGAGCACATCCGTGCTATTGGAGCGCCTAGGTGGCTCCACACTCCTCCAACGTAGACGTACTTCCCTTGGGAAGGAACTACGGGAAACATCTCCGTGTCTCCACTTTGCGGTTATTTCTATCCTTTACTTATTGCTTCCGCTACGTTACTTACCTTGTTTGTATCACATAGGTTGCTATCATCTAGTGCACATCTAGTCAACCTTTGTTATACTTGTTCAAGCCCTAATTAATCGAAAAATAATTAAAATTTGGTAGTCGCCTAATCACCCCCCTCCTAGTCGACATATCGATCTTTCAGTTAAGCTCATTAACAACGTGCTAGTAGGCTGCAAATCGTGGCAGTAGGCTGCAAATCTGAATCTTTTATGTATTTTTGCAC
Source organism: Poa pratensis (assembly GCA_947311845.1). Lineage (NCBI taxonomy): Eukaryota > Viridiplantae > Streptophyta > Magnoliopsida > Poales > Poaceae > Poa > Poa pratensis. Next base: position 16,908,059 of record CAMZMU010000073.1, read on the forward strand.
ACGGTATGTCTTTGACAAATACATGTCAGCATATTTTTATAAGTCTATGTATGTCCAATATCTGTTGCTGCTGATGCCTGCTTGATGGCTTGCTTAATTAGCTGAATACCCTGATACATCTTTTTAACGAGCTGCTCGTGAGCGCTCGTGAACATATAACGAACCGAGCCAATCTTTAAATTTAGCTCTTTATCCTTAATGAGCTTAACGATCCGAGCCTTAACGATCATGAGTCATACCGAGCCGAGCCTTAACGATTCGAGCAGCTCGTTAGTCCAGCCCTAGCCGTGCACACTCTATTTTGGAGAATAAACCAAGCGAAGAACTTGCACTTGGGAGGGGCCCAATTTCCCAAAACAGTGGCTTCATGAAGGAAGTGGGAGGAGTCTAGATTTGCGCCAAGTAGGCCGATGCCGTGGAGTATCTCAAATCGTTGAGAAACTTCCACGTGATAGAATCCATGACATCCTCGACTAGGTGCACCTCTTGAAGCATGTTCTATAGGGAGGAGAATTCATTTATTTGATTAACCGAAATGCCCCCCTCAAAGCTAAGGTTCTGAATCCAAAAATCATTACCAAGCGCCTTATTCACGGAAAAGCTCTTCTGCTTCGAGATAGCGAGCATGGAGGGGGAGATGTCTTTAGGGCGCATCCCATCTAGCCGCGGTGCCTCCCGAAATTTGGCGGGCTTCCCGTCACCAATGATAATGCTAGTGGAAGCATAGAAAAGCTCCATGTCTGCCTCGTCGCATGGCTGCCCCCAAACCGAACCACGCGCAGTCCAGCTCCGTCCGTTCAAGCCAAGGCCATCTTAATCTCAAAGCACACGCGTATTTCTCAAGGTCCAAGATTCCACGCCCTCCCATGCTCTTCGGGCAACAAACTACCTCCGAATTAACTTTACGTTTGCCTCCGAAAAGTTTACCCGAAGCCGTCCAAAGGAAAGCACACTCAAGTTTGAGCATGGAACTCATGATGCTTTGGGGGGGGGGGGGGCGACAAGGTGGTGAGAGGGTAGATCGCTTGCGAGGTAGTGACAGATTTGATGAGAGCAACCCCTTTCGGCCATGGTGATAAACTTCGCTTACCCAATGGGGAGCTTGCGCGCCATTTAGTCAACAGTGAATTGGAAATCCACACCTCTACGGCGGTGCACCGAGAGCAGGAGCCTCAGTTAGCGGATAGTAAAGTTTATTGCGAAATTTGATAAAAACATTTGAAAGGACAATGATGTCGCCTAGAGGGGGGGGGGTGAATAGGTGATTTAAAACTTTTCCGTTTTAGGCTTGCTAATTGCGGAATAAAACTAGGTGTTTAAATTAATAAGCCAACAACCTAAAAATACTAGGCTCACCTATGTGCACCAACAACTTATGCTAAGCAAGACAAGCAACAAGGTGATATCAATATAGAATACTTCAAGCACGAAGGCTATCACAATGTAAAGTGCATAAGTAAAAAGCTCGGGCATAGAAATAACCGAGGCACGCGGAGACGAGGATGTATTCCCGAGTTCCTCCTTCTTAGGGGAGTACGTCTCGTTGGAGAGGTGTGAGGCACCACGAAGGTCGATCTCAATGCCACAAAGGCTCACCCTATTCTCCGATGAACCGCACCACAAAGGTTTAGTTCACCTTCTACTATCGGAATCCTTCGAGGCGGAAATCCGGAGCCTTTCAACAACGATCCGGGGCACAACCCACAACGGGATTGGGGGCTCCCGAACAGCTACAAGTGACCACACAAGGGTCCAACCACCACACGGGCGTCTAGGGTCCAAAGACCCAAGAGTAACAAGTTCACAAGCTTTCAACTTCCACGAATCCTCGTGAAGAGCACACCGATGCACCAAATGCAAAAGGCAAGAGCACAAGTGCTCAAATCCTTCACTCTCAAATCCCACCACAAGCAACTAATGTTTATGGGGGGAGAAGAGAGGAAGAACAAAGTAGGAGAAACACCAAGAACTCCAAGATCAAGATCTACTAGGTTCCCCTCACTTAGAGGGGAGATGGATTGGTGGAAATGTAGATCTAGATCTCCTCTCTCAAATCCGTCAAACATATGCAAGAATCATGGGAGGAATTGGGAGATGGGCAAGCTTTCCAAGGTTAACAATGGAGGAGAGAGAGGGGGAAAACGTGCTTGGAAGAGCTAAGTGGCTGAAGGTAGGTGGAGGGGTATTTATACCCCTCCCAGAAAAAGAGCCGTTGCAGCCACTTAGTCCGGAGACTCCGGACCACGGAGGCCGGAGACTCCGGCCCGGGCGGAGACTCCGGACCAAAAGTGCGGAGACTCCGGACACAGAAAGACAGGAAAAAGCCGATGCAGAAAAACTCATACCGGAGACTCCGGACCACGAAGGCCGGAGACTCCGGCCGGGCGGAGACTCCGGGGATACTCCGGAGTAACTCCGGACCCCTATACCGTAGCTGCCGTCCACGGGGCACTTCGCTCCAAAACCCGGGAGGCCGGAGACTCCGGCCCTGAGGCCGGAGACTCCGGACAGGAAAAACAACATCAGAACAGCAAAGCCTGAAATGCAATAACTTTTGCAAGGAAGCTCCAAACGAGATGAAACCAACGAGGTTGGAAAGGTAGCGACAAGAGCATTCCTACAAATCTTTTTCAATAAAAATCCAAATGCGATGAAACCAACTTTGTTGGAAATATTAAGGGTCACAAATATAGAGGAGATATCACACATGGGAGGTGTGGACCTTATCTCGAGGAGGACCGGTAATATTTGCAACACCGAGAACGCAACAAGTTTTCCATCCGGACTCCGTTTTCAATGATCTTGGGCTTGCACCGAAGATAATCACAAGCACAACAAGATCATGCACATACACATCATAGTCCATCATGTGAGGAGGATAACACAAGAGAAGAGTTTGACCTCTCTACAAGAGACGAACCGGTAAATCCTCCAACATCAAAAACATCATAAGATATCCAAATGAAATCCGTTTTTGATGAACTAGAGCTTGGTATGGAGATGAACACAAGCTCTAAATTCTCACATGAATAAAAACCAAATAAGAACCAAGAAAGATGATATGCCAAGTATGTAAAGGTTTGAGCTCTCCACAAAGATGCGATCAAGTTACTCACTTGATAGCCCCTCTTGATAGTACGCCGTCTATCCTATAACCCGGTCTTCCACTAACACCAAGAGACCGGTAAAATAGAAACCCTATCAAGATCATACCTTTGTCTTGCGCATTCCACTTGAGCTAGATGATGACGATCTTGATCTTTTCAAGCGGACCACCTTTCTTGATTGCGCTTTGCTAGCACATGCTTGATGAAGACTTCTCCAAATACTCCCCCATACACCATTATGGGAGAGCCTCGCTTAGCTCCGTCAAGTGGACCACCTTTCTTGATTGCGTTTTGTTAGCACATTCTTGATGAAGACTTCTCTAAATACTCCCCCATACACCATTATGGGAGAGCCTCGCTTAGCTCCGTCTTCATGAATCCACTTGCGATTCATCTTCTTATCTTGATATAGATGATGGTTTGGAGATAAACATGAAGTTCACTCAATCTTCTTTTCCAAGCCATGCTTGCAATAAGCTCAACTCTTTACATGATCATTCTTCATATAAACCCTTGGATGGAACCTTGGTCATCATGTAATCTTCTAGAGTCCAACACATGAACTCAAATCTTTTCCTATGGACAAGATCTACAAGAATATCTCAATGCAAACATTAGTCCATAAGGATTGTCATTAATTACAAAAATCACGCATGGGGGCAACACATGTACTTTCAACCTTCGCCAAGAAATGATTGAAAAATGATATATCAGTTTATTGCGAAAATAAACTGTTTTGTGATTTACAGTAGATCCGATTAACAACAACCGTTCGTGCTGCTCTTTGCATGCACTGGGTGGAGCATTGAGTGTCTCGTCTTGCTGCCAATAATAGCAACATTACTCAGCTAGCTCCCGTTCCCCTGGCTTCAAGGTAGCCTCGTCTCTCTCGTCAACCAGCAGACTCTCTCCCCCATTCGCGTCTTCCGGATCAAGCACGCACGGCAATTCTTTCGTTTTCTTCAGTTCTTCGTCGCCGCGGCCGGGAAGGATCGATGAGCTACTACAATCCGCACGCCCCTGTCGGCGCTCCCCCGCCACAAGGTGAGACGGGCCAATCATCACCCCAATTTCAAATTCTTGGTCAGCTCGTGTTGATTAGAATTTGCGCATTTCAACGTCGAATCGTGAATGCCATGCTTTGATCTCATTTTGTATTGTTGTTTTGTCACACGGACGAAATCTCGTTGACATTGCCTTGTAATTAAAAAACAGTGACCGACAGTTTGCAAGAACCGTTTATTTATGTTTCCTGTTATGCAGCATCTGGCATTTAAAATTAGGATTGTGTTTTCTACAGCATTTGACATTTAAAATTGGGATTGCTTTTCTTTCTTGCACTGACATAGACATGTGCGCGATCGCCGCTCAGGGTACCCGATGGACGCGTACGCCAAGAACGGCGTGGAGGAGAGCCAGCACCAGCCGTACCCGCCGCCGCCGCAGAACCAGCCGTACCCACCGTCGCCGCCGAACCAGCCGTATCCTCCGTCTCCGCAGCAGGGCCAGCAATACCCTCCTCCGCCCAACCAGCAGTACGCGCCGTCCCCGCAACAGAACCGCGGGCAGTACGGCCCGCCGCCGCCGAACCAACAGTACCAGCCGCCGCCGATGGCGTACCCCGCGTACGCGCAGCCCTACGGGTACGCGCCGCCGCAATACCCACCGCCGTACGCGCAGCCGCCCCCGCCACCGCCGCACCGGCACGAGGGACCGTCCTTCGCCCAAGGATGGTACGTAACCTGCAACCATCACCTCACCTTCAGTGTCATGTTTCTTTTTCCCGCGTCGTCTGTCAAGTGTCCATTGAAAACTTCAGAGCTGCGACCAAGATTAAGAATTCGGATGTTCTATAATCGTCTCACAAGAAAAGGCTAGAACGGAAATGGTAAACTGACAGATGCTTGATCCCGCGAAAACGGGGTCACGATGTTCTACATTTGAGGCATTGACACGTCCACTGCTGTCATATGCAGACCTTGTGTGTCAACAGAATGATAGACCTGGACACCTGCCCAATAGACGCCATTAATTTAGCCAACATTGTCCCTTGATCAACATAACCTGCTGCGAAATCTTTACTATTTGCGGAGTATAGTTTTTTCGTTTCTGTTTCTTTGTTTACCTATAACGCCTTGCTTCGCAGCACAATCCATGCTGCTATTTCTGATTTATGTTTCATGTTTCCCTTTCAGTCTGGCGGCCTGTTGTTGCTGCTGCCTCATGGACGCATGCTTCTAAACAACGAATGCCATCTTTCTAGTGGCCTAGCAACAAGGGGAAGACACGGCGGCAGAAAACTTGATTTGCAGCAGTTGTGAGCCGTGAAATTTAGTCAGTTAGGAGTAAGTTTTAGTAAGATTTTTTAGTCGCAGCTACAAACAAAATTCTTCCAACTAACTGTTGTATCCATAGGTAGGAATAAATAATTAAGTGTTTTTGCAAGTCAGTCAGCGCCAAATAAAATTGAATCGATATATTCACACACTTCATTGCCTCCCACCGATGGCATGTTTATTTGGTTGTCTAAGAGTAAGAATATATTTAGTCAGTTTATGCGGGTTTGCCAATTTTTCGCCGAAGGATTTACACGTTCGCACTTACAAAATATTTGACCAGAGTCAGCGACGAAACGAGCGAGTATCAGGAACTTGCAAAAGTATTATGAGTTGGCATTTTTTGCCTGGCCAATTCGGTTGCATTGGATTCTATGCTTCACGCAAATGGTATATATATAAAGATGTTGTTTGAGTGTGTGTGCAACCATTGGGTTGATTAGGTCCTCTCCTTGCGACAAATGTGAGAGCAGGTCTACCAGCGTTCCACGTAATGTGTACGGCACCTCCGAAATGTGTCCACTGTTGGGGCGTTCTCCGCCTCTAGGGGGACGGCTACCTCCAATGGCGCCCACAAATTTTGAACTAATATGTTCATGTTTCTATCTAAACGAGATAAACTAGATTGCATAATACTTTTTAACACATAATTTATTTCAATAATAATTTTGACATAGAATTAATATAGTTGATGTAACAATTATAATTAACATTCAAATTCGGTATGTTCTACAAAATAATATGACACTCGAATTATTGGTTTCTTTGAGCGTCCAAAAGTGCTCAGCTGAATCGTCTTACAACGAACACTTCATTAGTAATTTCCCGATGTATGGCGAAAAAAATCAGTAAACTTGGCTGGGATGCAATAATGTGACGCAATAAGATGAGCATGCTAATCATACTGCTGATCAAACACTATAACAACATCACGTTCACTCTCCAACATCATGTTGTGCATGATAACACAAACATTAATGAACTCCATGTATAATCTAGAAAAGAATCATAAAAAGAAAAGAATACACGAAAGAAAGAAAAAACCCGCTCTGTGCAACACCCGACCAAACAATAAGCTGCGATAAGGGGGGAAAACATCTATCGTCACATCGGTATCAAGCCATTGATTTTTTATTTGAATTGCTCTCTTTTTTTTAGGGACTCCAGCCATCCAGTTTTTTTGTTTTTTGAGGGGTTCCAGCCATCGAGCTGTGCAGTTTATCCTAATAACGTACAAGAATCACAGGATATGTGGGCCTTGGCCCTTGGGCTGGTCAACCGAGAAAAGCAGGCATTCCACATGCGACAAGGAAAACATAATAAGCTAAAAAAAAAAAGGAAAACATACGCTGAGCAAACGAAATGGGCTAGGCCCAGGGGGTTCGCAGGCTCTACTCGCGACCGCACGATCCATCCACTCGCGACCGCCGATCGAATGAAAACCTCGAAGGGCACTATATAATCCCCACTCGCCGCCGTAGGGTTTCCTCTTTGCGCCCACGAACCCCCCACGCTCGAACGCCGCAGCGCCGCCACTCTTCGACTACCAGCAGCCGCAGCCATGGCGGTCGGCAAGAACAAGCGCATCTCCAAGGGGCGGAAGGGCAGCAAGAAGAAGGCGTGAGTGCCTCCCCCGCCCCGCTCAGTTTCGATCTAGGATTCGTTCGTTCCTCTTGTTTTTCTTTGGCGTGCGCTGATGCGGTTTCCTGTGTCTTTTGCAGGGTCGATCCGTTCACCAAGAAGCAGTGGTACGACATCAAGGCGCCGCTGATTTTTAACCAGCGCAACGTCGGGAAGACTCTGGTGTCCAGGACACAGGGTACCAAGGTATGCTCGCGTCTGCCCGTTTCGGTGTATGTACTCCATCGATGCGTTCTGTGCCAAGGATTAGCTACCTACTAGTTTACCTGCTTGCATTTATTCGTGGATTGTGGAGTGGTCGTTTTGACATTTGCTAGATCAAGCAGTACGTGTGTCTTGTGCTACGCAGCTAGTACACTCATGCTTTATGCCTCTTCGATTTTCAAGCATTAGTGAGTATTTGTAGTATTTTCAAGCGTTAGGAGAACAAGTGGACTATGATTAATATATTTTAGTGCCATTGCTTGTAGTTTGATACACTTGCTGTACAATATGTGTTGATTTATCTCGCGAATGTCACAATGCCGTATTTTGTTTCTATGGAGTGTGCATTACACTTACTTCTAGCACCCTTCAGAATTGACTTGTTGTGAATCGATTCTGGTGCTCTGATTGATCATTGCTCTTGGAAGTAATATGTGATTATGTTGTTGAGTTAGTAATATGTTAGGATGGATGGGTAGTCGTGGGCATTCCATTTAAAGTGTACTTAAACTTATTGAAGTTTTGACAGCAATAGCTGATTGCCAATCCTTTATTTTGTTATAGATTGCCTCCGAGGGTCTCAAGCACAGGGTTTTCGAAGTATCCCTAGCTGATCTTCAGAACGATGAGGACCAGGCTTTCAGGAAGATCAGGCTTCGTGCTGAGGATGTTCAAGGGATGAATGTCCTTACAAACTTCTGGGTAATAATTATCTCTTTGGCATTGTACATTTTCTGATTTTATGTTGTGTATTTTGTTTTGCTAACCAGTTCTTATTCCTCTTGTTAGGGCATGGATTTCACCACTGACAAGCTCAGGTCGCTTGTGAAGAAATGGCAGACACTGATCGAGGCTCATGTGGATGTGAAGACTACCGACAACTACATGCTCCGCATGTTCTGCATCGGCTTCACCAAAAGACGCCCCAACCAAGTGAAGCGCACTTGCTACGCCCAAGCCAGCCAGATCAGACAGGTAAGTTTGTTCACTCTGCTCAACTCTATTCAGTTAGCAGTTTAAAAATCATGAGCTGCTTATTTACCTTTTGTGTTTCTTGCATGAAGATCCGCCGCAAGATGGTCGAGATCATGGTGAACCAAGCTGCTAGCTGTGACCTGAAGGAGCTTGTGAACAAGTTCATCCCAGAGGTGATTGGAAAGGAGATTGAGAAGGCGACAGCCAGCATCTTCCCACTCCAGAACGTGTATGTCCGCAAGGTGAAGATCTTGAAGGCACCCAAGTTCGACCTGGGAAAGCTCATGGAGGTACTTGTCTCATACTCTCAATACATTGTTTTGACTGTGTTTCAGTGCTGTTATCCTTTCCTAATGAATTTCTAATGCAACTGTTGTTACCCATTCCAGGTCCACGGCGACTACAAGGAGGACGTTGGTACAAAGGTGGACAGGCCTGCTGAGGGAGATGAGGTCATTCCTGGTGCGGAGGAGGTTGCTGCTGCTGAGTAGAGAATTGTCCCTGTCAACTGTTTTGCTGCATGTTTAGAGGATGGTATATGTGCCACCACTTGTAGGTGGTTGTCGTGAACTTGTAGTCAGTTTTGATGGCTGATATTTCCTGAGTACATTCCTAGCCAGCAGCGTTCAGCTATCTGCCTTCTTTTGTTTGTGATCGTTCAAACTAAATGCTGAGTTAATTATTGCATGAGCACTATGTGTGTTGTGAAGTTCGTTCTGATATTTCCGAAGTAATACTGAATTTTGTTATGCTGTGTTTGGATGTTGGAAAAGTTGCTTGGAATTGCCAATTTGGAATTGCTGGCCCGCATTCCGCTGTTTGGGGTGGTTCAGGAATTGTGCTCTGGAAAGTCGGTCCAATTCCACGCGAGGCCCCGCGCGCGTACGCCCCTCGGTCGAAAATTCCGAGCTCAGGAGCTCGGAAAGACTGGGAAACGCATACCGCTTCGCTCCCGAGGAAACAGAGCGAGCGCCTCCTCGAGCCTGACATGAAGGAAGACCGGCGGCGGCGCCGGTACGCCCTCCCTCTCCCGTCCCGCCCTCCCTCTCCCGTCCCCGCCATCCTCTCCCTCTCCCTGTTCTCCTCCGCTATCCTCTCCCTTTCCCCGTCCTCCGATTCATGGCGCCGCCATGATCTGCACCAAGGCGAGGCCGACACCAGCAACGTCCTGGAGGCCGTCCGCCACGTCGCTCCGTGATGGGCGCCGTACACGCCCAGCGCAACATGGACGGCGACGAGATCTTCAGCTACCCAAACATCGACGGCTGCTGCTTGGAGTGGCCTCCGTGTGCAGCCTCTAGCTGGGCTTGCTGTTCTTGCCGCTGGACGGCATGCTCCTAGTGGTTGGCTGCAAATGCGATTGTAGCTCCCATGTGTGATATATCTTGTGTAGCAATCAGGAATGTGAAAGACTTTGAGCTGCAAATGTTCTAGCTCTAATGAAACAGCCCGCTGAATGAATACGGTGTTTGCTATATTGGTATTTTTGCCCGTTCGGTGAAACACTGACTAGCGATTTTGTCTAGGCATCAATTATGACCGTGTATTATTCTTGCTAGTTGTGACCTTACTGGAATTTTTTTATGTTATTATGTGTGAAAATAATATATAAACATTTAAATATACACATACTATCTTTCTTACGCGTAGACAAGTTTATATTGTCCAAAACTTAACAAAACATCCAATTCCATTATTTGTTCACCCAAACAGAAATTGGAATTGGGTGCTACCCTTTGATTCCAACAACAAATACCATGCACATCCAAACAACAGAATTTGAGTTGGAGGCCATTTCCTTTCCATCTTGGATTTGGAATTCCAGTCCAATTCAATTCCGGGCCAATCTTTCCTAAATCCAAACACAGCCTTAGAGCATTTTACTAGGAGCATGAAAAGTTCTTAACTATGTATTTGTGCGATTGCTAAAGTAAGAATCAGAATGACTAAGTAAGGCAATTTTTTAAAGAAGCTGCGATGAGGCTTCTAAATTGATGCTGCAACAGCAGCAGCTGTGTTTTTGTAGAGATTTACCTCGCGGTAATATGAGTGCAGATAAATGGAACCTGGGCCCTTGAAAGTGGAAATGGAGGCCGAGCTCCATGGATCCCTTCATTGAGAAAAACACATTTAAAGTTTCAAAAAAGTCTGAAAAAGAAAAAAATTGTGAATGTAGACAATGATACATTCTACCAAGTGCAAAATCTCGACTCAAAATAACTCCTCAACTCAAAATTACTCATATTCTGGGCTCCATGAAATAACAAAATATGACTGATTTTGGAGAGTTCAAAGTGTACACAACATATTTCTAATTGAAATTTTACATGTGACATAGTATACACCCAGAATTTTTGAAACTTAACAATATGATTTTCAGTTAAAAAAAAAATAAAGGGCTACTTGGAGCTCGGGTTCCATTTATCCGCACCCGATGGTAATACATGGTATTCAGCTCTGTTGTAGCACACGCAAAATATGAAAAGAACTAAAGTTTTTTTATTTTTAGTTTAAGGTGGTTGATACGATTAGATGGAGCTAAAGTCCGTGTTTCTGGTATCCCACCACTTTGAGAGCATGGTCACGCATTTCAATTTGATCTCCTCCTGCCGCCCAAGGATACTGTCGACGCTGACGCTGAATGACTGTACAAATTGCCAGATTTTCTGGCATTCAAGCCCGCCCAGTTTGCTGGTTGCTTTCACCCACCTGACGTCATAATCGGCAGGTTTTAGTCATGGGAATGCTATTTTCGTTTAGAAAAAGACTGGTAGTTAAGTATCGGATGATTCGGATCACTTTTTTTAATGAGTTTCCACCATTTGAGCCAACGAAAAAAAGCTAAGATCGGAGTGCAGATGTACAACATACTTGTTTCATTTATGCTTGCTTCTTCAATAGAACAAAATCGGTAAGAATGTGCAGCCAAGGACGCTCAACGTTGCAACATCAAGAGAAATTGGATATACCTACATTCACATAATTTACCATTTATGTTTGTCTTCCATAAAACAAAATTGGTAAGGATGTCCATCACTCCATCTACGGAAATGGGTATACTACATTCATATAATTTACCAGTTGCTAAGGACGGGATGAGGAGAAATTTCTACAGCAAAACCTGTGCTATGGACTTCTTTTTTTCTCTTTTGATATCTGGCAAGGCAATGTGGGTTCCTAATGCAGCAAGATGGGGAGTTGCTCGGAGAAGTCCTGAATCGGCGACAACTCTCGGAGCTCGTAAGCTGCCTGGAAGCAGTCAGCAGCCTCAAGCGGCAACCCTTCAGACTTCAAGACAAGTCCAAGCCCCAGCCAGGCTTGATGGTTTGTCGGCTCTAAGCGGGTGGCGCTGCGCAGGAAAGCTTTTGCGACTGACGATGACTTCCCCCCAATATTTCTTAGAATTCCAGCCATACAAACCATGCTAGGACATAGTCTGGATCAATGGAGAGGGAGAATGAGAATGCCGCCAGCGCTTCTTGATGCAAGGACTGAGCCTCCAATATAAGCCCTGGAAAGGTAGCACACATTAGCGCTTCTGTAAATCACAGGGCAGAATGAACAAATAGTAACTGTAGCACTTGATCTACAATATGAAGATAGCGCTTCTGTAAATCAGAGGACAGAATGGACAATGGTAACTGCAGCACTTGATCTACAATATGAAGATAGGAATCTGACATAAACAGGCCATCAGTTATCTATTCACATATCTGGAAACACCATCACATTGTTATTTGCTCCTCACATGCAATGTCATTATGTCCGTACCCGCAAATAATGCTGAATTGATCTATAGTGATTAATGTTGATAACAAATCATATCCCCTTAACTTCCAGACATTTTTGTTCTTGCTGAGAGCCTGACAAGTTCTTAATGTCCAGTTAATGTAGATAACACAAACTTTTCCTAAATCACATCCAGCTACCTCAACTATATGACCAAGCCAAAAGTCAAAGATGATAGCAAATAAATACAATGTACTTTTGAGATTCTTAATATTGCAGAGTTGGATTAATAGTTTAACCATCATCAAGTGTATGGCGATCGTCATGTAACATGTAAGTCTGAGGCTGACAAAGTTGGTGTTCCTTTTTCTTTCTGCGCGAGGAGACAAACTTTGTGTTCATAGCATGTTAAATTGTAGCCTGTCCATTGTGTACCGACTACTGATGTCGAGTTGTTTGGGTAAAAAGTCCTGATATTATTTGGAGTGGTGAGGTTTAGATGTCAAAACTTCCGTATGGAGAAATTTTGGTAAAAGTTGATTGGCTCTGGGTGGATGAACGAACTTATTTTATTTAACTAGTATGGTAAGATCTTTTATGCTAGGCATGTAGCTTACTACAATGAAGCATCCAGAACCAGGCCTCATGTGGAGCACAATCAGCCACAAACGGTAGCAGAGTGAAGTAGGTAAGGCTATTTACCTTCGACATGCCAGCACTTTGGATACAAGAAATTGATGGATTTGGCTTTGTCAAGACAGATGTTTGAGTCATGCCACGCTTCAAGCTTTCTGTATATTGATGCCAAATCTAACCAAGCTTCCATCTCTAACTTATGTAGGGATTTAACCTGCGAGGGCCAAGTTGATATTAAGGAAAGAAGACACGTCATATAATCATTTGAGTTCCAATAAGAAGTAAAAGTGACTGCACCTTATCATATGGGGTCGACTTCCAGACTTCCTTCTTTGCTTCAATGATTGCAAGCAAACTCCTAAAAGATTCCACTGCAGTCTTGAATTGCCCACGGGAGGCCTGAATTGTGCTTTTAGCCTCAGAATTCCCATTTGATCCTCTTCCTCAGCCTCATCTAGCGCTAAATGTGCTAGTTCTTCGGCTTCTTGTAGATTCTGCTGTGCAGATAACGCTAGAATTAACAACTTCCAGGTACTGACTGAACTTCCTGACACCAGTTCAAGACATTCCGTCGCACTGTCAATAGCTGCATTCAGTTTGCGCTGCATTGCATTTTCCCAAGCAAGACTGTACAGTATTTCAGGACTACTTCGCCATTGCCGTAGCATCCTGCAACAACCTCAAGGCATCATCTTGTAATCTCATTTTTTCTGAGTCACAAGTGGATGACCTAGCAAATGGTCCGTAACAAACACCAAGAAAATGATACACAACACTGATGAAATGTACGTCGTGACTTCTGAAAGACTCCATGGCTTTATTTGCAAACTTTATGCCTTCAGAAGCATGCTTTGGGTTCTTACAACATAGTTTGGCTCCCAAAAGAAGAGATGGAATATGAGGTTTTCCCTTTCTTTGTAACACACAGAAACCATTCCTTATGATGTTCAAGGCACTATCATCCATGCCAGCTGCACTGTAGCAAAGTGCGAGAATATACCATCTTTCTGATCTGCTGTAGGTTCCAGGCAACAACATCTCCAGATGCCTGGCCAAGACTTCATAATGACCAGATACTGTCAATGCATATGTCAAATGATTCACGAGGTCAGGATCCCACTTTATTTCTTGTAAGGCTAGCTTTCTGATAAGTGCAAACAGTAGTGAAGTTGCTTCCTCGACATTGTTCTCAGGGGTTACCAGGTTCTGTTGCTGACTGAACTCTTGAGGAGCCTTCACTTCAATACCACAGTACAACAGAGTCACTGCTAAGTCTTTTTGTAGGTTGGCAGACCTTTGAGAATCCAAATTCCAGGGCCTTGCGAGAGCCCTCCGATATGCAATTATGGCCTCCTCGAAACAACCACTTCTCATCCATAGGCTGGGAAGATATTCTAGAGACGAGTGGAACGTGTCTATCAACTTGCACTCTTCAGAAGTACCTTCAGGAACACCATTCGGCCATGCAGACTCTACAATGTCAATTATGGTTCTGCATTCTTCTGCAGCATCTGTCAGGTAAAGACAACATTAAATCAAAGTCAAAATTCAGATTCGATGTGTCAGAGCTTTTGAAAAGAGGCAAATGCATATAGATTGTATGATGTACACACAGAAATAGCATATGGCTTTATATAATAAAATCCATACGTTTCTGTTTAATCTTATGAACATTAAGAAAGATCCCACATAATTAGATTTTTTTTCATTTGCAAGATTCTAGAGCTACTATGTTAATGTCAAATGATGGTGCTTAAGTACAAACCAAGAAATCACATAGAGAAAAAATCCACTCATAATTCATGTGGCAGAGCTTTTGAATAGAGGCATATGCATATAACTTGTATGATGTACAGCTACTATGGTTATTTCAGGCCATGATGCTATAGTATAATGCAAGAAATAATAGAGAGAGAAAATTCCTTCAGTACCTGTCACTCTGCCAAGACGTTCCAAAGATTTTGCTTTAAGCAATATGGCTTCTAGTAGCAAACTTACAGAATGCATTGACATGTGCACTAGCATTTCATTCACTTGTGAGGTTTTCCTTCTTGAAGAACGTGGAGAAACTCTAGGCTTGACACTTTCAGAAATAGCACTGGTCATTCGTGGTTTCAGGCTTCTTATATCAATTCCCTGAAGGACTTGCAATGCAGCATCAAAATTTCCTTTCTGATATTCCAGTCTACCCAGCAATGCCCGGGCCTCCTGTTATATAATCAGATAAACGTAACAGTGAGCAAATCAGCAAAATAAACTATCTTCCTTGAAGAGAGAAGGATTCATCCAAACCTCATAATTTAGTGAAAGGGTCTCTCTTAAGTCTGATTCCACCTCATCCACTTGGCTATTATCTGGTGTTGCTTCTCGATTTCCTGTTTTTGAACAAGAACCACTTGCTGAGAAATCCCGTGTCGCAAGAGATTCCGGCGATCGGGGTATCTCTTCAAACATGGATTGGTCCCGGCTGCACGTGCATAACATGATCGCAGCCATTTCCCGTCGCACAGATAATTTTACTTAATTTAAAAATTAACCATCCATCAAGTAGATCAGAGAACCTGGCAAGGGAAACATAAATGGTGCTCAGTACAAATTGTACTAAGGATGCAGTAATTGGGCAAATAATCACATGAGCACAAAATATAGAAAGTTAGCTACAGATGACAGTAACACATAAAGACAAACCAAATCTATGTGAATCTAGGCTTAACAATTTCCTTCCCAACTCAAACTATCAAATAAATCTCCGAACAAACTTTTGTTTTCGGGTAAACACGACGGATCAGACAAAATAAGCAACTGCACGGTTTTGTGGTAGCAATTTCTTGAAGGTAACAGTAATGCACGTTCAGAACTGATACACCAAACAGGTGATCAACAGGGTAAGCATTCACTAAATCAACAGAAAAGCCACACGATATTATTGGGAAGGAACAGTGGTTGAGAAAATTTTGGGAAGGCATAAGACAGTTGCAACTGTGAGCTCCTAGAAAGATGAGGACTCTAAAACCTCATCTCCTACAAATACTACCATCATTTTCAGCAAGAACATAGCGACGCCGAAATTCTACTAGCATCAACTGAGCAACGACATTATCCATAACACGTTGCACACATCGGTTCCTACATAATTCATAAAGTACACCACACAACATTCCTGCTTCAGGAATTCTAGTAATTCATGTGACATTCCGAGCAGTGCATGTACGATTGATTTCGTGAACCACAGTGCTAAGATAAGAAGGCAACCACACATGGTGGTGCCAGCAAATCTGCAGTCCACATTGAAATTAACCATGTATAAACACGCACAAACCAAACTACCAACTGAAACCCCATGCTGTTCTCCTTGGTTGAAGCAAACCAACTCTCACATTCATTCAACCGATCAATGCACTCACCACCAAATGAAAAACAAAAATATAGCAAGTAAGCTACAGATGACAGTACCACACAAAGACAAACCAAATCTATGTGAAGCTAGGCTTAGCTATACCCTTCCCAGCTCAAACTAACAAGTAAATCTCTGAACAACCTTTTCCTCTCGGGTAAACACGACGAAGGAGAAAAAATAAACAACTACACGGTTTAGTTGTAGCAGCTTCCTGAAGGTAACAGTAACGAGTTCAGAGTTACAGTCACAGAACTGATACACCAAACAGGTGATCAACAGGGAAAGCATTCAGTAAACAAACAAAAAGCCTCACGAATATTTGGGAAGGCACAGTGTTTGAGAAAAATATGCAGGAAGGCATATATGCATGCTTCAGGAAGACAGTTGCAAATGTGAGTTCTCAGAAAGATGAGGAGTCCAAAACCTCATCTCCCACAAATACCACCCCACCATTTTCAGCAACAATATAGCCACACCGAAATTCTACTAGCACAGTAGCACGAAACGGCGCACGAAAGCGGAATTCTAGCAGTTCCTGTCACATTCCCGAGAAGTGCAGGAACGTACGAAGTACGATTGATTTCGCGAACCTCACTGTAAGAATCTAAGATAAAAAGACGAGTAACAAGTTGGTGAAGCAAAGCTGCAGCCCACATTGAAATAAACGCGCAGAAACCAATTTACCAACTGAAACCCCATGCTGTTCAGTTCTCCTTGGTTGAAGGAGACCAACTCTCACACTCAATCAACCGATCGATGCACTCACCACCAAGTGAAAAACAACGCAAGTGTATGCAACGGAGGCTCGTCACCCGAGAATTCCACCACGAGAAACGACACAGGACGCCGATCCTCCTTCCCTCCACCCAAACCGCAACACTGACGAACGGCAACAACACAGCCGTAAAGCCCGTAACCACCTCGACAGCGCCGCCGAGCCGTCAAGCACGTGGCGCGCAGCAGGGGAGCAAGGACACGGGAGAAATTATGAGGAGGAGGCGGGCCGTACCGTGAAGCGCGCGTGGCGGACGAACGGGAGAGGAGGCGGCCAAGGAATCCGTGGGGAGATTGGAGAATGATGGGATGCGATGCGATGCGAGGAGGATCGCTCTCTCGCCTTCCTTCCCTCTCTCTGCGCGCCGCTCGCCTCACCGCTGTCGTCGTACTAGGAACTACTCCTAGGAAGGCAGGAGAAGGGAGGTGCGAGCACGTTTTACCATTTTACCCCTACTTTTTCCTACGTCGGCCCACCAGCCTGGCGTGACACTCCCAATTCCAAACTGACTAATATTCGAGGTCGTACTACAAGACAACCGCACTAATTGATGTTTGTTGCCGTGGGAAAGGAAGGACTCCAAGAACAGAGCATTGCCTGCTCGCGTGCTGTGCTTTATTGACAAAAGAAACAGGAGGAGAAGCTGAGCGTGCCAGTCAGTCCACTTCCGGTGATCGCTGCCATGATTCAGCAGCAGCTCGAGCTCCAGCTCCGAGGACAACAGCAGCCTGCTAGGACGGCTAGGCTTTGACATTTTTCGACCTTCTTTCAGATCTGTCTCCCTGCTGCATAGTGACGGTGAGTGAGACAACGATGACGGGTTGCTGATTTCTACTGGCATCGGCTATCGCACTGCAGTCGCGATCTTGTCATGTTCCGCTTTCGATCTATTTAGATCGTTGTGGCGATGAGTGATGACCACTCTGCTACTCATGTGACCTCTTGTTCCCCCGAGATGACATAGATGAGATGAGAGTTACTGGTCACGGAGTACACGGGACACATGCCGCATCGCAAAAAATGCATGCTAATCTAAATCCGTAGTGTACTCGTACCAAGGACAAAAGGGAAGAATCCTATGTGAGCCCAGACATGTGTCCTCTCCTTTCATGGAGAAAATTGCAAAAAGCCACCACAATTGAGGCTAAGGTTTCAAAAAACCACCAAGACGTCAATTTTTATAAAAAAAACCACCGGTATTGTGTAATGGGTTAACAAAAAACACGGATTCGTCAATTTAGACGAGCTAATGGTGTTTCTGACATTTTGGGCCTACTGTCAGAATAACACGGCACGTGGTAAGCAGCCTAGGGACACATACGCTAGAGGTGTTTTAATTTTCGGGTGTTTTTGTAATTTTTCGGTTGGGGGCAACTTTGTCAGCGATTTATCTCTCGCTTGCAGCTCCCTCGTCGCCAGTAGAAAAAGTCGCCGCTCCAGCTCGCGGCTGAGCTAGCCACCCCTGCTGAATGCCTCCCCCCTCCCCCCCCCCCCCCCACGCCGGTCTTGCCGTGCCCTGCAGACGGAGAACGGGAACGGCATCAAGAGCTCGCCGCCATCGCCATCGTGCTCTGCCCCGTCGGCGTGGACATCGTGAAGCCTAGTGTCACGACCCCGGCATCGTCACCAAGCCCAAGGCCCAAGAAGAGCCCAGCCCAGGCGAAGCCCAAAGCGACGAGTGCAGCGTCGTCTACCTAAGCACGAGACATCCGTCTGTGGAGGCTGAACAAGATAGAATCATGTTCCATTAGCTACCTGTAGCATCGGATCCGGGAGATCCTTGTATCGAATCCTGTCACAGTTCCTCTGTAATCGAGTATAACCCTAGCAGGGGCATAACACTTGGTATCAGAAGCCATCCAACCACCGGCCCGAATTTTTCTCGATCCCTAATTCCGAAGAGAGGAGAGGCGGCGGACCCCGATCTGCAACCGCGCATCCGATCGACGGTTCGATCGGAACTTCGGCGTCGATCTGGCACCCAGACGACCTACGGCGGCCGAGCGACAGATCGTGGAGGCCATGGCCACTGTCACCGACCAGGCGCAGG
This sequence comes from Poa pratensis, assembly GCA_947311845.1. NCBI lineage: Eukaryota > Viridiplantae > Streptophyta > Magnoliopsida > Poales > Poaceae > Poa > Poa pratensis. The sequence goes on from CAMZMU010000073.1 coordinate 16,926,909, forward strand.
CCACCAACGAGAAGCTGGACGCCATCTCGTCCCAGCTTTCCGGGCTCAGCACCTGGATGAAGGACATGGAGACCTCCGTCAACGACTTGGTCACGACGACGTCGAACCTCAAGCTCCACGCTGAGGACGCATCAGTGCGGTTGGGCGCCATCGAGTCGCGTCCGCCCCAACAACCTCCATCACCCGCGGCGCTCCCTACAGCGCCGTCACCGGGTGCGGCGGCGCGACGGCCCGAGGGGCACGGCATCGACAACACGCCACGGGGGCAAGTCCTGGAGATCCAAGGATCTCCACGATTTCCCCCGACTAACGGTACGATCATCCCTCATCAGTATAGTCGTGGCTATGGGGAGGAAGAGCACTACGAACGTTCAGTCAATCACTCTCGGTATCACTCCACTCCGAAAATGGATTTTCCCAAATTTGATGGGACAGATCCAGTGATTTGGAAGGACAATTGTGAGATGTTTTTCGAGATTTATGGCATCTCTGAACATATGAAGGTCAAATTTGCTATTCTGAACTTTGTGGGCAATGCTGCATTGTGGGTTAAAAATTTACAAGCCAAACAACACATAGTGCTGTGGTCGGATCTCTTTATGGCAGTTGAAGCTTACTGGGGCAAAAACAAACACAACTTGTTTATGCGCCAGATTCTACACATTAAGCAACTAGGATCTGTTGAACTCTACACTGAAAAGTTCAATACGCTTAAGCACCAGATTTTGCTTTATGATCCTGGTACTAGTGAAACATTTTTTGTAGAACGCTTCATAGCTGGTTTAGCTGCTGAACTTCGTACCAATGTACTACTGCACTTGCCTGGTGATGTCGATACTGCGAGTTTGCTTGCTCAATTGCAGGAAACAGAGCTGGAAAATGTGAAGCAGCGACAGCAACAGTCCCGCTCTTACTCGCGCTCAACTTATCGCGCTTACAACTCCTCTGAGCAGTACAGTCCACCTGACAAGAGCAAATCAACAGCTCGTCCAGAGGAACCAAAGAAAGCAGAAACTCCTCGCTGGGATGAAAAACTTGAGGCCTTGCGTGCATTTCGCAAAGCCAAAGGATTATGCTTCACCTGTGGTGAAAAATACAGCCGTGTTCACAAATGTCCTGCTCAGATTCCTCTCCACATCCTTGAAGAATTGCTGGATGTTCTGCCACACCACACTGAACAAGGCAATGAAAACGGAGGTGAAGAAAGCTCAGATGATGAATTGATGTGTGTGGATTTGTCAGCTGCATCAGCCACCACACCTACTCGCAGGCGCACAATCCGTTTGCATGGCAGAGTTGCAAATCAAGAGGTGCTTATTCTGGTTGACTCAGGCAGTGGGGCATCTTTTGTAGATGAAGCATTGGTGAAGAAGCTGCAGTTGCCAACCACACAAGCAGCACCATCTCGCTTTGTTGTGGCCAATGGAGAGACAATGACTAGTGATCAGCAAGTTCAGCAACTGTCTTGGAGCACACAAGGACATGAATTTCAGCAAGATATGAAGGTGTTACCTCTTGGCTGCTATGATATCATTCTTGGTGGGGACTGGCTGGAGGAGTTCAGTCCAATGTGGGTGCATTGGCGGCAACGCCGTATGCGGTTTGATCACAAAGGCAAGCGCATCACACTGTTGGGGATACAGGATGATAGCACACCTGGGAAGCAAATAACTGCTCGTCAGCTGCAAGGTTTACTTCGACAAGGTGCCATATCTCAGTGCATCAAAGTCCAGCCTGTACACCAGCATGACAGTTTGCACAGTATTGAGGATGCACAACCAGAAGAGCTGCCAGCAGAATTCAGAGAACTTCTAGCTGAGTTTGAGGAATTGTTTTGTCCACTGACCGAGCTGCCACCACACCGGCAGAATGATCACCAGATTCCATTAACACCTGGTGCTCTACCGGTGAATGTTAGACCATATCGCTATGCACCGCATCAGAAAGATGAAATTGAAAAACAAATTCACAAGATGCTGCAGCAGGGTATTATTCGCACAAGCTCTAGTCCATTTGCTTCCCCTGTCCTCCTAGTACGCAAGAAGGACGGTACCTGGCGTTTCTGCATCGACTACAGGCAACTCAATGCAATTACTGTGAAACACAAGCACCCAATGCCAGTGGTGGACGAACTTCTAGATGAGTTGGCTGGTGCCCAATGGTTTACAAAGCTGGATCTGTCTTCTGGGTATCATCAGTTGCGAATAGCCGAAGGAGACGAGTACAAAACAGCATTTCAGACTCATCAGGGGTTATACGAGTTCTTGGTCATGCCGTTCGGCCTGACAAACGCGCCAGCTACGTTCCAGAGTGTTATGAACACCATCTTTGAGCGTCAGCTTCGCAAAAGTGTTCTGGTTTTCATGGACGACATACTGATTTACAGTAAAACACTGTCCGACCATGTGCAACAGCTTCGTGAGGTCTTTCAGATTTTACAGGCAAATCAACTGACACTCAAGCGATCCAAATGCACTTTTGCCCAGCAGAACTTGGAATATTTGGGCCATGTCATCGGCACTAATGGAGTAGCCACTGATGGAGCAAAAATTGAAGCAATAAAAGCATGGCCGAGGCCTAGAAATCTGAAAGAGCTTCGTATGATCCTTGGAATGACAGGATACTACCGAAAGTTTATTGAGAACTATGGGATGATCAGCCGGCCTCTAACACAGTTACTTCGCAAAGGAGTGACATTCCAGTGGACCCCTGTAACCGAAGAGGCATTTCAGACGCTAAAACGAGCGCTAGTGCAAGCCCCTGTTTTGGCATTACCAGACTTTGCGAAGCCATTTGTGGTAGAAACTGACGCATGCCAGTATGGAGTTGGGGCAGTTCTTATGCAGAATGGCCATCCGATAGCTTATCTGAGCAAAGCTTTGAGCACTCGTAATCAAGCATTATCCACATACGAGAAGGAGTGCTTGGCCATCCTAATGGCAGTGGACAAGTGGCGTCCGTACTTGCAGCAGCAGGAGTTTCTTATTCGCACAGATCAGAAAAGTCTTCTCCACCTTACGGAGCAGCGTCTAGGCACAGGCATGCAACATAAAGCATTTGTGAAGTTGATGGGGCTTCGTTATACCATACAGTACAAGAAAGGCATCAATAATGCAGCAGCCGATGCTCTTTCTCGTCGTCCACCTGATGCTGATATTCTGGCCATCTCTGCAGCAGTACCATCCTGGTTGGACAAGTTGGTTAGTGGCTACAATGATGATGAGGCAACTAAGAAGTTATGGACAGAATTGAGCATCTCTGGTACAAATGCTGATGGATTCGAGTTAGTAAATGGGGTTATCAAGAAACATGGCAAAGTGTGGGTTGGTGGAAATGAGTTGGCACAACAGCACATCCTCCAAGCGTTGCATAACAGCGGCATTGGCGGCCATTCTGGCACTCTAGCAACTTACCAGCGCATTAAGAAGCTGTTTGCCTGGCCACATCTGAAGACCACTGTACAAGAGTATGTCCAAAGTTGTGATGTCTGTCAACGTGCTAAAAGTGAGCACACAAAGCTTCCTGGCCTTCTGCAACCTCTGCCTGTTCCACCAGAAGCCTGGCACACCATCAGCCTCGATTTTGTGGAGGGCTTGCCGAAATCCAATGGACATGATGTGATCTTGGTAGTGGTGGACAAACTCACCAAATATGGCCACTTTATCCCTTTAAAGCATCCTTACACGGCATTGCAAGTTGCTCAGGTGATGGTGGATCATATCTATAAGCTGCATGGGATGCCTCAGTGCATCATTTCGGATCGCGACAAGATCTTCACAAGCAACGTCTGGCAGGAGCTCTTCCGTCTCACAGATACACAGTTGATGATGAGCTCGGCATATCACCCGCAAACTGATGGCCAGACAGAACGGTTGAATCAATGCCTTGAGAACTTTCTGAGATGCACTGTGCATGCTTGCCCAACAAAATGGTTTCGCTGGCTAGCTCTAGCAGAATTCTGGTACAACACTGCTTATCATTCTGCCATTGGTAAAGCTCCATTTGAAGCACTTTATGGCCATCCTCCCCGCCATTTTGGCATATCGGCGACTGCTGCTTGCTCCGTCCCCGATTTGGACTTCTGGCTGCAAGAACGTCAGGTCATGATGGCCCTGATGCGTCAACACCTCATTCGTGCTCAGGAACGCATGAAGAAGCAAGCTGACAAGCATAGGCAAGAAAGATCATTTGAGCCGTTGGAAGTTCTGGCTCGTCGCAAGATGCAGCGTGGAGGGGCGTCTGTCGCCAGGGTGCTGCTGCGTTGGCGTGGTCTTCCTCCGTCCTGCATCACCTGGGAAGATGAAGCTGCTTTGAAGCAGAAGTTTCCGCTGGCGCTGGCTTGGGGTCAAGCCAGCTTTCAAGGGGAAGGGAATGTCACGACCCCGGCATCGTCACCAAGCCCAAGGCCCAAGAAGAGCCCAGCCCAGGCGAAGCCCAAAGCGACGAGTGCAGCGTCGTCTACCTAAGCACGAGACATCCGTCTGTGGAGGCTGAACAAGATAGAATCATGTTCCATTAGCTACCTGTAGCATCGGATCCGGGAGATCCTTGTATCGAATCCTGTCACAGTTCCTCTGTAATCGAGTATAACCCTAGCAGGGGCATAACACCTAGCCCCCTTGCATGTTAGCACGAACTCGTCGTCCCGGTTCTCCTCTTCAAAACAATTGAGCGCTCGTGCCCTCTATCGCCACCGCTGTGGTCATCTTGTCCGACTCCGGTACCGAGTCGTATAGCCGTCGATCTCCTTCGACGCTTCGATTGGGGCTTCCTCCTTCAATTTTGTTGACTTCCTGACGCCTCCGACGTCTTCGACAAGGAGCCTCGCGCCCCCGAACTTCGACCCGGCATGGTGGCGTCACCTCCAAGCCCCGACCCCAGCTTCGACTTCGTGGTCCTCGCTCTTCCTCGCGCTCTCTGTAGTCCATGTGTCGAGCGTCGTCTGCTCGAGGCTGTGGGACTGCGGCGGCGCTGCGTTCGGCCTGGCGGCGCTGATGCCCATCTTTCTTTGCGTTGGGTAGAGAATAACAAGCCCCCAAATTTGGAATTTATAACATATAAAGGGCTTTTTCAGAAAATAGGCATGCCACGTATGCCTGACAGTGGGGTCCAGCCGTCAGAAAAGACGGTTAACGCTCGTAAACACAACAATCAGTGTTTTTTGTACCCCATTACGCAATACCGGTGGTTTTTGATAAAAATTGGCGTTTTGGTGGTTTTTTAAAACCTTAGACTCAATTGTGGTGGCTTTTTGCAATTTTCTCTCTCATATGGGACTTGGGGGTGGTTGTGGTTGGTTGTGGCTGGTGAGGAAGTATCTTTCTTGTTACGAGTGTCTGTCATGTGCCTTGTCATTTAGGGTGATCTCTAGGTGCTGTAATAATTTGTGGGAGCTAGCCACAGTGTCATTGCAAGGCGTTGGTGGTTTAAGGCTGCTTGATTGGCTGTGCCCTCGTGGAATTAGTTAGGCTGATAAAGGACGGCGATTTAAGCACCAAGGCATGGTACTGTGCAAGGCTAGCAGAAACATTTATATATTATTGGTAATAATAAAAGGCAGTACACTCTACCATCGCGTCACATGCATTTGCTGACCTGCTTTCCCCAGACAACACATAGTAGTACTAGTACCAGTAGGTAGGGTACCAGAAACCCTCGTCCCATTCACATCTGCCTGTTAAAACTTAAAACATCGCCATAGCAGAGGGAAAACGGACACCAGCAAGCAAGAGGTGCAGAGGACAAGCAACAGAACAGAATCACAGCCAACTAGATGCAAAAAAAAATGGAGGTGAAGAATACATACATTGGGTCAAAGGACCACAGATTCAAAAGAGCTGTGATGTGTTTTATTGTTTGAACATGGATGGATTAGTTGCAGAGATATCTTCATTCATGTCTTCTATATAAACAGTGTTCTCAGGGAGGCCACAAGCACGCGCAATCATGGGAACATCCACGTAAAACCACTGGCCATTACTTGGTTCATTAGCTGGAACAAATATGCTGGGGTTCTCACTTCCTCGGATTACTCCAATAACTCTTACAGGAGGCTTTACAGGTTTTTCAATCTGTAAAAAGTAAGCTGCATCAATTTTGTGCCAGTCTAAAGGAGTAAAGGGTATAACAAATAAGATAATGATAATATAAAGGACGAGACTAGGCATCAGGCGCCTGCTAACTGGCGAAACTCGACGCTCGACTTTTGCCAGATGTAAGGCGCCTGCCAATTAGATTTTCCGTAATATAAATACTTGGGATTCCTAAATACATAGAATAAGGTGATGACATATGATTATGGCTGCATGTATCGACTCTAAATTGGCATAAGATGTACTCAATATTCTAGCAACCATCGACAGCTACTCTAAATTGGCATAAGATGTACTCAATATTCTAGCAACCATCGACAGCTACATTTATGATGATTAAAAGCAGGTCAAGTTAAAAATTGCACAAAGATGTATTTCTATAATGGACAACAACAGTGTAATCGTTTACAGAGTTCACGAAAGATGTCACTCAGAGCATATCAATATGCAAAAACACACATGATAACCTGATCAGACGACTAGATGAGCAAGCATCGACATGTATAAGTAATAGTTTGCAAACTATGAAAACGGGGGCTGGGGCTGTAAAATCACCTCTGAAGAAAATTCAGGCTTCTTAGACCAAAACCTCCACCAAGTACCCTTTTCATCTGTCTTTTTATCAGCTTCTTTCACATCGAAAGTTTCACCAAGGTCCTGATCATCCTGTATTTTTTTATCACGCCAGCCACGAGGAACCCACCCTCTATTCACAAGGATAGGTAACTGCAAACTGACAAAACATTTCTTAGAACATAAATTCAGACAAAATGGGAAGTGACGCGACATTAGGATTTGTTTCTAGTGTAAATGCATTCAGTACCATCAGATATTTCTTATTTTTTGTGATCAAAATGTGCAGGAGATAGAGCCCAACCAGTTTTGGGTCATGCGGTTGCAGCTTAGTCGCTCACAACTCTGCAGGTACTGATCCTAGCGTGGATATGGGCTGATAGCATTTGGCACAAGCTAAAGCTTAAGTGAAGGCTTCTTTCATATTTTGAATTATAATTTAACTAGTGTCGGTACTCTGACAGACTTGTATATAGCTTTTTTATATTTTATTAAGTAAAAGGGTTCTCCGAAAGTATGTAGAAGTATAGGATCTTTCATACAGAATTAATTTCCTCTTATTCCTTATTTGCCCCCTTTTGAAACTAGAGTTGTTTCCATCATGGATCGCTGATTAAGAAACAAAAATCTGTTCAGTGGAAGAGCTAACAAGAACTACAAGACAAAGATCTGATGTGTTAATTTAATTCTAGGTAATAAAACTGCAGATACGCATAACCCAATATATATTTACAACCTGTTGTTTTCCTCTTGGTTTCTAAGTCACCAGATTACATAAACATGCTGTCTGAATTTTTCGCAAACAAAAAATTACAGGACACTTTCCCTTATATTGCAAAATTCTCGTAACATATACGTAGTCATTATTTTCACTATTTAGTTCCTGCTTTCCCAGCTAATGCTATCTTCTCCTGGAAATAAAATGTGTAGGGCTGCACAAAGAAGTCGATTTAGAATAAAGAAGTATGAAACACACAGACAGCTAAAGTATAAACCTGACTATAGTCAAACGTTAGAAATGGTTATTTGTTCAAGTGGAATTGTAGACTGAATTAAGACATTTCTTCAGCAGCAAAAAAGAGATGAACAAATGTGAACTGTGAGGAAACAACAGTCTCATTGCAACAACACCATGCTGCTTCAAACAATAATTTACCTGCCAGGCTCAGACAGCCGAGGTTTTAACGGAGTGATCACATAATACCCATTTTCTGTCACACCAGAGATGCTCCGGGAGCGAGGCCCGATGAACACCGACTTCTCCTCATCGAAATCACCCTCACACACGATTTTCCGAAACTCCAGCTCGGACGGATCACGCAAGGCAGCAGCCGAGACGGTCTCGTTCCACGCTACGGGCTCCATCTCCAGCCTCCGCGTCCTGTAATCCAACATCTCCATCTGAGATTGCGCAGGAAATAGCACGGAGTGAGGACTTCTAGGGTAAATCATGCACAAAATGAAGGAAGGGGGTTAAGGGGTGAGGGTGATACCTTCTCCTGCCTCCGGAAGAGCTGCCATGTGCCGAGGCCGAAGGAGATGGCGCCGGGGGCGAAGAGGAAGAGCTTCGACCACGCGCTCGCCTCCTTCCCTGCTCCTGCGCGTGGAAACGAATCTGATTAGAACGGGGCGGCGGCTTGATTCCGCAGATGGTTTGCAAGACATTTCGGGAGGGAGTAAGGGCAGAGACCTGGGGGTGGCGGTGCGGCGGCGGAGGGCGGAGGTGGTGGCTGGGACGCGTGGGAAGTGCAGGGCCGGGAGGGGAGTAGGCGGTGCCCACTGCCCCGCAGCCGGCGGCCAAGGGTTTTGGAGAGCGACGCCGCCATGTTTTGCCTCTAGGATTGTGGGGAACCGAGGACTCGCTCGCCCGTGTCGGCTTCTGTTTTTCTTTTCAAGTGGCATAGAATTTGGAATTTGGGATTCATATTTTCTAAAAAGGCAGAATGCCAAGATTTATGTTTGAATGTGCATTACAATTTTGTGACACGTAATCAATATTCTGTTCGAATTATCTATATTTTTCTTGGATATTTCAATGTGGAGTACGTAAGAACTAAAATGAGTGATCAAACCCGCTAAAACATGTCTATATACATACGATTTAGGAAAAAGTTAGACATCTTATAATTCGGAAATGGAAAAAGTATGATTTATTTTTGGAAATTTCTACACTTAATGTATTTACTTTTGATATAGAGAAATTTAAGAACCCAAGTTCGATAAGTGGATGTTCTCTCAGTTCTCATAGAATTCACTATGTAAATATGCATATTTTCTTCTATAAAATTTGCACAAATCAGAATACCATGTCTTCTGAATATCTATAATGTGAACCCAAAAATTCACAAATTTGTCATTTGAATGCTATTTAGGTATTTTGCATGTTTTATCTCGATCAGAGAGGGTAGGGAGGAGATAAATACTTATCTTGCCTTGGATTTGTCACCAAAAAAAACTCAAGGTTGGAGCTCAAGTTTAGAATTTTCTGAATTTAGAGGAAATGAAATTTTTATGTATTCTAAAAAACAAAGAGCAAAATTCTACATTATGAATTTATTATTATAGGTTCAAAGGGTCTTCTTTGGTTCACATGATTTCCAAAACACGAAAATAGGAAAAATAAATACATGAGCGTGAAAAGGATATTGTTTGGTTATGCCACAGTGAAAAAACACATGCCATTTTAGAAGGATCAGGCGTCTGACTTAGTTGTCAATGCGAAATTTTAGTGGAAATTTTGCTTCAGAATTACAATCATAGGAAGTATTTTTTGTGGTTTCCAATTCTACAAACTAAAACAGTTTGATAGGAAAAAATCCGAAGAAATAGAATCATTGAAAATTCTTGAAGCAGAGAGCCTCATTCCTGCAATTGAAAATATCTATATCTTTGTTCCAAACAAGCCCGAAACTAGGAAAGTACCAGTGGAAGCCTTGAAATCTTGAATCATACGTCACACCAAACCACTGTTCAAGATATCTTCCGATAAATGGCCGATTTATCACTTCTCAGTGTCTGACCGATAAGATAATTCGGCCGATAAATTCGCCGATATGCTGATAAATCAGCCGTTATGCCGATAAATCGGCCGATTTACCTCTTATCTTGGGTCGGCCGATAAGTTCCCGATAAGCGATATCCCCAACATTGCACCAAACTTGACACAAGAAATAATAATAATAGTTCCCTTATAACTACTTTTATTTTATTTTTTGCTTCAGCAGCTAGTGGCTGGCAACGTTTAATTGCATACCGTAACAAGATTTTTTCAGATTCACCAATAAATGCACATACCGATTGCAGAGACTCAAATTCACCAAGCAAGCACGAGTAAAGCCATTTGTAAGTTTTAGGTTTGCAGCATTCTAGTAACAGAGCACCACACGTCCAAATAACAGATGTAGTCTACCAACATATTGCTAAAAACAGGTTACAAAATTATGAACATAACCTCCCTGATTAAGACCTCTCACATAATTTACAGCCCCAATGCTAAGCAACATGCAAAAATTAGAGAGAGAATCTGGAGCACTTCAAAAGCAATAGAATCAGTTCTTCTTCTTCGAGTGCTTGATGAGCCAGTCGATAACGGAATCAATGTTGGTTGAGTTCCTGCATGATATCATGAAGCATGCCACTTCTCGGTGTGTCATTGACTTCAGCCCCCTGAAAAGAAGTATGAGATTTGTTAAATAGAGTATTCACTGATGAGTAATCTGTATCAGTCCGTTGTAGCTTTTGTGTGTACTTACATCACTTCTGTGAAACTTTGCTTGGGGAAAGCTTCAGGCTTGTCAATTTTGTTGCCAATGACCAGCAATGGGATACCAGTCAAAGATGGCTTGCTCAGAAGATCATGGAGCTCACTTTTGGCAATAGCCATGTTCTCCCGATCTGCTGCATCAACAACATACCTGCAGATGCAATTGTTTAGGAAATCAACATCAAATTTCGTATAGTATGTTTATTATACAGTAGATCTCCAAGAAAAACTAATGATCAAGCTTCCAGATAAAATCAATCCAGCTATCCATATTCAACAAGTGCATATAACAGTCAGCTCATACGGTGGAAGAAACATAGTTTAATAAAATAATAGGCATGTGCAACAAACAACAGCTAAGCTTCATAGCGGTTGAGTAGCAGGGCAGAAATTTTCTTGAAGCAAATCTTCTATATCTAAATAGGGAACGCCCACTACATGATTTTCCTGCGTTCTCCTTAAGCCACGTCATCCCATAAACTCCCCCGTTGAAACATTTCCCCGCTAGCTTATTTCCTTTTCACGTCTCACAACCATGAACCATCCACGTTACTCCCTGCTCGATTAGCATTTATTTTCCTTTCACGTCGCAAACTCTTCGCTTCCTCTTCCGTCTTTATCATTCCTGCCCCTTCCTATTTACTAGCTGCACAATTGGTAACCGAAGCCAAGATTGATTCGCAATAATTCTCCTTCCCCAACATAATCTGTGAACACACCCCTCGACGGCTCGACGTACACCACCAATCCGTTTCCCTCATCTCCAGCGCTCGCCCGGGCATGGACGCTGGCGACCTCGCGCGGTCGCCATCTTCTTCATCTTTGTTTCCCTCACTCTAATGGTTTCAGTAACACATGCAGATCAGCTGGTACATGGCCCCTCGCGGCGTTGGCGCTGCGCACCTGGGACTCCCAGGCTGGGAGTCGTTGACGGTTCTCTGCCACCACATCTATGCACTTAGGTTGTCAGCGGCTTGGACGACGGGACCGTCAGCCAGAGGTACGATTAACGTCCTACCATCGCGGACCTATACATGGAGAAACGCCATGGCCAGAGGTACGACGTTTGTGCTCGACTTTACTAAAAGTAAGATTAATCGTTTGGTTACTGTAAAGCTTCTTCCTGTATTCGAATTTATTATGGTTCCATCGTAAAGCTTCTTCGTGAAATTGATCTATATTTTTCGTACTCTTGCTCCTATGCCAGATGATTTTCCAATCTGCCTCCCCCGTTAATCTTCAATTTGCTTTCACTTATCTGTGTTTGATAGGTGCTTGATGAAATTCCAAAGAACGCCCTACGGTGAACGGGGCAACATTTGTGTCTGCTTGGAGTAGATTAGGTAACCATTGTGGCCGTAAAACAAAGAACTGATTAATGATTTTAACTTATTTTTTATCAGAAATTTAAAGGTTGAAAAGTAAGTAGTCCTTGAATTTTATAAATTTAAAGTTTACCGTTTTGGGATTGATGTCCACGTTTTCACTTCTTTTGCTGCTATTCTTGCCATGTATGGATGTAAGGAATGGATAATAGTCAGTCTTAGCTGTGAATCCCTCTTATGTTGTTACTAACTGATTTTTTTTCTCTCTCACTAGGCAGCCGTAAAGCTCACTGAATCTATGTTCCTAAACAACACATTTACCTCACCCACTTCTGGCCCTCCTACATCCAGTTTATTATCTTAATAGTCTGAAATAATTTCTCAGTGTCTCCCATTTCACATTTAGTTGAAAAAAATACTACAAACCTCCGCAGCAACGCGCGGGGTATCATCTAGTTATTAATATGAGAAAATAAAGAAACATACACAATCGCAGAAACTGCACGGCAGTATCTCTCCCACATGCTCCGGAATCTTGGCTGGCCTCCAAGATCCCACAATTTTATTGTGACATTTCCTTTGGTCACCTTTCTCATATTGAATCCTACTGTAGGAATCATGTCCTCACTAAAACCTCCTGTCTGCAGAATAGATCGTTCATGAAAAAATCAGCACAACTCCAGTAAGTTGAATGACAAGAAAGCATCAAACTTACAGCAATGACATTCACAAGCGATGTTTTCCCAGCATTTTGGAGCCCAATCAAGGAAAGCTCCATCTCTTGCTTGAAAAAGAGGCTGTAGGCGCAAAAATAGTCAATACTTGAATCAAACTCCAATCAAAATACGAGTAAATAATAACTTCTGTCCATTCCTTTTCTTCGTACACAAGTCAAAATTGTACTCCAGACCTTAATGATGACATGTGCAAGACATACTTTAGATCCCAGCCCCTTATTTATATGTATAGAAATCAAAGCCTACCTGGCTGGTAGGTAGCAACTGAATAAATCATATCCTATACAGCCTACTGGCAACTCTTTAATATCCCAGCGACGGAATTTCAAGAAAAGCATTGCTGACCTTGGGCTAATTCTAACGTGGGTAAATTTAATGATGATAAGCATGCATTGACAAATCATCACAAACTACACATTTGGAATTTTCATTTTTATTATTTGCCACACCGTGTGTCACTGACAGGTGGTGGTCAATGTGGCAAATAATAAAGGATTTGAGAAAAGTGTGGCAAATAGTAAATTATCTCGTGTGGTAGCTCTATCTTAGTCCAATATCGACAAAATGGACAAAATCTACAACGTGTCACTTACAAGTGGAACCGGGTTGCTCAGAATTGAATGAACGGAACAGCAAGTTCATTAGAGGTGGAGGTTTGCCATAACCAACAGAATTCACAACGTGTCGAAGAGTGTATAGTTCGGTCACATTTATACGTATTGGAAATGGTTTTTTCTCCTCTAGACAAGATAGAGTCCATGATAAGCAGGATAACAAAAAATACTGACCATGCCATGATCATGAGAAAATGCCAAGCGTGATTCCGCATTCTGCGCAATATTAGCATGGAACAAATTGACACCTTTACAGAAATAATAGGGACCAAGGCAGGCGTGTTCAATCAATACTTGGATCAACATGTTGAATCAATAACGTGATCGTCATGTCTAGTCAATCGGTCGCGAGAAGTTCAATCATATGAAGATACCAAACTCCAAAATCTGAATTTTGCTCATGTAAAATAGCCAGAAGACCGGTTTTCCTTGTGACTACGGGCATTTGATAAAAATAGCAGATAACATGTGAACCGGCATCACATTCATACAGGTCAAAGCTTTCTGCCAACCATCAACAGCAACTTACTAAACATAAAACGAAATATACGGTAACATTTTACCGCTCTACCTGGCGCAACAAGCATCCGATCCAAAAGGTAACCAAGACATGCTAATCCTAGGCTGGCCCGGAATCACCAGATCTCCCACCCACGGACCGCCGCGCCCGCCCCGCAATGCCCAGAGCATCAAACTAGAGAAGCTGAATCCGCCCACCCAGAGCATATGCTTGTAGAATCATACCTGCGGAGCCAGTTGAGGAAGGCCTCCCAGAACCCCATGGCGTCGGCGCGCTCCCTCTCCTCCACGAAGAGGAGGAGACGTGGGTGGTCGCTGGGAGGCGGTGGCAGGAGGGCGAGGGGATCGCGAGGCGGAGGAGGATTTGGTGGTGGAGATGGCCGCGCTTGTTACTTTATCTGGAGGCGTGGATGGATGGGGCGGGGCGACAGGGAGGTCGCGAGTAGGAGGAAGAAGAGAGGGGAAAGAGAAGGGTATTATTGGCGTCCGCCAATCAAATGGTGTCTAGTGGCTGGCACCCGGGCCTCCACGGGCGGAGCCAAGGGCCTCAGGGGCCGAACCGCCGAAGGCCCGTGCCCACGTAATTCATCGTCGCTGTCTCTCAGTCAATGCTCGGATGGCGTGGCTACACTGTGCTTGCACTGTGCAATCTTATATCCATTATCTTTTTTATTATAGTTCCACAATAATTTTTTATATGAATACATGTTTCTATTGTATAAAAAACCGATACTTTCTATTCTTGTGTCAACTCCTTTTTAAACAGGAGTTCAAACTTGGACTAGGAGTGTTATTTGATGTTCTTTTTTTAAATGACCAAACAATGGTTCATTGTTTTTGCTGTACGAGCGAATGAAATTCTGGATAGCGAGTCGAGATGTGAAGAACAAGTATGCAAACTATATCAATTCTAATAGTGTTCAATAATATAAAATATTTAAGCGGATACGAAATAACTGGGTAAAATGTGTAATATGTGTTGTCTTTTACTTGCTTCCCACCTATTTTTTAAAACCTCACATGTACATTGTTTTCAGTTCATTTCCATCTCTCCACCGTCATCGACCCATCTATCATTTTAATAGATTTTTCATAACATACACAATGTGAGCCATTTGACTTGTCTTGTCATTGGCTTAACCATTCTTGTTGCCAATGCCTCGTGATCTTTCCACATTAATCCACTTATTGCCCTACCTTGTCCAAAGTTGTGTCACGCAGTGGCGGAGCTTCATGGGGGCGAAATGGGCCGTCGCCCCCCCCCCCCCCCCCCCCCATCCCACCAACAAATTGCCTAATTTGTAGAGGTATTTTATCCATTTGTTAACGAAAAATCAGCCCAAAGCTCAATGTTGCCCATTGCCCTCCCAGGAATTTGGCCCAAGCTCCGCCACTGGTGTCACGTGGTCCATGGTGCAACAATCGATGCCTCGTTACTCTTCACTTATCACATAACTATTGGTATGTCATCTCTTCCGGCAACCTAACCCAATCATAGTGACGATGAAGACAACAAAAATTATGTGACGGAAGACAACTAAGTTCGTGAATTGGAAGAATGTAAGCAACATAAAGAGAAAGGGCGATGCATTTCTTTACGAGGGACAACTTCCATTTGAGAAAGCCAAAAACAAAATAATGGTACTTATTTATGGTTCCGCGTGTATGGAAGACATTGTACTAGTACACTGCAGACACGAGACAAAAACAATGACGCGTCCGGTTTTTTACCGAGGGAAATTAGGGTGTCCCGTTTATGGGAAGACATGGTACTGGTACAGTGCACATTTCTAAACAATACATTGGGCGGTTGGCTTTCGATCATGTTTTACGACCACATCTGGTGCATCCGGTGGTACACAAGGTGTCGTTAAACAAGATTTGTACTCGGTATTTTACAAAGGGAGAAGAAGACATGGAGAAGATGCCGTGATTACCTAGATAGTGGGGTGAGCTTGATAATTTTTTCTAAAGGATAACTTAGGCTAGTTCTTATCTCCTGATTTGATATAGTAAAATAAACCTGCTCCAAAGATGCCTTTTCGGTTTGGAGCAAATAATGACACGGAATCTTAGGACCGAGCTTTGTTTTTAGGGGAAATCCGATTCCATATACTAGGCCGTGCATATGGGCTGCTATCCTCGTCCTGGGCTTCAAGCCTCCCAGTCGGCAGCGACGAGCTCACCAAGCGGTCAGCGTCCTCTCAAAAAAAAAAAAAACCAAGCGGTCAGCGAGCAGCTGTTGCATCGTTTTAGTCCCACCTCGCTTGCGAGCAACGATGAGTCGGTCAAGGAGGCTACAAGAAGGGGCGGAGGCTGCCATTCCAAATCATACCTTCCTTGCCTTTTAGCTAAGATCAAGTCACCAAATTAATTGGTTCAACAGATCAAGAAGCTGAATTGGTATCAAAGTGCTCTTGAGCATGATTGTAGGTGCGAATGTACACATTCTTGCAAAAAGGGTTTCTCTGGAACCAGTTCAGTAGTTCAGTTTCTTAATCTGCGGAGCAATGGAGGGGCATGGGGATAGCCTAAGAGCATCTCCACGGCGCCTCCTGTTGAACATGTGTCCATCCAAATCCAAATTTTAGGCCATGCGGCTGCGTTCTCTCGCTGGTTTTATTTTCGTTTTAATTGTTGTTTCTTTTTTTCTTTTTCGTTATCTTTTTTATTTTTCTTTTTTTGCTGTTTCTTTTTTTCTTCTTTTCTGTTTTATTTTTATATATTATTTAGAATTTTAGTCTTTTTTGAAAAACGTTTAAATTTTAAAAATGTTTAGATTTGAAAATTGTTCGTATTTTAAAATTGTTCAAATTTTAAAAATCATTTAAAAATAATTTCTGTTCATATACTTTTTATGTTCACTTTTTCAAAATCGTTCAAAAATAATTTCTGTACATATAGTTTTTTATATAGTTTTCCTGTTTATTTTTCATTTTTCTTTTCCTGTTTATTTCTTTTTTTATTTCTTCTTTTCAGTTTTCTTATTACATATTATTTCTTTATTTTGAATTTTCATTTTTTGAAAATGTTCAAATTTAAAAAATGTTCATATTTGAAAATTGTTCATGTATAAAAATCGTTCAAAAATAATTTTCGTTCATAGAATTTTTTCAGATCACTTTTTAAAAAATCGTTCAAACATAATTTTTCGTTCGTAGACTTTTTCTGTTCACTTTTCGAAATCGTTCAAAAAGATTTCGTTCACCAGCCGTTTCTGTTCACTTTTAAAAATCATTCAAAAACATTTTCTGTTCAACGCTATTTTCTTGTCATTTTTGAAAATAGTTCAAAATTAGTTTTCATTCACCGGCCTTTTCTGTTCACTTTTAAGATCGTTCAAAAATAATTCTCGTTCATAGAATTTTTTCTGTTCACTTTGTAAAAACTCGTTCAAAAATAATTTCCGTCCATAGATTTTGTACTATTCACATTTTTTAAATCGTTCAAAAATGATTTCGTTCACCGGCTTTTTCAGTTCACTTTTAAAATCGTTCAAAAACAGTTTCTGTTTACTGCTATTTTCTGGTCATTTTTTAAAATCGTTCAAAAATAATTTTCGTTCAGCGGCCTTTTATGTTCACTTTTAAAATCATTCAAAAATAGTTTTCGTTCACTATCATTTTCTGTTCACTTTTAAAAACGTTCAAACATAATTTCCGTTCATAATTTTTTTCTGTTCACTTTTAAAAAATCGCTCAAAAATAATTTTCGTTCATCGAATTTTTAGTTCACTTTAAAAAAAGCATTCAACATAATTTCCATTCGTAGACTTTTTTGTTCACTTTTTGAAATCTTTCAAAAAAGATTTCGTTCACCGACCTTTTCTGTTCACTTATAAAAATCGTTCAAAAACTCTTTCCGTTCACCGCTATTTTCTATTCATTTTTTAAAAATCGTTCAAAAATAGTTTTTGTTCACCGACCTTTTCTGTTCACTTTGAAAATCGTTCAAAAATAGTTTTCGTTCACAGTCATTTTCTGTTCACTTTTTAAAAATTATTCAAAAATAATTTCCGTTCATAGAAGTTCCTCATTTTACTTTTTAATAAAACATTAAAACATAATTTCCTCTCATAGACTTTTCTGTTCACTTTTTGAAATCGTTCAAAAAAGATTTCGTTCATCGGCCTTTTCTGTTCACTTTTAAAAATCGTTCAAAAACAGTTTCCGTTCACCGCTATTTTCTGGTCATTTTTCTAAAATCGTTCAAAAATTGCTTTTGTTCACCGGCCTTTTCTGTTCACTTCTAGAATCGTTCAAAAATAATTTCCGTTCATAGAGTTTTTTCTGTTCACCTTTTAAAATCATTTAAAAATCAGTTTCGTTCATTGGCTTTTTCTGTTCACTTTTAAAATTGTTCAAAAATAGTTTCCGTTCACCTTCATTTTCCGTTCATTTTTCATAATTGTTCAAAAATTGTTTTCGTTTACGGCCTTTTCCGTTCACTTTTAAAATCGTTCAAAAATAGTTTACGTTCAATGCCATTTTATGTTCATTTTTTCAAATGATTCATATTCATATTTTGAAAATGGTTCAGATTTTGAAAATTATCAATTTTTTAAAATGGTTCAAATTTCAAAATTGTTCATATCTAAAAATTGTTTCATTTTTAAAAATGATTCATATTTGAAAATTATTCATAGTTTGAAAAATGTTTTTTTTAAATTGTTCCTGATTTCAGTAATTTTCATATTTAAAATCTGATCATTTTTAAAATAGTTCAAATTTTGAAAAATATTTAAAATATTCAGGACTGAACTTAGAACCATCTAGGCGACAGCACCATGGAGGCGCGGGGCAGGGGCGGTGCAGCGACGACGGTGGAGTTGACCTCGGCAAGCGGTGGCGACATATGTTGAAGAAGACACTTACACTGAACTAAGCGTAAACATGTACAAATCAACATTATAAGATCTGCTTGTATATGACTGTTGAAACGGAAAAAATACAACACGGAAGTTGTGCTAAACGGTGAGATTAACCTCTTTATGGAAGATTCTTCAAACGGTTAAATGAGTGCGACGAATTTGACAAAATTCATCTAAATTATTCTGAATATCTAATCGAAATTGGAAAGTTACATTGGACGAAACTTGAAACCGAGTACAGGAATGGAACCTACCCGTGAACGCCCATAACTTTCGTGTACATTTTATTTTAAATTGAAATATAATTGTGTAGATATACATGCATTTTTAAACCTTCACTCACTCTACTCATATTTTCAACAAACGAAACAGGAAGCAGCAGGAATAAGCAACAGAATGATACATTAACAAAACAATGTGGAGCAGAACAAATCAGGCTGATGAACGTGGAGCAAAACGATACGTTAACAAGACAAAAGAAAAAGCAGCACGAATCAGGCTGATGAACGTGGGCCGGCCCAAGATCACCAGGGGTATGCGGAGGGTGCGCAACTGACAACCAGGTCGCTAACTAGGAGCTCCCAAGTTTTGGAGGCTACCCACAGCGGCGCACCCCAAACGGTCTGAGATGCCGACCAAACTACAAACACCTTGTGGGCGGGCGCACCCCAAAGGCCCGCCCCCAAACGGTCCGAGATGCCGACCAAACTACAAACACCTTGTGGGCGGCCTCCACCGCCAAATGGAAATGAAATTTTGCCTCAAACTCAAACAAATTTAAACTAAGCAATCATTTTTGTAGATTCAAACTTAACCTAAATGATACAAATTTAAACTAAGCGATACAAATGTAAACTAAACGATACAAATTTAAAACTAAAACGATAAACCCTAATCTAAACCCCGCCGCTCGGGGCAGCCTCGTCGTCGTGCGTGGCCCTCTGGCTCTGGGCCAAGCGCGAGCGCACACGCCTCTCCTGCCGGAGGACGCTCGCCGCCCGGCACATGGCATCCCGATATGTCGCTCCCGTTATCCTCGCCTGCGCCG
Source organism: Poa pratensis (assembly GCA_947311845.1). Taxonomy (NCBI): domain Eukaryota; kingdom Viridiplantae; phylum Streptophyta; class Magnoliopsida; order Poales; family Poaceae; genus Poa; species Poa pratensis. The sequence goes on from CAMZMU010000073.1 coordinate 16,946,450, forward strand.
CTGCCGCTGCCCTCGCCTAGTCCAGCTCGTCGTGGGCTGCCTGCTCAGCGAGCACCTGGGAGGCGTCATGCGCCAGCCCCTCCGCCTGGGCGATGAGCAGCTGCTGCTCCGGCGCCCCCGCCTGGGCGTTGAGCTGCTCGTACGCCGCTTGCTCCGCGGCCATGAAGGCGCGACAACGGTCATCCCGCTCCGCGCTCCAGATGTAGGCCTCCACGATGGCGGCCTCCACAGCGTCGCCAGCCGCCTCATAGCCGAGCCTGACCTGGCGGCTTGCCTGCTCGTTGCGCCCGCTCTCGAAAGAGTTGATGGCAACCCCCTGGTCTGGCCAGAGCGGCGGCGGGAGCGCCTGCTCCGGCTCCTGCTGCGGTGGCGGCGGGACCTCATCGAGCTCCGACGGCGGCTCCTGGCCGGGGTACGGATCCTGCACCGGCTCCCGCTCCTCCTGCTCGTCCACGTCGATGTCGTCCACATCTGCCCAGTCGAACGGCTGCTCATCGGCGGCGTCCTCCTGCGCCGCGGCGTGAGCACGGCGTGCTGCTTGGGTGAGGTGGCCCATGAGGTGGCGAGGCGGCGAGGCATGGTTGCTCTGGGCGGTGGTGTGGTGAACTGACTACACGGCGAGCGACGGTGGTGGTGTGGTGAAATGGCTGCACAGCGGGGGCCTCTTTTTAGCCGTCCAAGGTAGAGGCGGGAAACGGAGGCGGGAAGCGGTGGCGCTGGGCGGGAAGCGCCGGGTGGGTGAGCACGCGTCGTGTCGGAGTTAAGTGGCGGCGACACAATTCGCCCCACGCCGACGCTTGGGAAGCCGGGAAAGGCTGGGCGCTCAGCAGACGCTGCCGTAAAAGCGAGGCATGCCACAGACGCTTCGTCGTCCCATCCCTTCGTCGCTTGCGGAAACGCGTCGCCATTAATGCGGGCAGAACGACCTCCTGCACGGCACCATTAGAGCACTTGTTCGCGCCATGCCTCTATGACGGGCGGGCCACCCCTTTCAGAGGGCATGTCCGGGCAGTGTCTGGCACCCCCGAGAGAGCCTCCAAACTTGGAGGCCCTTTCGGGGGTGCCAGACATGATTTCGCACGGTGCGACCCTTTGGGTGGTGCCGCTGGTGGCGGTTTTTTGTGTCCGGAACCCCATTGGGCCTTTGGGGGTCATTTGGAGGCCCCCGGTGGAGATGCTCTAAGGGCATCTCTAGTCGTATTGCCTCCCAGGCTGAATTTCGACGCTAAATTGGGGTGCATCGGCGCTATTTTACGTCCTGGGGGCGATAATTTCCAAACCGTGAAACCCATGTTTTCCAAACCGTGAAACCTAGGAACAAGCCCAACAATTTAAAAAAAAATACAAACTAAGGCAAAACTACAAATTTAGGCGAATTTCATACTTTATAGAGGCAAAATTCGCATAGTTCTGGCCGATTACAAAATAAAGACTTAAAAAACTTAATCAAACTATACACGCCGCTCTACATGTCTAGCTGGTTGTAGAACTGCATGTAGTCGCCGTCGTCATCGTCGGAGTCGTTGGGCGGGCACGGGAGGGGCCTGCGCCGTCGTCAGCGCCATGCCACCCGCTCGGCCATGCCTCGTCTTCGTCTTCCTTGCTGTCGTCGAGGACGATGATGCCAGAGTGCACTGCCTGTTCGAAGCGCGCCTGACGGTGAGCGGCGCGCGCCAACTGCCGGCGCTGGCGGTCGGCCTCCTCCTGCTCGTGCATGCGCCTGGACCAGGCGCACGCGAATTCGTCCCCTGCCGGCAGGATGTCATTCATCGACATCTGCTCGGCGAGCTTCTGCGCCAGGAACTCTTCAGGGTACTCCGGCGCCTCGGAGTTTAGCACCGTGCACACATAGTCGTGCGGCCCCGACCATGACGGTTGCACCTAGGTTAGTTCCATAAAATGTGCCAAAATGATATAAAACATTATAAAAACATGTGGCAATGATATATAATAGGCATGGAACAACCAAAAAATATAGATACGTTTGAGACGTATTAGTATGGTGGAGGTACCGGTGGTCACACCTGAAGGCCGAAATCGGCGGTAGCTCCAGCGGTATCGCCAACGGTACCACTGCTCCCAGCATGCTTCAGTCGGGTAGAAGCCAGGTGCAGCGGTACTACCACTGCGCCTAGTGGTACTGCTGCTGCCTGTAGCAGGTAGCTGCACAAAGCCCTTTGACAGCTCTCTCCATTTATCGCCTTCTCGAGTGTTGATCTATAAGATCTTGTAAAGCTCAAAGACAAGATTAGTTCAATAATAGTGGTGTCACTAACACCAAAGCTGAAAGGAGGAACTCGGGAATACATCCTTGCTTCTCTTCGGTTACTACTATCCTTTACCACGTGTAGTTCCTCCTTTTGAGTGGAGTAAGTCTCGTTGGAGGGGTGTGAGCTTCACCACCACTGGCTTGCTCAATGCCACAAAGGTTTCACCCTATTCTCCGCACCACAAAGGATTGGTTCACCTTCCACTATCGGAATCCTTCAAGGCGGAATCCAGAGCATTTACAACAAGCTTGGGGCACACATCCACAAATTAATTGGAGGCTCCCGAATCACCATAATCTGTCAAATGGTAGCCAAGGTTTTCCAATGGAAACCCTAGGATCAAATCGCTCAAGTGAATGAGGGGGGAAAATCAAATCGCTTCGGTGGAGATGTAGATCTTGGCTTTCTCCTTCAATCCTCCAAAGATCAACAATTTTGGGTGGGGGGTTGAGGAGATCTCTTCGATTTGGTGGCTCAGCTGTAGGTGTTATTGAAGGCTTGGATGAGCTACCCAAGGTTGAAGAAGGGGAGGTGTATAAAGCTGTAGGATTTCTAGCTATTGACGAAACTGGGGGGCAGGGGGGATATTCTGGTTCAAGTGGGGACCGGATATTCCGGTTTCCAGAATATTCTGACCTTCACCAAAATCTCCGGCCCAAATCTCCGATTGACTCTAGAGAGACGCGCACTACTGATGGCCCTTCACGTAGTTACCTGCGTGAAAAGTAAATGGGTTAGGTTGAGACTCCAAGTGCAGAATGTGTAGTAAGTGGAAGACGTGTTTTCCCCACGAGTGGTGACTCGAGGGTTTAATATCGAACTCTCGGAGAATCAGTAGTGAAGATTTATCTTTCCTATCCTTCTTTTGGTTACCTACAAAACAAAGTAAATATTTTGGTCCTCAACCTCACCTAGTGGTTGTCAAGCACAAGGTGTGAGAATGATATCAAGATAATATGCAATGCAAATAAGAAATAAATATGCAATGGTGGTAAATAAATATGCAAGGATGGTGATAGCAATGATAAATGATATTTTTGGGTTTTATATGATGAATGCAAGATGTAAAAGTGTTTTTGTATTTTCGGATTTTTAAATGGCAGAAAATGGAAAAGTGGTTGGAAAGGTGTTTCTTATGATTAAAAATGGACCGGGTTTCATGGTTTCACAAATGCACTCCCTCTTTAATAAAGTGGTAGACAATGGAACACTAGAGTTGACATATGAGATTGCAACACAACAGTTTAATGACAAGTTATAATTATATGGGCATCACGTCCTAACATAGATTCCTTTTGGTTATTAGTCTCTCTTATACTCCACCAAGAAGCGAACTAAATCATAACACCTCAGTAATTAAGATAACTCAGAGTATAGCAATAAGTATCATGACATGAAGTTAAAATAAGAACATGCTAGATCTAGTCATGGAGTAGTGGCAATGGTCACTCCCACATCTCCGGTAGCATGATATTTCTTTTTATCCCTAGTGAGGCAACAAAGTAAGGTAGAGATACCCAAGTGGGTCGCAAAACTTTCTCTCACGTTCACTGCACTAGCCACCCCCCGTTACTCCAACTAATGCACACGTTCCCCCTCACACGCTCTCATAAACATGCTTGATCATGACAAATAAATAAGAACGGGGTGCATAATATGCATCTACTTTCATAACTGAAACAAAACCATTGCAATCTCAAATATATATTAACTCATAAAAAGATCCACCACAAAAGTATTACATAGATGACCGTAATCACGTTTAGCAGCTCATACGGTACTAATTAGTGAAGCTCGAGAGAGATACATAAGTTACTTCCACAAACCCATAGTCCAGAGGTGGACTACTCCCTCTTCATCATGGAGACGGTGGAAAAGTAGTTGGAGAAGATGGAGACCACGCCGGCAGCGCCCCGCCGGAGTTTTCCCCCTCCAATCTGCAACTCCAGGTCTCTGTTTCGTGGTTTCTGTGTTTCTGTAGTGCTCCTTCCAGAGAACGTCGGAGGACTATTTTTATAGGCGGTTTTAGGTCAAAACAGAGTCGGTGGAGGAAAGATCGACGGCAACAGAGCTCCGAGGCCCAAAAGAGGAGGTCCCACACGGCCCATGTACCTGGCCGCGTGGGCCCACTCAACTTGGCCCTCGGGCCTCCGCTTGTTTGTTTCCTTCGCTCCCACGCTTTGTTCCTTCCAAAAACTGATGCTCGTAAATTTTCAGGTCATTTGGACGTCGTTTGGGTCCCTAAAACATTAAAATAAAGAAATAGGGTTTTCTGCATGCGCAGGGTTAATTCCATAAAAATAGGAAATAAATATAATATTCCTAAAAATCATTATAAAACATTGATATAACCCTTATATGATGCAGATATGATTAGAATATAAGTAATATAGTGCAAAGTTCATGTATGCATTTTACATGCATCAACTACTCGCGCTACTTTCCTTAGTAGATTTCTTGGGCAAACTTGGGGACCGGAATATTCCGGCCTCCACCAAAATATCCGGCCCAAATCTCCGGTTGAGACCAAAGAGTCATGCAATCAGCTGTGCTTCATCGTGAGCCGAATTTTCCCTTGGGCATCGGATAATCTGCCCCAGCCTGGGACCGGAATATCGAGTTTTTGACTGAACGTGCTACCGAAAAACGGTGCTGGCTCTTTTCCTTCTTATCTTTTTGGGGTCGATACATTTATGTTTTAATCAACTAAAAACCTGCATCAGTTAACACCAGATTAAAGTATCACTAGTGTCGTTGCCTAACAACACAAAACACAAGGGATTAATAAATGTTTCTTTCAGCAGATGACTTGATATTTTGTTATCTTCTGATCAACAAGCTGACATCGGATTTCCATTACGTGATGTCTATGGGTCCTGCCTCTCCTCACATTGGTGGAGTGATGAGTGTGGAATCTTCAATGGGGCTTGTAAGCAAATTTAATAAATCTAGCGGAATTTGGTTTTCCTGCTAGATTAATTTTCTTTTAATCAGTCTGAAACAATATGTTTTATTATTAGCACAATGAGATATGAAACTTCAAGTTCGATATGTCTAAATCATGCTGGGATAAATAATTATAATTACCGTTTATTTCTGTTTTATGTTTTCACTTAATTACCTTTGTTTTATGTAAAACTCCATTAAACTAATTCTTTAGTGGATAGACATATGTCCACGCTGGTCGCTATGGGTATAGTTACGCCATGTATGATTTGTTGATGATTACTAGGCCGACGAGCAATCTTTGATCTATAATAATGTTTTACAAATGAGGCCCTTCTATGTGTTAAAATAGAAAATTTAGTTTTTTCATTAGTAATTGTCATACACTTGTTTTTGGAGGTACATAATTTTCAGAAAAAACTCACATGTCTATAGTATGCAATGTAGCTTGCTACTGCACTCATCACATGATGATAGCCCCCGTTTTTATACTTCTATATGTTGGTTTCTATTGTGCATTTATGTTATTGAAGTTTCTTTGCACATTTCATACAATTAGTTTGGTGATTTTTGTATTTAATCCGTTTTTATCGTGCAATAGTTGCATCGAACCCTTCTGAACAACTTTTTGTGCGGAAAATAGTTCAACAAAACATCTGCGTTGACCTTATTGGTTATTACTTTCTTGTGTGCATCAATTTTTATTCAAAGTTTACTTACCCTCCGACGAATGAGATCGCCACATTGCCATGGGATTTGTGCGTCATGCGCCGCCGTATCCTCTCTCATGAGGAGCGGAGAAATCTTAGGGAGATGATGATACGTCTCCAACGTATCTATAATTTTTTTTGTTCCATGCATATTATATATCATTGCCACATGTTTTTATAATGTTTTATATCATTTTGGCATATTTTATGGAACTAACCTATTAAAAAGATGCCTAGTGCCAGTTCCTGTTTCCTGCTGTCTTTTTATTCCAGAAAATCTCTTAAGGAAATATTCTCGGAATTGGACGCCAATTTACATGAATTATATTTGAGAGGAAACAAGCCAGCAGCCAGAAGGGCGCCTGCAGGTGGGCCCCACAGGGCCCAGACGCCACCTGGCCGCGGCCCAGCCTGGGCCACGCCTGGCTAGGGTCTAGGCGCCTCTTGGCGCCCCTTGAGCCCCTCTCTCGCCCATAAATACCTATTCACGGGAAAACCCTGGACACCGGATCAGAAATCCACGAAAAGTTCCGTAGTCACCGTCATCGTCAACCCTAGTTCGGGAGGGTTCTGGAGCTCTTTCCGGCACCCTGCCGGAGGGGAGATCATCACCGGAGACATCTACATCATCATGCCTGCCTCCGGAGTGATGCGTGAGTAGTCCACCACGGGACTACGGGTCCATGGCAGTAGCTAGATGGTTGTCTCTCTCCCTTGTACTCCATTGTTTAGATCTTATGAGCTGCCTAACATGATTAAGATCATCTATATGTAATGCTATATGTTATGTTTGGGGGGATCCGATGAATTATGGAGTCAATTACAATATGGTTCAGTTATGTTATATTTATGATCTTGCATGCTTTCCAATACTTGTGTATGCTTTGGCCAAATAATTACTTGTATTATCAGAGAGAGTATTTATGCTAGATAGTAGGTTTATGCCTCTCATTGTCTGAGCTCGAGTTGACAGAAACGATTAAGACTTGAGATGTGTTGTTGCTACTAGGGGTAAAACAGCGGTGTTTATTGCTATATGTTGTAACCATTGCTTACATTATGCACAATGCTTATTGCAATTATCTGTTGCTTGCAACTTAATACTTTCGGGTGACATGCTGGATAGCGATCCCGGGGTGGATTATTAGTCATAGATGCAGTTGGATAATGGTCTATGTATTTTGACGTAATGCCCAATTAAATACCACATTGAACCATGTGTGATGATAGTATTTTTATATGCCCATGTTTGTCAATTGCCTCACTCTAATTTGTTCACCCAACATATCTATCTTCTGGAGAGGCACCACTAGTTATATGTGGACCCCGGTTCTATTTTCCTACATTGTTTACAGCCGTTTTAATAGCTTTTCCTAGTCATTTGCTGCTGGCCATATTTTACTCTCATATTATTTCACACATATACGTTTAATCCTTTGTGTTCAGCAAGCCGGAGCGATTGACACCCTCTCTGCTTCGTTGGGACAAGATAATTTGTTTATGTGTGCGCAGGTCCACGTCTACAGTTATTGCGTCGTTGCTGTTGACACTTTATTGAAGCCTTATCCAAGTCCTACTAGTTCGATAAGCTTGGTTTTGTAATCAAGGGAAAATTGCTGCTACGCTACATCATACCTTCTTCTCGGGGTTTCCAGCGAACGTGTGATCCACGTCATCAGATGACAAAAATGAGGATAGAGTTATGAGTTCAAGTTTTTTTTTATGACCGCAAATGATGGTCGTTGGACATATGATGGCCGTTGGATGTGATCAAACGGTAGAGCGCATCACAGAATGATGGTGGGCCATTGAGTGTTTTTAAGCCAATTTCGGTAATTGGGTTAAGTTGGCCCGTACAAATTCCTTTTCTTTTTGGTGTTTTTTTATGGACCAAGATTTTGAAGGGCTACCATATGCTTAATGGGCTGATTTTTTTTACATTTTATTATTTTCTAGTATATTTTATGAATAAGAAATGCTTATGACTAATGTTTACACTATTTTACTAAGATTAAAATTGCCTAAAAATGATGAATATCATGTTCAAGCTTGCTAGACAAAATGCTGTAATATTGATACTATATATTAAAAAAATGTGCTCAAATTTATGATTTGGCCTTTCAGTTTTTTGGTGCATTATATGAAGTTAAAGTTTTCTCATAATGTCATATGCACTACTTAAGTCATAGAATTATGAGGTTTAATGTTTAAATAACGATGATCTCCTTTTTATCACAACAAAAAATGTTGCAAAATATATTAAGTTTGAGACAATTATGGCTATATCTCTTAAGTCTCTGAATATTTTATTGTTTTTTTATTGAGAGGGAGTTTATGTTGATGTCATGATTATGTATTTTTTTAATAGTGTGAATATTGCTAATGAGTTGATGTCACTTCAAGGAAAATGGATGTTGCTGAAATTATGATTATTTTTCTAAAGGAGAAAGTGTTTAGGGAATTTTAACGTGATATTTAATGTCATGATATGATGAGAATTGCGTTTGTAAGTACAATGTTGAATATGATGTACCACGTGTCTTATGAAGTTATGATTACATTTCTGACCAACATGGTTATAATCATGTGTCTTCATGAAGTCATTTTCCATCTTCTGTTCAACGGTGTCGTGGTTTAGAGCTGAAATGCATGTTATGAATTTTTATTCACTTCTTCAAAATAAAGTGATGATCTTGTTTAACTTTTGTAACTAGTAATGGGGCACGTGCACCGCACGTGTAATTTGAAGAATTAAATCTCGAACAATAAAAATTGCAGTATGATTATTTCTTTTGTATTTGCCAAGTCTTTTGAATTCCAACCTTATTCAATGACTTGCACTTTCTATAGCTTTTGTTCATCTACGTATCTTTAACTCATTAAAGCTAAAATGTCCAACACCATTTCCACACCATCTCCAGGTTTGTGCCAGGAATATAATAAGTTTTTTTTTGCGACGCGACTACGTTTAGAACGGTCTATGGTTAGCGTTAACTGTAGAACGTCAAGTGATCAATTGAAAACCCACACAAAACGACAAATCAGCACCGGAAGCAGTCCCGCGAGCACGTGCGGCCAAACGTGGACAAGCACTGCCCCGCGCGATCGCCCTCACGAGAGAAAATTCTGCATGCAACTAAAAGACAAAAAAGCTTACGTCATGCGATTAAATGCGCATATCTGAAAATTCAAAATGTTTTGTAGGTTAATCTGTTTATCCGATTTAAGATCCGTTTTCACCGTTGGACTAGTCGCGACGAGATCTTCGAAACTAGATCCCATGTTAATATGTTTCGAATTTTTTTTTATCGGACCCAAAAGTTACCCACCAGTAACACGTGAGTTATCCATACTGTAGTATATAAGTTACCCATCATATCAACAAAAAGTTTTTTTTGCTTGAAATTAGATCCAACTATTTTTATGTTCTTTTCGTTTTTTTCATGTTTTGAACTTACAACCTCATATTATAAATGAGTTATCACTTTGATATAGTAAATATATCGTGCACAAGCGAGTAACAGCTGCACCCTAAAACAGATGGATAACTCCATAAATACCAGATTGGTAAATAATATTTAGAGAACAAGACAATTAATTTAGTTTTGGGGTGGTTAACTATACATGAACCCATGAGTAACTTTATAAGTACTATGTGGATAACTATTATCGAGAGAGTATGATAATTTCCTTGATTTTGTGGTGGATAAATGTATCATGAACACATGGATAACTCCACATATTTTAGATGAATAACTCTATCAATACTTGGTGGGTAAATATTACCGAGAGAGTATGATAAATAAATTATTCCTAGTGGGTAAGTCAAACTTTCTCAAACTTTCTAGTGTATTTATTATATTAATTTATGGCTAACTATATCATGAACCATGGGTAACCCATGGGTACATGGTGCCTAACTCTATCAATATTAGATGTGAAGACGCTAAGACGCCCCCTTTAATGCCTTACAAATCATGGTAACTGGTGGGTAACTAAATCAGTATTGGTATTGGGTGAGTAACTATTACCGAGAGAGTATGGTACTACATCGATTTTGTGGTGGATAACAGCATCATGGCGCATGAGTAACTTTGTCAGTATTGTGTGGATAACTATTATCAAGTGAGTAGGGTAACTACATCGATTTCGTGGTGGATAACCGCATCATGAACACATGTGTAACTTTATCAGTGGTGGGTGGGTAACTCTATAAGTCCATGGTGGGTAACTATTACCGAGAGAGAAATGTAACTATATCGATTTCATGGTGGATAACTGCATCATGAACACATGGGCAACTTTATCTGTACATGGTGGGTAACTCCATCAAAACATGGTGGGTAACTATTACCGAGAGAGGAGGATAACTACATCAATTTTGTGGTGGATAACTCTATTCCGAACGCATGGATAACTTTATCAAAATTGGGTGGGTAACTATTACCGAGAGAGGAGCGTAACTACATTAATTTCATGATGGATAGCCACATCGTGAACACATGGGCAACTTAATTAGTACATTGTGGGTAATTACACCAGTATGGGGTGGGTAACTATTACCGAGAGAGTGTAGGATAACTCAATCAGTACATGGTGGTCCGTCGACACTCTGACGAGATCCCATGTGCAAATTTGTTGACACAGGCTGTAACAAAAAGTTATTTTTTGGCTAAAATTTTGTATCGGGTGCAATACATGATAATGTTTGTCGAATGCCAGTTTTAGAATTTTTTGAATTTAATTTGAATTATTTTTTAAGAAATATCGGGTGCCCTGGTACGCATGTGCCACATCGTATTTTCGCAGCTCTACTTCCATTCAAACATTTCAGGCTACCATCTGCATTTGCACTAACCATGTCATGTAGTAGGTGCTAGTGGGGCTGGAGATAGCTTCAAAGTTCAAACCTTTACGTTCATGCACCACTCTCGTTATCAAGTCATAGGGATTTTGCACTTCTTTTCTACAGACGCAGCAATTTTCAGCAAAAAGTACACATCCTTGATTTAATATTGGCATAATACACTGGAGATGTGCACAATCTAGTTAATTCACAAGAAAATCAACCGTACCAGGGACAAAATCAGATAACTCAAGTGCATGCATGGTTCCTGTTTCCCTTCCATCCGCGGCAGAGGAGCACGTCACGCAAGCCAGCCTGGATCAGATAACTCAAGTGCAGTGCGCCGCGTCGCCATTGGCGTCCGTAAAACTCGGATCGACTCCACTCCCAGACCTGGCGGCCGGCGTGCGCGTTTTTGGTGCGCAGCCACGGGTCGCCCCCGCCCTCAGCGATCTTCAGCCGACTCATCTCCGAACACCGCCGCCGCCTCTGGAAGGAGCAGAGCAATGGGTGAGATACGCTGTCGCTCCGATCCACGGAAGCAGAAGTTGGCCAGTGGGGTTTGGGATCGCGCGGTGTGGCGTGGGGTTCGACAGGATGACGTTGGCGGCGTTTGGACGAGAGCGTGCGGCTAGCGCTCTCCTTGCGCCCCGCGCCTTCGCGGCGGCCATCTACGCGTGGCCCGACGGGAGGTGCCTCGCGCCGTCGCCCTCGCCGCGCGGCCCGACGAGGAAGTGCCTCACGCCGTCGCCCTCGCCGCGGCCGCCTGGGCGCCTCGTCGTTCGCCCGGGCGTCGCGTGCCGCCGCCACGGCCTTCCAGAAGCTCGACGCCGTCGGTGAGTCTCCCCGCTGGACATGTGCGCGAGGTCGTTTCCGCGGCGGAAGAGGCGACGTTCTGGGAGGCGGCGGAGATGGGGCGCGACCTGCTGGCTGCTGCCCCTCCGGCGCTGCATCTTCTCCGTCGTCCAATGGACTCGCAAGATCGCTCCGGATCGGTCGGGTGCCTCCCCCGTGCATTGCGTATTTGGTGGGACCGTGGGAGTGAAGCGAACCAAAGCGCGTGAGAATTCCAGGGAAAAGGACAACGACACGTGGGTGGGACCAGTGTAATTGGTGGCTCGCGAGCTGTGATTGGTCCGCCGCGTAAGATTATTCTTAGACCGTTCTAAACATAGATTTTTCCTTTTTTTGTAATAATAGATTAGAGCAAATGCAGTTAATGACCTGCAACGAAGAAAAGTAACCTTGAAGCATTATTCGGCTATCACAAATCTATTTAATGGAATAATATTTGGGAACCAACTGGTTCAGATTTGGAAAAGAAAAAGATTGGGACGAATCCTCCTTGTGAGCGCTTGAAACTACAGGAGTTTTGTTGTGTGTAACTTGTGCTAGTTCAGGTCTTAACGTCAACTCAAGGTAAACAAGTTTGACTACAATTTCTTCAGGATTTTAATTAAGCATATTATCAGCACATCGTTCAGCACTGCCGTTGTGAAGACACTGTACAAGCTAAAAGGTTCATAGTCGGGCATGTCGAAATTTCTGTCGCTCGTATAAGAATCATACCATAAAACTGTTTTTAACTGTACTTGAACTTGAGTTCAGCTGTACGAAAATCTAACATCGTTTTGTATCCAAAAGGAAAAAAAAGGCTGGGATGAATTACATGAATCATGCCTGTCGTCGAGCTGCTGAGGCAGCCGTAATAATGCATACCTTGCCTTTTTGGTATCAAAATCTTCCGGAGCGCTCACAGAAGAACTGAAAACAGACTTTCCCGGTATCGCTTCGCTCCTTATCCTCTCTCTACAGGGCAGAGCGGCGACTCGGGAGGCGACTAGAAGAGTCGAGGTCGCGCCGGCGATTCCGCCGCTCCCCTCCGCCTCCGGTCGCCGTCGAGGCACCGTGAGGTGGGGGGGGGGGGAGCTATGGTTTTCGTCTGGGTGTGTGTAGATAGGGTTCTTATCTAGGTGTGCGTCCCTCCCGATGTCGTTGAAGACGGTGGCGACGGCGTCGGTGAGATGGGTTTGGTCCTTCCCCTCCTGCCCCGTTCCGGCGGCTTCGCCGCCGGGGAGGTCGTGAAGGTTGTCCGTCAGGTGCGCCTCTCCTTCCTTGTCTCTCTGGCCGGCCGCGGTGGCGAGGGAGAGCTCGGTGGCTGTTCGCGATCTGCTTTTGTTGGTTCGGGTGGAGGTGGTCTTCGTCGACGGTGCTGCTCCGGCCGGCCTCGGTGGCGAGGGGAGTGGAGCCTGTTGATGACCGGGTGCTGGTGATGGTGGTCCTTGGCGATGCCGAGTCGGCTGGAGGTGTGGTGGAGACAGGGAGACGGCGCTGTGGCCGTGTGCGTTCAACGAGTCGAGATTCCGTTGCTTGGCGACGGATGGCTCTTGCGGCCGTCTACAATGCGTGGTGGTGCCTTCTTCCCGTCGGGCGGTGGTACGGCGGCTTCGCTGTCGCCTAGGAGCTTTGGGCATGGCGTTTGGGTCTGATCGTGTTCTTCCTCGGTGGCTTGGGGGGCTCTCTGCACTTTTCCTGGGTCCGTTTGTAATTTCTGCTTTCCTTTTGGACCTTTGTAATGTGTACTGAGCTGCCTATATATTGATCAGATCCTTCCTCAAAAAAAAAGAAGAACTGAAAACAGCCGAGCCAAGATCATTTTCTAGAATACGAAACGTCCAAGACGTGAACTGAGCAGTGTTGTTCCTTTCTCTAATTCTGAAGTTTAGGACAGATTGAAGTGAGGGCGTAGATATAGAACCTGAAAAAGAAAGCAACACAACAGATTTACGTCAGACAAGGACAGTCAGTGCTAGATTCAATAGATGAACCATTGAGATCAATCAAACAAATAACAGCAAAGGTTCTTCCTGATTAAATAGATCAACGATTCAGAAGAGAACGAATCATCTTATTTATGAATTGAAGTTGAAACTGTATCAGCCGAAGCTGCTATCAATCGAAGCCACATCTATCAAGCTGCAAAACACCGAACCAGTGGGACACTCAAGATGGGCGACCATGGCAATGACGGTGGCGGGTCCCTGTCGTCGAGGAGGATGCGGCGACGTTCCATTGCAGGGAAGGGACGATCGGAGGCGGCCGTGCGCCCGATCGTTGGCGTGCGGGAGGGCAGGCGGGCCTGCTCCGACGGGTTCGCAGGCACGGGCGTGATTGAGGAGGAGGAGACGAGGTTGCCGCCGTGGTCGCTTAATTGACGGTGGCTTAATTGATATTTTAATTTTCCAATAGAAAGTGCAGGAGGGTCAGACTGACCATGGGTTAGATATGAACCATTGGATCTTGTGGTTAAACGGTTAGGATCATTTGGATCACCCCTTCTCTCCCTTTTTATATTAGTGGTGACTAGCACAATACCCGTGCGTTGCAACGGGTGAATAAAATTTATCTTTTTTTAAGTAATTAAATAAATTAAAAATAATTCTTCGATCATTTTTTCTATCAAGAGACTTCGGTTTTGTAATAATCGGTGGCACATCGCAGTCTAGAACGAGACATTTTTTGTATTTCCCTCTCTCACCGGTGACACGATGTTGAAATAAGCTTTTCAGTTTATCGACTTATCTTATTTGCAAGGAGATATGAAGGTGGGACATAACTCTTTTGGATGCAGACGTTGTAAAAGTTGATTCTGTGTCGTATGGCTCCATGATTTCTCGATAAATCCTAACCCATGTTCTGGTGTCCATGCGTATGCTCCTTCTTTCTGTACCATCTACCGTATGTCTGACACTAACCCTCACCGTCTGATTTCCTCACTTCTCATGTAATCTTATTTTCCTTGGCTCGCACGCCTCCACCTAACTCCTTGCTCTGATTCATGAGGGTTTCTTCATGTAATTCGCGTTATGTTTTATACCGACATGTGCCTCATGGCTAACTAGCCGGAGAGAGGACGTCGTGCACCGACAGAACCCAAAGCCGTAGAACTGCACCTTCTCTCTATCAACTTTTTCATGGCAATCATCTCAATCTGACTCCATGCAAAAGTATCGGATGTGCTTGGGCTTGGACGAAGGTATTTGTCTATTTGTTATTGATCATGAGCAGAGTATTTGGGATGTTTTTTTTCTGGATCATCGGCATGTTGTTAAAATTAATGATTATTGATCATGAGCAGAGTATTTGGGATTAGATTATATAGAAAAAACCAATTTGTGGCCATGCACGTACACGTTCTGTTTTTTTAGATGTACAGGTGTATTTTTAGGGATGTACACGTTCTTTTCTATACACATGTTCATATTGATTCTTTTTTTTAGATGCTACTTAGCCACATAAGCTCACCAACATCCCAGCTGAGCCAGCATCAAGGCCCAGCCCAGCTAACGAGTCTCTTCTTGCACATACACGAGGACTCCGTGCTGCACACGTACAGCGCCGTCGAACAAGGACTCCGACCGATTTGTTGGCCTAGTTTTTTTACCGATCCTTGTGCGTTACCCGGATCGTGGATGTACGCGTACCATGTCGTTAAGATAGACTATATAGTAGAGACGTGTCCCCTGTGGCGACTTGCTCCTCCCCTTGAGAGTCAGCTCTCCCTCCCAGATCCGGCGCCCAGCTCGCTCCTCCTTCCCCTCCGGCGGCGTTGCCGGCCGGTGTGGAGGAGGATGCGTGGCTTGGGTTGTAGATACTAGGGTTAGAGTAGGCTTTTTGGTGGTGGATGCTCTGCTCCTCTGCCTTTTCTTCTTCTTTCTTGCCTCTGCTCCGGCGGCTCGCAGCGACGCCGGAGACGGCCTTCTTCCTCTCTGCAGCTTGGATCCGTGGAGGATTCGCTGTAGGGATGAAGATGGTTGCAGGTTCTTGAATAAAATCGACTGCCGTATCTTCCTCTCTGCAGATCTAGTGATGAGTTCTTCAGTTCGAAAAGGGAAGCGGTGCTGCCTTCCTCTCGCTGACCGTGGTGGTGAGGAGAGAAAGAAGAGTTGCTGCTCTTCTCCAGGATCGGTGCAGAGGTTCCGGAGCTGGTGTGTCCCTGCGTTCGAGCGCGGCGTGGGGAGACGACCTCTGTACATCTCCATCAAGCTTTCATGGTGGAAGCAGATGCAAGAGCTGTTCAAGGTAGGCTCCACTATCAAGCGCTGCTGCATCCTCTTCGGACGGGGTGCGTGGTGGCTGCTTCTTCCGCTGGACGGCCGCGGTGGCGAGGGGTGGAAGAGTAGCTGCTCTGCTACTTTTGCTTCGGTGAGGAGGCTTATGCTGCATCCTCGAGCTACTCACGCGGTGGACATGTTCGCCGCCGCGTTCTTCGGTCAGAATCGTGGCCAAATTTCTACCTCCATGGCGGAGGCCTTCTTCGATCTACTGCGCCGGTGCTCGACGCCGTTGCGCCTCCAAGTGGTGCGTCCCCGGAGGTACTCTGGCGGCAGGTGGCAGTGGATCATCGTCGGAATGGAGACCCAAGCGAGCAACCTTGTCTCCGATTTCGGCGGCGCCTGTGGCGTTGCTTCGAGATCACCGGCGAGCGGCAGAGGAGGACGACGAGGACCTGATTGCGCTTTTATTCTTTGTCCGAGGGTCCTTTTTGTAATGTTAGAGGTCCTGTTTTCGAATTTGGGTCTTTTGTGCAATAGACGACTAGGGGACCTTTATGTAATTTGTACCTGCCGGTTTTTTTAATGCAGCAAAATGGCCCTTTTGGGTCGCCCTCTGTTCAAAAAAGATAGACTATATAGTAGAGATAAGACACCGGGGCACGTCAAACACGGCGCCCACCTGCCGCAGGAGACCATCCCCAATCTTTTTTTTTTTGAATGTTAGACCATCCCCAATCTCGACCCACGCCGCAGGCACGCCGGCCGCGCAGCAGCACAGGTGTCCACTGCCCCTCCAATCTGCCACCCCCACGCCTCGCCCGGCCTCTACCCACCGTTACGTGACGGGCGACCTTTCCAGGACGACTCGTCCCCGCAGCTCCACTGTCCGTGACCACGACCGTGAGGAACCAAAGCAAGCCACTCGTCGCGATTCGCCACAATCAGCTCGCATTGCCAGCCGCTCAAGCCAAGCTAAACACCCCATGATCTCCCCGGGAGGAACCAGATCACAGCTCGGCTAATCAGAGCACCAGGCCGAGCTCCCTCCCCATCATTTGACGAGATCTCTGGAGCATCAGCCGACCAGCCCATGGTTAGTGAGTTTCGCTGATTTCTTTAATTGGTTGTTGGGGGAAGATTATTCTTATTCTGTCGCTAGTAGTTGGTGTACTTACCAGGTGGGATTGGGTTTAGCTTAGCTTGCAGCTTCTCTTCTTTAATTTCTCTTTGGATCAACCTGCCATGGTGAGCGGAATTAATTTCGCTCTGTCTGCTCATTTCCCTTTTTCATTTTGTTTTCTGTGTCGAGAGAGTGCGTTCTTGGACAGTTGTGCGGTTTTGACTCGAATTCTGCTGGATTCTTAGTACAGTTCTCCTATTTGGCCTGGTCGAGTTGAGTTTCTGGGCTCTGTACTGCTTTGTAGAATTTCCGGGGTTCATGCTGCGCTAATTTGGGTCGAAATCTGCGGCCAGCGAAATGCTGGAGCTGTCCCAAAAAAAAAAAACTGTTTCTATCTGGAGAATTTTCAGCTAGGACACCGTAATTTGTGGGGCTTTCTTGATTTGGCATAGCGGCGACTCTGCTGGTTTCCTGACATTTCCAAATTCCATCAACTCATACCTCTTACAGTCTGACATCCTCTTCCTTCTTCTGCAGCGCAGACCAACTGGAGCGGATAAGTGGCAGCACGCCCATGGCCGCCAGGAGCAGGCATCCCAAATCTCTAGCTATGCGCTGCTACGGTCGAGCCGCCGTTCCTCACTCTGGTGGTGTCGAGTCTGGCGGCACTGATCATCCTTCTGAATTTCCACCTTCTGATCACCCATAATAGGGAGGATCAGAGTCAGAGCAGCAGGGTGCTTGAGATCCACCGGTCGATTGTCAGGGAGCTGGAGGTGGTGGAGGAGGAGAAGTTCCAGGTGACGCCGGCCCGGAGCCGGAGGAATCCCCGGGCCGTGCGGCGCAAGGGGGAGCACACCAAGCCAGTCTCTGTGGTGGATGAGTTCTTGGACGAGTCCTCTGCGGTGCATGACATGTTCTTCCCGGAAAGCAGGACGGCCATGGATCCAGTCAATGGTGGGAATGACAGCATGTACTACTACTTCCCGGGAGGGTGTGGCTCGACACCGACGGCAAACCGATCCAAGCTCATGGAGGTGGTGTGCTGTATGATGAGAGAACCGAGACCTACTTCTGGTATGGAGAGAATAAGGATGGCAAGACCTACAAAGCTCACACCAAGGGAGCTGACAGAGTAAGTCACATTTTCTGATGCTTTGAAATTTTGTTATCATTTGTGCGATAAAAAGATTCAGTGGCATTTGGTGTATTAAACAGGAAATATACGTTATTGCCGTAGTCAAAATGTACTAGCTAAATTTAGAGTCAGACATAGGATGTGATTCATTAGCTTCATTGTTCATTAATGTTTCAGACAATATGTACAGAAACAGAATTGATCAGCCCTCTTTAGCAGAAACATAATTGATCAGCCCTCTTTAGCAAGCCTGACAAATGTGAGTAGGCTTAACAGTAGTTAAATTGTAAACAAACATAGAAAACCATCAAGTATATTTTGTGTTACTATACCAGTCCATCTCTTGCTGAAAGATTAAGGAAATCATGCCAACCAATGGATAGCACTATTCTCAGATAATTTAAATCTGCAATTCTATGTACATAAGATCTGTATTTTGTATACAATATTATAGACTAATGTCAGTGTATGGACAACACTATTCGTTTTGACAACAAAATCTATAATGCTACATGCATAAAGTGAGGCTATTTCTCTAAATAAATATGCTTGCAAGGATTTCAGTACCTACGGGGGATGTGTGCTAATGCACGCATCTAGTTTTCCTGGCCTTTTAGATTCATTCGGTGAGGCACAGTTGCTAGGGGACATGTTGGGAAGGTTAGAGGTTGCCTGGGTTGTGGAAGGTAGGTTACTAGGAATGTATTTTAATATAGCATAGAGATGATACAATAAATAATGATTTCCACAACTTTATCATGTTATCATTTTTTCAACTTTATAATTTGGGTACTTTAAGTATCTTTCTTGGCCCAGTCATTTCAGTCCAGTATTAGCAGATTTAGATGGATGTCCGTAGTAGGTAAAATCAAATGAATAGTCAGCCATATACCACTCCTGCTCCCAGAGTGTTGCGCCGTTGTCATGGAAGAAGCAAAGCAGGTAGGTTTCACTAAGTTAGGCGGTTGAATCTGCAGGAGTAATGTTTAAGGAGGTTACAAAATTACCATGACTATAGTTCTTTCATTTCGTTAACCCAAGATGCATAGTGCCGTAGCATTTAATATTGTCAGCTAATTAGCTTGATATAAAATCATGGCACTGGATTTCCTAAACGGAGGAGGCCTGATCCAAATGTGGCTTGAAGCATTTTTCAGCCATTTAAGGATTCGCTGGGCAGAGTTTTACTTGTCTGCTATCTGGGCATACATAGCATCTTGCTTCTGACAGACAGAAGTTAGTGATGTTCGCAGTTGAACTTACTGTGTCATTTCCTGCCATCTTGTTAAAGTGTTTGAGTTCTGTTCAGTAGATTTTCTGTATAAACTGTCCCTATTTGTCATTCTAACCAACACAAACTTCCTCCCAGGTTGACATTGTTGGAGTGAGTTGCTATTCATCGAAGGACCTGTGGGCATGGAAGAATGAAGGAGTTGTGCTCCGTGGAGAGGAAAAGAACGTGACACATGACCTCCACAAATCCAATGTCCTGGAGAGGCCAAAGGTGATCTACAATGATCGAACTGCCAAGTACGTGATGTGGATGCACATAGATGATACCAACTACACCAAAGCGTCAGTTGGCGTGGCCGTCAGTGACTCTCCCACAGGCCCGTTCTCGTATCTCTACAGCAAGAGGCCACATGACTGTGAAAGCAGAGACATGACCATATTCAAGGATGACAATGGGAAGGCCTACCTGATATACTCTTCGAGGACAACAGCGAGCTCCACATCGGCCAGTTAACTGATGACTACCTTGATGTGACCAGTGATATGCGGAGGTTTCTCATCGGGCAGCACCGAGAAGCTCCTGCGCTCTTCAAGTTTGATGGCACCTACTACATGGTAACCTCAGGTTGCACAGGCTGGGCACCGAACACCGCGCTGGCTCACGCCGCCACGTCGGTCATGGGACCCTGGGAGACACTGGGGAATCCCTGCGTGGGAGGGAACGACATATTCCGATCGACGACCTTCTTCTCCCAGAGCACATTCGTGCTGCCACTCCCAGGACTAAGAGGTTCATTCATCTTCATGGCCGACCGGTGGAACCCTTCTGAACTGAGGGACTCGCGGTACGTGTGGCTGCCACTGACAGTAGGTGGGCTGCCTGATGAGGCTGCTGACTACAGCTTCATGTTCCCGCTCTGGTCCCGGGTGTCGATTTACTGGCATCGACGGTGGCGGCTCCCCGAGGGGTGGACAGATTCTTGAAAAATTGAAGTTGCTAATACGTTTGTTACACGTTTGATAGATACGGATTTATAGAATTTGACACGGCATTGTGGGTGTGTTGTATAGGCTAGCAGTAGATGTTAGCAGAGTTGTAAATGTGCAGTTTTGAGTTTGTTCTCAAATCACATAGATACCTGTGTCCCTTGTATTACCTGCTCCAGGGGTAATAGATTCAGAATAAATTGGCTGCACTTCCATCTCTTTGCCTGTCGTTTGGTATTGAAACTGTGTTGATGGATACATTTATCTGCAACTTGTGCTGGTACATTTATCAGCATGCCGTTCTGAATCTCACACTTGAACTATGTACAACGTTTGGGGCATATGAACACAGTGGATCGATTAATTCTCCCAATTAAACAGAAGGATCACATAATCTGAAAAAAGACAGTTGCTCTGCAATTCAATTCTGCATCACATAATCTTTACAACTCGATCGAGGATTTACATGGATCATCGTTTCTCTACAAGCTCTGCAAGTTACATCGTTTCTCTACAGAATAATTCTAATGTAGCTTGGTAAAAATGTCTACATGGATCGATCATACAAACACAGTTACATGTGGGACAGCCTTACACTCGTTGTGCGTTCCACATCGCCAATGGAACCTTGAACGTAATCTTCTCTGGGACAGCCTTACACTTGAACTTGATCCGCGGCGCCTTCTTTCTTGGCAACTCGACGGAAGCATCGACCTTTGCAGCGGCGGCGGGACGAGGAACGGTGGTGAACCATGGGAGTTTGAGCGCCTTGGCCGCCGTCAGCCGCTTGTCGGGATTGCACGTGAGAAGGCCTTGCAACACCTCGAACCCTTGCTCTGACAGCTTCTCTTCAGGGAAGATATCCCGCAGCCTGTTATGCTTGTGCCTCGCCGGTAGCAGTTGCATCGCCAAGTCAGTGAGCGGCAGCGATGTGAACCCCGGCCACGTCTTCTCGTCCGGTGTGCCCAGCACTCCGAAGATACTACACAGCTGACCTATCACGTCGCTGAACTCGTCTTCATCTTCATCGTCATCCTCGCCAAGAAACAGCGTCTTGCCGGTGAGCATCTCAGCCATCACGCACCCGAGCGACCAAGTGTCGACGAGCGCGTCGTAGTCCGTCTTCTGCAGGAGCATCTCGGGGGCCATGTAGGCCACGGACCCGGCCTGGGTGTACGGCGGAAGCTCGGACATGGAGATCGCAAGCCCGAGGTCGCAAATCTTGATGAGTTCCCCTCCTTGGCCGACGAGGATGTTGGCCGGCTTGATGTCACGGTGCACGACATGGCGGTCGTGCATCATCTTGGCCCCGTTCAGTAGCTTCCACATGAAAGCGCGCACCGTCGATTCCGAGAGCGGCGGTCCGCGGCGCTGCCTGTCCCACAGGAAGGTGTCGAGGGTCGGCGCGTGGACGTATTCCATGACGAGGTAGAGGTCGCCGGCGGAGGGGTCGCGCACCAGGCCCTCGAAGCTGACGACGTAAGGGTTCCCGCTGCAGGTCTCGAGGAATCGGGCTTCACGCAGGAGCTCGGCGACGTCGGGGGGCTCCTCGCTGCCGTCCGGCGAGGAGAGGCACTTGATGGCCACCGTCTTGCCGGTGACGCACTGGCGCGCCTTGTAGACGACCCCGAAGTTGCCCTCGCCGAGGCCAGTAAACTCCTCGTACTCCTCGGTGCTCCCGATACTGGTGCGGCTCCTCTTGCTGCAGGCCGCCGATCCTTGGTTGGTCGTCTCGTGGGCGGCGTCGAGGGCGGCGGCAGGTCGCTTGCGGGCCGGCATGGCGCTCGATCAATCCACTGCTTGATTGCTGGGAAAGCAGGCGATGGAGGTGGAGTGGCGGAGACGGCCGCGGAAAGCAGGCGATGGAAGAGATGCACACGGTTCGGTGTGATCGGCGGCATACATACACAGGAGCGAACGCGCAATGGCGGTCGGCAGAGAAGTGCAGCCCCGGCCTCGACTCGGATTCAAAGTTGGAACGAAAGCTCGATTTGGCGGTAACCGTTTTCCACAGGTCGCGTCACCTGTCTCGCCATCGGATTCATTAGAGCTCCGGTGCCTGCAAGGTGAGCCCGAGGGCACGCGGCCGTCGTTTCCGTGCAGCCTGCGTTTCCGTTTGGACGACACAAACTGTCCTTGATCGACACTCGACTCGATCGGACGACCAGCTCCAAGGCGCCGCATAGAATTAGGGTCTATGTAAAAAATGGAAGGGAATTTAGGATTTAGTTCCATAGCAGACTGAATCCGACATGAATAAGATCAAGTGGATGGAGCTTTCGATCATTATTGATCATCTCCAGGGTGTAATCCATTTTGACTCATGGGTGCATCTGCAGCCGATATTTAAAAAAACACTTGTCGAAATATTGAAAAATTTCAGAAGAAAATTTCGTGGATACATCTTAACATTGTATCTGTTTAGAAAATAGTTCCGCGGAAAACCGACATTTTCATAGCTTGTGTATAAAAATAAAAAATCTCTCGTGAAAAGACTTAGTTTAGCACCACATTTTTTAATCTTGTTTTACACAAGAGACAAAAATGTCGGTATTTCACGAGCAAGCTTTGTGAACACATATGATATTAAGATCTACGCGCAAAAAACATTTTGCAATTTTTTAACATTTTACATTGCGTTCGTACAACACCAAGACCTCTATATCAAAAATGGGTACAACACCAAGACCTCTATATCAGAACGATGCACACATATGTTTATTGCAAATTTTCTAAGTGTCTTGCTATATATATTGTACTTTTAAGTTTATTTTTCTCTTTCTAGATCTATACGCGAATAACGTTTCAAGTCAAATTTGGTAGTGTGATGTGGATATTTATCTGAGATATTTACTTAATGGTTTTGTGGACTGATAAAGATAGCTTGAGTTGATGGTGGAGGTCTTGTGATGTTTCTTATTTTATATGTGCACGTCATGCGTCTTCATGTTTGTGCCAAGTGAAATTTATTCTATGCGGCTCAAGGCATCAAACCATATGTTGAAAGACACAAGAGACCGTTGATGGTGAAGAGCCATAAAGATTTGTATGTATTATGTTGGTCACTGATTCGATTGCATTTTTCGAAAAATTAACGTGGTTTGTATGTTTATTAAATTGACGTTGTCCTTCATGGTGATAGTCGTCAAAGTTAATTAGTTTGTCCCAACTCCTCATGTTTTGCGTTATTTGTTATAAAAAAAAACGGAATAGTAAGAGGGAATATGAAAAATCTAATTGTGGTGTTGTATTTGAACAACTAGCTAGAGAGTTGTATCTGATATAAAGATACAAAGTTTTGTTCCAAGATGAGGTAGCTTTCTACTGCCACATAGCTTCCTTGGAGGACGTTGACATGAGGTAATTTTCGTACAAAGTTGTATCTTTTTTTCTTCGAAATGGGTATCGCGGGCTCTTCATCGTGATGATGTACAAAACCGAGAAGATTGACTTGTTGAGCAACAAGATGTAGCTTAGCACATTTAGGTAAAAATGAGTGTGGTGTTTTAGATAGGATGTATGAAAATTATCGCGATTGCTTGAAAGAATTATCGTGCAACATAAACAGGGGAATTGTAACAATATCACGTGACTTTATTATTTTGGCATGAATCAAGAATCGTATTTTGCGAGTCAGTTTGTGCCATTGTGCGTGTCATCCTGAGAATCTCTACTACTGCCAACTTGAATTCGAATGACCAGTTTGAAAATTTCGAAGCTTTCTCGACGCTGCCGCGGGGTCGTGGCGGGCCCAAGAGAGCAGGGGGTAAAGGTTAATTGGAGCAACCGCGGGATGACGCGTGTCCTCCAAACCACGTACCGGCGCCCCGTTCCGCCCAGCACAAATCCCACCACCTTAACCCCAACCCTGCAAGCACGCAAGTAAACAGAGAGAGGAGAGAGAGAGAAAGCGAGCGAGGGCAAAAATGATGCGCCGTCTGGGTTTCTGCGCCGCCGCCGCCGCCCGTCAGAGGGGCGCCGTGAGAGGGGCCGTACCGGCGGCTCTCGTTGACGGCATGGCCGCCGCGGAGAGGGGTTTCAAGCTTTCGCCGCTTGGAGCCTCCTTCCTCGCTGGCCGCGTCGCCGCGCCGGCCGGAGCGCCGGCCATCCGGCCTCCCCCGTTCCCCCTGTGCTTCGTCGACGTAACCTACCCCAGCGGAGGATGTTCGACCTTTGTAGTTCGTCCACAAGGCCGGCGTTTCTTCTCCTCCAACCCCAACCCCAACCGCAAGCCTGTGCCGGAGCTGCCGTGCCCGGCCCCGGGCGCAAAGGCCGCGCCTTTTGTGCGCAGGGATGACGGCGTGGTCGAATCCAAGAAGCGCGTGTGCGCCGGGGACGTCGCCGGCCCAAAGGCGGAGGCTTTCGAGGGCCACGGCGGCACCCCGGACGGCGGCGACCACATCGACGTCAAGGCCGCCGCCAACGGGGCCGACCACGGCGTCAAGCTCGACTTCAACGTCGCCAGGGATGATGAGGTCGCCGCCGCAAATCACCTCCAGGACCTGCAGGGCGGCAAGAAGAACATCCGCGGCGCCCAGATCGGAGCCAAGGACGTCGTCGCCAACGACGACGAGGACCACGAGCACCCGGACGACGACCATGTCGCCTTCAAGCTCAAGTCCCTCCACATGGAGGACAAGCTCGTGGTCCAGGAGCTTCTCCCCACGGAGGAGGCGGCCGAGGAGGAGGATGGCATGCCCGACGCACACGTGGTTGCACTCTACAGCGACCCACGCATCAAGGGCTGCCTCCTCAAGAACGTGGAGGTGAATTTCATTGCTGGTCCGATCTCCGACCTGCTCGACATGGTGGACGGCGACGGCGACAGGGAGTCGGGCACGGGCGAGGATGCCAAAGCTGAGCAAGGCCGAGGCACCGGCGACGAGGACTCCAGCCAAGACCGCACGCGCGACGAGAAAGACTACAACGACGCGCCGGCTGCCCGGCGCCGGTCCTGGAGAGCCTCAAAGCTGGACACGAGCCTCGCGGCGCACTTTGCCGGCCACCGCACGTTCGTCAGTACCTTGGTCCACAAGGCCTCCGACATGGTGATGTACTACACCAGGTATACCATCAAAACACCCTCCTTGGCTTACTTCCATCAGTACGTGCTACAATTGGTGTGTTTGAACTGTCTTAAAGCTGAATGGTTCAGATTTGCTACGCATTGCCAACTGAATGAACAATGGTTTCCATTCCGAATGAATGCTAGGTTCCAGATGCTGCTCATGTCCGATGAAATAAAGCGCTACACCAGGAAGACAAGGGTGTGGAAGTCAGTAGCCACATTCTTTGGCATGGTGCTCGCCGGCATGATCGTCTTCTATCTTGGCGTCAACTACATGCTCGAGGAGATTGAAGCATTCTACCAAGACATGGCGAATTCAGAATTCACAAGGGAAAAGGTGAGGGAGATGGCGGAGCATGCCTCGGGAGAGATAGCCCCTACTCGGTTGATCAAGAAGGCTTTGGGATGGCCCTGGGGATGGCTGGGTGGCAAGGAGGAGATCAAGGAGGTGGCTCTTCCTCCCTGGAAGCCAAAGAGGTCCTTCCAGGAATGGATTTCTCATATCATTACGTCCTTCATAGATTGGGTCATGAGCATTTTTCGAGGAGGCGACAAGTAGGCGATCATTCTCATCATCGTTGTTAAATTCAGAAGCTTTGTGATGCTGCAGCTATTGTCTGTTGTGGCTTGGCTGTAACCTCCTGTGTTGTCGTTGACATATTTATCCTAGATTCTAGTCAAGTGCCATGTAATAATTAAGGTTGATGAGTTACCAAACTATGCCATAATGTATCCTCGCTTTTGGTACAAGTCCTACAAATTGCTTTCCTTTGAGATGTTTCTACTGTAAAATGACTTATGCATGTTTATCTAGCAGTGGACAACTGATGCACACCACGATTTAGCATGTGAAAAACAGCACATTTTAGGCAATCGGTGCCAACTGATCCCTCAATACGATATTAATTTTACATACAGAAATGACAAGGTTTGTTTTTTATTAAACTGCGGGTATACAATACAAGAATAAAGACATAACGTTAGTCTTTATTAACCATCTAAGAGGCAGATCATCCAGCTATACAAAATCCAGCTGAAAAGACCAACAATAATAAATAGCTAAGCTGCTCACGGCTTCATGCATATATTCTCCACGGATGCCATGGTCTTATTGCCCCTGAATCAAAAAGCAGAAACTTCACATGAGTCTGACATCGCTGAACACATAAATATGTAAATCAAAAGGCTGCACCATGCATGGACAGAAAAATCATTCATAGACAAACGGCAGGTGCATATCGTATACTTAACCACTACCAAAATAGCAAATAATGCTGATCCAATCGGATCAAACTCCACTCCTTAAAACAAAAGGCTACATCTGAACTATATTGCACAAGCTACTAACCTTCTTGGGAACCTGGATCATCCTCCGTGTGCAGGGTTCCAGCGTTGCTACTGGTCAGACATCATGTCCGGTAACTTCTACTTTTCAATCTACAAAGAGAGTGATATGAAAATGTAATCTATCTGAGAAGGCTATTTCAGAGAATCCAGCAGCAACTGTTCTAACTGGAAATAAAAACATACAGATTCCTTAATTTTAGAGTAGCACGGTTCGCTTCATTTCTACATTCTGCATCTCCTTTGGACAAGCCTGCAAACAAGACTTTCACTTACTAAGTGATCCTCTTCACCTCTTGTATGGGTGTGCATATTGATATTAAACAGACAACACTTGTACTGAATACTGGAAGATCTCACATAACATTGAAAAAACTGTTTTATGTATGTACCAGAAAAATGTTTCGCACAGGGACATGATAATCCAATTTGTAGGTTCTACAACTTCCATACAGGATAGGAGGCCCAACCTTGTGATGACTGTTTTTTTCCAGAAGGAATAAAATCGAAGGTTTCTGCCTGAGATGAAGAACAGTCTTTGACATAACCATCAGCATACAAAGCATACTCGAATTCATATCGTGGAAACATACTAAGATCTTCACTGGAATCCATACTCAGTACTACAGTTAAACTAGTGTAACATGCATCACATATATCCAATAGATAGGAGAAAAAAAACTGGCAGCATGTTCAGAGATGTTCAAAACGACTCATGACAGAAATGAATCATGAAGGCGAAAATGAAACTTAGGTTTTCATGTTCAAAACATCAGGAAGCGAGCTACTGCATATTCAGAGAGAACACTATCAGTTTTAGTGTATGCCACTACATATTTTCAGAGAGGACACTTTCAGTTTTTCATGAAGTGGTATTGCAATAATACATGTTCAGTATTAACTATTAAGTACACTAGCATATTTAGTTTTCAGGTGTAACTTGCATATTTTCACAGATCTAATTTCCAGTTCTCAATTCTCTTACATGAACCAGAAGAAGAGGATGGCATCATACCCGGAGGACGCCATGTCGATCATCAGATCGAACAAGACGGTGGCATGAATGTAGATCATCAGGTCGAAGCAGAGTATGGCATGGATGTTGACAACAATGCCGGCGTTGTGGCTGCAGGTACACATTCAAGAATCATGCAGTTATTTTCACTCAAGTTGCAAGAAAATTCAGTCAAGTGCAGGAATAGTATAGCAGTAGCAGTCAAAATCCATCAAGTTCATGCAAGAAAATTCAGTCAAGTGCAAGCAGAAGTTTATTCCAGCAAGCAACATTTGTTATGGAATCTGGCTGTGTATTTGTGCTACAGCAAGGAGCAGAACTAGCTACTGCTGCTATTCAAGCAAGTTCAGTTAACATGTTATTGTACTCTACTCCCAGTAAACAATAGTGCAATAGTGCTAGCACAAGTACAGTAAAAATAATAGTGCAAGCACTACTCCACGGCATTTTATACTCCTATATGGAGCACTGGTAGCTACAGGTACTGCAATACACAAAAGTTTCAGGAAAAGCTACTGCTTCTTTATTCAAGCAGTACTGCAAGCAAGTTTATTCAAGCTTGCAAGCAACTCTATTTATTTTCTCTACCGCAAGGACAGAAACAAGCAAGCAAGGAGTACAAGCAGATTTTGTTCTTACTCCACTAAAGCAAGCATGTTTACCAGAAACGGCACCAATTTTATTCACGAAATTCAAGTAGTTTTTGAAGTACAACCAGATTTTTTTTTGTACAGTGAGTTACAGCAACAGAGAAAGTTCAGATATTGCTAGCACCACAAGCTACATCAAGCAAGAGATTCAGTTATGATGTGTGTAGCGAAGGAGTACAAGCAAGGAGTAGCACACACAACAGTACAAACTTCCTACAAGCAACTGTACAAAGCAAATACTCTAATGCAAGTAAAGTGACTGGATCAAGTACTTACTCCACAAACTTGTTTATTTAAGCATGCAGTAGTAGTTTATTTAAGCAATATTACAGTGAAATTTAGTTTAAATTTGTACAGCTTGCACAAACAAGCACAAAAACTGAAGTTATACAAGCAAAATTAAATACAGGCAAGCAAGCCACAGATGAAGTTCCAGTTAATCACCCAGGTGATAGGAATAAGTTTCTAAGTATTGCAAGCACATCCAACCAAGCCAGAAATCCTACTGGGAGCCACTATATATTGTTTCAATAGTACTCCTACTGCAAGTATCCTACTCCTACGCTTAATCGCTTTACTTGCTCGGTGCTCCGATCTTGAATAGAAGTGCTAACTGAAATTACTTCTTTCACTAACACGTCAGGACTAGAAGTGCTAACTGGCAGTAGCAGATGCAAAACATTCAGTAAAGCCTGCAAGAAATTACTTACAGAAGCACAACATTCAGTAGCAGTCTAGCAGATCCACTGGAATTTATTGTTTAAATTCAGTTAAGTGCAAGAGAAACAACACCAAATTTATTCAGTTTAAGCAAGGACAACTGCAACACCTCGAGTACACCTCAAGATCAACACCAGCAGTACACAAGATCAAGCCTAGTGCTACTCCTAACACCAGCTAACACTACTGCTACTCTGCTACTGCTAACACAAGATCCATACCAAGCAAACAAGCACCAGATGACAGTACAAGATGAAGGAAGAATAACCTGACGCACGGAGCCAAGATGCTCTCTCTCAAATCCATCGATCCAGATCGAGCAGCGCCGCTGCCCCTCCTCGCCGGCACTTCCCGTACCAGCAGCGGCCCGGTGCCCCTCCTCCCCCTCTACCGCTCGTTCTTCCCGGACCAGCAGCCATGAGGAGAGACACGAGAAGTGGCCCTCCTCCTACTCGCGCTCGTGGTTGTGCCCGCCCGAGGCACCGCGAGCGAGCTGAGGGAAGGTGAGGCGGCGGAGCTCTCCGAGCATGGTCAGCACCACTCCAGGTCCGCCGCTCCGGCGCCGCTCGAGGTCCGCCGCTCGGGCGATACTCCACATCCAGAACCTCCGTCGCCAGATCCAGCGCCAGAGCACGTAGATCGAGCACCTCCACCGCCAAGAAACTCGTCGCCGGCGGAAAAAAAATGCAGTCTTTGACCAACAAATTCGTGGCGCACGCGGGTGGTGTGACAGGGGAGAAAGGGGCGGGAGATTTTATAATTGGTGCGACCGTGCCCCACGACACGATTGTCGTACGACGCTTAATAACTCGCGAACATGACCATCTCCTCTCCGGACGCGAATCAACCTGCTAAATATACAGCCCACTCAGGCATCACAGGTGTGCCTAACTGGGCCGTGGCACCCTGTCCTCCTTTTCGGCCCAGTACCAAACAGGATCAGACAACTAAAACGGAAAAATTCTCGGTCCAGAACTGCTACGACCAGTTTCTTACGCCCCACGCAGGACTTGTAACCCCACTTCTTCCAAGCAAGATTTATGCAGAACAATTTTCACAGGCGAACAAACCACAAGACACAGTGTGAATGGACAAAATCCAGTAAAATGTAGGTATGAAGTCACATCCAACACTAGCATACATTCGTAGATAGAGTAGAAAGTGGCAGATACAACATAAAGGGCTGTCAGCAAACGAAATTAGATAAATTTGTCCATGCAACTAGCAAGCTGAAACCTTGTGACTAAAAACTTCAAATATGGCAACTATAAACTTGGAACTTGGCAAATCCAAACTTTAAACCTGACAACTAAAAAGAACTTCGAACCTGACAACCAATACTTTAAACCTGGCGGCTAAAAACAAACTTGGCAACTAAGAACTTCAAATGTGTCTACTAGAAACTTTCAACCTGGCATGTAAAAGAACTTCGAACTTTGCAATTAGAAACTTTAAACTGGCAACTAAAAACTTCAATTATGGCAACTAGAAACTTAGAACCTGGCAACTAAAAAAGAACTTCAGGCCTGGCTACTAAAAATTTCAAACCTGGCAGCTCCAGACAAACATGGCAACTAAGAACTTCAAATGTGGCAACTGCAAAATCTAGCCATGTACATCAGATAACTTCGAACCTGGCAATTAAAAACATCAAACCTGGAAACTAAGAATTTCAAATGTGGCAACTAGAAACTTTCAACCTGACCACTAAAAAGAACTTAGAACTTGACAATTAAAAACTTCAAACCTGGCAACTACGAAGTTTGAACCTGGTAACTAGAAACTTCAAACCTGGCAACTAAGAACTTCAAACTTGGCAACTAAGAACTTCAAACTTCGTCTTACCTTTTTCCAGAATCCAGCCATGTACATCAGAGCGGCGTCACCGCAGCCGCCGCGCCCTACACTGCCACATGCGTCGGCGACGCCTCATGATCCTCTGGCATCTGCTCCCCACGCTCGTCGCCGTTGCGCCTCCGCCATGCGCCATCGCCGAACGTGCTCCGACATAGGCGTCGTCGCTGCGCCGAGCCACCAACACCGTGATGCATGCCCCCGCCTCCGCCGAGTACGCTCTGTCATGCGCCAGCTCCCGCTTACTGCGGCTCTACCACCTCTTCCACAATCTCAGCTCTTTCTCAAATTTTTAATCTCTCACGAAGGCTCGGCTCTGAGGAGAACCACACAAATGAAGGAAAAAAAAAAGGAACTGCCCGTTCACATCACCAGCTAATCAGGCTCCACCGCTCCACACACCAGCTTTTTAAAAAGCGCACAAGCTCTCCTAGGCACACGATGCACCGCGCGCATCTTGACGCAGCGCCGGAGGGAAGTGTTCCGTGGGGCACGTCCCCTTATTAGATTTACCGTTCATCGTGCGGCAGCAGCCGCAAACCAAATGAATTCACTAGATTTTTTAAGATACAGTCACCACATTAATTTGTGGAAATTGCCATCACAACATCTATCATGCAAAAAACCAGATCATTCAGTAAAAAGATAGTAACCAGATTGTCCAAATGAGGTCAACAGATTTTGTAAGATAAGTTACCAGATTAACTACTGTAAATTGTCATCACAACATTTATCATGCAAAATATCAGATTATTTAGTAAAAGAAAGGACCAGATTATCCAAATGAACTCACTACATCTTTTATAATAAAGTGACCAGATTAATTAGTCTAAATTGCCATCACAACATCTATCATGCAAAAAAAATATTATTGAGCAAAAAGACAGTAACCAGATTGTTCAAATGAATTCACCAGCTTTCTTAAGAACACAGTCATCGGATTAATTAGTGAAAACTGCCATCACAACATCTATCATGCAAGAAACCAGATTATTCTGTAAAAAGATAGTAACCAGATTGTCCAAATGAAGTCACCAGATTTTGTCAGACAAGTCACCAGATTAACTAGTGTAAATTGCCATCACAACATTTATCATGCAAAAAAGAGATTATTCAGTAAAACGACAGTAACCAGATTGTCCAAATGAAGTCACCAGATGTTTTAAGATAAATCACCAAATTAATTAGTCCAAATTGCCATCACAACATCTATCATGCAAAAAAACAGATTATTCGGTAAAAAACAGTAACCAGATTGTTTAAATGAATTCACCGGATTTTCAAGATTAAGTTACCAGATTAATCAGTGAAAATTTCCATCCGAACATCTATCTTGCTGAAAAAACGGGTTAGTCAGTAAAAGACAATAACCAGATTGGGAGGATAAAGTCTAATGGTAATCGCCAGCAGAAGATATCTATCATGCAAAGTAATCAGATTGTTATGCCAAATGCCAAGCTATTTTGGTTATTCAGTAAAAGTCCAAATGAAGTCACCAAATTAGCAAGATAAAGTCACCAGATTAATTGGTGTCCATTGCCAGCAAAAGATCTATCATGCAAAGTAACCAGATTATTGAAGTAACCAGATTCCATCATACCAAATACCAATGGGGTTTGTTTCACTAGGAGCTTTGCACTAGCTGCCCGCTCTTCAATTTCAGTTGGTTCTGCTTAATATGTCAAGTGTTGAAGGGAGTCCTCAAACAAGTGTTCATGGGATTTATACGCCAGCGGCAAGTAACCGCGATCAAATTATACCGCACCTCTATTTGTACTGACAGCCTAAGGAACAAGTTCAATCACATAGTGTACACACTCAAAGTAGGCAAGCATGCACCATACAGAGGCATTGCAAACCATAAGCAATGTAAGATGCATTCATGGCAGAACAAAGCAAAATTGTTGCTCCGTAAATTGGAATGAACTAGCACAGATCGAGCATATGAAGAAGCATCATCACAAACTGATTCAGATTCAGATCATATGGATCAACTAACAGTGGTTCATCTGACGAGAGCAATCATGATACCAATATTGTTCAACTCTGACCATGACCAGGCTAGCTACAAACACTGTGGACACTTCAGATTCTACACATGAACATACTGCTAACTACCACTGTTATTTTAGTAAAGTAACCAGGTTACCTTGTCAAACACCAATCTAATACGCGGAACGGAAAATAGTTGAGAATATTAAGTCCAGAACAACCCAATCACCCACCACATCCTGGGGATAAATCCCCAACTATTTTCCATGAATTCTTTAGTCTGTCAATGAACACTTTGAAGACTTTGGATGGATGCTCCTTATTCTTTATAGATTATTCTAATCCACAAGTATATTCTGATTCATTCCACAACCATCAATCAAAAACTGCATGTAGGACAGCACAAACCACCCGGCACTTGTTTGATCAGCGAGCCAGCGAGGCATTTCATCCAACAAACTAAAGGCGCCCCAGTAGACATACCTCGGCAAGGCAAAAGCTCTCCCTCTCAATGGTGATGAAGCGGCCTAGGACAACACGTGAACGACAGTAGTGTTACCCCGCGGTCGGTGTCGTGAGGTCTTCGTCATGCCTATTCTCACTGCAGCAGCCGCGAGGTCGACGAGGACGTCGCCACGCTAACTGACCAACAGCGCCGGTCAGTATTCCAGCACATCCTGCCGTCGAGGTCTCCGCCGAGGTCTCCCCCCGCGTCCTCCTCCCAGCAGCGCGCTGCCACAGTGCCGCCGAGGGGACCGTCGCTGCAGTGCCTGTACCGCGCGTCCTGCTCCCGCGGCGCGCCATGGCCGAGATCTCCCGCACGTACTGCCCCCGCCGGTGTGCCTCCGTTGAGGTAGCCGCCGAGGTCTCCATCGTCCGCGTCCTGCTCGTCTTCTCCCCTTTCTCTCTCTAGCTCTTATCCAAAACAAAGGCACCCAACGGGACGAAGGTTTCGCCCGCAAATGAGCTCGAACACGGGCTTGATTCGATTGAACACGCCTCCAGGTCGATGCCGCTTGCCGGTCACACGTCCCAGAGCCGGCGACGAGCTCTCCCCCGCTCGAATCCTACGGAAATCGCATGAGGCGTAGAGCGATGTGAGCGCCAGAGAAGTAAATCAAGCCACAACGACATAAAATCTCGTAGAAAACTCACCACCAGAAACCCCAGGATCCGGCCGTCGGTGCGTGTCCTCCATTGCTGCGCCTCCAATCCGCACAGCCAAAGCCGCCACGAAATCGCCGGAGAGGGGAAAATGGGAGGACAGAGAAACGGGAAGGAGAAAATGCGAGACGTGGCGGAACTAGGAAAGAAGGACGGTTCGGACACGAATCAGGCCCACCCAGTGACCACCCTCGCGGCATGCGCGAGACGCTGGATCGCCCCGGAGCGCAAATCTTGACGCGCCGGACAGACTTGGTTGCCATGCTTTAGTCTTTTATAATTTGTTGATTCCTTTCTTATTTGTCATAGATCTTTTTTTACAGATATATTTGTTTTTTAACCACGAAATACATTGCAACATACGGTACAAGTCGCAAATTTCCCTGGATGGACAGGACAGGTTTGGGGTTTTTGGATCGATTAACCAATGGTTTCGTTTTTTTTTTGAGAAACACAGTACAACGCAGACACTCACATACACGTGCATACACTCACCCCTATGAACGCACACACGCACACCCTACCCCTATGAGCATCTCCGAAAGACTGAGCCGGCGGTTGGATCTTGTGATTGACGAAGTCACCACGGACGCCTCGCTGTCGGCGGTTAGATCGATTAACCAATGGTCTCGTTCCTCTTCTGCAACGGATAAGAAAAAGAACTGGACAGGAGCGCCGCCGGTGGTAGCGGCCGGACCAGGGGTGGCACCCGGCCATGATCGACGACGACAGACTTTCGCCCTTGGTTCGGTCGACGTCACCGGCGGGTGGCAGCTCTGCATCTCCTCCGTCATTCGTGGTGGCCGCACCATCCGTAATCGCCGCCGAGAGAAAGTCTCGCAGCTGCCACGGTGGTGCTCCCGCGCTAGGTACTCTATTTCTCCTCCGCGGGATAGGGGGAACGAGCGGCTAGGTACAGAATACTATCGTACTATATTTCAGAATGTATTTTGGAGTTAAAATAAACACTCACTCCGTTCACAAAAGATGTCTCCACCAACTTTAAATTTGAATGTATCTACACACTAAATTATGCTAGATACATCCAAATTTGAAGTTGGTTAAGACATCCTTTTGTGAATGAAGGGAGTAACTGATACGCAAATGAGGAAATGGGGCAAATTAGTGAGGAATCAGTGTAATGTGAGGCAAATAATCAAAGACCAATTAATATGTGGCAAAGTATAAAGGTTTTTTGTGAATGAAGGGAGTAACTGATACGCAAACGAGGAAATGGGGCAAATTAGTGAGGAATCAGTGTAATGTGAGGCAAATAATAAAAGACCAATTAATCTGTGGCAAAGTATAAAGGTTTGAAGTAAAACATGGAAAACTATAAATTATTTCGAAAGGGGCGGGATATTTTATAATTTGCCACACTTTACTTTAGTCTTTTATAATTTCCCACACATTACTTGGCCTTTTATTATTTGCCACGCATTAGACTAATTCCTTTCTTATTTGCCATGGATATTTTTTTACTCATATATTTGTTTTTTAAAACCCTGAAATACATTGCAAAATACGGTACAAGTAGAGATCTTGTGGCAAATTTCCCTGGTTGGACCGGACAGGTTTGGAGTTTGGGATCGATCGACCAATTGTCTCGTTCCTCTTCTGCAGCGGACAAGAAACATAACTGGATGGGAGCGCCGCCGGTGACAGCGACCGTACCAGGGGTTGCACCCGGCCATGATCGACGACAACGGACTTCCCCCCCTTGGTCCGTTCGATGTCGCCGACGGGTGGCAGCTCTGCATCTCCTCCGTCGTTCGTGGTGGCCGCACCGTCCATGGTCACCGCCGAGAGAAAGGTCTTGCATTTGCCGCGGAGGCGCTCCCGCGCTAGGTACTCTGTTTCTCCTCCGCTGGAAAGGGGGAACGAGTGCGGCTAGGTACAGGATACTATCATACTATATTTAATAACGTATTTTGGAGGTAAAATAAATATTGTCTCCTTTCTTTTTTGCGAAACACAGTACAACACAGACGATCACATACACGCGCATACACTCAGCCCTATGAACGCACACACGTACACCCTATCCCTGTGAGCACCTCCGAAGACTGAGCCGGCGGTTGGATCTTGAGATTGACGAAGTCACCACAGGCGCCTCGCTGTCGACGGGAACGTCGCCTCCCACTGAAGATTATTCGCCTAAATGAGAAACACCAGCGTCAAACCTGGGGTTTGAACTCCGGTGGGCTGGGGGTACAACCACCCTCCTAACCATCTTGCCACAGGCAAGTTCTCATACTCCCTCCTTTCACAAAAGAATGTCTCCACCAACTTTAAATTTGGATGTATCTACACACTAAATTATGTATAGATACATCGAAATTTTAAGTTGGTTAAGACATCATTTGTGAATGGAGGGAGTAACTGATACGGAAATGAGGAAATGGAGCAAATTAGTGAGGAATCGGTGTAATGTGAGGCAAATATAAAAGACCAAGTAATATGTGGCAAATTATAAAGGTTTGAAGTAAAACATGGCAAATTATAAATTATCCCGAAAGGGGCGGGAGAGTTTATAATTTTCCACGCTTTACTTTAGTTTTTTTATAGCCACACATTACTTGGCCTTTTATTATTTGCCACACATTAGACTGATGCCTTTCTTATTTGCCATGGATCTTTTTTTTACAGATATATTTGTTCTTTAAACCACGAAATACATTGCAAAATACGGTACAAGTACATATCTTGTGGCAAATTTCCTGGCTGGACCCGACAGGTTCGATTGATCAACCAATGGTCTCGTTCCTCTTCTTCAGCGAAGAAGAAACAAAACTGGACGAGAGCGCCGCCGATGGCAGCGGCCGGACCAGGGGTGGCACCTGGCCATGATCGATGACGACGGACTTCCGCCCTTGGTCCGGTCGACGCCGGCTGGTGGGAGCTCTGCATCTCCTCCGTCGTTCGTGGTGGCCGCACCGTCCGTTGTCGCCGGCGAGAGAAAGGTCTCGCAGCTGCCGCGGTGGTGCTCCCGCGCTAGGTACTCTGTCTCTGTTCTGCTGGGGAGGGGGAACGAGTGCGGCCAGGTACGGAGATACTATCGTACTATATTTCAGAACGTATATTGGAGTTAAAATAAATAGTCCTTCCGTTCACAAAAGGATGTATCCACCAACTTCAAGTTTGGATGTATCTACGCAATAAATTATGTCTAGATGCATCCAAATTTGAAGTTGGTTAATGTAATACCCCAGCGTTTAGGAGTTATCGGAGGGCAGAAATAGGAATTCGTGTATCTACATGCATGTATTTGAAAAACCGAACAAATTTTTCGCAAATCAAAACCCTGGAGTGATCGGAGTTAATTCATCGTTATGAATTAGAGTTTAGTTCATCTTAGGTGAATGCAATAAATTTCGACATGATCTCTAGGTAATTTTCTTGTTGTGGGAATTTTGAATTCAATTTGAATATTCAAATAAATTGAATTTATAAATTAATTCATATGGAAACAATAAAGTATTATATAAACAATGTATAAGTAATAGAAATAATAATTTTATTGATTGGATACAATAATACATTGTCTTTACAATTGAATTACAACCAATTGAAATACAAAAAGGAAAATTACAATTGTTTCCTAAACTAAAATGTCTTGTAATTCTTCTTTTTTATCTTTATTTCCATCTCGTTTCCTGCACAATAAACAAGAAAACAGAAACAAATATAAAATGGGGATTAGTGGTTAGTGTTACTCTCAGATTAGTAGTGAGGTGCACGACTAATTACATCATCGAGTTGTTTAGGCAACATAGTGAAATATCTGTTCTTAATCAGCAAAGTTTGCCTCAGTGCAACATCATTGGCTAAATCCACTTGGCAGTTCAAAAATAAACCACACTGGGAGGATAATCTCAAACCAGCCGAACTGAGGAAGCAGAGAAGCACACAGCACACACATCCCTGTGCTGTCAACAGCCCAGTGAAACAAACCTGGGAGGATAAGAGCAAAGCCAGCCGTAGCAAATAGGGAACACACCACTGATTTCACTCACAACACTCACATCTCGAGTTCATCACTGCACAGCACATAGTTCATCCCAAACCACAAATCCATCCAATAATCCACCACTGGATCCTTGCTAAAAGCAAGAACAAGACGGATAGAAGCACAAGGCCCAGCAGGAGCAAGGTGAGGAGGCCAGAAGCTAGAGGGAAGCTGTCTGGAGCAGGAGGAGCAGGCCAATACACTGAACAAGAGGAGATCCACAAGATCTGTAGATCAAGCATCCAGAAGAGCCACAAGCAACAATCACCACTAGCTCACATCAGCAGGTTAAAATCTTTAAACCTTAGCAAGGGTGTGCTAGATAAATAGGAGGTGAGCTAGGATCGTTTCCTCAGTCCAGCATAGTAGTGCTATGCTAAATCATCCCAGGAAATTAAATAAAACAACAAGTATCTGTTTTTATAATAAAACTGAGCCTCAGCCTGTGCATCATTGGCAGGGGCATACTCCACAAATTTTAGCAAAGGCTCTCAAGCAATATTGCTTGAATACATGTTCTAAGTGAAGCACAAGTCCAACAAACAGATGCTGGGCACAACTTCCACAAGGGAAGAAGCACCACAAGCACATCTGTGCCCTAAAGCCAGAGCACTGATAAATAAACAAACTCATTAAGTAAAAATCATCAGCTAGCTTTGTGTAACTCAAATGAGGCGTCACAGCATGCAAAGCTAAATTAAACTTATCCACTGAAATTATTCTACACCCCAGGGAAGAGCTCAACTACAACACACCATGGTGGCACATCTCTGAACCCTTTGACACGCCAGCATCACCATCCCAGCCAACAAATACAATAACAAGAATCTCAGAACCATTTAGTCACTTGTTACAGCAGCTCCAACAACTTACAATAGTGGCATAAGGGGATGTTCAGAAAACAACAGCCAAGACCTAAGAATTGGCCAAACTGAAACCTAGGCACATAGACATGATAATCATCTGGGATTCATCTCTGCAGTTGAACCTTATTGTCCACAAAGAATTCAACACCAAACTGAACAAGTTATTCAGTTAAGCATCACACCTAGCAATAGGAAACCTAAATCACTACTAGCAGTTCACATAACAGAGCAAGGCTCGATGGCCAGAGGGAGAAGAGAGAGGGTGAGCTGAGGGAGAGAAGAATTAACCTGGCATGGCCGTGGCCATGGCGGCGAGGCAGTGGCCGTGCAGCCACTGATGTTGAAGTAGAGCAGCAGCACGAACACCACCGGTCCACGGCGGCACAGGGATCGATACCCTGCACCTAGCCGTGGAGGAGCAACACCACAGCAGCACCAAGCGGGCACGGCGGAGCCGCGCCGGCGCTCGTCGGGCGAATTAGGGTCACGGGCGCACCGACCAAGTAGAAACGCATCGCCGGGATAGGAAGGGAGAGGATCGAGTGGCGCGTCGATTGCGCCGCAGCACGGCGGCAGAGACGACCGGAGCTCGCCGTATTCTACCGGCGACGGCAGAGGCGAGCGTGGGGTGAGACGAGCACGGGCTCGAGAGAGAGAGAGAGAGAAGGAGGGGAACGGGTGAGAGAGAGAGTGGCTCGGTCGGGTTGACCACCGACCCGAGCCAGTCCTTGGTCTGGTTCAACCAGATCTGACCAAGGGTATTTTGGTCATTTCATAAATTAAAAATTAATAAGAAAATAATTCCAGAAATATTTAAAATTGAATAAACTTTGGAAATTCATAACTATTTCATATAAAATCAGAAAAATACAAATAATATACCAAAATGAACAGAAAAATAAATCTATCTGTTTGTATAAATCAAACACTTGCTTGACTAAAATTGAATCACTTTAAAATTAAAACAAACATTTACTTATTAATGTAAATATGGAATTTATTTAAAATACTATTTTGAATGCATTTGAATTCCATTCAAATTGCTCCACATGTTTAACTACAAATATGTAAATATATTTCCATCACAACATTATGACCATTTTTAGAATTCCATTTGTAAACATGTTTAAACTAATATTTTTAAGTGGTTTATTAAACTAATATTCTCCATAAGGAAAATAATTACTAAAGAATAATTCAATAATCTAAACTTACAAAATGATTATGCTATTATTATCCAAGTGTCTCTTATGTTATAAACTGAATTCTTTATTTAATAAAATTGGATAACTTTTCTTGTTATCTTTAATAATTGAATCAGTTTTGTGTTATAATCTTATTCATTTAAATCCATATACTAAAACTAAGAATTGTATTATAAAAAGAGGATACTTTACTTATTTTCCCTTAAGTGTGATACTTAAATAAAGATGAACCTATTAGTTATTATTCTTAGTATTTGATAATACTTCATCATTTATATAAAAGTGAAACACACTTAAGTTTTGAAGAACTAGGATTCCAAAATCACCAAGTAATCAAATCAAATTCCAAAATCTTGAACATTCACTAAACCCAACTTATTATCAACTTAAGCACAAAAAACATCACCTAATGGTGATAACAGAACCAAAGTTAAGTTAATACGATGTTATCGTAGTATCGCGTAAGACGGAGCTTACCTAGTAAAGCTTGGGATATGATTGGGGTATTTTGCGATGCATTTCATTACTATGCATAATAGCATCTTGCCAGAGTTTTCTGTAGTCCTTATCGGGATTACGTTGCCTTTTTCAGAACTCAGGGTTTTGCCGCAAACCCTAGAACCCCGAAGGGTTTGAACTGCTATTTCTATCCAAGGCAAGTTCACTCTTGCTCATGTCCTACTTGATTATGTTTATCAAAGTAAATGCAAAATACTATGGTTTATCATTGCATGAAAAAGTAAAACCTATTTTCGAATTATGTGAATTGCTATATATAAATATTGTTGGCTGGCAGATGGAACCATGGTATGATGTGGTTGGTGGAGGTTCCATTTGCACGGGAAAGTATTATCTAGGATTTAATAACCAATGCCGTCAGTGTTCTTGCGCCGTAAATGAAGCGTTAACCATGAGACTTGGAATGGGACGGGAAAGTCATCTGTGATCTTCTTCCTTTTGCATGTCAACGGGCAGCCGGAGCCGTACGCTGTAGGTCTTGCGAGACTACATGCACATGGGTGGGACCCCTTAATGCCCACGGACTCTGGTGCCTATGATGGTCTGCAAGGGGATGCCTAGGTATCTACCGTGAGGGTAGAGCCAGGGGTGATTCTGCTATGCATGAATTGGTCTGCAAGGGGATGCCTAGGTTCCTATCGTGAGGGGTAGTGTATCAGGGGTTATTCTGCTATGCATGAATTGGGTGGGCATGCGGGGTTGTTGGAGAAGCACGGCGAATGGCTTGGATCAACAATCGGGCCCCACACCATAGGAAGTGTGGACAGGAAAGTACACCTGGTTGTGCAACATGATCTTGATCTCTTATGGGTAAAGTAACGCACCTCTGCAGAGTGTAAAGAATTGTGACATGTTACTCCCTGTTCCGGGAAGGAGCTGTGAACGCTGCAGGAAAGGTGGCTCCATGAAGCCCTAGCACCTGTGAATGGATGACGGGCATAGTTTTCTGAAGATAAAATAAATCTTTTCCTAAAAATGTTTTACAAAGATATGCATGTTCATCCATGACCTTTTGGTATGGATGGTAGCTAGTGCATAAAACACCTTATTCTTATTATATGAACTTGCTGAGTAACGCTCGTGTTGCTCACTCTTTCCTCCGTTGACCCCTGCTTAGATATTTGGAGACATCAGAGGAAGGACAGGAATCCATAGCGATGTTGGTGAGATCTTCGACAAGGAGTCAAATCAACCTAGTGGGCTTGAAGGAGTCAACCTCTACTATGCCAACGGATGAGTGGCGACAGCAGTGCAACGGTGGACACGTCGACAACAATACTTATGGACAAGACAAATATAATTGGACAGAGGAGCACAACTCTAGACACGGAAATTCCAGATGGATAGATTAGGGCTGTGACAACAACAGTAGTAGATCAGAAGTTAGAGGTAGAGCTGATATTCAGCTGAGTACTACGACTTGGATCTTTTTGAGAGTTTCATTTGCATGAGACCTACTTCTGTATGTAAAGGAGGTTCTCGAGATTTTGTACTGAATAGTGTTGTAATCCTATAGTATTACCTTGGACCGACTATGTTTCTGTTGTACTACTCTGAAGGATGTAATATTTACGGAATGGCCTTCCGTGAGTATTATGTCAACGACTTGTACACTACAACATGCAGTGGTGTGCTGGGTCTCTACAGTTAAGACATCCTTTTGTGAATGGAGGAAGTAACTGATACGTAAATGAGGAAATGGGGCAAATTAGTGAGCAATCAGTGTAATGTGAGGCAAATCATGAAAGACCAAGCAATATGTGGCAAATTATAAAGGTTTGAAGTAAAACATGGCAAATTATAAATTATCCCAAAAGGGGCGGGAGATTTATAATTTGCCACACTTTACTTTAGTCTTCTATAATTTGCCACACATTACTTGGCCTTTTATTATTTGCCACGCATTAGACTGATTCCTTTCTTATTTGCCATGGATCTTTTTTACAGATATATTTGTTTTCTAAACCTTGAAATACATTGCAAAATACGGTACAAGTACAGATCTTGTGGCAAATTTCCCTGGCTGGACGGGGCAGGTTTGGTTTTGGATCGATAAACCAATGGTCGCGTTCCTCTTCTGCAGCGGACAAGAAACAGAACTGCATGGAGCGTCGCCGGTGGCAGCAGCCAGACCCGGGGTGGCACCCAGCCATGATCGACGATGACGGACTTCCGCCTTGGTCCGGTCGGCGTCGCCGATGGGTGGCAGCTCTGCATCTCCTCCGTCGTTCAGTTCTGTTTTACCGGTCTCATGGTGTTAGTGGGAGACCGGGTTATAGGATAGACGGCGTACTATCAAGAGGGGCTCTCAAGTGAGTAACTTGATCGCATCTTTGTGGAGAGATCAAACCTTTGCATACTTGACATTTTATCTTTCTTGGTTATCATGTGGCTTTTCTCCTTGTTGGGTTTTGGTGCTTGTCGTGATCTTCATGACAAAATCAAGTTCTTCAAAAACGGATTTCATATGGAAAACTTATTGCGTTTTCGTGTTGGAAATATTATCGGTTTATCCCCAAGTAGAGTTTCACACCTTCTTATGTGTGCCAACTTGACTCTACTCATGGTTCTTAATATTTCCAACAAAGTTCGTTTCATCTCGTTTGGATTTTTATTGAAAAAGATATGATTTTTAGAAGTGTTTTTCTGCGCGGGCCAGCTCCTTGGCCGGCCCAGGCCGGGCCACAGGCCGGCCGCATCGGGCAGCAGGCCAGCCGCGAGGCCAGCCCAGGCCGAGCCTCAGGCCGGCCGCATCGGGCCGCTGGCCGGCGCGCCCAGGCTGCTCGCTCGCTGCGTTCGCTCCTCGCTCGCGCGCGCCTGGCTGCCTCGCTGCTGCTCGCTTGCTCGCTTGGCCGGCCTGTGGGCCGGCCCAGGCCGGCTGCCTGGCCGACTCGCTCGCTGCTGGCCAGTTTTTTTTCAGGCAAAGGCCATATTTTGAGCTGAACTCTTTAAAGCTCTTCTTCCCCAATTGACACATAACACTTGAGCAAGTTTTCCCCTCCTCTCTCCTCCATTGTCGCTCTTTGGAAAGCTTGCTCTTCCTCACAATCCCCCCATGATTCTTGCTTATATTTGAGGGAAAGTGAGAGGTGATCTTGATCTACATTTTCACCGATCGATTTCTCTCTAAGTGAGGGGAACCTAGTAAATCTTGATCTTGGAGTTCTTGGTGCATCTCCTCTTTGTTCTTCCTCTCTTATTCCCCCATAAGCATTTGTTGCTTTGTTGGAATTTGAGAGTGAAGGATTTGAGCACTTGTGGTCTTGCCTTTTGCATTTGGTGCATCGGTGTGCTCTCCACGAGGATTCATGGAAGTTGAAAGTTTGTGAGCTTGTTACTCTTGGGTCTTTGGACCCTAGACGCCCACGTGGTGGTTGAGACCCTTGGTGGTCACTTGTAGCCGTTCGGGAGCCCCCAATCCCGTTGTGGGTTGTGCCCCGGATTGTTGTTGAAAGCCGTTCGGAGCCCCCAATCCCATTGTGGGTTGTGCCCCGGATTGTTGTTGAAAGGCTCCGGATTCCGCCTCGAAGGATTCCGATAGTGGAAGGTGAACCAAGCCTTTGTGGTGTGGTTCATCGGAGAAGAAGGTGAAACCTTTGTGGTTGTTGAACCGTTGTGTCGGTTCACACCTCTCCAACGAGACGTACTCCCTTAACAAGGACGAACTCGGGAATACATCCTCATCTCCGCGTGTCTCGGTTATTTCTATACCCGAGCTTTTTACTTATGCAATTTACATTGTGACAACCTTCATGCTTAAAGTATTCTATAGCTATCACCTTGTTGTTTGTCTTGCTTAGCATAAGTTGTTGGTGCACATAGGTGAGCCTAGTTTATTTAGGTTGTCGGCTTGTTAATTTAAACACCTAGTTTTATTCCGCAATTATCAAGCCTAAACCGGAAAAGTTTTAAACCGCCTATTCACCCCCCCTCTAGGCGACATCATTGTCCTTTCACAAGCCCCCTCGCCCCGAGCGCCTTCGCACCGCCGACGATGAGCTGCACCCGGACCTCCTCCCTAAGCCGAGCTCCACCACCGCACACAAGTTGTTTG
Source organism: Poa pratensis (assembly GCA_947311845.1). Classification (NCBI taxonomy): domain Eukaryota; kingdom Viridiplantae; phylum Streptophyta; class Magnoliopsida; order Poales; family Poaceae; genus Poa; species Poa pratensis. The sequence continues at coordinate 16,991,217 of CAMZMU010000073.1, forward strand.
GTAAAATACCTAAACTTTTTTGATGAATGTGATGGTTGTGATGTGATGTAATTGTGGTGGTGGTTATGATGTCGGAATGCGATCGACATTTGTGATGAATATAAAATGTTTGTAGGTACCCTTGAATCCCTTGAGATTGCTGGGACGTTGATTAGCTTCCGTTCCGGCAAATTCGGGTACTCCATATCTCCTAATTTTAGCAAAGGTCATGCCAAAAAAAATCGTGAATTTTGGCATGACTATTTCTAAAATTAGGATATATTTGAGTGCCCGCATTTGCCGTGACGGACATTCTGGCAAACTTAGCCTCATGGGTATCTTAGTATTTAATTAAGTGAATTTTCTTGTTATACTAAGTTCGACTTTTCTCGTTAGTGTGAACATGGCCGACAACGACGAGGCCGGGGGTTCTCATACATAAGGCGAGGATCCGATGAAGGCGTTCATCGAGAGCGAACTCACAAATACCTTCAAATCCATATTTCCTACCGTCTGTGAGTTTGTTGGGACTTGGATGAAGGGAGGCCAAGTAGGGCCTCCCCCCATGATCGGCTACGGGTGCGGCGACTCTATCACCAATTTGGTGCCTATCTTGCCAAATCAAGAGACGCCTGAAGATGCAGGTGAACAAGCCTAAGAAGGCACGAAAAAGATACAAGAAACAAAAATTGGAGGACTTCACCAACCAACCGGAGAAGGGGACTGATTCCCGGTTTGTGGACAGGATACCCAGCAAGAACTGGCATAAGATGCATCACTTGGGTAAATCGATCCTGCCGGCGGATTGTGTCGAAAAGTTGAGAGGACATTTGTTCGACCTACATGAGGTTGTTCTTGTTGTGGAGACGAAACTTCTCGACCAACCAGCTCCAACATATCCCCTTTTCATTGCAAAGGTGCCGGACGGTTTGGGCTTTGTCAGGGAAGATGGCGCAAACCTGCTCTTTGTGAGATTTGATGATGTCTTCTCAATGTTCCATATGCTTCCGCTCCACCCATCTATAGTCCGTCTTGTTGCGCTCGAAATGGCGCACCAAATCAAAATGGAGGATACCCCTGACATCTTGATGGTTGACCCCTACTACATGCAAGAAATGTTCGTGAACAACCTTGAGGGTAGGAAATCCGCGACACGTTATCTCCAAAAGCTCTTCCTCGACAATGCTTCGAGGAAGTGCTCATTTCTCTTGACTTATTTTCCCGAGTAAGTCATGCCTACCTGTCATAACATGCTTCCATAGATTTCCATCGTTGAATTTGCGTCTACAATGGTGATTTTTTGCGCAGAAACAAACACAGCACCCTAATCCACTTGGACATGGAATGCTTGGCTGCCTTGTATCTCGATAGCGGGGATCGTCATGAAGACAGAGCGGAGTCTAAGCGGGACTACACCAACATCAAGATTGTTCTGAATAATGCTCTCAACGGCTACGCCATGAAGGGTGGCCCGGTTTTACTAACAAGAAAGACAGAGGATGGAAGGTTTAGATTCGCGCATAGAACGTATTTCCCCTGCATCAAGCAGGATTCAAGTAGTTGCATGGAGTCATGGTACCTCCTCTATCAAATGAGGTGGTTTTTAAAGTATCAACGACGAGGCCAATTTGTTTGTCGTGATTTCAACGCATGGGTCGATAGACTAAAGGACTCCGCTGATTATGTTATCAGAGCTGAGTTCCGATACATTCAGAACATGATCGCGCGAATTAGCATGTGTGACGTCCTAGATGAAGATGGCCAATTCTACTACGGCTTTCAACCACCATCCAATGCCGATATAGAAAGGCGCTTAAGCCGTGCGGGTGATCACAGGCCATTCAACTCGTTAAATGGTTGTGAACCGTTTCCGTAGATACCGGAGAGAAGGTGATCGAGGAACAAATCTTTATTCTGTCCTATGTACACAACTCGTTAGATGCATGCATGCTTAGTTAATTTTTTTTGTTTGCTTTAATCTTTCTTCTCTCTTATGTATACAAATCTTTTTTCTTACAACTCTTATTTGACTTAAACTTTTATATGCGTCTTGTGTACAGAGAAATGGGGAAGTGGTATGTGGTGTACAAAGGTCATGTTCCTGGAGTCTATGAAAAGTGGGAAGACTGTAAAAAGCAAGTGAACGAGTTCAAAGGCAACAACCACAAAAGCTACAAGACTAAAGCCGAGGCGGAAGCTAGGTATTCCAACCATCTACTTGAGGAAGAAAAGAAGAACCGGATGAAGTCCAACATCATCGTGAACAACCACAACATTTACGACAGTAAAGCGGAGACAGAAGCTAGATACTTGCATCACCTGCTTGCGGAAGAGAGGAAGAACCGGATGAAGTCCAACTTCATCGTCATCCCCTTTTTACTCATCATTATTGCCATTCTCTTGTCTAAGATTGTGGTTTAGATGACACTAGTTCATTTGGAAAATTTCCGTGTGTATGAATCTATCGACATGTATTCGTGTATGACAACTTTTGACGCTTTTGTATGTGGAATTTTCTATGTTATTGTCATTTTGGTCGGCTGTACCTGAATATACTGTATTTATATTTGATATACAGCTGGGATACGTTATTTTAGAAAAAACAAAAAATACCACGAAAATGTACCGTTGGCGGACATAGAGGCGTACCGCTGGCGGACAGCGCTCCTAGAACTCCAACCAGCGAACAGTACCGCTGGCGACCGAGGTAGCTTAGCGCTGGCGCGCTGTCTAACCTCGCGCTGGCAGGCAGAAATTGTGCCCGCCAGCGGTATAAATTACCACTGGCGTAATGATCGCTGGCGTGCGCCCGCCAGCCAGCGGTATAAATTACCACTGGCGTAATGATCGCTGGCGTGCGCCCGCCCGCCAGCGGTAGGCCAATTCCGTCCGCCAGCGGTAGGCTTTTCCCTACTAGTGTATGGTGAATTTACCTAAATGACAAGTTAAGCCTAAATAAGATAAGATACAAGTAGTAAACAACAAGGAAGGAGTAACCGATCGGGAAGCACGCGGATACAAGGATGTATTCCCGAGTTCCTCCTTTTTAGGGGAGTACGTCTCGTTGGAGGGGTGTGAGTTTCAAACTCAAGACACCACAAATGGCCTCACCCTATTCTCCGATGAACCTAGCCCAAAAGCTCGGTTCACCTTTCTTTATCGGAATCCTTCAAGGCGGAATCCGGAGCCCTTACAACAAGCTTGGAGCACAACTCACAAAAGGATTGGGAGCTTCCAAGCACCACAACTTCGCTACACAAAAGTAGCAAGCAAGTAAGTACAACAAGATGCCTATGTTTTCCTAGTGGAAACCCTAGGCTCAAATCCCTCAAGTGCATGAGGGGGAAATGAAGAACGCTTCGGTGAAGTTGTAGATTGGGCCCTTCTCCTTCAATCCTCCAAGTATGAGTGAGTTTCGGTGGAGGGATTGGGAGATCAGTGAGCTTTGGTCTTGCAACAATGGAGAGCAATAAATTCTGGACGAGCTACTTGTCTTGAGGTAGGTGGAGGGGTATTTATACCCCTCCCAGAAATGTAGTCGTTGCAAGTCACTTAGACTGGAGACTCCGGTCTGGACACCGGAGACTCCGGTCTGAGGAAGTCGCCGGTCAACAGGAAAACAACACCGGAAACTCCGGCCCGACCGAAGACTCCGGACCATCTCCGGACCGAGACCAAGGCTCGACACCACCAGGTCCTTAGCCGCTTTTCCATCAGGTTTTCCCAGAGCCGGAGCCAGGCCGGAGACTTCTGTCCTGAGGCCGGAGACTCCGGCCTAGAAACTTCCTGCGGAGCAAGTTCTTCTTTGAATAACTTTCTAATCTTTTTCTACCCTTTTTGGCCGAGCCAAAGTTGACTTGTGTATGAATGTAAGTGTACCTGGAGTACTTAGAGCACAAGTCAAATATATTCATGTTGTTAACAAATCAGACACAACCATTTTAGGTAGAGGCTGCACTTTCAAAGTTGGTTAAAAGATTGATGCAATGGGGGGGGGGGGTTATCGCAAGGAGGGAAGGAGATCTTGATTAAAGCGGTTGCACAAGCACTTCCTACATATATAATGGGCGTTTTCAAATTGCCTATGGCTGTGTGTGATGACCTCACAAAATTGATCAGAGATTTTTAGTGGGGTGCCGAGAGGGGGGAAAGAAAGATGCACTGGAGATCATGGGATATTCTGGTTCGATCTAAACTACACGGAGGTATGGGGTTTAGGGATATGCGCGTGTTTAATCAAGCTTTACTGGCACGCCAAGCGTGGAGGTTAATTCAAAAACCAAATAGTTTGTGTGCTCGTGTTCTTCGGGCCAAATACTACCCTCAGGGAAACTTGATTGATACGGTGTTTACGGGTAACCCTTCTCCCACTTGGAGTGCTATATCATATGGTCTGGAGTTGCTGAAAAGTGGAATAATTTGGAGGATTGGCGATGGTCGGTCTGTTCAGATCTGGCTTGACAATTGGCTACCGAGAGGAGAGGAGCTCAAAGTTTTTTCGAGAATGAGAGGAGCTCAAAGTGATAGGAGATAGGGGAGATTCGAGGCTGATCCGGGTGTCTAGCTTAATTGATGAACATGGAAACTGGGATGAAGCGTTGGTGCGGAGGACCTTTCCACTTATTGATGTTAATGTCATCTTTAAGATTAAACTATCGCAGCGAAGACCGGATGATTTTCTTGCCTGGCAACATGAAAAAGAATGGTTGCTTCTCTGTACGAAGTGCTTATCGTATGGGGCTCAGCCTGGCACAACGTGATCGGCAAGGAGCAGCCAGCAGCTCAGCTCCGTTCGGTGATAAACCTATCTGGAAGAAAATTTGGAAATGCAATGTTCCGCAGAAGGTTCGTATTTTTGGTTGGAAAGCTGTGTCGAATGCCTTGGCAACACAGGGCAATAAAAAAAGAAAACATCTCACTGTCGCTGGGGATTGCCAGATTTGTGGACACGTTAATGAGGACATATATCAGGCTCTGATCCAATGCCCACACGCGGCAGCTCTATGGTCGGCGATGCGTGCAGTTTGGCCGATCTCAGTAATAAGGGGGAGGTTAGATCATGATTGGCTCGAGTGTTGGTTAATGTCGATGCCAATGGAGATGTGTAACCAATGGAGATGTGTAACCGTGTGTTGATGATTGCATGACGTGTATGGTACGCTCGTAATGAGGTTACTCATGAGAAGGAACTGCCGGAGATTGAAGGCTCGCGAAGATTCATTTGTAGCTACATGTTGTCCTTGTAAAATATCAGTCGTGCAACTCCGGAGCAGATTATAAAGGGGAAGCAGATTCTTGGGTCGGAAATTGTGCAGCGTCCTCCCTCGACTAACTCGACGACTGAGGGATGGAAGAGGCCGCCTGGGGGTATACTGAAACTGAACGTAGATGGTGCTTTCGTGGCTCAAACTGGGAACGCGGGCACCGGTATGATAGTACGTCGGAGTGATGGTTCTACAGTCTACTCTGCGTGCAGAAACCTGTGGCTATGTAATCTGAGCTACAAACATGCATGGAGGCTACGGATTGGCCTTGATTTACGCCAGGATCGGATAATCATTGAGACAGATAGTTCGGAGCTGGTACAAATGATTAAGAGTTCTGAGAGAGATGGGCTGCCTCTTTGTCATCTGGTGCAAGATCTCCGACTACTTCTTACTACGGATCGCATCGTGTCTATCTTAAAATGTTCTAGGCTTTGTAATAGTGCTAGTCATGACTCATGAGTTAGCAAGATTTGGGATGCTAAACAAAAGAATTCAGATTTGGTTGGGTTTGGCTCTTGACGAACTTCGGGATCGTATCCAGAAGGATTGTAACAACACTATTATCTAATTAGTACAATCCTTTACCCCCCGCAAAAAAAAAAAAGAATACACGGTCTGGTTCTAATCTCCATGCAAGTGACTGGTCAAGATATAGGGATCATGTGCACGGGCACCAAATTGCATTTCCGAAATGCAGTGCCGATCTAATATCAAAACATGTCCAGTACACATTATGTGACTTAATTTCACGGATACATACAACAAATACAATAATGCTTATTGGGCTCAGCTACTGCAACTAATAAATCAGTGGGCAGTCTTGTTTGCAACCATGTTCCACATAAGCTGCATGTATCAGGTAGATCCTACTGCTAAAGCCAAGCAGCACCTCAATTACCCGTCATGGAGTGCCAAGAGAGTGGCATCAGACGAACAAATGATTGTACGACAATCTAAGACAGTCTCCAACCGCGGCGGGAAATAGGCCACGCGCGCCAAATAACCGCTATTTCCTGCAGGCGGTGTGTTTGCGCGTGCTTCAGCAGAGGCGGGATAAAAGCGTGCGGGTGGAAAACCGTAGCGCGCGCTGGGCGTTGTGCTTCTTTTCGCACTATATTAACCGCGCTGAGTCCAGCACGCGCTCCAGTCGACGTGTCACTCCTCCCTCTTCCAACCGTTCTTCCTCTCCCGCGCGCGCTCGGAATCCCCACCATCGCTGACTCCGCGGATCCGCGCCGCCGAAGCCAATCCGGCTACCGCGGCATCCGCGCGCGCCCGAACAGCACCGTCACCGCCAAGATCCACTCCGGTGATAGCCGCGTCCCGCTCGGGACGTTCGAGACCGCGGCGAAGGCCGCCCGTGCCTACGACGCGGCGGCGTGGCAGCTCAACCGCTCGCCGGTGACCATGAACTTTCGCGTGCGCATCACACGGCGAAGATGGCGCCTCCGCCATGCCTAGTCACTGCCTATACCGCCGCGTAACCGCCTCCGAAACACGCTCCGCCTAGTCGAGGAGCGGGACTAACGCGCCGTGGAGGAGTGGTACCGGAGCCAGGCAACGACGGAGGATCTCAAGTTCTGGAACACCCGGGCGGCCGAGCATGCGGAGCGGCGGGCGGACCGGCGGACCGGCGGAAGGCCAAGGCGGAGAAAGAACTGGCGGCAGGCCTCGCCACTTGGCTCGCCGGCGACGACAGGTGGGGCGCGGTGGATGATGAGATCACGGACACCGCCAACACCGGCTCCGACTGGTAGTCGCATTAGCGTTCTAGCGTGTTCGTGTTAGCTTAGAGTATTCGTATCGAAGTGTGTTCGTGTTCAAATCAATATATTTCTATTTTCAGTCTTATTTTTGTTCATTTGATTTTCTTCATTGCAAAATATGTTTTGTGACGCGCTATTTAAGCGCGTATGCTAAATCAAAACTTTACGCGCAAAATTTAGCACTTCTGTTAAAGAAAAACATGCGCCGAGCGCGCTAAAACGCTATTTTGGCGCTGCAAAAAAATTAGCGCGTGACACGGTGCGCGCGTCTGTTGGAGATGCTCTAACACAAACAGTTTTCCTCTTCACTTCTCCGAACAGAGCTCTCTCTGCACAAAGCACAAAAGGCAGTGCGGGAGGCTTTCGCTGGCAGCAGGAGAGCTTGTCTTCCTCGGGGCCCTGCGAGACTTCGGAGGTGAAGGCGAGGCAGACAAACTGGAATTCTGGAGCCCGCCGGTGGACTCCCGCCGCAGCCCGGTGTGGACCTAGCGCGCCGAGGGGAAGTGGTGGTGATGTGCGTGGTTATGGCGTCGGCTACCTGGGTTTGGGGCAGCGGCAGTGCAGGATGGCGGGCACGCCGCGGGCTACGGCTCCTCTGCTTGCGCCAGTTCACCGCCGATCAGTTTCAACTGCCGCCAGCGTCGCCGTGCTTCCATGTCTCTGCGAGAACATGGGAAACAAGGGAGAGGAAATAGAGGACCGTGTCAGCGAAATACAGGGGCGAAGATAGAATGGACCATGCATGGACATGTATAACGAATTTATGGACTGTATTTGTACGATCTGTGAGTTCAAGGACCAAGTTAGACATGGACGACGAGTTGAAGGAGGGTACATGAGCGAGTGGTTCGCGTGCGCGTCTGGAGCAGGGTGAAACAGGAAAGCCCAAAATATTTTGTATGTCACGGACGTTGTATACGTGAAATCTAAAAAACGGAAGGCTACAAGATGACCGCGGCTTTGCGCATCTCGGCCTATGGAATCCGGCTGATTTGGTAGATGACAACATTGCAATGGTGGAGAGCACAACCATCTTATGTGTGCCGCGATTTGTGAAGGTAATTATCAAGTGCTTTGGCGAATGATACTTGAGAGCACCAAATGCTCGAGATACTCAGAGGTTGTTGGATATCAACGCCGCAAGAGGGTTTTCAGGGATGATCGGCTCCATTTATTGTATGCTCTGGAGGTGAAAGAACTGTTATGCGGCATGGCATGGAGAATTCAGTGGTCATTATAAGGATCCAACCATCATACTCGAGGTTGTTGCAGATCATGACACATGGATTTGGCATGCATATTTCGGTATGCTTGGAGGTTGCAATGATATAGATATGCTCAACCAGTCTCCTCTTTTTGCAATCTTAGCAATGGGAGAATCTCCCGAGGTGGAGTATGAGCTCAATGGACACAAGTACAACAAAGATTACTATCTTGTCGATGGGATATACCCCCAAGGAGCAACCTTCATCAAGCCAATTGTTGATCCCAAAGGTAACAAACAAACTCGTTTTCATAGTGCTCAAGCCGCGGCAAGGAAGTATTTGGAGAGGGCTTTTGGAATTTCGCAATCCCAATTTGCTATTGTTCGTGGTCCAGCTCGGATCAAAAAACTTTGGGGAGGATCATGATGCCTTGTGTTATATTGCAAAATATGATCATCGACTATGAGCAGCATGATGAGGACTTCGACCACCGTTATAGCTTCGTTGGAAGGGTTGTGCAATCACGACGGAGGGAAGACCGCATCAAGAACTTTCTTTAAGTTCACCATGAGATACGAGATTCAGATACTCATCAACAATTAAAAGAAGATCTCATGGAGTGGTCATCAAAATACTTGAGTTGGCTTGCCTTGTATTTCCAGATTTTCATAAACTTTGGAATTTGCTTCATTTGAAATTGTGTTTTATCGATGAACATTCTGTTGTTTCGCCGAGACTGCCTGGTGATCACCGTACGAATCACGTACGGCACCTTGTCGCTTCCAGTGGGATACCTCGGATGTAATTTGCAACACTGGATTCCTCGGCGAGGACAAAAATAGTTAAATGAAACTACATGCTGCTTCGGCTGTCGTATAAAAGACACAGTGCTAGTTAGTGAGACGATCTCTCTCACATCGGCTACTTGGTTCCCTAGGATTGTGCACCGATTGGCCTTTGAGATGGACGAGGGCGAGGGCCTTCAGGGGTAAGTAACAGCTCTGGACGCCGTTCAGTTTCAGTTCAGAACTTCAGATAAGCATGGTAGTTCACGAACAGACTCTGACAAACTGACAAATGGAAGTATATCGCATCGCTGAGTGAATCAACGCTTTAACACATCCGAGTATCCGACTTGGTGTGACATAATCGTGCGCAATCATGTTTTCTCCACGTGTTCTTCGCAGTGGCGGCGAGGACGATGGCGGGCCACCTCCTCCGGAGCCTCTCAGCATCAATCTAGATTCGTGTCAATCCTTGGTGGTCAAAACCGCACCAGCCTCCCTGCTTTCCGATAAATCCAACACTGTGGCATTACATTTTCATGGCGAGTTTGTTAAATAAATGCAATTAACTTATATAGATTTTATTCTGAAATTCGTCAGTTTCTTGATTTCACATCGAGTTTTTGTTCCAACTTTGATGTTTAAAATGAGTTGCATTCTGTATCCACCTAGTAACTAAAGATTCATAGACGCAAAACAAATTAGAATCATATTCTTATGAAGAAAATTGTAGGAGAATCTAAATATAAACCTATATTTCTGGACCAGAGAGACTTGAACCGAGATTTTTCAGCATAGCTGTACATAAACACAGTACATATAAATATGTACTACTTTTTCCTATTTTCAGATTTTATGCTGCCTTATTTTAAATTTAATTGAGTGATTTAGACTACATTTGCATACATACACGTTTGAGCTCATATGTTGTCACTTAGTTCATACAAATACTATACAAATAATGCGAAAGCACAACTTGGTTTGGCTTCGTAAACCATTACTCTCCTCTTGTTGTCTCGAGTTTTTACCAATCCATTATGCAAATGTTGTTCGAGATGCTCTTAGCATGTGAAATATGCAAGTCTTTGGTAGCGTTGGATAATAACTTAGAATTTCCTTGACCTTGGTTGTAATGTGCAATGTGTAGCTGAAGAATCCGTTCTCAGTGAGTTTTTAGCCCATCCCGGAAAGTTTGCCAAAAAAACAAAAGGCTTAAATTTGAAATTCACTTCACCAACAACAAAATAAGCATGTTAATTGATGATATTTGTCTCTTAAGATTGCACACACGATTACAAGTGTAAGCTGCATGTGCACGTGCTTTTAGTACAAACGCAGTGTGAGACGTTTGTTGCGATTGTATAGGAGCTTGCACACTGTCATGTTTGATTCGTCAGAATCAAACTAAGATTTCGTTCGAAACATCTTTCAATTTTTAAAGGCATACAACTGGTCAATCATATAAACATACAGATCAAATCATCAAACGTCCAGGTACTAACGTTGAGAAAAAAGATTAGACATGTTGGCCAATGGAGTGTCGGAAAGAACCGGGACATAAATCTCGTGGAAAGATAGATGATTCAAGACAGGTTGTACACCAGAAACCTAATTTTGTGTGCAAGCAAAAAATATATAATTATTCATTGTTGATCCTGAACTGATATCCAAATGGAGGTTCATAACAAGCAGTAAATTAAAAAAACGCACACAGCTTGCCCAGTCAACAGAATTAACATACATATAAACACACTGAAATTGCATAACATGCAACCACAATAAACACCCATACATCACTCCGATAAAATGGTCTTGCACCTTCCAGGCCACCACATATTAGCAACACTCATAAATCTCTCATAACAACTAGAGTGCTCTCATATCTGTCATGCCACAACAGATTCACATACTTAGATCCCTCCACATAATAAATAGAGTGCTCTTACAGAGCTAATGCAACAGACATATAGTTAAACATGCAGGGTAGATACTTAACCAGAACGGCAGATATCCTGCCAACCCATAAAGGATCCATATTGAGGCCACTGCATGCCCCACTTCAGCTGCGGGCTTGACCGATAAAATATACCAAGGTGCCCAACGCAAGACAGGCACTAGCAGCCTGAGCGATATCAGTATCCCTATGCATCTTTCTGTGTAGCATCAGCAGCTTCTCCAGATCACGGCTTTCCAAAGAGGGAAAGAAATGCACGTCAAGATCCATGAATCAACAAAAGCATTATAAAAGCTAGAGACTGTGGATAAAGCTTACCAAAAACCTGGATCGGCATTCTTCAAGACATCAGACGGAATGCCGGCGTTCTTCAATACATCAGACGGAATGCCAGCGTTCTTCAAGACATCAGACAGAGTGCTAGTCTTAGCCTACAAGTATATTAGATATGATTGCAATTAATTTACCTCTCAGAGGCAGAAAGAACCAGTTTGTTTGCTTTTGACAACTAGCAATCGAAGGTAAATAATTTCTGCTAACTGGACAGGACAATCAAGGGTAATTGGATTTAACATACACCTAAAAAGACAGAAAGCAGCAGGTTGTTGGTCTGGTATTGAATTGGCAATGGGTTAATGTAAACAAAATCTCCACGTGCTTGTGCTTTGGTGCAAGATAGCACATGATCCAAATATATATACATGAAGTAGCATGATGCTACTGTTCCTCTTCAAAGATAAAGATGGCACATGATGCAAGATTTCAAAAACAATTAGAGAGTAGAGCATTTTATGTCTCATTGGCATTTCTTAGAAAACTTTGGAATTTAGTCACTGCAGCTGCATAACTAAAGACAAAAGTTTTGCAAGCCATGTCTATCCAATCAGTCTATCAATCTCAATCCCTAGAAATATTGGCGTCCACGTGCAAAATAGTGGATATATCCATATAGATGCAGGACTAAGCGCTCAACGCATCATGGTTATACGGTCGAATTTTCGAATCAAAGAGAAAGATTGCATGTGGTAGCATGGATGCAGGACTAATTGCTCGACATGGCATGGTGATTCGATCGATTTCACTAATCAAAGACAAAGATTGCATGCGTTACGACAGATGCAGGACTAATTGAGCAAGACGGTGCTGTGATTCGATCAATTTCATGAATCGAGGACAGAGATTGGATTCCAAGATAGAAGAGATATGGGGAACGAACCAACATACCGTAGCACGAGAGAACTTCGCCACTCGCGTGACAGAGGAGGCCTTCCGGCTCAGCTTCGTGGCCAGAGTGCGAAGCGCCATAGCCTTAACAGCAACAACACAGGAAGCAGATCTCGACGACGACGGCGGCGGCGGCTAGGGTTTCCTTCGTTCTCTCTCAAAATCTCTTGCAATGATTTGTCCCTCCACCCACTTCACGGATCTCCGTCTTAAAGCACCGAACCGCTGGGATCTCAATGTGGGCCGTACTTGGGATTGAGCATGGGCTATCACAACCTCATAGCTGTACAAGTCTCCAGGTCGGGACTCGGGAGCTTCGGTACATCGCCCGCAGGCGACGCCCGGCCGTTGCTTCGTTTTGTTTCGTTTTATATTTTTTCTTATTTTTTTTTCTGTTTCTTTCATTAATTTTTTGTCTTATGAAACTTGTCAGATTTCGAAAAAGTTTCAGTTTTCTGAATATTGTTCAATATCTATACCTATACCTAATCTCTACTGTATAATATGGCTTGAGAAGGTGTTGATACGTTTTTTAAATTTCCAATTTTACCCTTGATGTTGGTACAAATTACCCACCACGCCATCATTAAGTGAAAAAAACGGTTTGATAGGACGCCACCGCAAATCCGGCCCCTCCTACCCGGACCCATAGCCTCCGCCCACCCCATCTCCAGTCACCGACGGTCTGGGTTGGTTACGTGGTTTGAACGGTTTGGCACCAGTGCGCCCGATTAGCTCTGCCGCGCGCGCCGCCGGGGCAGGTCCTCTCTTCGAGCTCCGAGCTGTACGCCTGTACCGCGACCTGCTCCTGCTCTGCGCCAACACGGCCGCCTATCTCCCGAGCCACGAGCCCGAGCACGCCGCCGCGGCGCTCCACGCGCTCAGGCTCTTCTCCACACAGGTCTCCGCCTTGCTCCGTGAGCCACCATGGCCTTGAACGCGGCGCTGCGGAGGAGCTTGAGGAGCGGCAGGAGGTAGGCGGCGAACCGGCGAGGTCGGAGGTCGGATCGAAGGCCTCGACCGCCGCCGCGGAGCACGGAGTCGGCGAGATGTCCACGTCGGCCGCGCACCCGGCTGCGCGCTCGGCGTCCACGAGCGCGGCCCGCACGGAGGAGTCCGGGTCGTGCACCCGGCGCAGTGCGGCGGCGACGAGCCGGGGCACGAGCAGGGACGGAGCCAGGGGGGCGCGCTGGGGCCATGGCTCCCCATGGCTGAAATTTTCTGAAAGACCCCTTGTTAATTTGCAGATTTTGACCCCAAATTTAGCCAGATTTACTCATATGGCCCCCTCCAAATTATTTTGTATGCAATTGGCCCCCCTTGTGTTTCAATCCTGGCTCCGTCCCTGGGCACGAGTGGCGCGACGGCCTCCCACGGGTGCGCGGCGACGAGGAGGGCTAGCAGGCGGAGGGAGTGCCGGCGCAACCGGCCCTGCTTCAAAGCTGCGTCGGCGCCATGGCGTTCCTCCTGTCCGTCGTCAAGAAGCGGCAGTCCCCGAGTCGGTCCGTGGCGAAGCTCCGGTCTGGTGTGGTGCTCCTGTGAGTGGCGACCTCGGCGACGGCGCGGCGCACGGCTCGACCCCTCCCTCCTCTGCTTATCCCCTGCGGCGAGATGGATGGAGCTGGACCTCGTAGGGTGGATCCTCCAAGCCGACGGGAGCGACGTTCGGTGGCCGCGGCGACGACAGAAGGAGGTGACGCTGTACATAGGAACGACTCCCTCTGCGTGCTGCCATGGCTCTCACATGCTCTGTATTCTCCTCCCACCCTGCCTGCATTGCTCAGCCATTTGCAGTGTTCCACTTCCGCACCTTCTCTGTCCTCGCGATACAGCCCCGAGCCCCCATCTCGGCCGAGAGCCTCCAGGTAAACGGTGAGCTCACCGCGCGCCGTCGGAGTGGATCCTCGCTCGATTGCGCCGCCGCCCTCCCGTCCTCCTCCTCTTCCGGTGAGGCAGCCGCCTGAAGCCGTATCGTCCTCATCCTCCAGCGAAGCACAGCCTCGTACCAGTTTCCCGGACCCTTCCGTCTCCCAGTCTCGCATCCAACGACGGCGTGCCATGCTAGCCGACTTCTCGCGCGTGGCTACATCGACGCCGCTGCCGTTGACCTGTGCATGATGTGTCGTGGTCGCCGTTGGCTGTGCGTCGAAGCCGTCGCATCCTTCCGGGGCGCTTGGTCGTTCGTAAAACAACGAGACCGGCGAGGAATTGGCTCGGTAAGTCCACTCCAACGTCCATTTGTGCTGCTCTTCTCTGCAATCTGTGGCTTCCTGTGAAGAACCCAAAATCCTAAAATCCCTTCTGAATCCTTCTGAATTTCCTGCTGCTGTGCTTGTGAAGATCCTGAACATAGTATGTGCGATGCCCTGAAGCTGCACCCCCTGATGCGTGTTCGTCTCCGCTTTTTGAATGCTTCCTGAACGTCGTATGTGAGATACATTGAGCTCGTTATCTTCAGATAATAGAAATAAATAATTGTATCTGCCAAAAGTAAGTGTTCAAAATTTCGTATTTCTTTATAGAGGTCAGTTGATCAACAAAAGTTCAAAACCAGCGGCAGCTTGGTCATCTCTCGATGAAGCTTCAGTCTCCAGGTCGCGATCTATGTTTATAGAATGTACAAATGTCGTGAAATGAGTTGCAACATACATGATCTTTATCATGACCAATATTCAGAACCTGATATAACTGAGAGTCGGGAAAATGAAGTAAGAACTGTTGTAAGTTATGAGCATGTATGTGGTTATAAAGAGCAGAATTTAATTCACCCATAGGCACAAGTATGGGAAAGTTCACCCCTTTTTGAAAAAGTTTTTTTACCAAAGTCATTCTTATAGGCATGTTCATGTCAGTCAACCGAATTCAAAACCTGATATAGCTTAAAGTCCAAGACAGGAGATCCATACTTTATTTAAACTAATATATGGGTTCATTTGTGTTATATAGATCTTCTTTAAAATAACTAGCAAAATGCCCGTGCGTTGCTACGGGCAAACAAATTTAAACCTATATATACAAACAGATAATAACTTAGTCTCTTAAATCTACACAATACGAATTAAGTTTGTATGGTCGATTCATGCAGCCACCGCAAGCTAGCCTAGCCGGACTGAGCTAGCTTGGCTAGCTGATCTTTAGACGAGTCGAGCAATGGCACACCCACTGCCAGGGAAAATCCACACCAAGAGAAACCGAAAACCTTATGGCCCCATCACAGAACATAATCTAATTGAAAACTATTTACATTGTTCATCTATAATAAGTTCGAGTAAAGAAACTGGGCTGCATACCAATGCCATATTGTCATGTTCCCCAAAAATAATATAAAGGATTATTTGGAATAGTAGCTATGCAATGAATGTGTCAGTCTGGATCTAACAGAAATAACATGATTGCAAACAGACTATTTAATAATATACTGAAGCAAAACATCAGAGCAAGAAGTTACATTAGTAAAATTCCTCTGGTACAGAGATCAATTTGAGTTCACTTCTTGTATGTGGTACCAATCAGTGTTGGTCACGATGTGCTCCTAGCCTCTCCTTGGGGTCAAAAGCAGTAGCTGCTCTACTACTCATACATAGTTCTGACCGGAAAGAAATGCCTGATGATGCGTACCAAGAATCAATTCTAGAGTAGTGTCTGGAGAAGAAAAGGATAGCAAGAACTGATGATGGGGTGATCCAGATTCTTATAACATACGTGAACATAAAATCAGTGCTTAATAATAGCCTTGTTGTTATTGCATGACCTCAGGTTTTTTTTGGGGCCGCTAGGATCTTGATCAGTCCAGTTACTCTTGACCGAACAGCTTGTGCTCGAGACTACATGCAGTTTTCTGGTGCCTTAGATTATATTGTTGTAGAAACTCTTTTCGACCCACAATCTTTATCCCAATTGGTTGAGGTTTTTCAAGTGGAGAAGATGCAACTGAATTGCTTCCTGGTAACAAACGGAACCCATCAATTATGAGATTGTAACTAATGGAGTCATCATCTGTTCATCTTGACATGAATCATCTACTCATCTAAAATGCTAATGACAGATTGCATTAGTTACTGGATTTTATGAAGATAACGTACGTAGCACGAGAAGTAAAATATTTCTGTGTTTTTTAAACGCAGCGGCCAAATCTACCCAGCAGATTTTGTTCATGGATTCAACAAAAAGTAGCTGTAACTTCTTTTGGCTTTTGGCTTTGTTTCTGACATCTTTGGCAGTGGATCAGGAGCGAGCCTCCCCAAGCAATGGAGGGGAGAAGAATCCCACTCTCTACAGATATGCACTTCTCCATCCACAAACCAACATCTGAACCTTTTAATCAGCAGGCAACCTGAACCCGAAACCCACTATTCAGTTTGTTTTCTCAATCTGTGACGAGTCCGAAGACGATGATGCAGTCTCTCTCTGGAGCTCCAAATATTCAAAGCCGAAACCTGCAAATACCTCAGACGTTGCTATCAAGTTCTGCTGAAGATCATCTGTGGGGTGCACAGATATGGCCGCTCCAGCAAGTGTAGGGGCAGATGGGCATGCCGGGCACAATCGCAAGGACATGGAGAAATGTCAAGCCGCGCGAGAACGCCAGGATCGCGGTACCCGCCCACCCGTCTGCCACACCGAGGAAGTGAGCGTCCTCGACGTGCTCCTGTAGGTAGCAGGAAGCCCACTCCATCCTCGTAACCCTCGTCGCGTCATACTCGGAGGTCCACCCGAGAGGCACTTCGTGGAGTTCTCCCGGTTCCTTGGCATCGGCGGCGCCCTCCGAAACCAGTGGTGGCAGCGGCAGCACGAAGGCGACGAAGCTGGCGAGACACGGTAACCGAGTCTGAACGCGATGTGAAAAGCGTCGGGGGTTCGATCGTCGATATTGGGTAGCTTTCGTCTGGTCGATCTCGTCTCCTCGATAAATCAGATCGATCTGGGCATCTTTTCTTCCGAGTACGAAGGAAGCTTATGACGTACGAAGGAAACGATGGACTCCGATCCGGTTTTTGCTAGGTGGGTCACGTACCACGGAAGCGATCCGGTTTTTAGGACGGATGAGACGTACGACCGGCACGTACGACGTACCACGGACGGACGAAATTTTTGGAGGAAGAAACTTTACTGATATTATATAGTAGAGATATAGATCATATTTTGGTTCATGGTCAGATGTACGGTGAAAAGGGGAGGTTATTCTCTATTTTCTTAGATGGCATGTTCAATGCTAATTATAGAATTTTACTCCCGACGCACGGGCAAATTTGCTAGTCTCTACTATATAATACGAGTAACGTTTCTTCCTCCAAAATTTCGTCAGTTTGTTTGGTACGCGTCGCGTAAGTAATTTTCCGTTTTGTCCGAGAGGAATACGGATCGTATTCTATCCTGTCACCTACGTGAAAAAGCGGATCAGAGCTCGGTCGATCCAGCCCTGTCGTCCGCCTATGGTGTTGCACGGCCATCAGCCCAACGAATTCAGATATACTCTAAAAAAAATCAGCTCTTCCGATGGTACGAAGCGCCGGCCGCGCGATCTGGAGCATACCACACGCAGCGATCAGTTCATATGCACGTGATGATGTCACTCACTCACTCATACCCGTCATCATCGAACATCATTGAACAACCAAATTGAGTTTTTGCTTTGCATATATCCGCATTGAACAATTCATACAACAGTGGCGTACTAAAAACAAAACTTATGTATTACTATCTATATATTTGTAGTGAAAATTGATTTACTTAACACCGTGCCATCCTTCCAAACATATACTTACAATATTAAAAGTATGATTATATTTCTAGGCGGCGGGCTAGAGACGACCTTAGGATGTGAAGAGCCGGATGGTGCGCATGGAGAGGCGTTCGAAAAACTGAGCCAGGCTGCAGCGGGAGCGAAGCCCGCTGATTCACCGAGTCATGGTGGCATTTGGTATAGTGCATCGGGTCCCAAGTTGGACGAGCGGGTTGAAGGCCGTTGATACCCTAAGGCAACGCATCGCATGCTGATGGGTCGTGCCCAAGCTGGGCAACGTAGTTCGACGGAGGGGGAGGGGGTGGAGTGGGAGGAGAGGCGGCTGCAACGAGCAAGAAGCAAGGTGGAGCCAACGATCAGATACCATAGATTGGAAAAGACGTGTGATGATGGAAGGTGGAGGGTGGGAAGGTGGCCTCCAAGTAGAAAGCGTCACGATATGCAAATTTTATCGGAGATTCGGTTCAATCAAAACGTGATTGTTGGATATTCGTGTAGCTTCCAAATAACTAATATTTAGTAAAACCAACTCGTAGCAACTCACGAGCACGTTTCCTATGTATACCTAATAATAAAAGCATTAATATTTCTTGTGGTACGTCATTTTTTGTTTCGATTTTATCCTCCACGAAATCACATATTTACCCACCACTACCACGCATAAGTTAAAAAAGGTTATTTTTTTCCGTGTCATTATGTTTCCGGTGCGCTGCTCGACCGTAGAAGAAAAAAGAGAGAGGAGGGCACTGCCGCGTTCCTGGCGCGTGCCGCCGGCCGCCCTAACCACCGCCGAGAGCCGCGGGAAGGCCGGGCCGGCGGCAGGATTTGCGCGGAGGCGAGCTGGACACCGTCGTCTTCCACGACGCCTCGGAGCACGGAACTAACCTCGACGGCGACGGCGGGCATGGAGAAGAGCGCGACGGCGGGCATGGACTATGGAGACGACGCCCGCGGCGCTGAGGTCGAGCTGCCGATTAAAGTGTGCCAGGGCCGCCGCCGCTCTAGCTCGCCAGGGCCAGGAACGCGGCCGGGGCCAGCGCGGTGGACGGCGAGGTCAGGGTCCGGTCAGGCGCGGGCGCGAGTGGCTCTGGCGTGGACGGCTATGGCGCGGGCGCTGGCGAGCTTTGACGGCTCTGGCGCGGGCAGGCCTGGACGTCCATGGCGCGTGCGCTGGCGAGGTGGTGCCGTGGTGGTGCCTCCTGCGTGAGGTCGTCGACGCGCGAGCCGGCGAGTTGGGGTCGCGACGGGCACGAGCTGGCCGACGGAGATGAAGCACAGAGTGCAGCGGTGTTGCTCGGCCACGAGCTTGGGACGCGAAGAAGACGCCGCAAACATCCCTGGCCGCCGGCGCTCCTGCCTCCCGGCCACGCCGACCCGTGACCGGCGCGTGGCGCCGCCATCGGGACGGCCGGAGCCTGCTGGTCCTCCTCTGCACCTTCGCTCTTCGCGCAGCAGTGTCCCGGCGAGAAGGGCGTGCTCGTGCTCACCGACGACGCATCCGGTCTGCATAGCGGCGAACGCGTGCGAGGGAGCAGTGTTCACAAGATCAAGATCAGGGCACTTCATCTTTTTTTAATCTGTATTTTGCCACCTGTACCCGACTGGTGGGTCCGAGTCGTCAGAAACCGTGTTAGCACTGTTAAAACGCCGAATATTTGTCCGGTAGATGGAAGGATGCGTACAGTCACGTTAGTTGTTATCTCGCTGGGCTTATGGTTCAGTGTTGCATGTGAATGATTCGCTGCATGGTTAGTTGAGGGATTTCAAATTTAAAACGAGAGATGAAACTACCATACCAACAATTGCATGATAATTCAAAAGCATAATTTTAAAAATGGATATGGCGCCGGGGGAAATCTGGGCCGTCAATTTTCTTGATCTGATGGACAAGATTCGCCGCTAACCAGTCTGTTGGAGTCCTTCAGTCAACGACGAATCTTGTCCATCGTATTGAGGTAACCGACGGCCATATCATGCAAACGAATGGGACGGAGCTGCTGCAAGTTGCATGGAGTTTTCCTACATTCGCAAAAAAAAAGATAACTATGCATACATGCAAGTATTTGATGATATTCTTCTTTTTGAATTACAATGTGTTTACGATCGTCAACACGATATTGATCTATTATAAATCCGTTGCAACGCACAGGCATTTTTCCTATAATATATATATATATATCTATATCTATACATACTAATTTATACCTAATAATAAAAACATTAATGTTTCTTGTGGTACGTCATTTTTCTTTCTGATTTTACCCTCCCACCAAATCACAAATTACCCACCTATGCCACCGGTAAGTCAAAAGAAAAAACGGTTCGAAAAAGATCTCGAAAACAGCTGAGGGGATGTCGCCGGGAGGCGGCGGGAGGCCGCGAGGCGCGCGGCGAGGTGAGGCGCTGGTGCTTGGAGATGATGGAGGGAAGTTTCCGCCCTCTTTCTCCCTCCTGCCAGGTGCTCCCCACTGTCTCCCTCCTGCACCGGCTCCCTACAGTGATGAGCGGCGGCCGGAGTCGGAAGAGCGGCGGCCGGAGTTGAGAAAGATGGCCTTGATTCGCTCGGCTCAGGTCACCCTCGACCGATTCCTTGGGCTAGGAGGAGGAAGACGGAGAGGCTAAGCTTTTGACGTCCTCGGATGTGCTCGGGGGCGCCGGAATCGGCCGCATGATCTCCTACTCCTCCTCGCGCGCGAGCGAGCTTACCACGGCGGCGCGCCCCGCCGTCTTCCACGCCGTCGAAGACCCCTGCACGCCCCTGCACGCCGGACTGCTCGGCTCGCCGTGCGCACCGCTGCCGCGCCGGCCTTCTGCTCGCCGTGCGCGCCGGCCGCGTCGCAGCCAGGGGTGAGCTGCGGCGGCGGCCTGGGGCGTTAGCAGCAGCGGCGGCGCCCACGTCGGCCTGCTGCTTGTCATGCTCACCGGCCGCTCCGGCATGCTTGGCTCGACGTGCGCGCCTCAGCCACGCCGGCTTGCTGCTCGCCGTGCGCGCCGGCCGGGTGTGAGCAGCGGCTGCTTGCCCTGCTTGCCGGCCTGCACACGCCCGAGCGGTGGGGGATTTTTTCTAGCCCTGGCCATGGACGGACCATGGTAAATCTTATGTGCTCTTCTTTCTGTAATCAGTAATCTGTATGTGTATGTGATGTGTGACGGTGTGATACCAAATTTAACTTTATTTGTAGCATTGTGTGGGATCATATCATCAAGAAACAAATAGATGACGTCTTGGCTATTTTTCTGTAGCATTTATACGTCATTTTGGGTACCCAAAAGATATGCATTGTGCACATGAATATTCTAACTTGTCCACTTCGTGCTTATAGTCCACTATTAATACTTATAGATGAACCATTTTCCACAGGATTACAGTACAGCTCCCTTCATTCTTAATTCTCAAATGAAAACACGTATCAAACTAAAAAGTGATATTTATTCGTTTCCTCCTCGTTGCCTGCTGGACCAATTACGACGTGACGACCATGGCGATCAAGAGGTCGTCAACGAGGTTGGCGGCACAACCAATAGCTACAGTGCACAATCTCTTTGTCATCGTGTCGGCGCCCACACACGTTGTTAGCTCCACGCGGCAGGCACCGGGGTGCAACCCTATCAAGGAACAAGGTATGTACGCAAAACTTTTGATCTCCCGTTGCAACGCACGGGAGCATTAAGGCTTCTTCTCGTACGACACTTTTGTTTCCGGTTTTACCCCTATGTTGTCAAAAATATTACCCACCATTGCCACCCATAAGTTAAAAAGGAAAAAAAAAACGTTTCAATTATCAGCGTCCCCTCCGATACTCAGCCGTGCTTGGTTTGTACGTCGTTCGTCCGGTCTGTTCCGCTGTGTTCCACGTTCTCGTGTACGATAAGGATAGCAAACCAATCCAAAAGAAACCATAATCTCGGTGGACGAAAACAACTCTATTTCCTACTCCGTAGCTCTTACCCCTGGTTCGCTGTATATATATGCACGTGAGATCGATCAGGCACGCGAGATCGACAAAATAAACTACCCAATATCGACCTGCTACTCTCGCTCTCCATGTTGGGGTAGCCCCAATCCAATACGCTGTGACGCCTTTGTCCTCTTCAGCGTCGTCGCCGACTCGGCCCAAACTTGCGCAACAAGTCAACCAGGATGGCGGCGTGCACGGGCTGAACGAATACGACGACTTTCGTGCAGAGGGCTGCGTGTCCACCCGGGGAAGATGACGTCCACCCTGACGACGGGGTGCTGGACGACGGCGGCACTTGGCCAAATCATGCATAGTGCGCACGCTGGACACACGGTCCACCGGCTCGGCCACCTGATGCGCACGCATGGACATCGCAGTGGACATCGTCTGCTCGTTCTGTGGCCCTGGAGCCAGCGGCACTTTCTGTGTGGCTTGTTCCAGGATTAGTTGATAATATGTGCACAGTTTGCCGGTATTCACTCGGAGAATGCTCAAGTATGCACTTGGACGGTGCTGGATACAAAGTTCAGCTTGGCAATGTGTGCTAATGACATGCATAATGCTCATTTTGATGACTCAGTCATGGAGTACTTTGTTCCGTATCCCACACTGATCTGAAGACGCAGCAGCGTCTACTTCAGCAAGCGCAATGTGCTAATGGCCTCCAGGTATGTAAGCATCCTGTCATGTCTTCATTGTTTTGCTTACTTGATTAAATAGTTAATTGTGCATCTGAGATTCTGAATCACTCCGCTTGGACTTACATGAGGTCAAATCAGTGGAATAGATCCACCCCTAGAGACAATGATATCAGCATATAATAATAAAAAACTACAATTTAATTTCAGTGACAAACTGACAACATGCATGTAGACATTGACACATTATGTAGGAGATAATTTTCCCACTGTATTTGAGAGGAGCACGGTTGATTATGTGGGCTCAGTAGCCGAATAGATATCGTCGACCCACGAAACAGCTGTTTATAATTATTTATATCATATCTTAACGATTCTAGCAGGAATAGATGGGGTGCAGATTTTGTGCAACTTTGCCATGTGACTTGCTGAGTACAAGTAGAAACTATTGAAATCCTGAGGTCCCAAATTGGTTCTAAAGATCGTCCCTGTTCAGTTAACATATAGATTTAAGTGATGTATCACTTTGCCTTCCCACAGACTGACGATTTTGCTTTTCTGTTGTCACTTTGTTTAGTTTTAAGAAAGTTCAGTACACGATGGCTATGTCTATTGTGGGATGTTATTGGACAACAAAACGTTGACGCCTTTTTGACATATTTCTACAGTAATATAGATGGCTTGGTGTTGATATTCTCACTTCTAATGATATACATGATAATAACCCTTATTCTCTTGTCACAAACTGCATTGTTCGGCTCTTTGCATTCTACCAACTCATGATTTTTTTTATTTGGCCAAGACGAAAAACTTCAAGGCATGGTTTTGATTTTTGATAACCCGTTGCAACGCATGGGCATGTTTACTAGTCTCCACTAATATTAAAAGACAGAGTCTGTCAGATCCGGAGGATCTGAACCGTCCATCACATTCAAATCAACGTCCAGGATCTGTTCAATGATGTATGATGTGCACACGATTTTAGAAAAAAGAAAAACGCACAACGCCCCGAATAAACCGTTCTCCCCCACGATTCCCCTCCCGACGAAACAGAGTACCCACCGCCGGAGCAGAGCGGTTCAGCCTCGAGACGCCTCCTCCAGGAGACCGCCGCCGTCCTGCCTCGCGACGCCTCCTCAACGAGACCGCCGCCCGCCAGCTTCTTTTTCTTCTGTTCCCGCTCCGGCGCACACCCTCCAATCCATCCACGACTCGGCCGCCCGAGCTGCGAACAAATCGGCGAGGAAGAGCGAACAATCAATCCGAGCAAGAAACAAACAGTGGGTTGAATCAATCGGAGGAGGAGGAAGGCGCCTGGCTGGAGAGGTGGAGGAGGGAATGCATGTGGAAACTGTCTTTTCCCCACTCCGACAGCCTCAGCTGCCGCACATCCACCCACGCGCCGTTACCGCACCACCGCTCTCCCCCGCGGCCTGTACGCCGGCAGGCGAGGTCGCTGGAGATCGAGGAGGAACCGGCCTGCTTACCTCAGCGACAAGGGTCTCTACCAGCCGCAGCCTTCCCGTCGCCATATCCTGCACGGGGACGGCCGCGCCCTGCACGCCGGCAGGCGAGGCGGCGACCTGCGCGCCGGAACGTCGGGCCGGAGACTTGCACGGCGGAAGCCAGGAACGCAGCAAACGGCGTCGCCCTATACGTCTCCTGCACCTGTCGACCGGCCGACGGCCGCACCCGCATCGCCACCCACGTTGCTGCCGCCGCACCGTCAGATTCTCTCCCAGGTTCCAACTGTACTGTGTACCACCTCCTGTCTCCCCCTCTAGATATGTTCAGAAATTATACGATGCATCTCCTCTGGATTTCTTTATTTTGTGCTGAGTAGGCTAAAGATATATTGGTGGATTGTCATGCTTTTGTAGAGAAGGCGTAAGACATCATGGCAGCATGTTCTGCTATTATCTGGCCCTATGCGATGATCGATCTATTTGCTTTAGATTTTGAGCTCTGTTTGAGCTGGAGCAAGTAGTATTCATCTCAGTGTTCTAAATAACAGAAGAACTTTACAGAGCTAACTGGGCAATATATGTAGGTTAATGTCACATTTTAATTAGGCAGTGTACATATCCCATCTCATTTGAAGACAGTTAGCAGCCGCATGCAGCAATTCCCCCAAACTATTGTTACGAGCATTATGTGTCCCAAATTGTCATTCCATTTGCCCATAGATACAAGGACGCATTTTCTCTTTGTTTTTACCTTTATAACGACACACTTGTATACTTATTATGTGCATTCAGTAAGAGAAATCTAGCTGCAGATCCTCGGCCGGCGTGGTCGGCGCGCTCCGACGGGTCCGTTCACGCGGAGGGGTGGCATCATGCGGGCGGCGCGAGGAGGTTGGTCAGGCCACGGGGAGATGCACGGAGGAGCGGCGGCGGAGCCGGCCGGGGATCTGCAGCGGGCTCGCGTCTAGCGCCTCCCTAGATGCGTTGGTGCGGAGCTGAGGGCGGCGCGGGCTGGGCCCCATGGTGACGGCGGCGCTGTGGAGCTCGGCGTTTTTGTCTGACCAGAACGCTGAGCGTGTTGCGCTTGCACTGTGTCGGATGAGAGGAGCAGCGCGCCGGGTGGGACAGATGCTGAGCATCCAAGACGAATCGCCTGTGTCCCCGCCGGTATTATCTGAAGCTGATGCTACTTGTTTTAGCCTATTGTTATGTGCCTGTGATGTGCCATTGAATTCAAGTGCTGATTTTATATAGGTGTTGGCAGCTCTTGATATTGTTCGTCAAGGTGCCAATGTTATGCCGAGCAAACAGCTATAATAAGAAACCAAGGCCTGTTCTTACTTCATATTCAGCTATAATAAGATTGGAATTTGAAATAGCTGAAATCATGCAAAAAATTACTGTCATCCAGTCTTTCTCTGCGCATTTCATGATCTTATGAGCTCTGGATCGAAGAAATACTATTTAAATCTGACATATGTTTCCAATATTGTGCTAAAGTATGTTGTTGCTGCCTTCAGGAACATAATCTTTTTGCCGCATAACAAGAACAAGATTATTCCGCATGACATATTTAATCAATGCCTTTTATTGAAGCATTAGGTGGGTGTTCATGCCCCGAAGGTCAGAAGAGCAACTTTTTCCTGGTTGTCTACTTTTTATTTTGGCCTTGCCTTCTTTCACATTTGAACTGACACACCATTTCCTCACCGTGAGTTGTAGGATCGGAAATCTTTGTCTGGTTCATGTCAGGCTTGTTCCAGTTCTTATTGTAGAATATGTGGTTGCTCAACATGTATGCTCTACTCATTTGAGAGAGGCATAGGATGAATATAAGAGGTTGCAAACTGCTTGAAGGCTATTTGGCATTCATGAAATGGTGTAACATATCACAATTTTTTAATGCTTTTTGCCAAATAAAGTATGTACAAGCATTTTCCTAAAATAGTATGAACTATGAATCTATCGGTATTTGTGTTTATTTTAAATCATCTTATTAGTGTTTATTTTAACTCCGCTACGTAAATTCTCCCTAAATCTGATTAATTTGGGTCATGTTTTCGCGCACGAGCGCGTGTAGATGGGCTACTGTGCAACTTCAGATCTCACCCCTCAGGCATGTTGATTCGAACCGTATCTTCATGTTCGTAACCAGCTACCTGGCCTCCAACCCAGAGCATCCGAGAGGCTGAAGTGTCGCTTGATATCATGGCATCCCAGAGCATCCCAGAGCATCCGAGAGGCTCTATCTCCTGGACCCGACGACAAGGTATGGTTTTGTTTCTCTTTATTCCTTTGAAGTATTGCTTGATATCATGGCATAACTACTGAATCAATAAGGACGTGTGCGGCTGTGAATCTGTGATGCATTCATGCTTCTTTTTTCTGATTTACAATCAAAATATCTTGGCTATTTGCTTAAACTCAGAAGTTTGATATTCAGTTTATGGTCCAATTATGACCAAGTGGTAGTATAGTCGATTGGTTCCCATCCTGTGTTGCAATTTCGTAGACTCTGCGGTTGGGGTCAATGCGGACAAGCAACCATGGAAGAACTTGTTTTCTACCCTCTTCCAAACTAATCAAACAATCAGTTCAAATAGAGATATATTCAAACATAAAATCAGTTACACTATGGTTTCTCGAACACATGTTCTTGATATGACACAAGAAGAACTAAATATTTTCTGCGGAGAATTTTCTTCAGTAGGTTACCTACTTGTTTGCTGAATCTTCCGTTATTCTGCATGTAGGTGGTTGAGGGCTTGAGGCGAGTCAAAAATATTACTGATTATTTTACAAACAGTCAAAACAGAACGTCCTCCTGAGCTGCATGATGCTGGAGCGAACCAAATGATTAACCAGGTGAATACGATTAAAATATTCTTCTGTGTACAAATTTTGTGACATTCAGTGGGTATTCCTAGCACGGTAGCTAGACATACTCAGCAACATGGTACACAAAAGAAGTACTTGCTAAGCGTTGCTTCATGTCTTGATTGTGAAATTAAAGAGCTTGATATGTGGGATTGGCTTTTGTATGGCACGTCATGTATGACTATTCCGAAGGGTTGTTCCGGCAAAGGGGGAAATTGGTTTTATGTGTTACGGATTAATCCACAAAATTATGCAAGACGCGTATCTTCATTTTAAAATCGCCAGTAGTGTATCAAGTCCACATGGGATAAAGGTGCGTACAACCTACATTGTTGATTAATATTTCAATTTTCACACTCCTGATCCTTCTTCCTTTCAGAAAAATGTAACTGCTTATTAAATATAGTAGAGGAAATTGGCAGAGGTGTGTCGCTTCAAGCCGCATCAGGCCGGTGCCGCTACTTTGACATTGTACATGCACATGAGCTGCATAATCCAGTCATCTGTAAACTGAACTTCCATATCCGAGATGTGTGATTTGCTATTACTGCTCTAGATTCCGTGTACATGCCCTAGATTCCATGTAAATCAGACCCCTAAACATGTTATCATTAAATTCTTTCGATGTAATCCATGTTTTGTATCTTTTGTACCCGTAAGCAAATCTGGATATTTTTCTCTATAGAAGCAAAATTATGCACTTTAATTATAGGTTAGAGTAGCTTGGTGTGGTTTGAAGAAAAAAAGTTGTGTGTTTGATGTCTTTTTTGTGCTTCTGTTTCCCTTGTAATTTTTAGTCTTTTGTTTGCTCTATCTTAGCCAATATGTTTAGAGTCCATAAAGCTCCACCTTACTCTCCCGACAGTACTCCTATATGATACACACCTAAGATTATACATTGGTTAATGCTATGCCCTCGATTTTATCATACACCGGTAAATCTATAAAAATGTTTTTGGTGTTTTACGCCCTCTTACTTAAAATGGTAGTAGTAATAACAATACCATAAGTCAAATTATACTTTCAATTTAGTCTCTTTGCGTTTAGAAATTTTAGGTTAGTCAACACGTGCATTGCACGGGCACGATTACTAGTCTATACCTAATAATAAAGGAACTAAAGTTTCTTGTGGTACGTCATTTTTATTTCTGATTCTATCCCTACGTATTTAAAAATATGGTGTTGGGTTCGTTTCGTATGTGGCGTGAGGTTCGCTGGGTTCGAAACGTAATCGTCCGCAGACACGTACGACTCGATCGAGTCATGCTCGAATACTCCCTCCGTTTCATATGGTACTAGGATTCCATCGAGTTGCCGCCATCACGTACTATATATAAACATACGGACAGAGACGGTGTTCCAGAGAAGCAATACTTTCGTCTCCACGATGCGAAAGACAAAAAGATCGGCGTGATCTTGACATGGCGACGCTCGAACTATAGCTGCGAGTTGACGGGTCAAGCCAGCCCTTACCTCTCCTTCACAATCGGCCCTGAGGCGGATCCTCCCGACGGCGACCTTCGGCTCGGACAGCAGGATGGAAGGAGGCAAGCTGATGTGTGGATTAGTCTTGCCTTAAGGTTGTTGGAGCCATCAGGACGGTCACGGATGGGGCCCTCGAGCAGTGCGACGACATGGGCGCCTATGTCGGCTGCCGGCGAGGACCTTCTTCCCGGCCGCGCAGCCGCTGCTGGGCATGGCGACCACGGTGAACTCGCTAGCAGCGAAGGTGTTTGTGCTTAGGAGTCACGACGGATGGTGGATTTTGCTTGATCTGAAAGCCACGGGAGAGACAAAATCTTATCCCTCACGGACTGCTCATGCACATCTCCGGTTATTGATTGTCGAATAGCAAGCGGTTTCCAAGTTTTACAGGACGATGATGTGGTCTAAGATTTTTATCCTTCACGAACTGCCCATGCAGTGGTCGCCCTTCTTTTCCTAACAGCCATGGCGACGAGCAGATCGATTCCTCTAGCCTATTGCTGGTCGTCATGACGGCGGATATGTCCATACTAAACATGCCGGCATCATGTGTCATTAAAGCAGGCTCTCCAAAGCCATAGCTGGTTCACTGACTTAAAAGCATAGCAAAAGGCAATCCATCCATGTAGATGCGTCCATGTCTACAAGGTTTTTTTTTTTTTTTGAGCAAGTCTACAAGGTTATTTTGATGCTTCAGATGGTGGCAACTTGCAGGATCCTGCTATTTTCATGCTTGGCGAAGCCGCAGCCCACACATAAGAATGGTTTTGCACGGTGGATTGACCAGAGTGCATGACAACACGGTCTTCAGCACACAAAACTCGATCTGCGTCCCCTGCAGTTCCCGCAGGCTATCCTCTTGGCTATTTTCATTTGAGCCTTTTTGTTTTTAAGGTATTTAATAGCAAATTCTGGCATGCAGTAAAGCTTCACAGCTTATTTAGATTTCTCATCAAAAAAATTAGAGTCTTCATACTTCTTGTCATTGATCTCAATGAATATACGCATAGAACTTTGGATTTCAACTTCGGTTCTTTTTTCTTCAACATCAAACTTTGATTGAAAATTATGAGTAGAATAAAGAGAAGCCAACTTTTATCTTTTCTAATGTAGAAGTGAAGAAACATGTAGTAGGAACTTCATGTTTATTGAGACACATATTTTTTTAACTATTGGGTGGACGAAAATATTTGATAAAACCGTACCAACGTCCGAGCATGTTTGCCGGTTATGTATAATAACTGAGAGCTCTTCAACTAAGGATTCTCCGACGTAATATATTAGCTATTTAGAATCCGCAGCAAATACACGGGCATTTGCCTCATTTTACATTGCAATCGATCCAACCATCCTTTGACCTCTTAGTTAAAATTCACGTGTACCTGTTCTATATATTAAATCATTTTCTATACCCTATCAATTTTCTCCCCCGTTGCAACGCACGGGCATGTTTACTAGTAATAATAAAAGCATTAAGCCTTCTTCTCGTACGTCGTTGAAATTGCCCCTGAAGTTGAAAAAATTACCCACCACTGCCACCCATAAGTTATAATAGCACCACTTCTCGTCGTTGAAATTGCCCCTGAAGTTGAAAAAAATTACCCACCACTGCCACCCATATCTCTACTACTCCCTCCGTTCATAAAAGAATGTCTTAATCTTTTTTAGATTTGTATGTATGTAGACATACTTTAGTGTGTAGATACATCCAAATTTAGAAAAGATTGAGACATCCTTTTGTGAACGGAGGAAGTATATAATATGTCTTGAGTTGATGGTTGGTACGTTTTTTAGTTTACCAATTTTACCCTCCCTATATTTCTATAAATTACCCACCATGCCACCGATAAGTGAAAAAAACTGTTCGAATTAGTTTTTTTACTCCTCTGCTCGCAGCGGCTGCGGAAGGGCCTCGCATCACGACCTACCCCTCGCGTCCGCCAGGAGGAAGCGCTGGTCGCCTGGTCCGCCGCCGCCGCGAGGGCGCCGAGGGAGGTAGCCGTGCGGGAGCCTGCCATGGCTCCCACTGATTCAGCCACGACGAGGAAGACCAATCGAAGAGATAAGAAGCCCAATTTCTTTCCACGTTGCCGGCCGGGAGGCTCGTGCGTCGACTGTGCGCCGGCCCCAAATCTTCTGGCGGCGGTTCCGGTTCCCCAGCACGACCTCCCCTCCGTGGTACAGCGCACGGGCCTTACTAGCTTCCACGCAGCGGCCTCTGGCTGCACACGGCGACCTTCTCCTCACCTCGCTCTCCGCGGCCCGACCGTCCTCCGTTCTGCTCTGCGGCGCCACTGCTGCCCTCCGTCACCGCAGCACCTTCTCTGTCCGACCCTCGTAAGCGCCGCCACGGAGCTGGGCAGCGCCATGGTCTGACCTGGCTGACTCCATCTCACCGCCCAAACCGCCGTCGGCTCCCTGGACGAACGCATCCTCCCCAAGCGTCTGCTTATGGTCACCTCCATCTCCATGGGCTGCAGATCCTGCCTCCTCCACAAGCTGCTGCTCTCTGTGTCCTCTCCTTCCCCACCCTTTCCCACCCGTATGTGTCGCATGTCTGATCGATCATCCCATGAATCTTATTTGGTTGTCAGAACTGTTAGTGCATTCTGCTGAATTTAGTGTCCACGGTTGATTCATCCACTTGCTTATCTGTTTCAGCAAGCCAAGACAGCAGGACCACCTTTGGTACCCGCAGAAAAATCTTAGAGATCTCTTATTACTCCTTGATTTGAAATGAGAAAAGGCTACATGATTTTTCACATACTTGGTCATGCAAAAGCGACTTGTTTTATAATTTGCCGGTGCCTTGCGTTATCTCCTCAAAGAACTCGTGGATTTTGGCTGACAGGGGCTGATCAAACGTGTCAAATCGACTCAGTTCATTTCGCATCCAAGACTTCAGTCTTGAACCCAGCAACCAATTATCAAGAATGAGCCCAAGAACATTTAGCATCCATGAACAATTTTGTTGTGATGTGAGATCTCGGACAGATCAACAGGCTTAATGTCGTGTTTGGCATATGTTAGGACAACCAAGACATGTTGTCTGGTGACACAAGGATCATCCCACAAGGTTCTGCTAATCGGGAAATAAATTGGAACGAGGAATCATGTGCATGGGTGAAAAACTTGCATCCTAGTTACATGCATGGATAAAAAACATACATGCCTTATTCAACAGAAAAAGTGAAAAACAGAAACTGACGTGGTGATTAGATTAGGAAGGTCCAACAGAAGGTTAAATGTCCGGTGAGAAAAATCACATGTTAATCATGCAAAATCATTGGCTCCATAAAAGATATACTTCTAAATTTGAAATACTTGATTTTTTGATAGTGAATTGTCGACAAAGGCCTCACATCGCTGTTGTTGAAACGGATGATGGAACGGGCGCCACGCATTACCATCCCGACTCCTCCCACTTTTCTACTGCCGAAACCGATAGCGGTGAAGGCCTTCGTAGAGTAGGGGTGAGGTGGCGCTGGTGACATATGAATTTGCTAGCGGAGACGAATGTATACCGGGTGGCCTGGCTAAAGCGTTGGCCAATAGGAGATACTTGCGCCTCGCATGATCTTCGATGCTGAAAATCCTTGAATTTTATGACACAATTCGGCTATACTCCTATAACCAAGATAACTTACTTTGTGCGGCTCCATGGTTCCGCTGCGAGCTGCAAATTGTAGGATAGGGATTACTAATAACAAAAAATTGGAGAAATCAGTCTTGAAGTTTACTACTACTACTACTACTACAAAAAAAAACATGTTTAGATCAATGGACCACGGATCTAGCCCAAAACCAAAAGAAACACTGGCTCAATTTGATCACCATCAAATCAGAACCCACCAAAAGTGCTCCGGGGTTCAGAAAACAAGTTAACAAGAGATGTGCTAGATTACACTACATAGGTGATACGTTTTCCTTAATTATCTCAAGACCCCGTCGAGAGAAGAACACTCACCAATCAACAGTGCTTGGGAAGGAGCAGACTGCCCGGCAAATTTGCAAAGAGTGGAGCGCCTTGGGTCGATTTATAAACTGTGGCCGGTGGCCACGGCGTACATATTTTCTCTCCTGTAGCAACGCACAGGCATTTTGCTAGTAAGTTATAATAGCCCGCGAACTGACTCACGCACGCGGTCTCCTACCAAAGTACCAATACGTATGTTATCAGTATGTTATCAGGACAAATCTTCACGCACGCGATCTCCTACCAATACGTATGTTATTAGGACAAATCTGCAGGTTGCCAGACGCAGAGACGATCATATATATGCAACGCTCCACGCAGCTTTTTCATCAACCAAATCGATCAGCATAATCTTCGCCGGCAAGTCGGGAATTGATCAAACTTTTTGAGGGTTTCTTCGTGTCTAGGATCGGATCGACAAGAAGTTGGATTAGTGAATTTAGGAAGCCGAATCAGCGGTGCGAGGAGCTGCAGTTCAGGTTGCAGGAGGTCCAAGCGGCCTCGCCCGCGTCGCCGACCTCAAGTACAACGCGTTCCAGAAGATCTACGCCGCCAGCCCGCCATCGCCAAGTTGGAGGGCGAGACCGGAAAGAAACTGATGCTGA
This sequence comes from Poa pratensis, assembly GCA_947311845.1. Classification (NCBI taxonomy): domain Eukaryota; kingdom Viridiplantae; phylum Streptophyta; class Magnoliopsida; order Poales; family Poaceae; genus Poa; species Poa pratensis. The sequence continues at coordinate 17,024,146 of CAMZMU010000073.1, forward strand.
CCGAGACAATCGGCCCCGAGCAGATCACCGAGATGGTCAGCCGTTGGACAGGCATCCCGGCCGGGCACCTGTGTCAGGCAGAACGGCAAAGGAATGGCTCAGCTAGCCTCACGGCATGGTACTCAGTTGAATTCTTTCTACGGTAACTACTTGTAGCAGATAAAACTTCTCCAGAAGATCAGGCCAATTCTTGCAGCAATTTCGGCAGCGCGTCAGAAATTAATAGGGGATTCTGGAGACAATATAGGCCATCAGGGTGCTTTTTGATCTTTATAAGATCATGATCTTTAAACTCTGTCAGGTGGGAGTTCAGCGTCACTTGACTGCACCAGGAAACGCTCACTGACATTTGGTATACAAGCTAGGTTACCCCGTGGTTCTCATGAAAAACCACATCCCTCCTTTTCCTGTGCCAGCTGATCTCAACGAGAATTCTAGACACTTTTGTGCATTCGGTGTGAGACTATGAAGAACAACAAGGGCAGTTTATGTGGTTGGTGCATGACCACCACTAGCAAATATCAATAGGTAGAACACGCATTGGTGGGCTTTGCTTTCTGAGAGCACAATAATATTAGCCATGTAACAAATTATGGTTGAAAAATAGAGCGCATTCCATCATTCTTATTTTGTAGTCTGCATAAGACACAATAGTTTCTTCTGATATACGCCCAAGTTTCTCTGTTAATTTATCAAATGCCCTCAGTTATTTGGATGAATATGGATTAATACAATTTTCTTTTGCGTTGCCGAGAATGCCAATATTATTATTTGTTCAATGAATACCACCTTCTAACCACTGCTCCCATCATTCTACGAATTTAGAATACCACACTAAAAGGAACGTAATGTCTCATTTTGGACTATTAGTATGTGTACAAGTGTTTAGCCTATGTATGTGATCATTTCAGTATATGAAAAAACACATGGTTTAAAATCCACCCGTAGCAACGCACGGGCAAGTTTTGCTAGTATATTATAATATAATAAAAGCATTAAGATTTCTTGCGGTACGTCGTTGAAACTATCCCTAAAGTTTGCAATAATTACCCACCACTGCCATCCATAAGTCAGAAAAAACGTTTCGTTTTGTACATCTCGTGTGTTTTTTTCCTTGGCTTGGTATGTACCGCCGATTGATCGTTGCTCTTGAGTCGGCCAACAACCATCGCTGCGCACGCTACCGTGTCCTACTCAATTTTACTAATCGGGCAACATCCATTGGGCAAGATGCATTGCACAGCCCTTCAAATAGATCGACTTCCCTGCATCAAATCGATACAAAGCTTTGATCGAATCGAGCGAGCAGCCAGGGACCGTCCTGGCTGACCCGACGACTCGCAACACACAAAATCCCTCCCAGCTATGGATGATCCCACGCTGGATCTGACGGGCAATAAGGCTGCTGCGACGAGCACCAAGGAGCCGCCTGCGGAGTCATTGGGAATCTGGTGCAAGCGCGGGTACGACACGTACAGTACGTACATGGTTCCGGCCTCCCGGAGCTCGACCGGCGCACGGCATTTGCCGTCGACCGTGCCACGGCGAGGGCCGTCGAGAGCGAGGCGTTCATGGAGGCTACCTGCAGGAACAAGCCACATACAGGGCTTGGGTGAGGAGCTTCCTCGCCGGCGGCGGCTGGTCCGCCTGACGTTCCAGAACCAGAATAGATGGCCTCCGGTGTTGCCTCCGGACAATGTTTATTTAGGCCACGACTTCAGGCGACATGGAGGGAGCCAAATCCGGTAAAGGTCGGTGCCACTTATCTCTCTTATGGGGCCGGCCATCTGGCCATCCTTCCCCAAGGTAGGATGCTCGAGCTCGACAGAGAAGATAAGAGAAGGACGTAGGGTGGGAGGTGTGCGTGATGTATACCATGGCTCCCTCCCTGGATGTATATATTACTTTTTTCATCTGCAAAATCTTTCCATCACACTGATCACCGATGGACCTTCAGCGTGTATTCAGTTCGCTGCCTTCGATCTAGAGTACTTGCAGTGTTCAGATCTCAGAAAAATAGATGCATAGTACATTAGTCTTGATGTATCCTGTAAATTGTTTCTAACGCATATCTAGATACTTTATGTGTGTGCTAGAAAAGAATGGTACAAATCCAATGAAGCCCAATTGCTCATTGATGAAATCTGACATTTTTTTTTATTCAGCCCGGATGTTTTGCATAGGACCATAATTGCATCCTAAAAATTGACAGAAAACTGTATAAGAAAACGTGGTCAGATATAGCATATGGAAGAAATATAAGGTACATCTTTTCTATATCTATACTACTATTAAAAGAACAAACTTGTTGGGATATGATACTTTAAATCTGAGTCTTTCAATATCCGATCAAACGGTTCAGATCGTCATAATGTTTGACAACTCAATATTGTCCGTTTTGGACCGTTTTGCCCTCCCACAAACTCACATAATACGACCAAATTGCCGCCACATTTTCGTTTTGCCGTTAATTACAAAAGATTGCCACCGATTTTGCTACCGCCTAAACGAAATTGCTCCTTTATCGGCCTCCTCGAAGGAGCCAGCGACCTCCACCCATATCGTGCCGCTACACCTTCATCTCTGGTCACGGGTCACCGGCGACCTCCACCTACTCTGTCTGGTGGAACGGAAACCTCCCTAGACCCGAGGAGTAGATGCAGTTAATCACGGGGGACTGTTCTTCCTGAACGAGGGAGGCAACAGTACCAGCAATTTGGGCCGTTGCTAGCCTCATCGAACCCCTGCTAACTCAGATGTGGTCCTCCTCCGTCCTGGCAGATCAACGATAGGGTCTCTTGGAGCAGCCTGCACTTCCATCTACGTATTGCGTCTGGCGGATGCCCATCCCAAGGCGGAAAATCATCCTTTGTTTTCAGAACTATTTTCTGAACGTAAGTGCCATCTACACGTATTCAGGGCAAGTATGGGCACTTACGTGAATGCCAACAAGTATGGTTCTTCAGTTTGCAAGGTCAGTTGTGCTTCTAAGGTTCAGTACGTGCATCAGCTATTCAGGTTCGGATTGTTGTGTTTTATGCGATTTAGTGCGTGTACTGACTACTGAAAAACATTAGATGTTGTTCTATGACATGTATATTGAAGAAATAACTTTGTGATCACAATTTGTTTCTGAAATCTAAGTGTGGGGAAATCAATGCAGTGTTTATTGAAGAAATAACTTTGCGATGTTATGTGATGTCTTCACTTAGGATAAAAAGGATAGTCTAACATTATTATTGACATAAAAAATGACGAGACGTGTTGAGAAAATCAGGTAAAATACATTAGCAATGTTGTGGATATAGATTTTTTTTGGATCAAAACAACATTAATTAAAACAAATTGATCTACACAGTCTCACTAGGACACGAATATTAGACGTGAATTGCCCGTGCAAGATTACACCGGTTTAATCATGCAATTTATCTTTTTTTGTGAAAAAAACTATGGTAACAAAAAATTCAATAAATAAGAAATGTCATGTATATTTTGAAGACGTGCGTTGCACGTGCACGTCTACTATCTATACTATTATTAAAAGAGCAAACTTGTGTTGATACATTAAATCTGAGCCCTTCAATATTTGGCCAACGTTTCAGATTGCTCCAATGTTTAACAACTCAACACATCTTTTCGTTTCGTGATAATTACAAGGATTTTGCCACGAGCGGAGACTAAACCCAAGCTGCCGAGGATCCGTGGCCGTGTTATATATCGTGTCCAGATCGGAATCCTGCCCAGCTACGCCAACATTTCCTTGTGTATATAAGTCTGTGTTGAGGCCATCTCAGCAGCTAGATCGTCCCGGTCAAGGAATAGACACACCGACGAAGCCAGCATGACGCCCGACCAGGCGATGGAGCGTCTCGAGGCGCTGAGCTCCCTGCTAGCCACCATCGCCACGGACTTGGCCGAGGAGGAGCATGCCGGCACGGCGCAAGCTGCGGATCACGCTGACGAACGGTCTCTGGCTCGGCTCTGCAGGCTTACGCGACCCTGAACGACTTGGCCGCCGAGGAGAAGCTTCTCCGGCTTGCCATCGACAGCATGGCCAGCGCAGGAGGAGGAGGCAATAGACCCACGAGGAAACGCAAGCCCAACTCTCGCTACCTGGCTGCCGATTGGACGTCTTCGTCATCCGCTGGAGAAACGGCGGCGAGGCAAAACCACAGCCGTCCCCCGCTAGCTCCTGATTCACAACCATGGCCATCCGGATTCCAGAATGCCCCCGGCCCATCTGTTCATGATTAGATTTCTTACGTAGTTACATCATCCATGTATTTATTTCAGCTTTATCGAAAAAAAAATATTTAGAGAGGATGGCTAGAACTACATATATGCAGCAACATCGCGCCACGAGCTGCCGGACACGATGATGCCATCTCCACGAGCTCCTTCTGCTGTAACCCATCGGAACCAACATCGCCGTCCCTCCACTGTGGGCACATTGAGCGCCGGCTTCAGTATCTGATCGCAAGGATTGGACATATACGTACGATTTGAGGCGCTCAAAGATAGGTCGGACTCTGCTTGGATTTTGTTGTTTCTGTATGATGTTGTTTCTTCTTCTCTTACCTACCTCTGGTAGGCAAGCATATTCCTTCAGTTCGGGTGTTACAAAGCCATGTTGCTACAGATCAAGGACTTTTAATTCACAGGACTATAAGAGCACAAAATTGATGCTTCCATCCGCCGCCTCTGCGGCGCCGGTGCTAGCTTCTAGCCCTGGAACGGCGTCCTTCGTGTCATCATGATCGGTCTTCATCCGGTGTTGTCCTCGACATCGCACGGTATTTTCCTGAATGACTTGCTGATCTATCGTCAAGCTTCTAGATTTGAGTCACGTTTCATACGTGAATCTGATGAAAATTAAATATTCAAATGAAAGGGCGAACTGAGGCAAGACTTACGTGGAGTAGGGATGTAAACGGCGGACGCTTCAATGCCGTTTAAACCCACTTATTCGTCGAACAGTATAAAATAGTTTTTTTTTCAGGAAAATGAACGGCGAAGCTAACTAAACGAGTTATGCGGCGCCGTATATTGCTCCATTTACATCCCTATAAGGCGGAGGTCACAATTATGGGGTAATATTTAGATTGCGCCGACGGTTTTCGACAATAAGTGTAGTTTCTTCTTCCCTTGCAACTCACGAGCAGGTTGATCGACTTTTCAGTAATAAATTGATTTTGTTTCCTTCCGTTGCAACGCACGGGCATTGTGAAAACGTGCGTTGCACGTACATGTCAACTAGTACTATTAAAAGAGCAAACTTGTGTTGAGCTGTGTTGATACATTAAATCTGATACGTCGATATTTGATCAACATTCCAGATCAACACACCTTTTCAGTTTCGTGTATTTACGAGCATTGCCACCGCTAAAAAGAAATCAACCGAGTCGGCCACCCCTTATCCCCGTCGCATCGCAGGATCCGGTGGCGATGACCTCTGAACAGGCGGAGGCTGTGGCGGCGTTCGCGGCTGACTCCACCGAGCATGGCAATGGGGTCCAGGCGGCCGACTCCCTCGCAGCTACTATCATCCTTGGCTGATCTTGCCTATAGCTCTAAGCTCCTCTAGGTAGTTTAGGTTATCCAACAAATCAGATTTGGGCTCCTCGTTCTTCCGATCTGAGGTCCTGATTCGTGCTCAGGTCGGGGCTTGTGTGAGCTTCCCGACCATGATCGTGACCAGCGACTGGTTTCTGCATCAACGGCATTCGATAGGCCCTTGACGAAGGTCCCGCCTGTGGAGACCACTCGGCTTCTTCGTCCTGCCCAGCCCAGAACATGGATGCCGAGCTCGGCCGGCTCCACGACGACCTCCACGCCAGCGCGCCGGCGTACGGCCGCGTCTGAATGGCCAGCCTCTAGGCCTTCGTTGGGTGCCAGCAATGGCGCGCGATGGAGGCCTGTTGGGCTCTACAGGCAGTCGTGGCACCCAGCGTCTGTGGCTCCAGTCTTGCTCTCTTCAATTACCGGTTGTCCTCAGATCCAAGGTGAGAATTTGGAGAAGGATGCTCTGCTGTGATGTTTTTATATTCTAACTAACTCATTCCCAGATCAGGTATCCTCTACATTGTAGATTTTTTTAGGTTCAGTTTTGTGGATCTGTCCTATCATCAGATTCTAATGGAGCAATTTGGACTTTGGTTATGTCTTATGAAAAAACAGAAGTTTCTTTTCTTACTCAATAAAAGAGAATTAACATGTTCAAGTTCAGACCTACAGTAATAAAGTAATATCAATCATACCAGATATAACCTCCAACCGCAGCTTGATCATATTCACATGACGATCAAAGAAACAAAGACCAGTGGTACTAAGCTGCCTATTATAGTGATTATCCAAGCTTACTATGAGACAGGATTGAGAAAAAGACATGAACTCTATGGTGTTAGGACCTGCACTTGTGGTTACTTCCGACGAATTGGTCTACAAGTTATCTGGTGGAAAACCAAAGTGGAATGTATGTTAAAATATTTATTGAGAATATTATTCCTCCCCTGTAGAAGTACCAATAGGCACATATCTGTCTATTATGTACAATTTCCCTGTAGATGGATCATAGCCTTGGTATGTATATACCTGACTTTATCTGAGTTCTCACATTTTTTTTTGGTATATTTGATCTGTATGTTAAAAGATCATGAGTGAAAGTGGAAGCCTAGGTGCCGCTGCCGTCTCCTCAGCTCTCCACCGTGTCCGCGGCTGGCGCTTGCTTGTCGCCTGGGGATTATTTGGGTTCAGAAAGGATGCAATATTTTGGGGCTAGCTTGTTCGCTCACTCCCTGGAGTCCCTGCTCCTGTCGCAGCAGTCTCGAGCCCTCTATAACCTGGCGCTAAGGGACACCAAAAACAACCAGCCAAACTGTGCTTGATTTCATAATTTGTATCAGTCATACATGCATGTGTTTATGCAATACTTCTAGGATCATTTATGACGGAAATACCATGTATAGTGAATGTACACCTGCAACAAACAGTAGTGACAGCTTCGATTAATGTAAAAGGTTTATCACTGAATCTACTCAATAATTCCACCGCTAAGCTATGCACTTCTGCAGTCATTCTTTCATTATGCCGATAATTCTCCTTCATTTTCCTTTGAATACAGCTCGAGCGACTAGAGGTATATGGATATGCAGAATGAAGAGGTGGCTAACTGACAAGTAATGGTGTTTTTGTATTTGGACTTCTCATCTATTGTCTTTGAAAACTTATAGGAGTACTATCAATTTTTTTAGTTTACAATGATATTGGAGCAATGTAGACAGAAGGAACTGGATACAAAAATGAATTTAAGAGATCAAGTTGACCCTCTTGTATTGTGCACTGTACCTTCTTGTCTTTCCGATGAGCAATGAATGGTCATAAACTTGGTCTTTCTTATGACAATAGTAGCAGTGTTGGTGATTAAGATGGAGATGAGAAACTTGCCCATTAGATGGTATATTGTATTCATGTTCATGGTAGGAAGGTTTTGGACCGGACAAATTCTTGAGCCACATGTTTAAGAGGTAGGAAAAATCATGTTTTAATGCTACGATGAAGTCTTGGATTTATATGATTGCACTGCAAGGCTAAATGTACTTTTTTTTCATTCCACCATGTCTCTCTGGATTGCTAATAAGCGTAAAAAGCCATAATGATTTGTAAGTTGCCAGCAATTTATGTAAAACATTGATGATCTGAACTTCGCCTTTTAGTGCCAGGCTGCCGGGAAATATTCGTTTTGTCTTTTTTGTCTGGATTTTTTGAAAACGAATGAGTACCTAGGCCAAAATCAGTATGTATCTAGAAATTTTGTTTCATGCAGTCAATTTCTTTCAACCATATTTGAAAAAATCTTAAACCTTCTAATTTCCCGTAGCAACGCATTTCCAAACTACTATGTACTTAAACTCCACCCCTTTTACCATGAAAAAGGTATTTTATGTACGTTGAAGATTATCAAGTATCACGACTTGAATAAACATCCCGGTGCAAAAAAAATAAAGAAATTGGAAAAAATAAACTTCAGGGATCACTTTGACTTTTCAAATAAAGAATCATGCATCAAGTGTGGAGTAACCAAAATCAATATTTTTTGTGTTTCTATGTATTGTGCATATATTGATTAATAGTGGAGGTCGTGCGTTGCACGTGCACGTTCACTAGTAAAATAAAAAGGGACAGCTTCATAAGAAATCAACATAGTTGGGGTTGTTTTTGGAAAATGTAATTCATGGTGTATCTCCTTGGTAATTACAAGAAATCAATAAATAAAGTCTCTTTAAAAATGTGCATGTTCGATTGGCACAACCATTCCAAAGGAATCTCCAATCCCCGTCCTCCAAATTTCATCGATCTTCTCCACGTTGACATATATAGTCAATTTTGATGCTTTGGTTGAACTTCCGTTGGCGAGGATAATTTTGGGCAAATTTTGGACCACGCAATTTTTTCGTCAAAAAGTTTACATCTTTTTCCGTTGCAACGCACAGGCATTTTTGCTATTTTTTTGTAAAAAAACTCAAAAAATTTCAGATTTTGAAAATTCAATTCTGAACAAAATTTCTAATCGGAATAAATTTCGAATTTGAACAAAATTTCTAATCCGAATAAATTTCGAATTTGAACAGAATTTGAATTGGAACAAAGTTCCTATTTGAACAAAAAAATTGAAATCGGAACAAGATTCAAATATGAAGAAATTTTGAATCGGCACAAAATTTTAAATTAAAACAAATTCAAATCTAACCAATTTTTAATTTGAACTTTCTACAAAAAAATAAAGATTTGTATGTTTTATGTTGGTCATTGATTCGACTGCATTTTTCAAAAATTAACGTGGTTTGTATGTTTATTAAATTGACGTTGTCCTTCATGGTGATAGTCGTCAAAGTTAATTAGTTTGTCCCAACTCGTTCATGTTTTTTTCTTCGAAATGGGTATCGCAGCCTCTGCATCGTGATGATGTACAAGACCGAGAAGATTGATGACTTGTTGAGCAACAATATGTAGGTTAGCACATTTAGGTAAAAATGAGTGTGGTGTTTTAGATAGGATGTATGAAAATTATCGCGATTGCTTGAAAGAATTTTCGCACAACATAAAGAGGGGAATTGTAACAATATCACGTGACTTTATTATTTTGGCATGAATCAAGAATCGTATTTTGCGAGTCAGTTTGTGCCATTGTGCGTGTCATCCTGAGAATCTCTACTACTGCCAACTCGAATTCGAATGGCCAGTTTGAAAATTTCGAAGTTTTCTCGACGCTGCCGCGGGGTCGTGGCGGGCCCAAGAGAGCAGGGGGTAAAGGTTAATTGGAGCAACCGCGGATGACGCGTGTCCTCCAAACCACGTACCGGCGCCCCGTTCCGCCCAGCACAAATCCCACCACCATAACCCCAACCCTGCAAGCACGCAAGTAAACAGAGAGAGGAGAGAGAAAGCCAGCGAGGGCAAAAATGATGCGCCGTCTGGGTTTCTGCGCCGCCGCCGCCGCCGCCCGTCAAAGGGGCGCCGTGAGATGGGCCTTGCCGGCGGCTCTCGTTGACGGCATGGCCGCCGCGGAGAGGGGTTTCAAGCTTTCGCCGCTTGGAGCCTCGTTTCTCGCTGGCCGCGTCGCCGCGCCGGCCGGAGCGCCGGCCATCCGGCCTCCCCCGTTCCCCCTGTGCTTCGTCGACGTAACCTACCCAGCGGAGGATGTTCGACCTTTGTCGTTCGTCCACAAGGCCGGCGCTTCTTCTCCTCCAACCCCAACCCCAACCCCGAGCCTGTGCCGGAGCTGCCGTGCCCGGCCCCGGGCGCAAAGGCCGCGCCTTTTGTGCGCAGGGACGACGGCGTGGTCGAATCCAAGAAGCGCGTGTGCGCCGGGGACATCGCCGGCGCAAAGGCGGAGGCTTTCGAGGGCCACGGCGGCACCCCGGACGGCGGCCACCACATCGACGTCAAGGCCGCCGCCAACGGGGCCGACCACGGCGTCAACGTCGCCAGGGTCAGGGATAATGAGGTCGCCGCCGCAAATCACCTCCAGGACCTGCAGGGCGGCAAGAAGAACACCGGCGGCGCCCAGATCGGAGCCAAGGACGTCGTCGCCAACGACGACGAGGACCACGAGCGTCCGGACGACGACCATGTCGCCTTCAAGCTCAAGTCCCTCCACATGGAGGACAAGCTCGTGGTCCAGGAGCTTCTCCCCCACGGAGGAGGCGGCCGAGGAGGAGGATGGCATGCCCGACGCACATGTGGTTGCACTCTACAGCGACCCACGCATCAAGGGCTGCCTCGTCAAGAACGTGGAGGTGGATTTCGTTGCTGGCCCGATCTCCGACCTGCTCGACATGGTGGACGGCGACGGCGACAGGGAGTCGGGCACGGGCGAGGATGCCAAAGCTGAGCAAGGCCGAGGCACCGGCGACGAGGACTCCAGCCAAGACCGCACGCGCGACGAGAAAGACTACAACGACGCGCCGGCTGCCGCTGCCCGGCGCCGGTCCTGGAGAGCCTCAAAGCTGGACACGACCCTGGCGGCGCACTTTGCCGGCCACCGCACGTTCGTCAGTACCTTGGTCCACAAGGCCTCAGACATGGTGATGTACTACACCAGGTATACCATCAAAACACCCTCCTTGGCTTACTTCCGTCAGTACGTGCTACAATTGGTGTGTTTGAACTGTCTTAAAGCTGAATGGTTCAGATTTGCTACGCATTGCCAACTGAATGAACAATGCATGGTTTCCTTTCCGAATGAATGATAGGGTCCAGATGCTGCTCATGTCTGATGAAATAAAGCGCTACACAAGGAGTACAAGGGTGTGGAAGTCAGTAGCCACATTCTTTGGCATGGTGCTCGCCGGCACGATCGTCTTCTATCTTGGCGTCAACTACATGATCGAGGAGATTGAAGCATTCTACCAAGACATGGCGAATTCAGAATTCACAAGGGAAAAGGTGAGGCAGATGGCGGAGCATGCCGCCGGAGAGATAGCTCCAACTCGGCTGATCAAGAGGGGTTTGGGTTGGCCCTGGGGATGGTTGGGTGGTAAGGAGGAGGTGAAGGAGGTGGCTCTTCCTCCCCGGAAGCCAAAGAGGTCCTTCCAGGAATGGATTTCTGGTATCTTTACGTCCTTCATAGATTGGATCGTGAGCATTTTCCGAGGAGGCGACAAGTAGGCAACCATTTTTATCATCGTGACTTACCTCAGAAGCTTTGTGATGCTGCATCTATTGGATGTCGTGGCTTGGTTGTAGCCTATTTTGGTCTAAACTTTGTTGTCCGTAGACATATTTATCCTAGATTCTAGTCAAATGCCATGTAATAATTAAGGAATGCTGATCTCAGATAGCAAGAGTGATCTGTAGTTTCCCCTCTGCAGCCTCAGTCTGTTCTGCCCTCTGATGTTAAGTGGTGCGAGCTCTTGTGTAGTTGTGTCTGGGGTTTTTAGACCTCTGAAACTTTAGTTTATTTTGTGTTGCTTCAGTGCTTAGCACTCATTTCTGAGATCAGCATTTGGCTGTTGCTCCGAGGTCTGTAAACCTGAATGTTGTTAGACTTGTGTTTCGTTTCGTTTTGAAATGGAACTGGGGCGAGGCCCTTTATTTCTAATAATTAAGGTTGCAGAGGTACCAAACCATCTACCTTGTATGCCATAATGCATTGTCTGTTATATGGATTATGTACCAAACTCCCCCGCTATCTGAGTACATTTGCCCAAGAAATTTGGTTACAACTGTGATTTTCATTTTTGGCTATTTCTACTGTATTATTTATACTCCAAGCCAGTTGTTTGCATTTGATTTCCAGTTCTGGGAGAATCAAAGAAGGATTTTCTACTTATGATGATCGTCCTTTAAGATATTTACCTGTGGTCCTAATTGGTATACCATGGAATTGATTTGCTGTTTAGGATCCAGTCTTGAGTCTGGAGTTTGATGAACTATGTTCTACAAACCAAAAATAATTCCTTCATGGTTAGTAAACTGTAGCTCGTAAAGTCTAGAAGAATTAACCTGAATATAAGATGGATCATCGAAATTTCCATCTTCTGCATCAATTTCATCTGGCTGTTGCTCAACTGGGATATTTTGCATGTACTTCACATGATTCACTTCAGCTTCAACACTCGGTGCTGCACTTTCTTCATCAGGTTCGACGTATTCCAAGACCTCTTGATGTACGTTTTGATCTGTACAAATTGATTGGGTTCAAGAAGTGTCATGAAGTAATGATTAATCAGGAGCAGACTTTTCCATGAGAAGGAGATATTTCATCAGGCTCTTGCTTTGGCTGGAGGCAATGAACTGCATTTGAAGTTCTGAACGTAAACAATGGTCTTTTATCATTCAACTTTGAGACGAAAACAACTGTAGTTCGTAGGACATGATACAATAATCATTGCCTTCGTTCAGAGTTGCTTGCCAATTTAGCTTTGTACAGTACAGTGTATTTTTTTTAAACAAGACGGTACTGATAATTTTGTTAAGTGCATAGGGTACGTTTGGCATGCTACTAGGATTTACAAATTATTCTGAATTCATTCATTTATGCTACTGCAATTTGCAGGGAGGCGGTATTGTTTAATACCTATTACTTTTCCAAGATGGAGAAAGCAGAAATCCATATGTCATCTATATGCTTGGATGGTTTTGTGGCACAGCAGAGGATTGGTCGCAATAGAAGGCAACGGAGGGAGGTTAGTAATGCTCCTTGAGGAAGTGCTAAGAGTAGAGGCTAAACAGGTAAATATTGCATTTGTAAGGAATTACATGGTCATTTGCAAATGAATTCCACTAACTCCTATGTTTTTTCCCCAGAATCATGTGCCTCCTAATAGTACATGGGCCACTACCAGAGGAAAGTTCATTTGCAGAAGCTGCTAGAGAAAGCATACCTGTTTCCACAGTGAGGCTTATACTGCAACATCAAGGGGAAGGTCTACGACTAGAGGTAGAGGGAGGACCAAAAGACATGTCGAAACAACCAGAGTTACATCAAGAAAAAGACAAGCAGAAGCAAGTACATCACATATACAAGTGGACAACAAGATGGAGGAAGGGCAAGAAATGCATACCAGCAGCAAAAGCAGCAAGCACCAAGTGGCGGAGCAGTTCCTGATCTAAACACACATGTAGATCATTCCTGATTACAGCATAAAACATTTAGATGCCCTTTTTCGGTTTTTCGAACTTGTGAGAACGCTGTGGCGCATGCTTTCCATTTACTACCTATTTTAGGATGATATGCTCAATTTAAGTAACTTCGTTATATTATTCCTTCGACATTATTCTGATACAGGAAATACTTGTACCACAAAGCTAAAATGCATACAAACAGAAATTCCTTCTTATCCCTCCCTCTCAACTCAGCTCTATGTTCTCCCTTAAGGTCTTTCAGGTCGAGCTTCAGATTTCTGATCACAGCTTGAAGCTCATCAATTTTGCTCTGCAGCTTCTCTTCTTGTCCTTGTCTTTCTTCAAGCTACGATCACTACTGTGCACAACACTCTGCACCACGAAAATGCTACTCAGAGCTAGAACAAGAGCAGAGCTCAAATTGGACATCTAAATCACTTACAACAAGATAACATTTGTCGCGCGATCATGTACATACCTTCACAGGTGGCTTCACATGCGCCTACGTGTTCCAGAAAGCTACGGCGGTCTCCTTCGCCCATGGCTCGCCGTCGCCGCCGGTGGACCTGCATAGTCCCGTTCCAGCACTGCTGCCTTCACCTTCTCCTATACTCCCCCCCCCCCCCCCCCCCCCCCCCCCCGCGCTCGTAGCCGCTACAATCTCTCACCGCCGCGGAGATATGCCGCCGCCGTTAGGGCTCGCTCGCCGTCGCCTCGGATTGGGGAAACTAGTTGAATTTGGCGTGGCGTCACGCCACGCCCTTGGTGAATTAATTTATTTGTATTTATGATATATGTAGACAATGGGTTTTTATAGCATTTTTCGATACATTTTATGAAAAACCGGAATATTGGCCTAAATGTTAGCCAAATTAGAATGTGCAAACATGTTTTTATTTTCTTATGAGTAGGTAGCATTTTTTCGAGCATTTTTTATATATTTTGCATAGTGTTCAAATATTTAGTAGTTTGAAATGTTCAAACATGTTAGTATTTCGGCTGCAACATTTAATTGAAGTTAGGGAAAGCACATTTGTATTATCAGCAAATTTTGATAAAAGTTGAATATTCAATGTTTTTTTTCTTCTAGTATAAGTAGTTTGTATGTATTTTTCTTGATTGTTTTGATACATTACTTGTATTTTTGCAGTGGATATATTCAGGGACATTGATTTTTTCGATGTTTTCCTTTAAAAAAAAATTTATGTACACTGGGCCTACTTTTTTCTGAGCGTTTTTATATGTTTTGAACAATATATAAATATTTAGTAGTCTGAAATGTGCAAACATGTTCGTATTTCGACGTCAACATTTAATTGAAATTCACAGGGCCCACTCTTTGTTTGAGCATTTTCTGTATGTTTCGTCAAATATTTAAATATTTAGTAGTTTTAAATGTTCAGACATGTTGAACAAATAGAAACAATGGGTGTTTGAATGATGAGCTGCCTAGTGGCTACGAACTGAATGGACAAACAATCAGAAAGCCAACAAAATATCTAGATATCTAAAACAACCTGAGGAGCATTTATCCAGATATGCAGGACAAAGCACATTGCAAAGAAAGTTTTGGGTAATCTAACAGTAAAATTTCACCTACCAGTTGTAATAAAAATCTTATTTGGAGGCGCAGGACGAAATAAAATCCTACTACTTAAAATGACAAAAATGTCGCTGCTCTGTCGATGAGCTGAACCCTAAACATATTTAATGATTTAACAAAATCTATTTAAGTAGGATGGTTTGTAGCAAATTGTGTTATTAGGTCTATCATATTTAATGATAGTACCGATATTATTTATGTGGATTTTATCTGACCGCAAAAGAAATTTCTGAAATACATATTTTTTCAAATGTCGTAAAAGTGTGAGTTGCAAATATTTAGCAAATTTATGGCATAAGTAGTGAGCTTTTATTGTGTGTGCATGTTGAAATATTCATCACATTTATAAATACCGTGGTGGCAAAAAAAGTTAAATTTTGAAATGTCCGCAGTCAAAATTTGTTTAGATCTAAATGTATTGCACATTTGAAATGTATTTGAAATCTTGAAATATTTGAATGTGGAATTTGATTGTGTGCTATAAATAGGCGAAGGTTATTTTTGTGTCCATGTCGATATATTTGTCATAATTTTTGTGGCCAGTAAATTTAATTTTGGAAATGTCCACAGTTAAAAATTGCGTAGAGTCAGAAATTGTTGAAATGCAAAGATTTTGAATGTTATTCGAATTGGGAAGTTATGCAGATTTGAATTCTTCAACGTTTACGAAATGAGCAAATTTTGAAGGCACTTCAAAATTTGAAAAATGCAAATTTGAATTTCGATCCCATGATTTCATCTTGTATATATTTAATGTGCTTGATTTTCCAGCGTTTAGCAATTTTTAAGCGTTTGGTAGTTTCTAAAAAAAAAAATCTGACACGTTGGGCCCACCGCGACGTCATGATGCCGTCACAGTGGCCGGATCTGGCAGCGGCGGCGCCGTCGACGCCGGCGGCGAACCAGCGCGAGCTGGGCCACGCTCGGCCGCGCGTTGGATGCGCCTGGACGCGCGCTACCCGCACGTGGCGGCGCGGCCAGCTTTAGGTCGCCGGAGCGACGCGCGGACGCGGCGGCGGATGCCGAGCACTGCGGCGGCGATTCCGGCGACCTCGCCGCGGCTCAGCACCCCATCTCCGGCGAGGAGGAAGAGCACGTGGCGGCGGAGCTCCCCGCCGGCGTCGACTTGTCGGGGGAGGGGCGGAGGAGAGGCGCGCCGCGCGCGAGAGAGAAAGGAGGAGGGAGTCTGCGAGGTCGTTTTACAAAAAAAAACCTGATGTTTCCTATAATGTCACGTAAGGACATCGTAGCGGGCAGGTGTGGACTGCGTGTTAATATCGTGTTTTGGGAGGGGGTTTTCTGCACAACAGTCACAGGCACGACGGTCTGACCGTGCGATCGGCGACGGACGGCACGGAGCGTGAAGAAGATCGCCCACTGTAGCGCTACAGTAGCGCGACGTAGCAGTGCCAGACCGCCTCCGCGCCGTCCGATCAGCGATCCAACGGCCAGGAGACGGCCGCGGGCACTGTAGCTGGAACAGTAGCTACAGCGCCACCGCCCGTCCCCGATCGGACGGTCCACAGCACGCGCCCGTGTCGGTTTTGCAGGAAAGCCCCTCACTTTACGTGAAATCGAACCCGCAGTCCAGTATTCCCGAAGACAGGGACCCATACGAAATTTCAACAAATTTCAGGGACTTTTTTGCAAAACTACCGCAGACCACGGCCTCCCTCCTCTTCCTCTCTTCCTCCCGCGACCGCGACGTCGCCGCCGTCGCGCCGCCGCGCATCACCGCCGTCTCGCCGCTTCCCGGACCCAACGCAGGCCACCACGAGGATCGCCGGCGCGCCCTCTACACCCTCGCTGCGGATTGCTTCCCGGGGCGCCCTGGCCGCGCCGGAAACGCCGCCGCCGTGCCACTGCCCCGCCGCCGCGTCCACGGGCTACCGCCGCCGCTCCGGCGACACAACGGGGGCGGCGCCGCCACCTCCACGCTCCCCGCGTCGAGGCGCGTCGGATGCGACCGTCCGCGCATCCCGGAACACCGTCGTTCGGCGCCGGCGACCGTCGCGCCGCCGCGGGAGCGCCGCCCACGGGTGACGTCGCCGCTGACGTCACCGCGGCGTGGGCTGGGCCGTGGGCCGGCTGCTGGGCTGCAGCCTGCGGCAGCCCACGCCACGCCCTTGCTGAATTAATTTATTTGTATTTATGATATATGTAGACAATGGGTTTTTTATAGCATTTTTCGATACATTTTATGAAAAACCGGAATATTGGCCTAAATGTTAGCCAAATTACAATGTGCAAACATGTTTTTATTTTCTTATGAGTAGGTAGCATTTTTTCGAGCATTTTTTATATATTTTGCATAGTGTTCAAATATTTAGTAGTTTGAAATGTTCAAACATGTTAGTATTTCGGCTGCAACATTTAATTGAAGTTAGGGAAAGCGCATTTGTATTATCAGCAAATTTTGATAAAAGTTGAATATTCAATTTTTTTTCTTCTAGTATAAGTAGTTTGTATGTATTTTTCTTGATTGTTTTGATACATTACTTGTATTTTTGCAGTGGATATATTCAGGGACATTGATTTTTTCGATGTTTTCCTTTAAAAAAAAAATTATGTACACTGGGCCTACTTTTTTCTGAGCGTTTTTATATGTTTTGAACAATATATAAATATTTAGTAGTCTGAAATGTGCAAACATGTTCGTATTTCGACGTCAACATTTAATTGAAATTCACAGGGCCCACTCTTTGTTTGAGCATTTTCTGTATGTTTCGTCAAATATTTAAATATTTAGTAGTTTTAAATGTTCAGACATGTTGAACAAATAGAAACAATGGGTGTTTGAATGATGAGCCGCCTAGTGGCTACGAACTGAATGGACAAACAATCAGAAAGCCAACAAAATATCTAGATATCTAAAACAACCTGAGGAGCATTTATCCAGATATGCAGGACAAAGCACATTGCAAAGAAAGTTTTGGGTAATCTAACAGTAAAATTTCACCTACTAGTTGTAATAAAAATCTTATTTGGAGGCGCAGGACGAAATAAAATCCTACTACTTAAAATGACAAAAATGTCGCTGCTCTGTCGATGAGCTGAACCCTAAACATATTTAATGATTTAGCAAAATCTATTTAAGTAGGATGGTTTGTAGCAAATTGTGTTATTAGGTCTATCATATTTAATGATAGTACCGATATTATTTATGTGGATTTTATCTGACCGCAAAAGAAATTTCTGAAATACATATTTTTTCAAATGTCGTAAAAGTGTGAGTTGCAAATATTTAGCAAATTTATGGCATAAGTAGTGAGCTTTTATTGTGTGTGCATGTTGAAATATTCATCACATTTATAAATGCCGTGGTGGCAAAAAAAGTTAAATTTTGAAATGTCCGCAGTCAAAATTTGTTTAGATCTAAATGTATTGCACATTTGAAATGTATTTGAAATCTTGAAATATTTGAATGTGGAATTTGATTGTGTGCTATAAATAGGCGAAGGTTATTTTTGTGTCCATGTCGATATATTTGTCATAATTTTTGTGGCCAGTAAATTTAATTTTGGAAATGTCCACAGTTAAAAATTGCGTAGAGTCAGAAATTGTTGAAATGCAAAGATTTTGAATGTTATTCGAATTGGGAAGTTATGCAGATTTGAATTCTTCAACGTTTACGAAATGAGCAAATTTTGAAGGCACTTCAAAATTTGAAAAATGCAAATTTGAATTTCGATCCCATGATTTCATCTTGTATATATTTAGTGTGCTTGATTTTCCAGCGTTTAGCAATTTTTAAGCGTTTGGTAGTTTCTAAAAAAAAAATCTGACACGTTGGGCCCACCGCGACGTCATGATGCCATCACAGTGGCCGGATCTGGCAGCGGCGGCGCCGTCGCCGGCGGCGAACCAGCGCGAGCTGGGCCACGCTCGGCCGCGCGTTGGATGCGCCTGGACGCGCGCTACCCGCACGTGGCGGCGCGGCCAGCTTTAGGTCGCCGGAGCGACGCGCGGACGCGGCGGCGGATGCCGAGCACTGCGGCGGCGATTCCGGCGACCTCGCCGCGGCTCAGCACCCCATCTCCGGCGAGGAGGAAGAGCACGTGGCGGCGGAGCTCCCCGCCGGCGTCGACTTGTCGGGGGAGGGGCGGAGGAGAGGCGCGCCGCGCGCGAGAGAGAAAGGAGGAGGGAGTCTGCGAGGTCGTTTTACAAAAAAAAAACCTGATGTTTCCTATAATGTCACGTAAGGACATCGTAGCGGGCAGGTGTGGACTGCGTGTTAATATCGTGTTTTGGGAGGGGGTTTTCTGCAAAACAGTCACAGGCACGACGGTCTGACCGTGCGATCGGCGACGGACGGCACGGACCAAAGCACTGTTCAACACTGTTCATATGAACAGTGTTGAACAGTATCAGGAGCGCTGAGAGAGCGAGAAATCGGCCAGCTTTTATATAGTTAGTAATTCTGTCCTTAACGCTCTAGTAGACCTATCCGCGTTTTCTGCAAAGTGCGTTTTCTGCAAAGTACGGGGGCATTCTCGCAAAATTATCATGCTAGGCTTGTGCCCTGTCCGACCTAGCAGTTCCACGTGTCATGCTCTCACTCGTCTGGACCATCATCCAATCCGCAACAGATTTTGTGTACCTTTGTGCCCCATTTTGAAAGACTAGTTGAATGCCCGTGCTACGGTCGCTAAGTTAATATGTTGTCACACATGTTACACGTGTGAATTTGAAATGCACATAATATTCACATGTAGATACTGAATAAAAATGCACCTAACTTGCCCACTTGTTCTACCCATAGAAATAACAACACAAAATCAGGTTTCCTTGTATGCAGAGTTAATTTACCTTGAATGGTAATTTTGTGTTACCAAAACCAAACTTAAGAAAAAACAGACAGTACTTGATTCAATCAAATTAAATTGCTTACACAAAGTGGGAAAAAATATATCAAACCAGGATCATGCGTTGCCACGGAGATATATAAATAAAAACATCTTATTGCTCGTCTTATTTCACAAATACGTTCAGGTTTCACCTCGCACCTTTTCTAACCCATCATGCAAGAAGAGAATGTGTTTTCTTCCTACAATCCTATTACTCCCCTCAAAACAGATCATCTGAAGAAATGTATATGGAAAATTAACCATTCAACATAAATTAATTTTGAGATTCCTAACAAAAGCACATGATACATTGAATTTTACTTAAATCAAGTAGCTAAATTAGTACACAAGACGCATTGAATAGATCCTTGTATATCAAGTCATCACTGAATTTGATCACAAATGAGGACAACATACAAGCCTCGGTAGTAAATCACAAGTGAGAAACCTAAAATTGATTGTAGTATTTATTTGCAAAGCTTAAAGATGACCCAGTATTACAATCTCTAGCTCCTCTTCTTCCTTGTCCTCATCTTGTTCCTTGTCTGCATTTCCTTGGTCAGCTCCTCTTAATTCCTTTCCAATAAACACCAAAGACATGAATGTAATCTAGAAAATAATATGAGGAGAAATCTAATGACATGAATTCAACAATCAATAGTCCACTTCTTACTAATAATAAGATAGTGAACGTTGACATTGAACAATCATCAGTTTCAACATCCCTGTAACGGTACAAAAACATGTACGCCAACCAAACCTCTGTACAAGCTTCTCCCCAATCTCCATCCTCTTTGGTCACGAGAAGGGATTCTCCAGTGAGTGAGAGATGCCTGAAAGATGGTAGACAAACAAAAATATACCAGATCATTTCATGAACCATATGTGGTAAAAGCACTTGCCTGATCAATTTTGAGAGGATCCCCCTCGAGTAGCCATGCATCTGTAGGGACAGTGCCACTAAGCCTGATGGTAACGATGTCCCTGGGTACCAGGCATCCAGCTCTTGCCATTGCCCATGTATGAGAACCTGCACGCACAGCCAGTGCATGAACACTTAAAGATAAGACTAAACTAAGGTATCCATCCACTTTGATGCAGCATTCTCATGTAAAAGAATACATTTTAATTTGTACCAGAGCAAATAACTCTTTTTAAGGAAGTTCCCACATTAAAACGAGATGGCCGAGTATGAGGAGGAAGCCGCAAAATTGAATTAAGCCAAAGATCTCAATGAGTTGGTAATCGATACGCCTGCAACATATGTCTATGAAAGAGTCTATTAAGGAACAAGTAGCCAATGCGCTTGCAACGTATGTCTACCGAGGTAATTATGCAGACGGGAGTGCAGAAACAATACCAGTATGAGTCATGCTGCCAACAAGAATCGGGAGTACCAGTTAATTTTCAACATATAAATTCAGAGAGGAGCAACCATACAAAGGCCAACTGGGATGCAGATATTCGAGGCCAATGGATCACTGCAAATTAGCATCATCCAGTCATACGTACCTAGCAGCCTAAAACAGTCATAACATCTCCCTACTACCGACCCATAGTTAGGCCACTAGTCCCCAATCCTTCCTAATCTCAAAGCTGTACCTTATGTCCAAGTACACCTTCCCGTCGGTCGTCCAAGAACAGCAACAAAATTCAGAAAATGATACACTGGAACAATTGTCTAGCTATAACATGCTTGATCTATCATTATGTCGTCGTGCCCGTTCCGATATTATTTACCTTTAGTTTAGCACAATAAGAATCCCTCGCAAAGATACCGCTCGGGTGATGTCTTCCTTAGCGTCGTAGGTGTAAGGCTCATGCTGAGGGCCAAATGTCCCGAGCATCACCTTCTGATTCTACACTACAAAATGGAAGGACTCGAGGTTTACAGACATGTTGAAGAGGTTATAGATGTATTTCTATGCAACATGATGATGTATATCTGTGTAAAATGACTATCATCATCACCATGTCGGTGGATGATCACAGACTATAAAATGAAAACTCGGCGAGTGAGCCGGACATTCTTGAGAACCATTCTGCTTTACCCAGCATACTGCTGCTTTCAAATCAACGAGAAAAAAATGTGACAAGGTGTGAATCCATACATCGGCAGATAACAAACAGTAGTTGGGAGTCACCTATTACTCCGGTCTTCCAGACGGTGTGCGAGTACTTGAGGCCGGATCGATGTTGTTGGCGACGGTGAAGGAGAAGTGGAAGTTGTAGGCGCTCCCGTTCTTGAGCGTGAAGGTGGCCTGGCCCCTGTCGTCCGCCGGCGCGGCGAACAGGATCGGCAGGAGCAGGTCCGGCCTCCCCGGTGCCAGGATGGTCAGGCAGCTCTGCACTCTCCGAACATAGAGAGGTTGTCGTAGTAGTAGCAGTACCTCCTAGCTTGGTGGTGTCAACGTCTCCGAGCAGCTGCTCCTTCCAGCTCCTGAGGCTATCGTCCTCCCCCTCCTGTGTATGTAGATCCGTGATGTATGATGAGTGAGTTTTTTTTTCGATATAAGGAGTCTCAAAGAGACTCCCAGTTTCTAAAAAGAAACCAGGAGTGGATACAGGAGGGTCAAGTCTCAGCTTGTCTTTTTCACCACACACATGATTGCGCCAAGACTACCATGGCAACAACCCGATGTCTACAGGAAACCAGAAGGGTGGACACTCCCACACACTCCTGCATGCGACATCCAGAAGTACAGCACTTTAACTAAAACTTCTATCACGAGACCAGCTAAAAAACAACGCCAACGAGATTCTGGAGATTTAAGGTACCACACGGCAACATGAATCAACACTGCAGTCTGGCAGCAGTGGGATTCCATCCATGCCTCCTCCGAAAGATCTCACGCGCCACCTTTGACAGTAGTTCCGCTCCCCGTTGCAGAATTCTTCGCAGAACGTTTTTCTGCAATTTTGCCCATTCTTGTAAGAGACAGCAAGCTAATAAAATTACCTCTAAAAGGTCCTTAATAAATTTTCTTTGAAAATACGAGTTATTGCGTATTTTTCACATAGACCAACAAATTGCAACAACACCAATCATCACTACTTTCCTCTCAATACCGAAGAAAGTAGCCGAGCATTGCTGATACAATTCCGTGAGAGATTGGGGGACATTACTCAAATTGAGGGCTACAGCTATCACATTTCAGGAGAGTTTGGCTACCGGGCAAGTGAAGAAAAGATGATCTTGTGTTTCCTGCGCACTGCAGAATTCACAAAGATCACATCCTTTCCATCCTTTCCTTTTTAAGTTATCCCTAGCCAAGATTCTATTCTTGATAGCCAGCCAACAGAATACCTTAACACGAAGAGGCATTTTTAATTTCCACAGTTCTCCGTATGGAAAATTAGCATCTTTAACACAGAGATATTGGTAAAGCGATTTAACCGAGAATACCCCACTTCTAGTGAGTAGCCAGCTAACTTTGTCAGGCTCAGCCTTCAGCTGAACCTGACTACATTTATCTAATATTTCAAACCACATTCGAAGAGTCTCATCTCTAAGGCATCTTCTAAATTTCATCCTATCAAAACCTTTATCAAATACATCAAAAACAGTAATATTGAAGTTGCATGACAGATTATACAGTCTAGGATATTCCTGGCATAGAGATTTCTGCCCAAGCCAGCAGTCCTCCTAAAATCTAGTTTTTCTACCATCTCCTAGTATTCTCTTACAGCAGATATAAAAAAGATCCTTGACTGTCATCAGACCCGACCAGAAATGAGAATCAGAGGGTTTATGCACGCACTGAGTTAGGGTGACTTTTTTCAGGTATTTCGCAATAACCAGACTTTGCCAGATACCCTCTTCATTCTCAAGTCTCCACAACCATTTACAAAGGAGGCTAATGTTCTTAAGTCTTAAATCAGTAACCCCTAGACCACCCACATCTTTAGGTTTACAGACATCTTCCCATCGAACCAGGTGGTATTTCTTCACCCCTGCTTCTCATGCCACAACATTCTACATCTATAAAAGTCACATCTTTTTCGCGCCCCTTTCGGCATTATAAAAATTGACAGAAGGTAACTAGGAACATTACTCATAGCTACTTGAATTAAAATGAGTCTAGTACCAATAGAGTTTAAACAGCCCTTCCAGACTGCAGTTTTCTTTTCAACCTTTTCCTCTACCTCTTTCCAATCACTATTCGCTAATCTCTTATAATGCATAGGTACTCCTAGATATTTAAAAGGAAAATCTCCTATAGCGCAAGTAAAGATTTGAGCATAAATATCTTTCTTATCACTAGCAGCACCGAAAAAGGAAACCTCACTTTTACTAAAATTAATCTTAAGACCTGTCAATTGCTCAAACACACACAAAATAACTTTCAAATTTCTAGCACTTTCTAAGTCATCCTCAAACATAAAAATTGTATCATCAGCGTACTGTATAACCGCAATTCCTTCATCCAAAATGTCAGCAGTAAAACCTTTAATAAACCCTTGTTCTTGAGCCCTTCTAACCAGGACTGCAAGGACATCAGCAGCTATATCAAATAATAAAGGAGAAAAAGGGTCTCCTTGTCGGAGCCCTTTTCTAGTTTGAAAATATTTACCTAATACATCATTCATCATAATGCAAACCTTACCCTCAGACACTACTGATTTGGTCCACTGAACGAACTTATCAGGGAATCCTTTCATTTCCAGAACCGAAAACATGAAATCCCAATTAATCTTATCATACGCCTTTTCAAAATCCACTTTGAAAAGGACACCAGCTTTTTTACCTCTATGCATGTAATGAATGATTTCATGTAGCAGAGTAACGCTATCTAGAATGAATCTCCCTTTAATAAAGGCCGACTGAATGGGATCTATGATTCTATCAGCTAAGCAAATAGTTCTATTATTCAGCACCTTCGTAAAAAAATTAAAAACCACATTAAGTAGACAAATAGGCCTGAACAGATTGATTCTATCCGCCCCCTGTCCTTTCGGAATCAGGGTAATAATACCATAATTAAATCGCTTGATGTCTAACTTTCCTTTATGAAACTCTTGAAACAAATTGAAAAGGTTTGGCGATATCAGATCCCAAATTTTTTGAAAGAATTCTATGGGGAACCCATCCGGGCCGGGAGCCCTGTTGTGTTCCATGGAAAAAACAGCCTCCTTAATTTCCTTTAGTGTAAAAGGGGCAATGAGGGCATCCCTGTTCCTATCATTCAAGACCATCGGGACAGGGTCCAAAAGAGACACGGGAAGTAAATTGACAGGACCAAAAAGAGTTTTGTAATAAGTTGTAGCATGCTCCAGTAAATTGTTAGTACCTTCTATACACTCATCCCCATCAAAGAGTCTAAAAATCTTATTTCTACGTTTCCTACCGCTCGCTTTAATCATAAGGTACTTCGAATTGCTGTCTCCTTCCAGCAAATCTCTCTTTCGCTCTTTGAAACCACTTGATTTCCTCTTCTTTTAAAATGCCATTTAGCTTATTCTGTAAACTACATCTAAGCTCATAATCTGCGGAGCTCAACCCAGCAAGCTCACTATGTATGATGAGTGAGTGAGGGATGATAATCAATCTTTGGAATCGATCGAGTAAAAAGAGAAGACGGGTGAGGTGAGGTGGGGAATTATGCATGCCTTGAGGAGCTGGAGGTGTTCCTTGAGGGGAACCTGGGGGCCGAGAGCCAAGCTGTCGGTGTCCTCTTCACTGTCTTCCTCCGCCACGGTCACCGACGCTTCCTCGTCCACATCATGATTAGGTCAGCAGCTCAGGTCAGCAAATGCGTCAGTCATCAGCCTACCATGTAGCGAGTAGATCAACTCGAGGTCGTCGGCTAGATGGGGATGCGGGCACTACCGAGCGTCTGGTGCCGATTTGGCCGTAGGCCGGCGTCGTTCTTTGGGCGCCGCCGTGTAGGGGCCTAAGGCGCTGCCGCGCAGGGGGCACGAATCTGCTGGTGAGGACTGATCGATGGGAACATGGTGGAGAGATGAGATCGGGTAGATATGGTGGGAAGTGGCCGCCGTCTTGCGAACGCAGACCGCCGGTCAGCCGCTGGTCCGGTGAAGCTAGGAATATGGGAATGTGTCGCTGGAATCCGGGCGCCGGGCGGCAACGGTGGATCGAGAGGGAGAGAAGGAATCGGGGGAGGCGACGCTGGAACGGGGAGGGATAGGGAGAGAAGGAATCGTGGAAACAAACACGAGAGGCGTCCGTTCCAGGCAGACGATGGGAGGACGTACGACCGTTCGATGTGCAGCGGGCAAGAGGCAGAAATTGGAGGTGGAAAATGGAGGCTTCACCAACGAGATACGTCAACTCTCATTTAATAATAAAGACGCCGTATGAATTTGCACATAGGGGAAGATTTAGTATACCAATAGTGTTATTTACACTTTTATTTTAGAAAAAAGGGCACCTCCAGTTCCATTCAACAGAACGAAACCACAAGTCTTACACGTGTTCAGATCAATAAAGCAAGTGAGGCCAGCTGACGCACAGGCCTAGCAGATGCAAAAGCATCACAGACTAGCTAAATATTTGTTCGCATTACATCACAGCCAAAGAAATCCCAGAAGCTAAAGCAAAGGCACACACATAAGCTGCAATTACGCCACTTTCCAGTGGTTCCTGTCATTAATCATCACCAGCAACACCTTCTCCAGGGTCTTCGACGGTGCTCGAGTCGTGGTCTCCCATTCATCAACAAGGGTGTATGACCCCAACCTCTTCCTTTTTTAACCTGATAGCTTCATCGGTTTCCTCATCCTGGATCTCGCCAGATCAGTGAGGGAGGACTTTGAGCAAGCCCCCTTATTTGCTCCACGAGCATGTTCAGTTGATCCCTTGCAGTGTCTGAGAGCAAAACCACCCATAGGGAAAGTGTATATGCAAGTTTTCTCCACAGTACCTGCATACCAGTCCACGAAACACGATTAAAGCACATATCATTTCTATGTTTCCACAACATCCACATAACGGCTGCATGGATCACATTCCTAGTTGTGTGCTTTAACTCGCTAAGCCACAGGCTGGCGATTTTCTCATAAGTAACAGGGAAACAAGATAAATTTGTCAACCTGCCAATCTCCGTCCAAACCTGAGTAGCAACCACACATTCAAAAAGAAGATGATTACACGATTCAGTTTCAGCACAGAAGACGCATGTTAGATCTTCTACATGTTGTCTTTTCGCCAGATTATCTCTAGTAAGAATCTTATTGTGTGAAACTAGCCAAAGGAAAAAATGGATTCTCGGTGGCACTTTAATTTTCCATAGAGCTGGACTAAATTTCGGGATAATTCCTCTGAAGTTAACCACCGCATAAAGAGAGCTCACAGAATAAACTCCTTTGGAATCTAATTTCCAGAGTATAGCATCTTCCTCTTCAGTAAGGTTCAAAGAACTAGCTAACTGCATAATTTCATACCACTAAAGCATCAAACACTCATCGAAACATCTCCTAAAGGTCAGTTTCAAATAAACTCCATCAGCTATGGTGATAGTTTGCTCATTACAAATCACATAAACCTCCCAATACTGGATGGCAAGGCTAGAGCCCCCAAACCAGTGATCTTCCCAAAACTTTATTTTCCTACCGTTACCAACCTGCCATTGGTACCCCAACTTGGCAGCATTAGCTGCCCATAGGACTCCTTTCCAGAATGGAGAGGCTCCCAGGACAGAGCAAGAAAAAAGATTCAGATTATTCACATCATATTTATGATCAATAATTTGTTTCCAGAGCTTGTTCTCATCTAGGTGATATTTTTTTATCCAAGAGGCTAACAGGCAGAGATTCATCTCCACTAAATTGGGAATCCTGAGCCCACCAAACTCCTTCTTCTGAGAAACAAGACCCCAATTCGCTAGGTGATAATTAAAGTGGCCCTCGTAATCATCCCAGAGGCAATGAGCCATCTGTGAATTTATAAGGGCTATGGCCCATTTGGGAAACTTAATAACACTAAGCAGATAAATTGGAATACTAGCAAGTATACTTCTTACTAGTTCTAGCTTTGCTGCGTGAGACATAAGTCTACCTCTCCACCCTCCAGCCTTTTTGATAAGCTTATCAATAATCGGTTGGAGGTCTTCTTTCCGTAGTTTTTTATAATGCAGAGGAACCCCCAGATATTTCAGGGGAAACTCACCTAATCTACAACTAAGGATTTGCGCAAACATTTGCGCTTCCTCCTCTGAGACATTAATTGAGACTAAGTCACATTTGTGAAAGTTAATTCTCATGCCATAGATTTGCTCAAAACAAGAGAGAAGTCATTTAAGATTTAACGCACAACCTCTCTTTTTTTGGAGGAAAAGAAGAGTGTCATCAGCATATTGCATACTGATGACACCGGACCTATTAAAACCATGCAACAGACTTGTAATCAGATTGTTGTTGGCCGCTCTAATTAGCATTTTCGTGAACACATCAGCTGTGAGGTTAAAAAGCAGGGGAGAAATAGGATCACCCTGCCTGACACCTCTACCCGCTATATAGAATTCACTGTTAACATCATTGAGTCTAACTCCAAAAGAGCCATTCTCAAGAAGAGATTTAACTAGAAGGAGAAACTTATCGCTAAAACCTCTTGCAGACAACATCTTTTATAAGAAGGATCTGTCTACTCTATCATATGCTTTCTCATAGTCCAGTTTAAAAATAAAAACGGACTGATCACTACGAGCTACATCATGAATAATTTCATGTGCAGCTACAACACTTTCCAAAATAAACCTTCCTCTAATAAAAGCCGTCTGATTGGGAGAGATTAAATCTTCACAGATCTGACCAAGCCTATTAGTTGCACATTTAGAAAAAATCTTAAAGCTACAGTTAATCAAAGCGATCGGCCTGAATTTATGTATATACACAGCATCAGGCTCTTTTGGATGAAGTGTCAGTAGACAAAAGTTCAGTCTAAAGAGGTCTAATGACCTTTTATTCCAAGCAACAAAAAGATTAAACAGATCATCTTTAATTAAGTCCCAAAAATGCTGATAAAACAAGAAGGGTGAGCCATCAGGGCCTGGAGCGCCTTCAGCATAAGAGCCAAAGACAGCTTCCTTCACTTCCTGCAGTGTAAAGTCGGCATCGAGGAGTTCATTTTGTTCATTAGTCACTTTATCACCAACTTCCCAAAAATCATCAGCAAGATCTACATTGATTTTCTGTTCGAAACCAAACAAGTCACGATAAAAATCAGTGGCGATCTTAAGCATACCTTCAGTGTCTTCCACTAGACCAGAAGGTCCATACAACACAACAATACTTTTCTTCCTCCTTCTCTGATTGGCTTGAGAGTGGAAGTACGCCGTGTTGCGATCCCCTTCTAGAACCTGTCTCTACCTAGACCTCTGTCTAGCCTTGATTTCTTCATTTTTCCAGATACCTGTCAGCTCATCAGAAATAGATTTCATCCACGTTTTAGAATTCGGAGATAAACATTGAGTTTCAGAAATAATGTCTAACTGATCAAATTCAGCAATAAGCTGATGTTTCCTTTTAAATTGAGCAGATTCAGCATTAGCACACCACCCTTTTGTATATCTCCTGAGATTTCTAATTTTAAATTGCCAAATATCAAGAGGATCCGTGCTACTATTGGGTTGCGTAGCAGAATTTAAAATTTTCTGACCTACGTAACGTCCAGGATCAACTATGTAGATACAGGAGAGGATAGTACTGTCGTTACCAACAACGAATTGCGGAAGAGTTGTCGGTGACGATGTCGATGTCGATGACGTTGTCGATGACGATGACGCCGACATAGTTGATGAAGCTTGATGAAGATTCTCACAGTCAAGCCTGACGGTGAGAATATCGCCGTTCCTTCGTATGTCTTCTTGATCCAAACGAGTGAGGGTCAAACGTCTATGACGCGTCACCCCTCTGAGAGCTCGCACACGTACGTCCGTCAAGATCCAGCGGCGCTTCGCCATGCCAGGACTAAGTGCTACTGGTATGCGTATGGTGGAGAGAGCCCCAACACATGGGAGAGAGGGAGAGAGATTAGATCTAGACCTTGGGAGCCTCCGAGGAGAAATCTCAAGTCTATTGTGTGTCTCCAAAAGAGGAGGGGGTGGGGTTTATAAAGAAGTCCCAAGGGGTAGGGTTGCTTGGACAAGGGGAAAGATTTCCTAGTCCAACTCAACTTGGACAAGGGGAAACTTCCCCTTGCCCAATTCGGCTAGGAAGGTGGAGTTGGCATGGATCCCCAACTCCCCTCCCCACCGCCTCCTCCTTGGCCGTCGCCCCTAGTGGGGCCCGCCTCGGCCACCGACCCTAGGTGGGGCCCGCCTGGCCACCGACCTGCGGGTGGGGCCCGCCCTGGCCACCGACCTTGGGTGGGTGGGGCCCACCCGGGTCGGCCTCGTCTTGGCCTCCGCCGCCTTGCCCCCTGATGCATGTAAAATGCATACATGAACTTTGCACTTTAATTGCTTATATTCCAATCATATTTGCATCATATAAGGGTTATATCAATGTTTTATAATGATTTTGGGAATACTTCATAGTTTTCCCATTTATTTGGAATTAACCCTGTTTTTCCAGAAAACGTCTTTTTTAGTGTTTCAGACTTTCCGGGAGCTTCGGGACTCCAAAAAGGGCAAGGTCAAAGAGCACGGTTCAGAATTTTCGAGACGAACGCAATGGGCTTAAATTGAAGACCAGAAGCCCAACAGGCTGGAAATGGGAGGGTCCCACGCGGCCTAAAGTACATGGCCGCGTGGGCCTAGCTCGTTTCCACCTCGGAGCTCCGTGGCCGTCGATCTTTCTCCACCGACTTCGTCTTGACCTAAAAACGCCTATAAAAAAGGTCCCTGGCGTTTCGCGAAAGGAGGCGGCGGAGAAACAGAAAACCACGAAACAGAGAGTCAGAAGGCTGCCGCCGGAGAAGATCGGAGGGGGGAAACGCCGCCGGAATCACCTCCGGAGGGCTCCACCCCCCTCCGGCGTGTTCATCATCAACATCTACAGCAAGATCATCTCCATCTCCCCACTGTAAACTCTTGGCAAACATGATGTGTGATGCAATATACTATTCCCTTGATCTATTGTGTCTCCCATCTGTGTTTGAGAAGTGATTTGTTCATGGCAATTGTGAAATAGTTCGTTGATTGGTTGCATACAAGTGTTGTTATCTTTTATGATTGTCTTTATGTACAATATATGAGTGCACGCATATGTTGGGGAATGCATGTAAGGTGATCACCGTAGCGTAATGGATTGAGGGGACATGGGAGGAGAGAAACCTGAGACTTGAAGTTACTTTATGGGGATATATATGGGGGACCCTAGAACTTAAGGCTATGGTGGGACAATTATGTCTTAATAATTCTTGTGCACATTTATTTGGCCATGAGATCCATCATAAGAGTTGTGTTATTGCATTTACTTGGCTACACCTATTTATGGCTCCCACCTAAAAGAAACAACTAAGACTGAAACATGTGCTTCACTAATTGTGACAACCACGAATGAAATAACAATTGCTAGAACATTTGCTCCCTTGAGATATTTGCTACTTGAGATATTTGATACTTGCTGCTTGAGAAACTTGCTTGAGAAAACTGCTGAGAGAAACTTGCTCTAAGAAACTGTGTCTGAAACTTGCTTGAGAAACTTGTACTAGAAAAACCATTCCACATCACTTGCTTCATTAGTTAGATCTTTCATATTTATTGCTTTGCATAAAAGGCCATATAAGAGGGTTATAGGGCTTTAGAGAATAGATAGTTTACCTTCAGCTCCTCGTGGGTTCGACACTCAATACTTATCGAATTGTGCTACAGTGATTCCTTGCTCTTGGGGATTATCAAGTACTTTTCTGGCGCCGTTGCCGGGGAGCGTTGTGCTAAACTTTTATTCTTGTTTGCATTGCATACTAACATATAAATCTAAAACACAAAAAATTAGAAAATGGAAAAGAACCAAAAAAAATTAGAGTTGTATAATATCTATCTTGAGTTAGGACATGAAGTGTTTGAGGAGAAAATTAAATTTTATTTGCATAACACTCATGTTTGTGGTACTAACTCTTTGAACACCTTTATTGCTAATGCTCTGGAAAAGTTTAAGCTTGGGGAAGCCGTTGAGGATGAAAGTGATTTAATTGAGTTTGATGATCCATTATGCTCATTAGATGATAAGTCTTTATGTGGTGATTCTATTCAAAACTATGTGGGTATGTTTAACTTTAATGCTTGCAACTATTATGAGAGAGGAAGAGATAAGAATCCTCTTTATGTTTCTATGTTATTTAAAATGCAAGCTACTGATCACTACATGCATTGGTTATCACAAAATTGCTGCTATTTATTCATATATAAAATGCCAATGCATAGGAAAAGAGTTAGACTTAAAAGTTGATGGTTTGATATTCTGTGGTGTGTTCTTTATGCTTTAACTTCCTATTCGGTTTGAGCACACCTTTATATCCTCACAACATGTAAAATATCTTTACCTACTGATTTGTGACAATTAGTTTAGGATTTTCATTTTTTATAAAATTTGGGAAAGTTAATGAGAAGGATGAGTAATGGAGAAGTTGGGGTCGACCTTGAACATGTGTTGTTCATGCCAATGGAACCGTTGCAAAGTCTCTATCATTAAACTTTTCCCAAAGCTAAAACCAAATAAAAAGAGTGATAATAGTAATTCGCTGTCCAGTTTTTGACATATCCTGTCTTTATTCTGCATTACTCTCATTACTTGTGTTTTGTGCGGTTCTTTTGATCAAGGAGCATTACATAACCATAGTAACAGTAGCTAATGTTTAAAATCAATTCATGATATGTCTTTGCTGAGCCTATGTGGATTTAATTTATGAAGGCACTAACCCCTCTAATCAAGTTTGTGACGAGTGTTGTGTAAAGAGAATTTTAAGGTGGAAGAATTGAGGGTGATGAACAAGATCAAGAGGGACAAAAACTCAAGCTTGGGGATGTACCCCTAGGCTCACCCTACATATATCAAATAAGTACAAGAATTTAAGCTTGGGGATGCCAAGCCACCTCACTTCAACCATCTTGATACCAAGTAAGTAAGCCTAGCTATATGGCTATAAAGAAAGCGCTTTGCGGGAGGCAACCCGGTTATTTTTGTGTGTGATTTTTCTTTGTGTCCTCTTGCTGTAACAAGAGATTTTGTGTCTAGTTAGTTTTGGAGTTTTTAATAAAGTGCCAAGTTTTACCCATGTTGGTCTTGAAAAGTTGCTATTTGAGTTCGGAGATTTTATTCCTGCACGAATCTGTGCACGGTATGATTTTTAATTCTTATTATGTAACTCCGAATGAGCTCATATTTGAACTGTAGTTGCAACTTTTCATCCTCTGTATGCATGAATTTTTTCGGAATTTTTCGAGAAAGTTTGGTAGGGTAGAAAAATACGTTTTGCTGCTGCTGTTTTTCTGGACAGATTCTGTCCCATTTTGTTTGATGCATGCTTTGAGCTTTTAAGTTGAATCTTTTTGATCCAATTGAGTTTATGAGTAGGCATACAACATTATACACTTTCTGGACATCATATGAATTTTTGTTCAAGGATTATATGCAGCAAGAAACCTATTTGTTTATCACTATTAATGCACCCCACAGAAAAGAGATGGGAGAAACGGTGTTTTGAAGTTTTTTCACAGGGATTGGAGGAGATGCACCAAGAGCTATCCAAGGATGGTGAAGACCATAAGCTTGGGGATGTGAAGACAACCCCGCTGGACCTACACACTCTCGGTTTGCACACGTCCAACTTCTGTTTTTCGATCAAAACACTTTATCGCATAAACTTGGAGCGTCGTTTTTGTTTTTGTTTGAGTCTTGAGAGACCACCACATATCAATTATATATGAGAGAGCTACTGGAAATATGGGTTGAAATATGTTGGATGCTTTATAAGATGGGAAAAGGGATGTTTGAGTTGATTTTTAATGATACATATAGTTGCATGATTCATGAGCTTGTTTATGAGTAATAGTTTGCAAATCTTTTTGAGAGCTATCACTTATTCATGTTTTGGTGCTGATTGTTATTTTACTTGTTTAACATGGATTAGTTAGTTCTATGGACACTCATGCATGCATCTAGATGGTCAACTTTCTCCCTTTTGCTAGCCCAAAAACTCCAACAAAAAAAACTTGTTTCCAACACCTTCAACCAAAGTTATTCCAGTGAGTCCACCATATCTACCTATAGCTATATGCTATTCCGAGTATGTTATCATGATATTTGTGTTATCTATACCTCTGAATGAAAATGATTATGTTATTGATTGCCATGGGAAAAGTTGGTTATATAGCTCTCACGAACTTGATGCACATTTTACTATCATTGCAATAAATAAAACATGACCCATTGTGATTAAGATTATGATGCTAGTGGCTTGATAAATGTTGGTTGGAGTTAGCCCATATGTGCTGTCACATGCAAAGCTTTCAACATGCTCTCATTCATATTTAGTTGATATCATGTACTTTTGTTTATGGATGCCTATCATGGTGAAATGAGGAAATGAAGTAGTTTAAATGAGTTTGTATAAATGGTTAGAGAGACGCCTGGGCCGCTAATCTAAGCCATGCATTATTCATGGTGGAAATTTACTTACATGCTATGGTGAATTCTATGATACACCTTACAATAAAAAGCTATTCCAATGGTAAATAAAAAGGGTGTTGAGGTTTTCATTTGTTTGTTTGTCTTGTCATTTTGATATGGGCTTGTTCCATATCCTGGGACAAGAGGTACCCCAGTTGACGCTCTTGATGATACTATTTTACTTACAATGATATTAACTTGAACTTGCTTTGTTTCCTAAGTTGAGTAATCATGGTGTAGGTACTTGTATTCAAGGGGCATGAGACATCAACCTTTACTTTGTCAAGCACACTACTCATATTTGCTTTCACTTTAACTTAATCATTCAAGATGCTATGATAGGGGCAATGAGAGCTTGACACCAATGATACCTTATTGCAATCATTAACTTAAGTAGAGAGTTTGGAAGTTGATGAAACTTATGCATGCTTTACCTCTACTCATATACATCTTTCCAAAGTGTCCACCTATCATATTCAGATTTTCATCATCACTCTATGACCATGTAGGATGTTCTACTTATCATTATGCATACATGTGTTCCATACTACTACTGTTATGTTACACTTTGTGAACTATCAATGAACATCCTTGTCTTGAATACTTGATATCACTTCATAAACTATTTGCATATTGCTACTCCTTTGAAGAATGAATCATTTGACTATATGTAGCAATAGTAATCATCTTTGATATTCATTGTTAAGTATTAAATTGCAAAGTCCATGTTAGTTTTATCATCTTCATACTCGAGGACGAGCATGGATTAAGCTTGGGGATGTTGATGCATGTAAAATGCATACATGAACTTTGCACTTTAATTGCTTATATTCCAATCATATTTGCATCATATAAGGGTTATATCAATGTTTTATAATGATTTTGGGAATACTTCATAGTTTTCCCATTTATTTGGAATTAACCCTGTTTTTCCAGAAAACGTCTTTTTTAGTGTTTCAGACTTTCCGGGAGCTTCGGGACTCCAAAAAGGGCAAGGTCAAAGAGCACGGTTCAGAATTTTCGAGACGAACGCAATGGGCTTAAATTGAAGACCAGAAGCCCAACAGGCTGGAAATGGGAGGGTCCCACGCGGCCTAAAGTACATGGCCGCGTGGGCCTAGCTCGTTTCCACCTCGGAGCTCCGTGGCCGTCGATCTTTGTCCACCGACTTCGTCTTGACCTAAAAACGCCTATAAAAAAGGTCCCTGGCGTTTCGCGAAAGGAGGCGGCGGAGAAACAGAAAACCACGAAACAGAGAGTCAGAAGGCTGCCGCCGGAGAAGATCGGAGGGGGGAAACGCCGCCGGAATCACCTCCGGAGGGCTCCACCCCCCTCCGGCGTGTTCATCATCAACATCTACAGCAAGATCATCTCCATCTCCCCACTGTAAACTCTTGGCAAACATGATGTATGATGCAATATACTTTTCCCTTGATCTATTGTGTCTCCCATCTGTGTTTGAGAAGTGATTTGTTCATGGCAATTGTGAAATAGTTCGTTGATTGGTTGCATACAAGTTTTGTTATCTTTTATGATTGTCTTTATGTACAATATATGAGTGCACGCATATGTTGGGGAATGCATGTAAGGTGATCACCGTAGGTAATGGATTGAGGGACTTGGGAGGACATGTAAACCTGAGACCGAATCTGAAGTTACTTTATGGGGATATATATGGGGGACCTAGAACTTAAGGCTATGGTGGGACTTATGTCTTAATAATCTTGTGCAGTCATTTATTGGCCATGAGATCCATCATAAGAGGTTTAGTTCATTTACTTGGCTACACCTATTTATGGCTCCCCTAAAGAAACAACTAAGACTGAAACATGTGCTTCACTAATTGTGACAACCACACGAATGAAATAACAATTGCTAGAACATTTGCTCCCTTGAGATATTTGCTACTTGAGATATTTGATACTTGCTACTTTGAGAAACTTGCTTGAGAAAACTACTGAGAGAAACTTGCTCTAAGAAACTTGTGTCTGAAACTTGATTGAGAAACTTGTTACTAGAAAAACCCATTCCACATCACTTGCTTTCATTAGTTAGTTCTTTTCATATTTATTGCTTTGCATAAACGGTCGTATAAGAGGGTTATAGGGCTTTAGAGAATAGATAGTTTACCTTCAGCTCCTCATGGATTCGACACTCAATACTTATCGAATTGTGCTGCAGTGATTCCTTGCTCTTGGGGATAATCACCCCCTTCGTGGGCCGAAGCCCACTCGGGTCCGGCTGGCCGACTCGGCCCACCACTGTGTGGTGGTATGGCTGCCATGTGGGCCCATGCAGCCCATGTGGCAGTCACCTTTTATTGGCCTTTAATAATTTCCTATTAATAATAAATTAATATTTAATCAATAAATATTTTGTCTAATTAATTCTGGGAATTAATTAGACAAAATATTTATTGATTAAATATTAATTTATTATTAATAGGAAATTATTAAAGGCCAATAAAAGGTGACACCCAGTGTCTGCCGACAGAATATACTTGGACAATTATTTCCTTTCTTATAAACCTTTCTTTCTTCATGATCTAATTCTCCGAATGTAATTCTATCATGCCGGAATCCATTCCAGATGATACAACCTCTCTACTCCGGACCACTACGAATACAGCAGACCTTGACGCCTTAAGTGTGTGACCCCTACAGGTTCGATAACGTGTAACTATAATTGGAAATGCTTATCCAATCACTTGCCAGTGTCAGAACCTGGACGTTCTGTATAGCTGCTACCGTTATGCGAAGACACTCTTTTGAACCTGCTTGATTAACATGTTTATCCTATCACCATCACGATACTCATCAAATACCCAAGGCGAGATATATGACATTACCATAAATGATAGCTTTCATTTACTATGTCACCTTATCCTTGTTACCGGTACGATGCCTTTACTCTTTAACTCATGTTTAAGTATCCCATTATATTTGCATATCATTACCTTATCTGCGCAGACTTGTCAATGGACACTTTCACACTAGAGCGGATCCTGGTTGTATCTCTCTATAACTTTGGAGGTGTGATTCCCAGTCTTGAACTACTATGGTTATAGTATATCTTTGAGGTTACCCAATCATAGCCTTTTTGATTACCCTGTTACGGCCGTAATGATTGACTATGTCAAAGCTTCCTCTCCAATATACATAACCACATATTCTCATGGTCTAAGGAATAAGCAAGCAATCAATCCTAGACTATACTATTTATACGAAACTTGATCTCGTAGTATATCATATATTTGGGTCTTCCCAGTCATATTGTTAACTTAACAATATACTCCCATTAAAAATGACAAGAGCACTTGTCCATGGCTGGAAAACATCGCCATCCAGTATTAACGAGTTCGTCCAAGAGACAGGACAGAGGGTAAATGGGTTTGATTATATCCTTACACGTGCGTATGTGTTTCCCTATAAATCTCACATTTATAGACCATAGCAGTTATAGCATAAAGATGTAATACATTAATCATGAAACAGATATATTTATTGTCTCTTAGGTCATATATCCAACAGTCTCCCACTTGCACTAGATACAATAATCTATTACATTAAACCTTCTTTAAGACCGATGTTAAACCGGTGAGGTTCAAACTTCAAGCGTGGAAGAGCTTTTGTCATAGGATCGGCTACATTGTCAATCGTATGAACTCTACGTATTGCAATGTGTCCTTTTGCCACATGATCTCTGATGAGGTGATCCTTGCGTTCAATGTGCTTGGCTTTGCTGTGAGACCTCGGATCCTTCGCCAGAGCAACGGCACTACTGTTGTCACAGTAGAGCTCGATTGGATCTGCCGCTGAAGGAACCACTCCTAGTTCAGTAATGAACTTCTTTATCCAATAGCTGTCCTTGACTGCTTCAGACGCCGCCACATATTCCGCCTCCATTGTAGAGTCTGCCACCGTGCCTTGCTTGGAGCTTCTCCAGCTTACCGCACCGCCGTTGAGAACGAACACGTAACCTGATTGTGCTTTGGAATCGTCTGGGTCAGACTGAAATCCTGAGTCAGTGTACCCATGTACTCTGAGCTCCTCATCTCCTCCATAGACTAGGAACATGTCCTTAGTTCTCCTGAGGTATTTCAGAATGGTTTTAACTACTGCCCAATGGGCCATACCATAATCAGATTGAAATCTGCTGGTAACACTTAGGGCATATGACACGTCGGGACGTGTGCATGTCATTGCGTACATTATAGAACCTATTGCCGAAGCATAAGGTTTGTCCGCCATTTCCTTTCGCTCATCAGCTGTACTAGGACACTGATTCTTGCTTAAGGTAATTCCAGGCACCATCGGAACGATGCCTTTCCTGGAATCGGCCATGTCGAATCTCTTCAACACCTTATCTATATATGTACTTTGGCTTAAACCTATTAGGCGTCTTTCTCTATCACGATAGATCTTGATGCCTAATATATATGCAGCCTCTCCTAAGTCCTTCATCGCAAAACTCTTTTCCAATGAAGCCTTAACTTCCCCAGAAACATCTTATCATTACCAAGTAATAATATATCATCGACATAGAGAATTAGAAACACAATTGAGCTCCCACTTTCTTTCTTGTAAACACAAGTTTTTTCGAAATTTTGAACGAAGCCAAAACCTTTGACTACTTCATCAAATCGAATATTCCAACTCCGTGAAGCTTGCTTGAGACCATAAATGGACCTCTTTAGCTTGCACACCATGTTAGCTTTCTTTGGATCGACAAACCTTCGGGTTGTACCATGTACACATCCTCAGTTAGATTTCCATTAAGGAAAGCTGTTTTGACATCCATCTGCCAGATTTCATAATCATAATAGGCAGCTATTGCTAATATAATCCTTACAGACTTAAGCATTGCTACGGGAGAGAATGTCTCCTCATAGTCTACACCTTGAATTTGTCGAAAACCCTTTGCGACAAGGCGTGCTTTATGAACGGTAACATTACCGTCCGCGTCTGTCTTCTTCTTGAAGATCCATTTACAATCTATTGGTCTAACTTCATCAGGAAGTTCCACCAAATCCCTGACTTGATTGTCATACATGGATTTTGATACGTCTCAAACGTATCTATAATTTTTGATGTTCCAAGCTTGTTTTATACCAATTTCTACATGTTTTGCATCTAC
Source organism: Poa pratensis (assembly GCA_947311845.1). Classification (NCBI taxonomy): domain Eukaryota; kingdom Viridiplantae; phylum Streptophyta; class Magnoliopsida; order Poales; family Poaceae; genus Poa; species Poa pratensis. Next base: position 17,063,428 of record CAMZMU010000073.1, read on the forward strand.
TTTATATCACTTTTATGCAATTTTTTGGACTAACCTATTAACAAGATGCCGAAGTGCCAGTTCCTGTTTTCTGCTGTTTTTGTATTCCAGAAAAGCTAGTCTGGAAATATTCTCGGAATTGGACGAAACTACACGGGGTGCCTATTTTTCCAGAACACGCCTGATGGAGCGAAGGAGCAGCAGAGGAGGGCCACAAGGAGGCCACACGCACCTAGGGCGCGGGCCCCCCTCTGCCGCGCCCTAGGGTGGTGTGGGCCCCTCGGGGGTCCGCAGCCGCCGCCCTTTCGCCTACTTATTCACCCCGACGCGAAAACCCTAAGTACCTGAGCAAATATCCATGAAAAGATCCAGAGACGCCGCCGTCGTCAACCCTAGCTCGAGAGGGTTCAGAACCTCTTCCCGGCACCCTGCCGGAGAGGGGAATCGTCACCGGAGGCTTCTACATCGCCATGCCTGCCTCCGGAGTGATGCGTGAGTAGTTCATCCTTGGACTACGGGTCCATAGCAGTAGCTAGATGGTTGTCTCTCCATTTTGTGCCATCATGTTTAGATCTTGTGAGCTGCCCTACATGATCAAGATCATATTATTGTAATGCTACATGTTGTGTTTGCTGGGATCCGATGAATATTGAATATTATGTCAAGTTGATTATCAATCTATCTCATATGTTATTTAAGATCTTGCATGCTTTCCGTTACTCGTAGATGCTTTGGCCAAGTAGATGCTTGTAACTCCAAGAGAGTATTTATGCTAGATAGTGGGTTCATGTCTCCGTTTAACCTGGGATAGTGACAGAAAGTTCTAAGGTTGTGGATGTGCTGTTGCCACTAGGGATAACCTAACGATGCTATGTCCATGGGCATATGTGTTTGTTTACATTACGCACTTTACTTAATGCAATTATCCGTTGCTTGCAACTTAATACCAACGGGGGACTCGGATGACAACCCGGCGGTGGATTATTAGTCATAGATGCTGTTGGATAACGGTCTATGTATTATGTCGTAATGCCCAATTAAATATCATAGTAGTCAACATGTCATGTATATGCATTGTCATGCGCTCACTATTCGTCAATTGCCCAGCTGTAATTTGTTCACCCAACATGTTAGTTATCTTTTATGGAGAGACACCACTAGTGAACTGTGGACCCCGGTCCATTCTTTTACACTGATTAAACAACCACAAACTGCAAACTGTTCCTTTTTCATTCTCTGCAATTTAATACTACCTCCGATCCATATTAGTGGGCATAGCTTTGTCTAGATACACGTGTATCTAGTCAAGTATTTAGACTAGATACATGTGTATCTAGACAAAGTTGTGCCCACTAATATGGATCGGAGGGAGTACTCATTTTCCACACCATACGTTTAATCCTTTGTTTTCAGCAAGCCAGTGAGATTGACAACCTCACTGTTTCGTTGGGGCAAAGTAGTTTGATTGTGTTGTGTGCAGATTCCACGTCAATAGTCCAGACTCCCTGCGACAGCTATTTTTCTGGCGCCGTTGACAACCTTCTGAAGAGTTGCTGCTCCTACTGGTTCGATAACCTTGGTTTCTTTCTGAGGGAAAACTTGCTGCTGACTACATCATACCTTCCTCTTGGGGTCTCCCAACGAACGTGTGTTTCACGTCATCAAGCTATTTTTCTGGCGCCGTTGCCGGGGAGACAGCAGTCTTCTGCAAGGGGAGTTTCACGCTTCCAATCTCTTTACTTTGTTTTTGTCTTGCTTAGTTTATTTTATTTTATCTTGTTTGCTTTCAATTATCAAAAACACAAAAAAATTAGTTACTTGCATTTAGTTTATTTTTGTTTGTTTCTGTTAGTTATTATGTCTAGCTCTTTACTTGCTATCAATGGTTACTTTCCTTGAAACTAGTCCTATGGCTGAAAACAACATGAGAGAGCTTTATGAAATTTATCTTGAGTTGGGACATGAAGTGTTTGAAGAGAAAATTAAAAAGCCTATGGAACTTTATTTGCATAACAATCATGATAGTAGCAATGTTATTAGCATACATTCTTTGAACACCATTATTGCTAATGCCATGGAAAGCTCTAAGCTTGGGGAAGCTGGTTTTGATAAAAATGATATTTTTAGTCCCCAAGCTTGGAGGAGGAAGAATGCTATATGTTGAATGTCATGATTCTATTGAAATATCTCTTTTGATAAATTTGAAAAAACATCCTCCTTGACTCAGTAAAGGAAATTGCAGAAAGTAAAAATGTGCTCCCTAATGTTATATATGATAATGCTCTTGATGATGGTCCTATATTGCCTAATGATATTAATTATACTATTATTGTCAAAAGTGGGTTTGATAACCCCACTATTTTGAGCTTAATAAAAATTATGCGTTTGTGATCATGAAAAGCATGCTTTATGTGATAGTTATATTGTTGAGTTTGTTCATGATGCTACTGAAAATTATTTTGAGAGAGGAAAATATGGTTATAGAAATCTTCATGTTATTAAATTTCCTCTCTTTATGATGAAAGTTTTGAGCTTTCTCTTGTGTTGCTTCTATATGATTTTTGCTTTAAGACCTAATGGTCCGTTGAAAGTTTTGAAGTTGCACTTGTTTTGCCTTCCTATGCTAGTCACTTTGTGCTTAATTGACTTGTTTTCTTATAAGACTCCTATGCATAGGAAGAGTGTTAGATTTAAACATGTTTTATATATGCTCCTTGATGCTCTCTTTTATGTTTCAACTCCATCTTTATGTGAGCATCATAAAAATCACTATGCCTAGCTAAAAGGCATTAAAGAAAGCGCTTTTGGGAGGCAACCCATTATCTTTTATTTTCAGTTTAGTCAAGGAGTTTGTTTACTTCTGTAGCAACTCCTTTGTATCTTTATTTTCTCGCATTGTTGTGCCAAGAGTAGCCTCTAATGATAAGATGATGCTTAATTTTGATTGCTGCGCAGAAACAGATTTTTGCTGTTCACTGTACGAAATTCCTAAAATCACCAGATTGTTAATTAAATCTGAAATTTTTGTGCGTAATCTTTATGAATGTCTGAAACTTTCATTAGTTCAGAGTTTCTCGATCTGAGCGTCGTAAGTGCCTCGAAAAAATTCGTCTTTGCGGACTGTTCTGTTTTAGACAGATTATGCCTTTTTATTTTTGCATTCTCTCTTTTACTAGTGTTGAGTGAAATTCTTTTTTGGGTGGAAGAGCTTCACATAACATCAGTGGCTGTAGCTAATGTTTAAAGTAACAAATCATATTGCGTCTTTATAGAACATGTGAATTTTTGATTATGCACTAACCCTCTAATGAGATCTACTTTGAGTTTGGTGTGACGGAAGTTTTCAAGGGTCAAGAGAGAAGGATGATATAATAGGATCAAGAAGAGTGAAGAGCTTAAGCTTGGGGAGGCTCCCATGGATCTCCCCAGCATATTTCAAGAAGACTCAAGCGTCTAAGCTTGGGGATGCCCAAGGCATCCCCTTCTTCATCGTCAAAATTATCAGGTCATCTCTAGTGAAACTATATTTTAATTCTTTCACATCATATGTGCTTTTCTTGGAGCGTCTGTGTGCTTTTTATTTTCAGTATTGCACTTTTATTTTCAATAAAGCTTGACTGGACCCTAGCATTCTTGATTGGGAGAGAGACACGCTCCGCTTTTTCATGAGAATACTCCTATTCTTCACTTATATTTGTTGAGTATTCATATCTAGCGCTGTTCAGCTTTTAGCTCTTGTTTTCATGTATCTCTTGTCAGAGCTATTAGCTTTCTTTTGTAGAAAGTACTCTCTTGCTTCACTTATATTTGTTTGGAGAGTTGATGAAATAAATTGATTGGTGTTTGGTTGGTTCAGAAAATGTTGCATGTGGTAATTGGTATAAGGAAAAACTTGCTTAATCTTGTAGATCACTAAAATGGATAACTTGATGCTTGTCAATTGTTTTGAGTTAACAAGTAGATCATGATTAAATTGTGCATCACATGAGTTAAGCCTATTAGTGAAGAACTACCGTAAAGCTTGTTGAAAATTTGGTTTGCATCGGTGGTACCTCTAAGGTCTAGATATTTTCTAATAACAGGGTTTGGTTAACAAGGAAGACGGTATGAAGTCTTATAACGTTTGCAATATGTTTGTCATATAAAACTTGGTGTACGGGTTGATATTCTTGTTTGCTTACATAACCTTGCTAGCCTAAACTCTGTACTGAGAGGGAATGCTTCTCGTGCATCCAAATCCTTGAGCCAAAATCCATGCCATTTGTGTCCACCATAACTACCTATATGTGGTATTTCCTTGCCACTCCAAGTAAATTTTTCATGTGCTACCTTTAAATTATTCAAAATGTTATTATTCCCTTTTTGTGTCAATGTTTACTAGCTCATGAGGAATTAGTGTGGTTATTCTTTATTCTATTTGT